>CM066995.1:86186161-86915536 GCA_033977485.1 Hydrangea macrophylla
ACGTAGATCTTACCTCCACGAGTTCAAATCTGAAATCTGGAGAAAATCTGACGGACGAACGGTCGTCGATCGGCGTCGCAAAGCCCGTTGGCTCCAAATCTCCTTTCTCTCTCATCTCTCTAGATATTTATGGAAAGTTTGGATGAGAATGAATCTCATCCTCATCTATTTATAGGCAAAAGTTCTTGAAATTGTGTTTACCTCCCCGTAAGTTCCTCAAACTTCTAATTTGTTCTCGAAACTTCGCGCACAACCATTTTATAACTTTACGAGTGAAAACTATAAATTTCAAAAGTTTCCGACAAAGTTTCGTTTGGGTCCAAAATAACGTCCGAAAACTATATTCTGTGGAATCTCTACACAACGTACCTTTTCAATTAACGCATCTCTCACGTTCTCACCACAGTTCTCAAAATGATACTATCATATCCAAATTACCAGAATCATACTATACATGTATAATTACTATTCATAGAAATACCAGATAAGGTCAAATAACATTTAAATCATATAAATGCCATTTACTCATGATTATGCAATATGAACTGCCATGTTCCTGTGTTCTCATTGACACCTTACCGTTGACTCACAGTCAACCTCAATCCACCATTATCAATTAACATTGATAACCTCTCAATTTACAATTATGCATGATAAAACTATAAATTTTTGGAACGGGTGTGACAACTCTCCCCTCCAAAAAGGAAGTTTGTCCCCAAACTTTACCTCATGCGTCGAATAAGTATGGATACTCGTCCCTTATGTCTTCCTCACTTTCCCATGTAGCCTCTTCCACTGTATGACTACGCCATAGTACTTTCACCATTGGAATAGTCTTGGTTCTCAAAACTTGCTCCTTTCGATCTAGAATCCCTACAGGATGTTCCACATAAGTCAAATCTCCCTGAATCTGTAGCGGTTCAGGTACAATGATCTTACTTGTATCAGTCATACATCGTCTCAACATCGATACGTGAAATACGTTATGTACATGTTCCAACTCTGATGACAAGGCCAATCGATAAGCCACTGGACCAACCCTCTCTAGGATCTCAAAAGGTCCTATGAATCTCGGATTGAGCTTTCCCCTCTTTCCAAATCGTACAATGCCTTTTGAAGGCGATACCCGCAAGTATACGAAATCTCCTACTTCAAAATTCATCGGTCGTCGTCTCAAATCTGCATAACTCTTATATCGGCTCTGAGCTACTTTGAGTCGCTCTTGAATCAACTTCACCTTTTTAGTAGTCACCTGTATTAACTCAGGTCCTAATAACTTTCTTTCTCCAACCTCGGTCCAACAAACCGGTGATCGACACTTACGGCCATACAAAGCTTCATATGGTGCCATACCAATACTTGACTGAAATCCGTTGTTGTACGCAAATTCAATTAATGGCAAGTGGTGCTCCCAATCACTCCCAAAGTCTAATACACACAATCTCAACATATCTTCCAAGGTCTGAATCATACGCTCTGACTGTCCATCGGTCTGAGGATGAAATGCAGTACTGAAACTCAATTTCGTACCCATAGCCTTTTGCAAACTTCCCCAAAATCTTGACGTAAAACTACTATCACGATCTGATACAATCACAGCTGGGACTCCATGTAGTCTTACAATCTCTTTCACATACAATTCCGCTAACTTGGACGGTTTAGTCGTCTTGATCGGTAGAAAATGAGCTGACTTTGTTAACCGGTCAACTATAACCCAAATCTTATCATTCTTATTACATGATCGTGGAAATCCTGAAACAAAATCCATCGTAATCTCATCCCATTTCCATTCTGACACTGGCAAAGGTTGTAGTAACCCCGCGGGTACTTGTCTCTCTGCCTTGACTTGTTGACATGCCGAACATTCGGATACAAACTTGGCAACTTCACGCTTCATACCCTTCCACCAAAGTTTTCCCTCAGGTTTCTGTACATCTTATTACCTCCCGGGTGCACTGAATATCTCGTATTATGAGCTTCTTCTAGAATTCTCTCTTTCAAGTCTTTCACATTCGGTACACATAATCGATTTCCAAACTTCAGAATCCCTTGTTCCAATACCAAACCAGATCGCTTTCCCAAAGGTATCTCGTCTCTCATTCTGCATAAATAGACATCGTTGAATTGTTCTTTCTGAATCTCATCAACAATATCTGGGTGTGCCATGATTGCCATCATTAAGCCACCACTAACCTTTGGTATCACATCCAAGTCCAAACGTTCCATTTCCTTTACTAATTCCTTTTGTTGCGTTAGCTCGTCGGCTAAATTCCTCGGCGTCTTCCGGCTTAATGCGTCGGCTACTACATTCGCCTTCCCCGGATGATACTCAATCGACAGATCGTAATCCTTCATCAATTCTAACCATCTTCGCTGTCTCATGTTCAAGTCCCGTTGGGTGAAAATATATTTCAAACTCTTGTGGTCTGTGAATATCTCACACTTTTCTCCGTACAAATAATGTCTCCAAATCTTCAAGGCATGAATTACTGCAGCTAATTCCAGATCATGAGTCGGATAATTAATCTCATGTGTCTTCAACTGTCTAGATGCATAAGCAATCACTTTACCCCCTTGCATCAACACGCATCCCAACCCTTTGTGTGAAGCATCACTATAGATCACAAATCCCTCGGTTCCGGATGGTATTGTCAGAATAGGTGCTCTCGTTAGTCGTGCTTTCAATTCCTGGAAACTGTCTTCACATTCCTGACTCCATTCAAATGTAACACCTTTTCTCATTAACTTTGTCATTGGCAATGAAATCTTCGAGAAATGTTCAATAAAACGGCGGTAGTATCCCGCTAATCCCAAGAAACTTCAAATTTCAGATACAGAAGTCAGCCTCGGCCAACTTGATACAGCTTCTACTTTGTGAGGATCAACTGATACTCCATTCTTATCAATCACGTGACCAAGAAAAGTAATGCTAGGTAACCAAAATTCACATTTCTTGAATTTCCCAAACAATTGTTTCTCTCGTAATCTCTGAAGTATCAACCTCAAGTGGTTCTCGTGTTCTATCTCACTCGGTGAATAAACAAGGATATCGTCGATGAACTCTATCACAAAATCATCCAAATAGTCCTTAAAGACTCGGTTCATAAGATCCATGAACGCAGCTGGTGCATTGGTAACCCCAAATGGCATAACTAAGAACTCATAGTGTCCATAACGCGTTCTAAAAGCTATTTTCTCAACATCTTCGGCCTTCACTTTCAAATGATGGTAACCCGATCTTAGGTCTATCTTGGAGAATACTTGTGCCCCACGAAGTTGATCAAATAAGTCATTGATTCTGGGTAGTGGATACTTGTTCTTGATTGTCAATTTGTTCAGTTCCCGATAATCCACACACATTCTCATAGAACCATCTTTCTTCTTTACAAACAACACTGGGGCTCCCCACGGCAAAATACTTGGTCGGATGAAACCTTTGTCAAGTAACTCTTGCAATTGAACTTTCAGTTCCTTCAATTCTACTGGTGCCATTCTATACGGTGCCTTGGATATCGGCCTTGAGTCTGGCTTTACCTCAATGGTGAATTCAATTTCTCTCTCAATCAAAACATCTGGTAGATCGCCAGGAAATACATCTGGATATTCTCGCACTATCGGAATGTCTTCTACTTTTAATTCAGTCGCCGAGACATCAGTCACTGAACATAGAAATCCATGACATCCCTTTTTCAATAACTTTCCCGCTCGGATAGCTGAAATCAAATACGGCGGCGATATAACCCCACTCCCTTGGAAACAAAAGTTCCCATGTACTGGTGATCGAAAATTAACTTCTTTCCGTTCGCAGTCTATCGTGGCTTGGTTAAGAGCTAACCAATCCATTCCCAGTATTACATCAAAATGATTTACTCCAATCGGTATAAGGTCTACCGTCATCAGCTTCTCACCTAATTTGATCTCACAGTTCTTATATACAGTAGATGTCATTATCGCTTTACTAAGTGGCACAACAATAGATAAATCATATCCTAACGGTGCCGATTTAACATTCAAATGTTCAACAAAAGCATGTGATACAAATGAATGCGTAGATCCCGAGTCAACAAGTATGCGTGCTAAGTGCGAACATACAAGCACCATACCTGAGACTACTGTCTCGGAAGCAGTCACATCTCCTGGGTTCATCTGATATGCTCTTCCTTAACGTTGTTCCGTCCTTTGTCCTCCGTCATTGGACTGTCTAGGCTTCGACCCACTGGAAGCCATAGAACTAGCTCCTTGCTGAAGATACTTCCTCGGGCAATCCCTAGCTTGGTGTCCAAATACTCCACAATCATAACACTTGCCTCTCATGTCGGGTGTTGAATTTGTACTACCCCCGCCTTGGTTCCTGTTCTGGGGTTTGGTCATGAAGCATCGGCCTGAGTGTGGTCGGTTGCAAAGTGAACACAATGGTATGCTACTTGGCGTTCTCCTGAATTCACTGAAACTAGAACCAGAGCCTCTTTGAAACGGCCTCTTGAAAGATCCGCCTTGGTTCCTATCTCCACTCTCATTGTTTCGTTTTCCGTGCTGATTCTGCCTCGACCTTTCCATCCCACTCTCGGCCACTAGTGCTGTTTGTTGTACTGCTGCCACGGTCGAATGCTCGTAAGTCTCTACCCTCAAACGGATATTTTCCCTTAAACCCTCTTCAAATTTCCTTGCCCTATCCTCCTCCTCTGGTACAGAACCCTTTCCAAATCTCAACAACGCATTATACTTGGAAGTATACTCTGTCACAGTCATGTCTCCTTGCTTCAAGTTATCAAATTCTTTCTTCTTTGCATTGTAGGCGGCTCGCAGAAAGAACCGGCGATTGAATTCCACCTTGAACCCCTCCCAAGTAATCGGTGCCCCTTGATCTAGTACATTTACCCACCAGTTCTGGGCTTCACCCTTCAGTACATCACTTGCATTTTCCATCTTCTCCCTATCGGTCATCGGGATAGATCGGAAGATTCGTTCCATGTCCATTATCCAATGTTCTGCAAGCGTTGGATCGGGTGTCCCATGAAATTCCATCGGTTTCTTGCGAACAAACTGTTCAAATTTTGATCTCATACCCCTATTTTCGGGTGCTGTGGATATCGCAGGTTTTCAAATTTTACCCACTTTTAAAACAAATATTTTCAAATTCAAAGAGTCGCCACTTAATTTTTAAAAGGAAAAAATTAAGAAACCATTTTAAAAGCAAACTGATCTTTTGCGAAACCAAAGATAAACTGGGTCCGGGGATTATGGAATGAAAGGGGAAGGAGCCCGGCGGACTAAAACACCCCCTTTCATCCTATCTCACGATAGGCCTCTACTCAACATCCTTTTTAATCAAATTAATAATCTAAGCATGCCCTCAATTAATACATATATGTAGGTATACATAACACAAGCATGTTGAAAGGGTGCAAAATTGCTAACGGTAAAATATCATTCATAAGTCACATAATTCAACTAGCAAACATCATGATATGCAATAGAGAACTAGAAAACATACCCGGGATCCGGCCGCGAATATCAAACGTGCAATGCATGCAAAAATAAACCTAAGAAAGGTCTCTAATACATATATACACATAAGGCAAAACCTAAGCTAAGGTGTCGCACATGGGGTCGAAAAATCAATTAAAATCAATAAAATAGATTAAACTAGAGAAGGGTTGAGAAATTGTACCTCAAAGCGCTACAAAACAAAGGTTAGTACACATGCCTTAGACAAGATATAATATCATAAATAAGTAAATCCTAAGTCATGTTCAATTAGATACATCTTAGGCAAGAGATAAGTCCTACTTATGGATATTAACATGTATGAATGAATGCATGAATATGAACAAATAGGGGACATGAATTTCTTCACCAATTTGGATCACTAAGCCTCTGGATTTAATCTAAATTATCGTTATTCAAAACATGATTTGGGTCTCAAGACATTAGGAGACCATTTGAGTTAAAATAAAAAAAGATTAGATGAAAACAGTAGCAGTTTTTTGTGATTTACAAAGAGCAGACCAGACGTTCAAAAATGGAAATAAAATACTTTTGATGGTTGGATCTTATTGATTTTTGGATATGTCATGCCTCTGTGAGTCTAGTTTCTAACCCAACTTGAAAATCAAGATTTCAACGGTTAGATCTCCGGGAATATGGAAAATACTAGACCTCACTCAGGATTCTGCAACTCTCTGTCCAGAGATCTTGTATGATTTTCTAAAAATAGTAAAAAAAATGAGAAACACTTAGATCTTTTTAGGGTACCTTCCTAACACATTAAGGTACTTATAAAAAATTATTTGAGACCCCGAAAACTTAATTAGGGTTCTGATTTATTAATTTCAAAACGGACTTACTATTCTGAAAGTATTTTAAAACTCTGGACAGATTGTAGTTAGCTCACAAAAACCATGATCAAACCCTTCTAATCACAAGATCTTGCTAAAACAAAAATCACAGTGGTAAAACAATGTGTTATGAACATTTTCCCGTTGGTTTCATTCGATTCCAACGGTCGGATTTCAAACTAAAAATCCTTGATCAAAAACAGTTTATGAACCCACTGTTTCATTTTGCTAGTTCAAGTTTATTGATTGGCCTCAACTATTAAAACATGAAGTTGGGGCTCAAACCAAACTACTTCTTCTACCATTTGATGGTCATTGAAGACTATGAGGCACACCACACTTATGGATCTTGATGAAGTATTGAAATGAACTTCGCAAAATCCTCAAATAAAGAACTCAAACCTATGGACCAAAACTTGAGTTCAAAATATTACTCCTACCATTTGATGGTCATTGGAGTCTAAATATAGTTAACATCTACTCAAAACCTCATTGGAATATAGTAAGGATTCCATAAGATTCCTTAATGAAGAGGTTCAAGTTATGGATTGAAACTTGAATCTCTCTAACTATATATAGATTAAAATTATGATTCATTCTAACCTCCATGTAGATCATGAGATCTTAGAAGTTGAAGAATCAAACTCAAAGAGGTTCAATGAGATATGGAAGATCTCATGAGCCTTTTTAGTGAAATAGAAGTAAGGAAAATCAAAGATTACTTAGAGAAACTAAGATTACTCCTACCATTTGATGGTCATTGGAGTCTAAATGAAGTTAAAATCTAATGAAACCTTATTGGAATATGGTAGGGATTCCATAAGATTCCTTAATGAAGAGGTTCAAGTTATGGATTGAAACTTGAATCTCTCTAACTATATATAGATTAAAATTATGATTCATTCTAACCTCCATGTAGATCATGAGATCTTAGAAGTTGAATAATCAAACTCAAAGAGGTTCAATGAGATATGGAAGATCTCATGAACCTTACAAGAAATGGTAGAAATAAGAAATCAAAATTTGCTTTGAGAAACCGAGAACACAAATTCTTCAAAATTGAATTTATTTTAAACCCAAGGCATCAATTAGACCCAAATCAATGAAATAATATGAGATTCAATCACAAGTTCTAAGTGGTGTGTGATGAAATGAGGTAAGAAGAGAGGTTTTGAAAATGTGTAAAGTTCCTAGAACTATGAACTTGTGATTGAATAATCCTAATTCTATCAAAGATTAAGAGGTTACCTCTAGGACCTCAAGTATTTCTTCAACTTCTTGTGAAAAACCTTCCAAGATTTCCCAAAATTCTTCAAATTCTTCAAGTTCTTCAAGACTTTCTTCTTCTCTTTCTCAAAATATATATGATTCTTGTATATCTCTCTCTCTCAATTCTCAAGTTCAAGTATATTTTTCAAGTCCCTCAACAATGAAGGTGAAAGTTTGTTTATATAGACAATTAATCCAGGGATAAATGGGTAAATTCGGGGTGGAAACCCATGTGCAAAGATTTCTTCTAGAACATGTGAGAAAAGCAGTCTGTTACAGCCGGCGGCACTCGACGGGTGCCGGCGGCACTCACTGAATGCCGGGCGGCACTCCCTGAATGCCGGGCGGCAAACACTAAGTGCCGGCGTGGCACTCAGTGAGTGCCGCCGCGTTTTCCGCGTGCCGGGGCTAACTGAATTTTGTCCCTCTTTTTGATTTTTCAAAAATATGTTGGTGTAAACACAATTTTTCTATTCTATATATATATATATATTTGTATTAATATCCCCCATGTGCATGGTATCAACCATGTGCATGGTATATTTTGAATATACTACTCTCTTTTTTTGTATTTTCTCTTTTTCCAAGATTTTTATTTATTTTGTCCTCCTATTTCTCTCAAAAGAACTCTTTATTATTTTTATTTTTCTTAAAATCCGGTTCCCAGACTGGGTTTCTCACGCGTTCTTTATTATTCGGGTTTCTCCCGAATACCCAAACTCTCTCTCTCTTCCTTCTCCTTTTTATATTTTCTATTTTAATTTTGAAATTTGCCTTGAAGAATCATTTTGAATTTTCTGGAAGATCTTCGAATGTCACCGATCATTGTCATCATCGGTCTTTGAGAGGTAACCAATCCCTGGATTTGACGTTTGGTCAAAATTGGGGTGTCTACAGTTTGCCCCTCTTTGACAGAGCTCGTGAAGCAACGCGTATCGCAAGCAAATGTCAAAGCCTGTGTGAAAGACAAGCCTTTGACCAAATAGTCGAATCCAGGTAAAAACAAAAGTGCGTTGCAAAAACAGGCGCGCAGATAGCCAAATGATGGTCGTGCTCAATGGTGAGCTGCCTACGTATCCCAACGGGAATCAGACCAGGACGTAGTTCAGGCAAAGGACAACAACACACCAACGCAGGTAGTCACACAGATGAATGCACCTATCTCATCGTGATGCACATGCTCATGCAATCTTATATCTTATGCTTCCAAACGTGATGTTCCTGAGTCACGTTACTCTTCCTATTATCAGAAATGCACCCTATACATTGAATTATCTTATTATGACACCGTCTTACTCTAGGAATATTATGACTATTGTACACTTCATATGCATATGAGAATCGTCTGATTGACTGAGATGCGCTCTGCGCCTTATACCCCATAGCCGAATCAGGTAGCACGCAGAGAGATTGAGCAGCTCTATGCTCAAAATCCCCAAAATCATCTGATCGGCTAAGCCAAATCAGGTAGCACGCAGAGAGATTGAGCAGCTCTATGCTCAAAATCCCCAAAATCATCTGATCGGCTAAGCCGAATCAGGTAGCACGCAGAGAGATTGAGCAGCTCTATGCTCAAAATCCCCAAAATCATCTGATCGGCTAAGCCAAATCAGGTAGCACGCAGAGAGATTGAGCAGCTCTATGCTCAAAATCCCCAAAATCATCTGATCGGCTAAGCCGAATCAGGTAGCACGCAGAGAGATTGAGCAGCTCTATGCTCAAAATCCCCAAAATCATCTGATCGGCTAAGCCGAATCAGGTAGCACGCAGAGAGATTGAGCAGCTCTATGCTCAAAATCCCCAAAATCATCTGATCGGCTAAGCCGAATCAGGTAGCACGCAGAGAGATTGAGCAGCTCTATGCTCAAAATCCCCAAAATCATCTGATCGGCTAAGCCGAATCAGGTAGCACGCAGAGAGATTGAGCAGCTCTATGCTCAAAATCCCCAAAATCATCTGATCGGCTAAGCCGAATCAGGTAGCACGCAGAGAGATTGAGCAGCTCTATGCTCAAAATCCCCAAAATCATCTGATCGGCTAAGCCGAATCAGGTAGCACGCAGAGAGATTGAGCAGCTCTATGCTCAAAATCCCCAAAATCATCTGATCGGCTAAGCCGAATCAGGTAAAGAATCAGAGCCAATCGGGCTCAAAATAAAACAATTTTCAAAGAATTGGAGCCAATCAAGCTCAAAACGAAACAATTTTCAAAGAATTGGAGCCAATCAAGCTCAAAACGAATCAATTTTCAAAGAATTGGAGCCAATCGGGCTCAAAACGAAACAATTTTCAAAGAATTGGAGCCAATCAAGCTCAAAACAAAACAATTTTCAAAGAATTGGAGCCAATCAAGCTCAAAACAAAACAATTTTCAAAGAATTGGAGCCAATCAAGCTCAAAACGAAACAATTTTCAAAGAATTGGAGCCAATCAAGCTCAAAACGAATCAATTTTCAAAGAATTGGAGCCAATCAAGCTCAAAACGAATCAATTTTCAAAGAATTGGAGCCAATCAAGCTCAAAACGAATCAATTTTCAAAGAATTGGAGCCAATCGGGCTCAAAACGAATCAATTTTCAAAGAATTGGAGCCAATCAAGCTCAAAACGAATCAATTTTCAAAGAATTGGAGCCAATCGGGCTCAAAACGAATCAATTTTCAAAGAATTGGAGCCAATCGGGCTCAAAACGAATCAATTTTCAAAATTCTGGGGGTCAAATAGACTCCGAATTATTCTTTTTCCAAAATCTGGAGTCAATTAGACTCCAATCAAGTTCAAACTTCATAAAAAACCGGAGTTGATTAGACTTTATTAACTCATTTATTGCAAACGGGTGTCCCTTGACAAAATTTTCAATAAGCAGGGGCCAATTTTTATTCACAAAAGGGCTTTAAAAACTCTTTTTTTAAACCTCGGGGGTTCTTTTGAAACGAGGGAAAATTTTCAAGGACATGGGAGCAAAATTCGGGGGTTCTTTTGTAAATAGTGAAAATCAGGGGTGAAAAGGCCACCTGTCACACGCGGCGGCACTCAGTGAGAGAAACCGGCACTTACTGAGTGCCGGCCGGCACTCTACCCAATGCCGGGCGGCATTCAGTGAGTGCCGGCGACTTTTTGCCGAGTGCCGGTTTGAGCAGCAGTTTGTTTAAAACTTTGTTTCTTTTTTTTCTCTTTTCCATTCTCTCCTTCTTCCTCTCTCGGATTTCTTCTCCAAAATCTCACCTTCTCTTGATTCTTCTTCAAGAACCACTCACAATCAAGGTATGTTTCATAAAGATTACATCTTTGTTTCAATCATTGTGCTTGCAATCATGTTTCTCATGTAATTTGATCTTTCTCTTTCAAAGTTTTGATATGAACATTAACTTCCCCCTTTTTTTTCATGCTTGTAGATTCCCCAATGGCTAGTGGTTCAGGGTCTTATGGTCCCCCCAAGAAGAAGTACAAGCCCAAACCAGTCCACAGTTCATCAGTTCTACTTGCCGATCCTCGGGCACATCTCTCGGCACGGGCTTTCAATCGAATGGTACATCCCAAACTTTCCTCTTTATGCTTATGATGAGATAATGCAATGTAGTGCTATGAATGATGAGCAATGAATGCATGCATGAATGCCCTTTCTCCCTTTCCATGCTAATGTAGTATATGACAATCAATGCTTGTATGAATCCATATTTGAAAATTCAACATATCCACCAATCCCCTCTTTCATGATTAGAATTCGATGCTTGGTATTGTGTTCCCCTCCTCTTTTTATTATTGCCCTTAGTTGGACACATTGATTTCTTTATTCCATTTATTCATTGCTAATGGGCGGTTGTGCTAATCTGGATGAATTTTGCATATGCTTAATATTTTGAATGAACCTAAAACCCAATCATTGCTTACAACCCACAAACATTTTATTTTTTTTTTTTGCTTAGACCTCACAAGAGATCCCTTATTATTTTTTTTTTCAAATCAACGAGTCGCTTAGACTTCAAAGAATTTCTTTATTTTTTTCAAATCAACGAGTCGTCTAGACTCCAAAGAATTTCTTATATTATTTTTCAAATCAACGAGTCGCTTAGACTCCAAAGAATTTCTTATATTATTTTTCAAATCAACGAGTCGCTTAGACTCCAAAGAATTTCTTATATTATTTTTCAAATCAACGAGTCGCTTAGACTCCAAAAGAATTTCTTTATTTTCAAATCAATGAGTCGCTTAGACTCCAAAGAATTTCTTTATCTTCCTTTACTCACTCAATTGCATTGCTTGGATCCCGAAAGAAAGTTATTATTATTCCTTCATTTTCTTATTTTCTTTTCTCTCTCTCTTTTTTTTTTGCAGTCTCCAGAATTTGTCCTCAAAGGTCATGGGAGCATGGCCCATGGCCGAAGGTGGTATATGGAGCTCTCTGACGATGTGAGAACCTTAGTTAACAATGCTGGATTCGGGCTCTTTGCTTTGCTCCTGGAGAAGAGTACAAATGACCGGACCCACATTCAAGCCTTGGCGGAAAGATGGTGGGACACAACGAACACATTCCATATGCCTTTCGGGGAGATGACGATGACTCCCTTAGACTTCGCCATGATCACTGGCGTCCCGTTTGGTGGCCTCCCTATTGCCCGCTATGACGATCTTCAGAACCGTCATGAAGAAATTATTGACTTGCTTGGGGCTCACCCAGGGGATTTCATAGTTCCCGCAAAATGGTTTCTGGATACCTTCAAGGATCAGGCCTTCACTGACGATCAAATGGCCAGGGCCTTCATCATGTATGTGCTGGGTTGCTCGCTGATGAGTACAAAGGGTGACACAATCAGCCTGGGGTACCTGGCTTCTCTCACAGACGTCGACCGCATCTCTCAATACAACTGGGGAGGGGCAGGTTTGGCCACTCTCTACAACCATATGAGTGAGGTTTCTAGGGGAAATTCCCCCTCCACGGGCGGGTATTGGAGAGCTTGGGAGGTAAAGCTTCAACTTTACTTATTTATTTATTCATTCATTTCATCTTTATTCCTTTTATTTTTATTGCATTCCTTTCCTCAAATTTTGAAAACTGAAATTTTGCCTCTTTATTTTACCTTGCAGATATGGTCGCATGAATATCTCCGGATGAGAGCTCCCAGTACTCGGGACAACGAGGCGGCTATCATGCCTCAGGGCTTGAAGTGGAGGAAAGAGGCAACGGGCCGAAAAGTCGGGGCTCATGATTTTGTTGGCTACCGAAACCTTCTCATTAATTTGCGCGAGATTCATGTGATATGGAACCCGTGGGCAGCGGCCCTCCCAGAGGCAGGTGAAGCAATTCAGGCGGCGATGGCCTATTCTAGATTGAGGGTTCTGATGGTGGGTGAGGCGTGCCGGGAATGGTACCTTGGTGAGAGGGTGACTAGGCAATCTCTTGCTGCCCCAAACTTTTATGTGCCGTGGGTCCCTCCAGCTACTATGAGAAGTACAGAAACCCTGGATCACGAGGACCTGGTAGCTGCTCTAGACGGGGAGAACATTGCCAACCTTCTGGATGGCCCTGACGGTTATGCAGCCTTTAGATTGAACTCTCTTATGCATAATTTTCCCCTTATGGATGTCGTCCGGATAACAGCTATTATTCACATTCACATATGTATACTTCTTTCATTTCTGTTTTCCATTCCTTTTCCATTTTTTTTATGCTGGAAACTCTTATTTGCAGCCTGTTCCTGGGGTCGTTGAACCCCCGGCCCTTCCGCAGTGGAATTGGAGCGTTCCCACGGTCGACATGGGTCAAGAGACCATGTATCAGCTGACCCCTTACACTCAGAACGTCCCGACTATCCCTCTACAATATGATACAGTCCCCCGGGATTATGCTGAAGAGGGTCTGTCATATGCTCACACCGTCCAGCACTGGATTCATGGACGCGAATGGAGGGTAAACCCTTTTTGTTTGGAACAAAATTCTCTTCTTTTATTTTATTTGCAAAAAAAAAAAAAAACAACCAACAAAACTCAAAAGATTTCCAAATGATCACCTTATTCTAATGACTGTATTCTAATTCTCTCTTTTTTTATTTCTCTCTTTTTTTTTTTTTTTTTTTTTTTTTTTTTTTTTGCAGGCTGATGGAGCAAGGTCCACTGCCGATCTTCAGGCTAGAGCTATGGTATTACATTCCCTCTCTTCTTTTCCTTTCTCCTCTCTCTTTTCTTAATTGCATTACTTATTTTGCCTGTTCTTTCTTTACAGGAAGCTGAGATGGCGGCTCTGAGGAGACAACTCCAGGAGTTTCAACTGAGCCAGGGCGGCGGTTATCAGGGAGGTGCTGGAGGTAGTGGCCAAGGCGGCGGCTACCAAGGAGGTGATGGAGATGGGGGGGATGGAGGAGATGGAGGTGATGGCGGAGATGGAGACGATGGCGGAGCTGGGAGAAGTCAGGCAACTCATCAAACGCCCAGAAGGAATCCTCGTCGTAGACGAGGATAGATTATCTCCTTTATGCTATGTCATGTCCCTGTGAGGACAACGAATATCGAACTCTCTTATTTAGGTTAAATTAGCAACACTTATGCATGGTGGCCTGCGTGCCCATTTTGAATTTGTTCATATTCATGCTTGATTGCTTCCCCGTATTGAATCTTTTTTTTTTTTTTGCTTATTTAGATCATGAATACCCTCTCTTGGCTTTATTTTAATGAGTGGTGCAATGGTGCTTAAAATGATGATTAGCAGTATTTTTTATTCAAATTCTGTGCAGGTTTGGGCTGATTGAAATTATAAAATTACCCATGTGCCTTTTAAACCTGGGCCGGCACTCGGTGAGTCTGGGCGGCACTCGGTGAATGCCGTGCGGCATTCAGTGACTGCCGGCCGGCACTCAGAGAGTGCCGCTACTTTACACCGAGTGCCGGTCCGTCCCCTTTTTCTATATAAGCTGCCATTTACCCATTCCAAGGTTCATTCATGATTTCTAGAGCCATTTTGCCTTCTTTTCATTCGAACTTTTTCATTTTTATATCTCCCTCCGGTCTTCATGGCCCCTATCAGTTCCGACATCTTGTACCCATGGATGGATTCCCTTTCTGGTATAGATCGACTCAACCTTGAATCCCATAGACTGACTGACCTCTTCACTTTTCGTCATACAGCTCTGGATGAGGACTTGCTTCGAGCAGCTATTATGTGCTGGGACCCTTCTCTTCACGTTTTCCGGTTTGGTCACGAGGAGGTCTGTCCCCTCTTTGAGGAGTTTAGTGCCATCCTCCACACTGATCCGTATGCCGATTTGATTGTTCCGCAGATCCAGGTAGGATATATTCAGGATTTATCGGCCCTTCTTGGCATTTCTCGGGGCGCTGCCGGCTCCCTTGTTCATGACCATCATATTGATTTTGACCGCCTCTCCTCCACTTACGCACCCATTGGCGATCCTGATGATAGGAGATATCAGGTCATCAGACGGAATGCCCTTTCTCTGGCGATGCTTTCACACTTTTTATTTCAGTCTTCCACTGATATCCTGATTCCGATCGTATGCGGCCTCCGAGAGATGCGGAGTGCTGTTATGCTCGTTCTGGGGGAGACTTTTCTAGGTCTGGATTATGCACATACCGCGGGATCGATGCTGCTTTCGGGGTCACCCCACGTTTTACAGATTTGGCTCTTCGAGCGCTTGGGCTTCTTTGCTCACCTCCCCCCCGGGAGACAGCTTCCTTATGATCGTATGGACGTCCATTACCCCTCCCGCACAGTTACCAGCTGGCTTACTTGGTTTCGAGGCTTGAGTTATGAGGACATCTATTGGATATGCCCTCGCTGGTCCTATTGCTCTGTCGCAGTACGTCTTACCGGGCGCCCCGGGATCTGGTTGACTGGTCTGCGAGTTACCACCTTTTACATTCCCAGCCGGGTAGCCAGTCAGTTCGGCTTGCTCCAGGATGTCCCCGATGTTATTACTGCTGATTTCTTGAGGAGCTCTGTTCTACGTCCTTTGACCGTAAGGATGTTCGCAGAGGCTTGGCATGATAGGGTATCAGCTCCCTTTAGGAGGATTCCAGCTCCAATCGTCCCGACCGCAGAGTATTTGCTTGAGATTCAGTTATTGGTCAGGGGGTAGCTTCCAGATAGACAAAGTAAAAAGAAAAGAAAGAAGCGAGATTTTAAAAAGTTTTGACAAATTCTGCTTGACTTTGGCTAGGTTTATTTTCTGTGATGCGTTTTTTTTTTTTTTTTTTTTTTTTTTTTTTTTTTTTTTTTGAAAATGCTCTGATCATGAAGAATCAAAGTTAGCACTTCTTAAATTTCTCTGGGTTATGAACAGTTTTCCCCTCAATGCCTCCTTCGGCTTTTATTACTCCTTCATGAGTCTTGCTTAGTTTTAATCTCTCTATGTAATGAATTCTTGTTTGTTTTCACATGATGCATATTTTGATAGCCAGTATATCCAGAAATGGGTTTGAATTCTGTCTGGGTTCATCGGTTTTAGCAAACGAAGTTTGCCCCTGGTTTCGGGATTTAGATGCGGTTCTAGGGCAAACGCAAGTTTGCCCCTAGTTTGACATGGTGAAAACTTGGGGCTCTTAAATTTGTTTGGGTTTTGGACCGAGGGCCTTGTGAGCCCGCCTACTTATCCCCGAACGGGTATCAGGTCCGCAGTAGTTCAGCCAAGGCTAGAAAGAACACACATACATCTTTTTTTTTGTGACCGAACCGAGCAGGTTGCCTACGTATCCCCTACCGGGAATCAGGTCAAGCGTAGTTCATCAATTCTGGAGGATTTGAAGGACAAGGTTTCAAGCAAAGTATTTTTTTAGGCGATCGAGGTTGATTGGTTGTTTAAACTCAACCCCATCCAGGTCCATGAGATAGGCAGCTCCCCCGGAGAGGAGTGTCTTGATGATATATGGTCCGACCCAGTTGGGTTTGAATTTTCCTCGTGGGTCATAAATGGGCGCTTTAAGTTCTTTGAGGACCAGGTCGCCCTCAGCAAGCTTCCTTGGGCGAACCTTTTTGTTGAAAGCACGAGCTATCCTTTTCTGATACCCCCGAGTATGGTTCACAGCAGCCAACCTCCTCTCATCAAATAACATCAACTCCTCATATCTCCCTCGCAACCATTCCAGTTCAGTTACCTCACATTCTGCCAAAACTCTTAGAGATGGTATTTCAACTTCCACTGGTAAAACAGCCTCCATCCCGTAGACTAATGAGTACGGTGTAGCCCCAGTTGAGGTTCTCACAGAAGTTCGGTATCCCCATAAAGCAAAAGGTAATTTTTCATGCCAATCTCTATACGTATCCGTCATTTTCCCCAGGATGCCTTTCACATTTTTGTTTGCGGCCTCTACTGCTCCATTTGTTTGCGGTCTGTATGGTGAAGATTGGTGGTGGGTGATCCTATACTTCTCTAGGAATGGGATAACCTCTCCCTGAAAATGACTCCCGTGGTCAGAAATAAGCTCATTTGGCACCCCATATCTGCAAATTACATTCTTCTGGATAAAATTCACCACATCCTTTGCCTTCAAAGTTGCGTATGATGCCGCTTCCACCCATTTGGTAAAATAGTCTATTGCCACAATTATGTACCGGTGTCCATTTGAAGCTTTCGGAATTACTTCTCCAATGATATCAATACCCCATACAGAAAATGGCCAAGGGGTGGTCATGCTATAGAGCTGGGAAGGTGGGGTATGCATTAAATTTGCATGAACCTGACATTTATGGCATCTCTTAACATACTCACAGCAATCTTTATCTAAAGTCGTCCAATAGTATCCTTGCCGAATTATCTTTTTGGCCAACATATGTCCATTCATGTGGGGCCCACAGACTCCTTCATGTATTTCTTCCATCATTTTCTTTGCTTCCCTTCCATATAGACATTCTAAATTATAACCGGTGTAAGATTTCTTCCACAACTTTCCCGCATAGGTTACAAATTGAGCTGACAATCTACGAATCGCTCTCTTATCCTTCTCTGAAGCTCTTTCGGGGTACTCTCCTTTCTCAACAAAGTTCCAAACATCTATATACCATGGTGTCTCAACTTCTTCCTCTTCTCCAATGGCGGCGACTATTTCATACGAAGGTCGGGTTCTCTCTTCTATAGACAATGGAATCATGGAGACTCCTACAGGAATTTGGATCATTGAGGCTAAGGTTGCTAGGGAATCTGCCAATTGGTTCTCTTCACGGGGAAGATAATAGAATGAAATTCTTTTGAATTGCACCTTCAGGCTCTCTAGGTATTCATGGTAAGGTCTCAACTTCTCATGCTTTATTCTCCAGTCACCCCTCACTTGTGATATTATTAGATTAGAGTCTCCGAAAACATCGATCTTCTCTACCCCCAAAGTCAAGGCTGCTTCCATCCCAATTATACAGGCTTCGTACTCTGCCGTGTTATTAGTCGAATTATACTTGAGCTTAATGGCCAAAGGAGTGGGGGCCCCGCTAGGTGATATGAGGATGATCCCTACCCCGTATCCTATTTGATTAGCTGCTCCATCAAAGTACATTTTCCAAAGGTCCTCTTTAACTTCCATTACTTCTTCATCCGGAAACTTAAATTCTCCCTTCTCTTCGGATTCTATGGCGAGGTCAGCTAAATATTCGGCAACAGCTCTCCCCTTGACAGATTTGGAAGTGACATATCTGATATCGAATTCAGCCAGCATCATGGTCCAACGGGATATCCTACTGGTCAGGGCGGGTTTTTCAAAAAGGTATTTGAGTGGGTCCATTCGGGATATCAGGGTGATAGGAAAGGCTAGCATGTAATGTCTAAGGCGATGGGTACACCAAACTAAGGCCCAACAAGCTTTCTCCAATGGTGAATAGTTCAACTCATACCCATTCATCCTCTTACTTAGGTAGTATATGGCTTTTTCCACACGCCCCTCTTCTTCTTCTTGGGCCAGCATACACCCCATTGAGTTCTCGGTTACGGATAGGTATAGCAATAGAGGTTTTCCGGGTTTAGGAGGTGATAGGACAGGCGGGTTTTGAAGGTAGGTTTTGATCTTTTCAAAGGCTTTTTGGCACTGGTTATCCCATTCGAACTTTTCCCCTTTTCTCAACAATTTGAACAATGGGTCACAGGTCATGGTGAGTTTGGATATGAAGCGACTAATGAACTGTATTCTTCCTAAGAATCCTCTCAATTCCTTCTCATTCTTTGGTGGCAGCATTTCGGCTATAGCTTGGATTTTGGTGGGATCTACCTCAATTCCTCTCTGGGTAATCAGAAATCCTAGTAGTTTTCCAGTGGTGACCCCAAAGGTGCATTTTTGCGGATTTAGCCTCATCCCGAACTTCATCAGCCTTCCAAAAAACTTTCTTAATGCCTCCAGATGCCCTCCCCTTTCTTTGGATTTCACTATCATGTCATCCACATATACTTCCACTTCCTTATGAATCATGTCGTGCAGTAATGTGGTGGCAGCTCTTTGGTAAGTTGCACCTGCATTCTTAAGCCCAAACGGTATAACTCTATAACAGTAAGTCCCCCAAGGTGTGATAAAAGTTGTTTTCTCTCTATCCTCTGATGCCATTAAGATCTGGTTGTACCCTGAAAACCCGTCCATGAAAGACAGAAGTTCATGTCCTGCAGTATTATCTACTAACACGTCGATGTGGGGTAAAGGGAAATCGTCTTTAGGGCTAGCTTTGTTCAAATCCCGAAAATCTACACAAACCCTAACACGACCATCTTTTTTAGGAACCGGTACAATATTGGCGACCCAATCAGGATACTCGGTGACAATCAAGAATCCAGCTCTTAATTGCTTTTCAACTTCCTCTTTCACTTTAAGCGCCCATTCAGGCCTCATTCGCCTCAATTTTTGTTTCACGGGTTTTGAATTTGGGAAAAGGGGAATATGGTGTTGGACAATTTCTGGATCAATTCCTGGCATATCATCATAGGACCATGCAAAGACATCTTTGAATTCTTTTAATAGATTGATTAATTCTTCGCTTTCCTCATTATTAAGTGTGGAGCCGATAGAAACATTTTGTGGATTACCTTCATCTCCCAAATTAACGGTTAGAGTGCTTTCCATGATTTTGCATGCAGGTTCATTTTCTTTTTCAATTAGTTTTTGCAATTCATGAGGTATTTCATCATTTTCATCACATGCATCACAGTTATTATTATGCGAAGTCAAGTAAGCAGAATTAGTCACATTCTCATTAACTTTCTTGGGAGCAATTACAACAGACATAGAAATGGAAAGACGCCTCATTTGGGCCAATACAGACTCCGGGGGAGGGGGGAACCTATCACTAGACTCAAAGACCCACTCTTTCTTGCTTTCCCCTCCCATATCAGTTATGAAGCGATCTTCCCTTTCTTCTTCCTGAGTAATCTCTTCTATTTCCACTTCTTCCGGCTTCCCTTTGTACTCTGGTTTCTCCCTTTCTTTATTCTCGTTACTGTCTTCTTTGTCCCGACCCTTCTCACCCTCATCCTTGATCTCTGCAGAGCTCCCTTTTTCGATCTTCTTGTATCCTTCTTCTAGCAGGTTCTTCATTGCCGAGCCATCCATAGTACAGACCCAGTCCCGAGTAACGGCGGATTTTGCAGGCCGCTGAAGATAAGGATCCTTATAATCAGAGAAGTTATGGGCAAAGAAAATCTCGAATCCTGGCTTCATACGCTTTTCTGCTTCATCCAACCACGGCTCTGGAAAACCACAAAATGGAAAATCTTCTCCCTGCTTGATGAAGTACCCGTTGAGAGTTTTCATGTATGGTTCCATCGGTGCATCCGTTGCTTTCTTCTTCTTCTTCAACTCTTCCTTGGTTGGCGAGTATCCCAGCCCATGGGTGTGGGTTTGTGTGATGATACTTGGGAATTCTGACAACCCTTGGTGCTTCTTACCTAAACCCATCCCTGGGAAGAACCCCATTTTTCTCATGATTCCGGCCACCAGTGGACTGGCGTATTGATCAAAATAAAGTGGTAAGAACTCCTTCGGCTTCCCTTCTTCTATGACATTAATGAACTCAAACCCACCCAAACTTGCTTCGCCTTCTTGCATTTGTACTTCTAAAATTGGAGCACTTGATGAGGCTCCAGACACATTTATCCAGCTATCTCCCAGAAGATCGCATACCCTGTCCTTCCAAATGTATTTAACTTTCTGATGGAGGGTTGATGGAATGGCACCCAAACTATCAAGCCACGGCCTTCCCAAAAGTAGGTTAAATGATGCAGGAATGTCAATGATTTGGAATTTTGTTTCCCTTTCACCAGTCCCGACAGAGAGATTCAGAAAGATGATCCCCATCACTGCCCGTAGAGTATTATCATAAGCCCTCACCTTTTGTTCCGATGGTATAAATGTAGATTCATCGAGCCCCATCCTTTTAGCTGTTCGAAAAGGACACACATTTAGTGCAGACCCGTTGTCGACGAGGCAGGCCGGTAGAGAATTTCCCAGGCACTCAACGGTAATGTGCAATGGCTTATTGAAAACAGGTCCCCCAGGAGGTAAGTCAGCTTCAGAGAATGATATAGCCAGGGTTGGGTTTCTGCCGATCATGCCGACGAGATCTTCTGGAGTAACATTGATGGAAACATCCGACTGATTGAGAGCGTCAAGGACTGCTTGCCTATGACGCTTGGAAGCGATTAACAACCCCCAAATAGTGATGTTCGCCTGCGTCTTCTTCATCTGTCTCAAGACTCTGTCCTCCTCTTCTTCCTCATTCAGTTTCCCTTTTCCTTTATTCATTTCTTGTTCAGGGTGATCCTCCTCGAGTTCGTGTGGTTTAAAATGCCTCCCGGACCGTGTGAGGTGACTAATACCTTCTTTAACCCAAAGCCTATCTTGTGTTTCAACAATTTTTAAACCTTCCTCCTCACTTTCATACCAAAGGTCCTCCTTAACTTTACTAAGATCCTGTATACCATCCCCTTTGTACCATAGTGAATTGTCAGCCTCCGGTGCCTACCAATCTGCGTCAACAGCCCCTTCTATTTCTTTCCCTTTGCCTTCATCTACCAATCCTTTTAGAGTGCAAATTTGCGGATTCTCCAACATCTGATAAACTTTTCTCGGTCTTCCCAACTTGGTGATCAATGCCGACGGGTCAAAAAAGCTCTCCTCATCTCCCAAGTAGTAAATTCTGGGTGGTGGCACGGCATGATGTTCCGGTAGTGGGTTTCTGGTAACATTTGGCGGGTTGGCGGGTGGTTCAGATATTATTTTCTTGTCAATCAAATCCTGAATCTCATGCTTTAGTCTTAAACACCGGTCAGTTGAGTGCCCCTGCTCCTGATGGAACTTGCAGTATAAATCAGGTTTGAAATTTGGAGGCTGTGGATTTAGTCTGGGTCGTGGCTCCAGTAGGCGAAGATGTCCTTTTGCTACCAGCCTATCGAGAGCTGTGGACAAAGATACTCCCAACTCTGAAAACCTCCTTAACGGCTTATCCCCTCCCCTCTTTGGGTAATTTCTGGTTACATCAAACCTTTTCTCAGGTTCGCTCAGTGCGTTCACATCTGTAGACCCTGAATGACCTCCTGAATGTCCTCCTCCTGTTCCATAGTTCGGTCGTCTGTACCTATTCACTGGCTCCTCCTTTTTAATGACCCCTTCCTGTATCGCGTCTTCGATTCTGGTACCTACATCGAACACCTCGGTGAAAGTATTGAGGGATTGGAACCTCATCTTCTCCTGATAGATGGGTTGGAGATTCTTCATCAGCATTCGGATTTGCTCTTTTTCAGTCGGTCTCTGTATCATCTTAGCGGCCTTCCCCCTCCATCGGCTTAGAAATTCAGCAAAAGACTCTTTGTTCCCCTGCCGGGTAGTCTCCAAATCCCTGATAGTAACATCCAGATCTTGGTTGTATTCGTATTGGGCCACAAATGCTTTTACCACTTCTTCCCAATTTCTAGTCTTCCCTGGTTCCAGAGTGAGATACCAAGACAAAGCAGCCCCCGTTAACGTCTGTTGAAACAAGACTGCCATCATGACCGTGCTTAGACCGCTAGGCTGAAATGCCCCTATACACATTCTTATGTGGCTACGCGGGTTCCCTGTTCCATCAAACTTATCGAACACAGGCATTTTGAATCCTGCGGGCAATACCTCACAAACCCCCTCATACAACCCTTCCAATTCCAACAAATAGGTGTCAACCCCTTGTGCCTTTCGTACCACCCTTTCCAACTTCTCCATCTTCTCAGTCATCAACTTGTCCTTCTCAGCCCTCTCTTTTTCTAGTTTCTCCCTTTCTATTCTCGGCGCTTCCATCCCTTCTGTTTCATCAAACCAATCTTCATCCCTGTGAGGAGGATCATTGCCTGGCTGCTGCCGTGCTAGTGCTTCTATCATAGTCATCATTCTAGTCATTTGTCCTGCTTGTTGTTCCACCATTGTCCTTAACTCTGTCATCTCCCTTGCATTAGCCTCTTGTGCCATCTCTTTTCTTACTAGTCTTGCAGTAGAATCTCTGTACCAGGCTATACTCGCAGTTGATTCTATCTTTTACCTACAACCATATTTGTTTAAGTTATTTTTAACTACTTTTTCCCCCTTTTGCAACATTATTTGTTTACTTTTTTGCTTTTATTAATGATTCACATGCTTTCAATGAATGATTCAAATGTCATGCGGATGCAAATGCATGTGTGTGTGTGTGCCTATTCTATATGCTAAAATAAAAGAAAATTCTAATCCTAACACATAAACACGTAAGCACATAAAATCCTCATCCATGTTTGAGTGTGCTAATTTCTCTTTTCATTGTGATCCTTTTTACCCTTTCAAGAATTTTTTGAAATTCATTTGACAAGTATTTCCCCTAGATGATGGGATCTTTTTCAAAATTTCTTAAGAAGCTTTCCTTTGAAAACAACAACATTTCTAAACAAAAGATGATTAGGTTTGAAATTTTGCTTTTGAAATTTCTTTGAAAACGATTTCTTTGATTGCAGAGATTTCTTGGATTATATTCCTTAATAAAAAGGTGATTAGGTCCAAATTTTGCTTTGAAAAAAAAAAAAGCATTCCTTTAGTTGGTAAAACTTTTCAAACTCTTTCAACAATTTTGGGTTCCAAGAATTTTAGGTTCTTTCTTCAAATACGGTTGGAAAGGAAATTTTAAATCTGAAAGTGAACTCCAAAAATTTTGAACGAGTGATTGAATGCCTTGGAATACAGATACCAAAAACGTATTTAAAAATTCTTTGGGTAAGAGGATCATATGATCGGATTATTGTCATACTCTTCATGAATTTGGATGCATACAAGGTCAATGATGCTTAGCTTAGCAAGATGTAAGAGATGTAATCACATAATCAAGATCCAGCATGTTCCCAAATGTCGTGGGACATGAGAAGGAATTGCTAAAAGGTGATTAAAGGGTTACACATCTTTAATCAAGCAAGCATCGTCATCATCTCAAATAACCCCTTTCGGGCATACAAAACTCCCTAGCACATAAATCCTAATCAAGAATTTAATTCCTAATTTTGAAAGGTTCTATGGAAACTACTATGCAAAGGCCGGGTTTTGGTCAAATAAGGGACCCTTGACACACACCCGATAGGATGCTTCATATACCAAAACATGGTACGAGATCAAGGGTGATCACACGGTCCCATAATGACTTGACCGACCGGGTTGCCCCGAGCCTCCAAGGTCATAGTTCTGTGCAATCGACTGGCGAGACATGCAAGTGCAATGCAACGGGCACACAAAAATTAATTAATTCGATAAAAAAGGATGCTTTCAAGTCTAATCCTCGAGTGAACCCAAAATCAGAAATTCTGGTCTGCGAAACCAGAGATTCTGGGTTCGATCCCCAGCAGAGTCGCCAGATTGTGGATATCGTAGGTTTTCAAATTTTACCCACTTTTAAAACAAATATTTTCAAATTCAAAGAGTCGCCACTTAATTTTTAAAAGGAAAAAATTAAGAAACCATTTTAAAAGCAAACTGATCTTTTGCGAAACCAAAGATAAACTGGGTCCGGGGATTATGGAATGAAAGGGGAAGGAGCCCGGCGGACTAAAACACCCCCTTTCATCCTATCTCACGATAGGCCTCTACTCAACATCCTTTTTAATCAAATTAATAATCTAAGCATGCCCTCAATTAATACATATATGTAGGTATACATAACACAAGCATGTTGAAAGGGTACAAAATTGCTAACGGTAAAATATCATTCATAAGTCACATAATTCAACTAGCAAACATCATGATATGCAATAGAGAACTAGAAAACATACCCGGGATCCGGCCGCGAATATCAAACGTGCAATGCATGCAAAAATAAACCTAAGAAAGGTCTCTAATACATATATACACATAAGGCAAAACCTAAGCTAAGGTGTCGCACATGGGGTCGAAAAATCAATTAAAATCAATAAAATAGATTAAACTAGAGAAGGGTTGAGAAATTGTACCTCAAAGCGCTACAAAACAAAGGTTAGTACACATGCCTTAGACAAGATATAATATCATAAATAAGTAAATCCTAAGTCATGTTCAATTAGATACATCTTAGGCAAGAGATAAGTCCTACTTATGGATATTAACATGTATGAATGAATGCATGAATATGAACAATTAGGGGACATGAATTTCTTCACCAATTTGGATCACTAAGCCTCTGGATTTAATCTAAATTATCGTTATTCAAAACATGGTTTGGGTCTCAAGACATTAGGAGACCATTTGAGTTAAAATAAAAAAAGATTAGATGAAAACAGTAGCAGTTTTTTGTGATTTACAGAGAGCAGACCAGACGTTCAAAAATGGAAATAAAATACTTTTGATGGTTGGATCTTATTGATTTTTGGATATGTCATGCCTCTGTGAGTCTAGTTTCTAACCCAACTTGAAAATCAAGATTTCAACGGTTAGATCTCCGGGAATATGGAAAATACTAGACCTTACTCAGGATTCTGCAACTCTCTGTCCAGAGATCTTGTATGATTTTCTAAAAATAGTAAAAAAATGAGAAACACTTAGATCTTTTTAGGGTACCTTCCTAACACATTAAGGTACTTATAAAAAATTATTTGAGACCCCGAAAACTTAATTAGGGTTCTGATTTATTAATTTCAAAACGGACTTACTATTCTGAAAGTATTTTAAAACTCTGGACAGATTGTATTTAGCTCACAAAAACCATGATCAAACCCTTCTAATCACAAGATCTTGCTAAAACAAAAATCAAAGTGGTAAAACAATGTGTTATGAACATTTTCCCGTTGGTTTCATTCGATTCCAACGGTCGGATTTCAAACTAAAAATCCTTGATCAAAAACAGTTTATGAACCCACTGTTTCATTTTGCTAGTTCAAGTTTATTGATTGGCCTCAACTATTAAAACATGAAGTTGGGGCTCAAACCAAACTACTTCTTCTACCATTTGATGGTCATTGAAGACTATGAGGCACACCACACTTATGGATCTTGATGAAGTATTGAAATGAACTTCGCAAAATCCTCAAATAAAGAACTCAAACCTATGGACCAAAACTTGAGTTCAAAATATTACTCCTACCATTTGATGGTCATTGGAGTCTAAATATAGTTAACATCTACTCAAAACCTCATTGGAATATAGTAAGGATTCCATAAGATTCCTTAATGAAGAGGTTCAAGTTATGGATTGAAACTTGAATCTCTCTAACTATATATAGATTAAAATTATGATTCATTCTAACCTCCATGTAGATCATGAGATCTTAGAAGTTGAAGAATCAAACTCAAAGAGGTTCAATGAGATATGGAAGATCTCATGAGCCTTTTTAGTGAAATAGAAGTAAGGAAAATCAAAGATTACTTAGAGAAACTAAGATTACTCCTACCATTTGATGGTCATTGGAGTCTAAATGAAGTTAAAATCTAATGAAACCTTATTGGAATATGGTAGGGATTCCATAAGATTCCTTAATGAAGAGGTTCAAGTTATGGATTGAAACTTGAATCTCTCTAACTATATATAGATTAAAATTATGATTCATTCTAACCTCCATGTAGATCATGAGATCTTAGAAGTTGAATAATCAAACTCAAAGAGGTTCAATGAGATATGGAAGATCTCATGAACCTTACAAGAAATGGTAGAAATAAGAAATCAAAATTTGCTTTGAGAAACCGAGAACACAAATTCTTCAAAATTGAATTTATTTTAAACCCAAGGCATCAATTAGACCCAAATCAATGAAATAATATGAGATTCAATCACAAGTTCTAAGTGGTGTGTGATGAAATGAGGTAAGAAGAGAGGTTTTGAAAATGTGTAAAGTTCCTAGAACTATGAACTTGTGATTGAATAATCCTAATTCTATCAAAGATTAAGAGGTTACCTCTAGGACCTCAAGTATTTCTTCAACTTCTTGTGAAAAACCTTCCAAGATTTCCCAAAATTCTTCAAATTCTTCAAGTTCTTCAAGACTTTCTTCTTCTCTTTCTCAAAATATATATGATTCTTGTATATCTCTCTCTCTCAATTCTCAAGTTCAAGTATATTTTTCAAGTCCCTCAACAATGAAGGTGAAAGTTTGTTTATATAGACAATTAATCCAGGGATAAATGGGTAAATTCGGGGTGGAAACCCATGTGCAAAGATTTCTTCTAGAACATGTGAGAAAAGCAGTCTGTTACAGCCGGCGGCACTCGACGGGTGCCGGCGGCACTCACTGAATGCCGGGCGGCACTCCCTGAATGCCGGGCGGCAAACACTAAGTGCCGGCGTGGCACTCAGTGAGTGCCGCCGCGTTTTCCGCGTGCCGGGGCTAACTGAATTTTGTCCCTCTTTTTGATTTTTCAAAAATATGTTGGTGTAAACACAATTTTTCTATTCTATATATATATATATATTTGTATTAATATCCCCCATGTGCATGGTATCAACCATGTGCATGGTATATTTTGAATATACTACTCTCTTTTTTTGTATTTTCTCTTTTTCCAAGATTTTTATTTATTTTGTCCTCCTATTTCTCTCAAAAGAACTCTTTATTATTTTTATTTTTCTTAAAATCCGGTTCCCAGACTGGGTTTCTCACGCGTTCTTTATTATTCGGGTTTCTCCCGAATACCCAAACTCTCTCTCTCTTCCTTCTCCTTTTTATATTTTCTATTTTAATTTTGAAATTTGCCTTGAAGAATCATTTTGAATTTTCTGGAAGATCTTCGAATGTCAGCGATCATTGTCATCATCGGTCTTTGAGAGGTAACCAATCCCTGGATTTGACGTTTGGTCAAAATTGGGGTGTCTACAGGTGCATGTACTACAGTTATTGGTTCCACTTCGATGTGAGGTGTGGGAGGCAGTCGCTCCGATATATTCCGTATCATTTCCCCATATTCTGCATCATCTCTGCCATCTCATTCATTCGTCGGGTATGGGGTGATAACTCTCGGTCATCCATGATTTCAATCCTGTAGTTCTCAATGCATAAACACTATGCATGTACAACAATAACAATAGTATGTATGTAAAACAACATCCATATGCATCAAACATCTCTAAGATGCATGAATGCAATTTAAAACATGTGGCAATTCACTCAACACTCCACTCGTCGTCGAACGTTCCCAAAGTTTTGTTACCTCTAGCTTTGATACCAATAAATGTCACGACCCATCCCACTACGCGTGGAAATAGGACACATGGCACGCCACCAAGGCTCATCCAAACATCATCTAATAATACGCAGCGGAAAGAACTTCTATAAAACAACCCTGGGTATATTAAAACTTAGGAAACGTTCCCCTCTGTGTTGTAAAATACATTGAAATTAGAGTCATAAAAAGTTTTGGCCAAGTGAAAACGCATTCAAAAGAAAATAGTTTTGAAAACAGAGGTTCAGTCGACTGCCCCGTCGACTGCACTAGGGTCCAGTCGACTGCTCCGTCGACTGTGTTAAGCAGAACCAAAAATACATCATATTGCAAAGGGGTCCAGTCGACTGATCTGGGGATCCAGTCGACTGCTTTTCAATTAATGGAAGCAGTAGCTAAAATAAACAGTGTTCAGTCGACTGTCCAAGGGGTCCAGTCGACTGCTTTTATATAATTCCCTTACAGTGTCTCCATCCCACGAGGTCCAGTCGACTGACCTTGCTCCCCTGCTGGGCAGCCTGTACTGAAAATTTACAAGTCATGTTACCCATACCAACAACAAACACAACCACAACTGATTTTTAACGTATTAAAACATAATTACAGACGTTCAATTACAAGATTACAATACTATAGAACTAATCTATGGTTCTATTACAACATATTACAACATTCAAATCCTTACACAAGTTTAGGATTTAAAACAAAAACATATACAAGGTGATCCCCCGGCGTTCATTGGCCTCACTCCACACACTTCTTCTTGTCTTTCTTCTTACCTGCAATGGAGTACATCTCCACTGCTCAGCTATATGCTGAGCGTACAAGTCTAACATGTACAATATATGATGAAACATGCTTTAATCTCATAAATCATACAATAGTCTCTAGGAAGAAAAATACGCATTCATCCGGTAGCGGCAAGTCCAAGCCTTAAACCGCGATACCAATGGCAAGTCCAAGTCTATCAACCATTGTATCCACAAGTGCCATGGCAAGTCCAAGTCTATCAACCATGCACAGTAGCCGTCGCTACTAAATTCTCAAACATCGAGAAGCTTACTCCGGCATGAATTTGTATAAGACTCCCCTTTGACCCACATAGACAACTTAACGTGCTCGCATAAATTTAGACATGCTTTTTACAATTTAGCGCGTGCATAATTAACGGGCCTACAATTAACACATGGATTTCGCCCGGATCACAATTTCGTCGTCGAAATATAAAACATGTATTTCCCTATATTTCACAAGTTAGAACTTCATACCTCGTGCGATTTCCCCCAAACTTTGAAGGATCGACTAGGAGGCTAAATAAACGTCGGATTTCGAATTTGGTACGATTCCTACAAGTTTATACCTGTTTTTCCCAAAAGTCCAAAATTAATACTTTTACAAACATTGGCCAAACATGACCTAAGTGGTATCAAAACGTAGATCTTACCTCCACGAGTTCAAATCTGAAATCTGGAGAAAATCTGACGGACGAACGGTCGTCGATCGGCGTCGCAAAGCCCGTTGGCTCCAAATCTCCTTTCTCTCTCCTCTCTCTAGATATTTATGGAAAGTTTGGATGAGAATGAATCTCATCCTCATCTATTTATAGGCAAAAGTTCTTGAAATTGTGTTTACCTCCCCGTAAGTTCCTCAAACTTCTAATTAGTTCTCGAAACTTCGCGCACATCCATTTTATAACTTTACGAGTGAAAACTATAAATTTCAAAAGTTTCCGACAAAGTTTCGTTTGGGTCCAAAATAACGTCCGAAAACTATATTCTGTGGAATCTCTACACAACGTACCTTTTCAATTAACGCATCTCTCACGTTCTCACCACAGTTCTCAAAATGATACTATCATATCCAAATTACCAGAATCATACTATACAGGTATAATTACTATTCACAGAAATACCAGATAAGGTCAAATAACATTTAAATCATATAAATGCCATTTACTCATGATTATGCAATATGAACTGCCATGTTCTTGTGTTCTCATTGACACCTTACCGTTGACTCACAGTCAACCTCAATCCACCATTATCAATTAACATTGATAACCTCTCAATTTACAATTATGCATGATAAAACTATAAATTTTTGGAACGGGTGTGACACCTATAATCCAAAAATGGCTGAATTTGTGTGGGAATCAAACCCGGTGTAGAAGTGACCTTCTATTTCACGTTCTTAAGGAAATCGTTTGAGGTGAGTGATATCAATCTCGATTTTTGGATGGTTCTATGGTTTAATGCATTTGATATGCTAGGGACTTCATATAAATACCATGCGTAGTTTATATTGGTCAAAACTCATGTATAAAGTAGGCCCAAGGTATGTTGAAATGAAAAGCATGGTGATATGTATTAAATGAGCATGCTTATGTGCCTATGTGGGTTAAATGGGGATTTATGCTAATTCACCGTGAGACATCCTCTCGAAAGGGAAGGATTAGTAGTGATGACAGTCACTTACCAAGAAAGGCATTAACGCAACATATCGAAGGAGCATGGGTCGTGATTGAGTCTTAAGACTTTGAATCGGTGAATGTTAACTTATTCCCTAGAGACCGAATAGTTGTATGTTATGATGGATTGGAACATAATTGTCATCCGTGTGCTTGATTGATATTATTCACTAACGTTAGCTTAAACAAATCCAAATATCTGTGGTTATGTAAATAACCATTCAGGGGCAAGGATTGGAGGAGAGAATCGTGGTTATTGAGGCAAGGACGGACCGGGAGCTCCTTATGTTTCATAGAACTTATATCATGTTTGTAATATATGTTTAACATATGCCGGTTGTTTGACCGTGCGGCTTGTAATAAGACTTGTTATGTATGCAAGTATGACACTTGGTTCACCTTAGGACCTAGTTTGCCAAGACGTGTAAAGCTTGTATTTTTTATACTTGTAATCCGGGGATCTATGGTTTATTGTATAAATTGTTTGTAATCCGGCGTTCTTGAGCATTTCTCGACGATCCGAGTATCAAACGATCTTCAATCTTCAATACGAGACCGGTTTTGGACTCGTGGAGGTAAGGCGTACGCATAGCTATCTTTTATCTCGAGTTTAATCAATAGGCTCTTGGCAGCCCATGTGGGACCCATAATCCAAAATTGGCTGAATTTGTGTATGAATCGAACCCAGTGTAGAAGTGAACTTCTATTTCACATTCTTAAGGAAATCGTTTGAGGTGAGTGATATCAATCTCGATTTTTGAATGGTTTTATGGTTTAATGCATTTGATATGTTAGAGACTTCATATAGATACCATGTGTAGTACATATTGGGCAAAACACATGTATAAAGTAGGCTGAAGGTATGTTGAAATGAAAAATATGGTGATATGTATTAAATGAGCATGTTTATGTATGTGCCTATGTGGGTTAAAAGAGGATTTATGCTAATTCACATGAGACGTCCTCTCGAAGGGGGAAGATTAGTAATGACGATGGTCACTTGCCGAGAAAGGCATTAATGCGACATGTCGAAGGAGTATGGGTCGTGATTGAGTCTTAAGACTTTGGATCGATGAATGTGCACTTATTCCCTAGAGACCGAATAGTCGTATGTTATGATGGATTGGAATATATTTCCATCCGTGTTCTTGAATGATATTATTCACTAAGCGTTAGCTTAAATAAATCCAAATATCTGTGGTTATGTAAATAACCATTCAGGGGCAAGGATTGGAGCAGAGAATCGCGTGTATTGAGGCAAGGATCGATCGGGAGCTCCTTATGTTTTTTAGAACTTATATCATGTTTGTAATATATGTTTAACTTATGCCAGTTGTTTAACCGTGCGTCTTGTAATAAGACTTGTTATGTATGCAAGTACAACACTTGGTTCACCTAAGGACCTATTTTTCCAAGACGTGTAAAGCTTGTACTCTTGATACTTGTAATCCGGGGGTCTATGGCTTATTGTATAAATGGTTTGTATGTTTTGCAAGTTCTTAGAATGGTTATCAAAGCTACTGAAATGGTTTGGTTTGAAATGGTTTTGTTTGGTTTGGTTTGGTAAAATAGGTATTGATTTATTAGCGGCGTTTGTTGCGAAAGCGATGGGAATTAACGACGTTTATTAGGGAAGCACAGGTAATTAACGACGTTTGCGAAAAATGCCGGCAATTGTGAATACGGTCATTTGGAGGCTGCGTTCTGCCCAGACCCCATTCGACCGATCGAACTAGACAATTCGACCAGTCGAAATACCCCCTGCAAGAAACTTTGAACTCCTTATTCCAATGTTCGGAATAACTTCTAATTAGTTATGGGGGTACCTTTGGGGATCCTTTGAGCTACGAAATTGTTACTTTTGAAAACGAAACTCGATAAGGCGTGTTTGGGCACGTGTTTAATATAACCTTTGAAAAACTATTTGGAAGTTGGTTTTCTTGGAGCAAAACTTTTTTTAAGGTCATTTTGAAAACTTTAATTATTGTTGGTAAGCCTTGATGGCGTGCCACGTAACTTGGGGCCACCTTGTTGGTCTCGGGGGGCGTGACATAGATATAGATTGATATTGCTGAAATATGTTAAGTCTAAGCTTTTAAGGGGACATAGTTGGACTAAACACGTTTGGTGAATATAAAAGCAAAACGTCCGCCGAAAATAGGAGCCCTTATGATTGCCACATTAGTATGTGTACTTTTTAGGTGTACCTAGCATTACTATTTTTTTTTTACTATATTTACATATTTTAAAAAATTGTTTCGTTTTCTATAATACCCACTATTTTTGTTATACATTTGTATTTCTGTAATGCGAATAAGATTCAGTATGCTTGTCTTTATCTTTCATGAATTACAATTTATAATTGATTGAATTTTCTTCAATCGATCGAACTTGTATCTTTTCAATCGATCGAAAATCTACCGACTTGAATCCATGACGTGGACTCGTTCAATAGATCGGACCCACTTTCAATCGATTGAAAGTGACTGAACTTGGTCTCCAAGTTTATATCATGTGGCCAAGCTTCATTTCCCTCCCCTATATATACCTCTCCCATATATTGTATATATGCTTGCTGCACCTTGGGAGAGAGTTAGAGAGAGATATAAGTTATATACGTACACACTCATATACAAATGTATACATACACACACCTGTATATATATACACACACAAACACCCTCACACATTCACTGGGAGAAGGAGCAAAAGAAGGGGACAAAGAGAAAGAGAAGGAGAAAAGAAATGGGAGAGAGAGGAGAATACCCTTAGCACCACTCGCGGCCACCCCGAGCTCACCGGCATCACCAACTTCAACGGTGAGTGCCTATACTCACTAAGTAGCGTAGATATGTTCGTATATATGTGTTTCGGCAAGAAAGAATGGACCCCGAACGTGTGTACAAGGTCTAGTTTAATTCTGGGAAGAAGATGCATTTTCAAGCGATTGAACATGTTTTAATTTCGATTGAGAATAGGTCCAAATCAAGCGATTGAATATGTTTCAATCAATTGAAACTTCAATCGATCGAACACTACCCAATCGATTGAACTTAACTTCAATCGATTGATATTGACTTCAATCATTGACTATAACAGATTGTTGAATGTTTAGTCTATTTATACCTGATGGATTATTAAGTTGTGTTATATCATGCGTTGATTATTGGTAGTATTAGAATAATACACACGTTGAATAATTGGCTTAATACATTGAACAGTGGAACCAATTGTATAATGACGATATAATGTTGTTAACCGAATTGAGAAGCCGATGTACGTAATAGTGGGTCGAACGACCATAGAGGTAGGTACTATTTATGTTGGTATGTGTAAATGCGATTGCGAAGATCGTACTACATTGGGTGTGGGATTCAGTTATAGGTCAAGAATGTCAAGAAAGCTGGGACTAGGACTGGGACTACGTGTCAAGCATAAGTGATGTGGGCTGGGACTACGTGTCAGACATATATGTGGTAAAGTTGGGACTACGTGTCAAGCTGGAACATCGAGAGTGTATCAGGGCGTGATACACCCAAAATCAGCCCATGCCCGAGTAGTTCTATTCTGCAACTACTGGCGAGCATCATCCCGAGCGGTTTGGTCCACCTAATGCCTCCCGAGCGGTTCATCCACGACCCGGCCAACAGGTCGGGAAGACCGCACAGGTACATCCCACCACGAGAACAGCTCATCTGGGCCCACATGCATGATCCCGAGCATTCCGGGCAGTTTCCTACTCGAGCTAGAAGACTAATGGAAAGTGCAAACTATTTCCTAATCCAATTAGGAAACCCCTACAATTAATGCCAATCTATATCAATTGGATTATGTTTCCTTTTCCTTGTACGAGTAGGTCTCTTACATCTATAAAAGAGACCTCTCACCCCCCATTGAAGGGGCCGACTTTTCAATCTACACAGCACCTCTATAGCATTTATCAACATGCCCGGTCGGCCTACGGTAGCTCCAGACTTGGTTCACCACAGGCCCCCGGCTCTTTTACAGTATAGTGAATGTGCTCAGACACACACGTGGATGTAGGTACCTTCATTAACAGGGCCGAACCACATACAAAAACCAGTCTCTCACTCTCTCTCCCCTTAAATTGCTTTAATTTACTTTAACCAAATTTTGGCATCATCAGGGCGTATTTGTCATACCCGCTCCTGCGGTATTTATTTATATCATTTTAGCATGCATAGCATGCTTATGGTTGTGTTAATTAGCATGTGTGAAGTGAGTGATGACTCACTAGCTGTTGGAGGGTGTCTTTTGAGAACCCAGTATTTGGCCTTAAAGGCAGTTCAGAAGGTGTCAAGAGAGGACACGGGAACATGGAAAGGCATGTTGCATTGGCATAGCTAAATGACATTTATGTGATTTAAATGTTATTGACTTATTTGATATTTTCATGAATAGTAATTATACCTGTGTAGTATAATTTCTGATAGTTTTGATCTAGTTTTAGATCGTTTGAGAACTGTGGTGAGAACGTGAGCGACCGTTGTATAAAAAGGTAGGATGTGTAGAGATTCCACAGAATTTGGTTTTCGGACATAAATTTTGGATCCAAACGGGACTTAATCGAAAACTTTTGGGATTTATAATTTTCACTCGTAAAGTTATAAAATGGGCGTGCACGACGTTTCAAGACTTAATGAGGAATTTTGAGAACTCGCGGGGTGGTAAACGCAATTTCTTGAAAGTTTGTCTATAAATAGCAAGGGTGGGAAATTCATTTAGTTGTAAACTTCTCAAAATATCGTTAGAGAGGAGAGAGAAAAGGGAGATTTGATGTTTAATCGGGCTTCTAGTCGTTCCCTCAAAGTTATACGACGATAGCTCGAGGTATGAATTTCTAGCCTATGTTATATAGGTGAAATACATGTTTTATATTTCGATGACGAAATTGTGATCCGGGCAAAATCCATGTGTTAATCTTAGGCCCGTTAATTATGCACGCGCTTAAATGTGAAAAGCATGTTAAGTTTTACGCGAGCACGTATATGTGTTAAATGAGTATGTTTAAGTGCCTATGTGGGTTAAAGGGGGATTTGTGCTAATTCACCGTGAGGCGTCCTCTCGAAGGGGGAGGATTAGCAGTGACGACGGTCACTTGCCGATAAAGGCATTACGTGACATGTCGAAGGGGCATGGGTCATGGTTGAGTCGAAAGACTTTGGATCGGTGAAGGTGCACTAATTCCCTAGAGACCAATAGTTATGTGTTATGATGAGATTAAAGCATGATTTGTCATATATGCATATGTTAGAAATTGTGCACTCAGCATATAGCTGAGCAATGGAGATTTACTCCATTGCAGGTATGAAGAAAGGCAAGAGGAAGCGAGAAGAGTGAGGCCGATGGGAATGCCGGGGATCCTCTTGTATATATGTTTTATCTTTTTTTGCTGATCATTGTAATAATGAGCTTTTGAATAGCTAGAACCCTGGATTTAACTTGGAGGCTTTAGTGTGGATTTCATGATGTTGTAATAGGTATTAAAACTCTTTTGGGTTATGTGGTAATGAATCCGAACTCATGAATTCGTGTTTTGAATACTTAACTTGTCAAAGTCGGATTTTAAAGGAATATGGTTAGAGTTTTGTGGATTGCACCAAACAAGCCTTAGCTTGTTCCGCTATTGTTTCTTTTCATGGATTAGTGAGATTAAACTTGGTTTTGATAGCTTGTTATAGCTTGAGACGTTTGGATTAATGTAAGAGTGTTTGGAGTAGTAGAATTGGTGGAGGTTGGATGCCTTAGCAAAATTCTGCAGCTTTGGGCAGGATTCTGCTAAAGGGTCATTCGACCGGTCGAAGGGGGTCGTTCGACCGGTCGAAATACCACCTGCCAGAAATCTTTTACTACCCCTTCTGAAAATTATTAAAAGGTTTTGATTGGTTCTTAGGGTACCTTTGGGATCCTTTTCAACATAAAATCATTTGTTTTGAAATATAATTACGTTTTCAATTTTATACGGATTTTACAACTCGGAGGGTAATGTTTTCAAAGTTTTATAGACTCAAGATTGTTTTAAAGTTCTTTTCCGCTGCGTATAGTTATTGTTGAGCCTTGGTGGCGTGCCACGTGTCCTGTTTCCGCACATTAGCGGGATGGGTCGTGACAGTATTGGCCAGAATCACATAATAATACATATAGTGAAATATACAAGTTAACATTTATTTTCAAATAAACATTAGGGCATTCCACAATGAACGTCTCAATCTCGGAAAGTAGGGGTGTACAAGAAAAACCGAGACCGAAACCGACCGACCGAACCGACCAAACCGAGGGCATTCGGTCGGTTTTCAAACTTAGAGTTCAAGAAGAAAACCGAACCGACCGACCGAAATACCCCAAAACCCCGACCGAACCGACCGAACCGAGGCTATTGGTCAAAAAACCGAAAAAAACCGAAAAAAACCGACCGAAAACCGACCGTGAACACCCCTATCGGAAAGACTTAACAACAACAAACCATCCATTATAAACTATCTCAGAGGGTTCTCTTACACAGATACCCAAATTGACTCGTAAGCTACAACTCACTCACACATGCGCCACAACACACGTCACATCACATTATTATGCAAGACAAATGTAATGAAATGTGATAAACCCGTACACGAGTGTTATAATTCTCTCCCCCTTAAAATAAGCTTGTCCCCAAACTTGTACATCATATATCGAATAGGTGTGGATACTAAGTACACATCTCATCCTCTATTTTCCATGTCATCTCCTCCGTCGTTTGGCTATGCCACAACGCTTTCACTTTCAATATTACCTTATTCCTAAAGATTTGATCCTTACGATCCAAGATCTCTACCAGATACGTAACATACGTCAAAATTACTCTGAATCTCATACGGCGTCGGAGTCATCACTTGATCTCTATCTTCCGTTAAACATTTACGTAGCAATGATATATGGAACACATTATGCACTTGAGCATACTCATTTGGCAAATCCAATCAATATGCTACAGGTCCAACTCTTACAATGATTTCAAAAGGTCCTACATACCTCGGATTGAGTTTCTCGTAACTCCCAAATCTAGTAACCCGCTTGGAAGGTGACATTTTCAAGTAAACCAAATCTCCTACATCAAATTCCAACGGTCGTCTAGACTTGTCGGCCTAACTCTTATACCTACTCTATGCTGTCAGTAACTGTAGACACCCCATTTTGTCAGCTATCAGATTTAGGAGACCCATAGCTTGGTGGTTCAAAATGATAAAAAAAGACTCAAAAAGGATTCCTGGAAGTTAGTTCTATCTCTCAAAATGCTCAAAATGACCAAAATGCCCCTAAAAGCCCAAACACTCCCAGATTTGGACCGAAAGTTATGGAAACATGCTACGTCATGAAAAAAGGTACTAAAAATGAATTTTGAAGCAAAATTAGATAAAATTGTCAGCTCCCAGAGACCTCCGGAAGTCCCGAAAGTTTCCAGAAAGTCTCCGTTGATCGATTTGACCCAAGTTTGACCAGGTTTGACCAAAATCATCCAAATTCGTCGAAAAGTTATGAGATTATTCTAGATCATGTGGAAAGTACTAAAATAAGTTTTAAAAGAAAATCAGACAAAAAGTCAGCTCCCGGGAGCTCCCAGAGCTTCCCAGAATATCCTTGAGGTCCTTGGTTTGACCGGTTTGACCAAAAGTTGACTTTAAAACTGAAGCACCGTATCGTTTTTCAAACATTTTTTTATGGATACTAGGGGTCAATAGCTTTCCAGCGGTATATCACACATAATTCTTGGATTTAAAACAAATTTATAATGAATTTCCGAAGGTGAAAAATGCGATCAAATCGGCTTTTATCGCGAATACCGCAAAACTTTTTAAAGTGACCTATCTCCAAATTTTTTTATGTAAATTAGACTCTATTACCTTTCCAACGGTATCACAATCTCAGTTTGTAGTTCATACGCATTTTCTGTGAATTTCGGACAAAATAGGGTCTTTTCACGAATACCGGAACCTCTGGGCGCCTAAATAGAATTATCTGGACATCAGAGGAGTAGTGCTGGCATGGCACTGGTCCACTGCTACCATGCCACAGGCCCAGTGCCGCTGCGGCACTCTTACCCAGAACAGTCCATTTTTGTAAATTATTTTGGGGGTCCATTTTGATTAATTAGAAACCAAAACGACGTAGTTCCTTGTTCACAGACATTTGGAGCCAATGAAAGCACTCTTTGAATCCCAAAACCACCCCAAATTGGCCTATATAAACCCCCATTGACTTCTCATTTTAGGGGGTGCAAATACAAAGCTTAGAGAAGTTATAGAGAGAAAAGTTGTAGAAGATAAGGATAGGAGAGTGAAAGTGAGATTCTTCCTTTGATTTTCAACTAAAAAGTAAGTTCTAAACTTTGTTTTCTACTTCATTACTCCCATTTACTTCACATTTAATACACCCAACCGCCATTTTAGTGAGCATTTGTGAGATAGGAAGCTTCTTCTATGTCTAAAGTCACCATATATGAGTGAAACACCAAGCTACAAGTCCAAAATCATCATGAATATCATCTATTGATTACTTACTTGTTTGTTTACATATTATGCTTATCCCTCCTTAATCCCATTTCTTTTTAATTTTCTTTATTTACTTACTAGTCTATCATCATATAGATGATGACATGAAGTTTGAGGTGAGTGAATCCTTATGGATAGTAGCTCTTGACCTAAAAAACATGTTTGAAAGATGATGATTTCAACTTCAATACATTCCTATGTATTCTTGAAGTTGTCTATAAAAATGAAAACAATGTCTCCAACAATCTTGGAGGTTCTTGATATGGGTTCAAATGTTGATATTTCAAGTGGTCATAATCTCCATTTAAGTGCTGCAAAAAATACTTTTAAAACCTCTATTTCAAAACCCCTCTTAAACCCCTCATTTTGATTTTAAAGAATAAAACCCTAGTTCTTCCCAAAATCTTCAAAACAGTGAACAATCTGAGTTCAAAGATTTCTCTAGGACTCGGTACTCAAAGTATTAACACGAGACCACTAGGAAAGTCTTATTAACTCATCAGAGAACACCCATGATTTTTGGTTTGACTTGGAAATACTTGGAAGTGATCCATTTGGACCTAAACATTCTTTCCAGATATTCTGTTTTTACTGTCACAGCAGCTTGGTTGACTTTCAACTTGTCTTTCAGAAAACTTTTCCAAAAAATGTGATCCCAAATTATTTTTCCCTTGAACTTCAGTGTCTTAGGAAACTTTTTGTATAATATGGGCCTCTAGATCTTTTGTTTTCATTTTCTAAGATTTTTCAACATTTCAGTCGACATTACGAACTCTGTTATTTATATGATTTCTCTCATTCTGTAATAGTTATTGAGGATTGGCTTTTTAATATGTGTTCTAGACACAATAAGGATAATCTTCATAAAAAATAATGCATTAAAAAAATTTCTAACTCCACTTTTCAATTTCCACAGAATCAAGTCACTGTTCTGTCCACTATTCACAGCAAGCATTCTTTTATTTTCATTCTTTGATTGATGCTTACATGCACACCAAATTTGTTCATATCTTAGGAAGTAGTCCATACTACATTTGTACATATCCCATGATGATTTCCTCCAAGCATTCATTCATCTTTTTAGATTTCTAAGTCAGTTTAGAAAGTCCATGTACACAAACACAACAACCTTTACACATTCTAGGATCATACATTGCATTCATGCAAGATTTGGGGTTTTTGTGACTCCTAATCTAAGAAGATTATAAGGAATGATCTTGATCACACATTCATGCTTCCCCTCGATCTAATCATCCTTTTTCATCCGTCCCGGGGATTGAGAGGTCTTCTTTTCCCAAAGATTAACATGCATCATTCTAGCTTGCTAAGCATATTTTGATCTCTTTGATTATTTGTTTCAAGAACAATTCATGTCCCCTCTTAGATTAGGAAAACTTGATTACTTGATACGTGATTAGATAATTTTCCCTAGGTTTGTTTGTGTGATTTTTCATCTTTGCATTGTGTGATATTTGGCTTAGATCTTATGAATGATAACTTATCTTTTGATCTTCCATTTCAATTTTCTTATGAAATGTAATATTATATCATAGTATTAATTGTCGAACCAAACATAGTAAAAGATGATTATTTGGATGCTAATTGAGGCCCGTCGAGAGATGGGATGAGTTGAGAGTGTTTTAGTCGCGACAAAGGCTCCTTCCTCTCTCGTACCAAAACCCCCGAGCTAAGTTCTTTGGTTATGAAAGGCTGGTGCCCTTTATCCATTTGAGTGAGTCAAATTGGGTTTTTTGGTTCCCTAAAGACCAAATGGAGATTCTGTATCTGTTTTCAACAGACCTTCCTTTTCCCTTTTGAAAACAATTTCAAAACAAACAAGAGGTGGAATTCCGCGCGTCCACAATAACCATTGTCGAATTACCTTTATCTTGTTTGTCATCTCTTGCACAATTTTTGGCCCTTCAATAATTCTTTTCCCGACTTTCATCCAACAAATCGGTGAATGACACACACGACCATTAAAGGCTTTATAAGGAGCCATTCCAATACTCGATTGAAAACTATTATTATACGCGAACTCAATTAACGGCAAATGGTCTTCCCAATCAGCCTGAAAATCAAGAACACATAGACGAAGCATATCTTCCAAAATTTGGATCACTCTTTCCGATTGACCATCAGTCTGAGGATGAAAAGTAGTACTAAAATGTAATTTGGTACCCATTGTTTCTTTCAAGACCCTCTACAACTTTGATATAAAACTACTATCTATTCAAAATAATAGAAATTAGAATACCATGTAGTCTCACAATCTTGCGAATATACAACTTACCTAAAATATTTGGCTTAGTTGTTCAAAGTGGTAGGAAGTGCGACAATTTTGTCAAATGGTCTACGATCACCCAAATGATAGTATTTGATCTCTTGGATCTCAGAAACCCACTAACAAAGTCCATTGTAATATGTTCCCATTTCTACTCAACTACCAATAACGATTATAGCAATCCCGAAGGTACTTGGCGTTAGGCCTTCACTTGTTGACAACTCGGATATTGTGAAACATAGCGTGTTATCTCCCTCTTCATTCCCGGCCACCAATAAACATTTCCCAAGTCTTTATACATCTTGGTGCTCCCCGAATGGACAGTGTACTTCGTATTGTGCGCTTCCTCTAGGATGTTCCATTTCAATTCTTTCTCGTTAGGCACACAAACTCTAACCCTCAATCTCAAAACATCATTTTCAAAAGTGAATCCCGGTTGTTTATCCATTAGAATCTTATCATAAATCTTCATCAAAGCCATGTCTTGAAGTTGTTTCCCCGTGATCTCGTGAATCAAGAGTAGTTGTGCCACGATCGTCGACATTAAGTCACCTTCGATTCTCGGAATTACATCGAGTTCCATATTCTCCATATCTTGAATTAATTATCTTTGAGAAGTCAAAGCTGATGCCATGTTGGTTAGTGCTTTACGACTAAGAGCATCGACGATTACATTCGTCTTGCCCGGGTAATAGTGAATCGATAGATCATAGTCTTTTATCAACTTTAACCACCTCCTATGCCTCATGTTTAAGTCTCACTGAGTAAACAAGTATTTTAAACTCTTATGATCCATATGTATCTCACATTTTTCACCATATAGGTAATGATGCCAAATCTTCAATGCAAAAATCACAGCGGCTAATTCTAGATCATGCGTCGGATAGTTCTTCTTATGCGTTCTAAGTTATCTCGACACATATGCAATGACTTTGTCATATTGCATAAGAAAGCAACCTAAACCTCTATATGAAGCATCACTATAAATGACAAACCCTTCGGTCCCTAATGGAAAAGCAAAGATCGGTGCCTTTACTGATCGGCTCTTCTCAAAAACTTTCCTCGCACTCTGAACTCCATGCAAAAGTAATATCTTTCCTCATCAGCTAAGTCATCGGCAATACATTATGTAAAAAGTCCTTTATAAACCTTCGATAATAACTAGCTAATCCTAGGAAACTTCGAATCTCCGTCACATTCATTGATCTCAACCAATTGGTAACTGCATCTATCTTCTGAGAATCTACAGAAATTCCTTTTGCCGACACTATATATCCGAGGAAATCAATCTCCGTCAACCAAAACTCGTACTTATTCAATTTTCCAAATAAACTCCTCTCACGTAATCAGTATAAGGCTAATCACAAATGATGTTTGTGATCTTCAACACTCTTGGAATAGATTAGGATGTCATCTATGAACACAATAACAAACTCATCTAAATAGTCCTTGAAAACACGGTTCATCAAGTCCATGAAAGCTGCAGGTGAGTTAGTCACTCCAAACAGCATTATCAAAATTTTAAAGTGACCATACCAGGTCCTGAAATTTGTCTTCTCAACGTCTTCTTACTTAACCTTCAACTGGTGATAAACGGATCTTAAGACAATCTTCGAGAATACTTTAGCGCCTTGCAGTTGATCAAACATGTCATCTAGTCGTGGCAACGGATATTTGTTCTTAACGGTCAACTTATTCAACTCTCGATAATTGATGCACATACACATTGTCCCATCTTTCTTTTTCACAAATAAAACTAGAGCTCTCCAAGGCGAAACACTAGGTCAAATAAAATATTTCTCAAATAGCTCTTGTAACTGAATCTTCAATTCTTTCAATTCTATCGGTGCCATTCAATACGGTGCTTTGGATACTAGTTGTGACCCTGGTACTACTTCTATCGTGAACTCAAGCTCTCTTTTAATCAATACATGGAGTAACTCATCGGGAAAGACATTGGAAAATTCTTGAACTACCAGAATATCTTCTACTAGTGGTTCAAGAAATCGTGTATCAACAATCGAATATAAGAAACTCGAACAACCTTTCTTCAACATCTTGCTTGCTTGAATCGTCGATATCAAGTATGGCGGTATGGTCACACTACTAGCCTGAAAAGTAAACTCTTCTTGACCCATCGGATGGAAACTAACCCATTTATGCTCATAATCGATTTTATCTTTATTGACCGGCAAACAATCCATACCCAAGATAATACCAAAGAAATTTACTGATAATGGAATCAAATCGAAGCTTAAGACCTTATCACCTATCTTGATCTCATATGATTTGAATATCGAAGAAGTTACTAAAGGTTCATTAATAGGTAATGATACACACAAGTCATATCCTAGCGGTTCAGACTTAATGGTTAAATGCTTAATAAAATCACGTAACACAAATGAATGCATTGAACCAGAATCCATTATTATACGTGAGGGGGTATGAATAAATAGGATGAATACCGAATACAATCGTATCATCCGTATTCCCTGGTCTGAGCTGGAAATATCATCCTTGTTGTTGCTCAACTCATTTCCCTTTATCTACTCGTTGTCCTGTCTTTGATCCGCTCGGCATACTCGATGCCATGGTACTCATCCCGAATTGTCTCTTACTCGGGCAATTTTTCGCTATGTGCCCTAATTAGCCACACTCAAAACATTTTCCTTTCATCTCTGGATTGTAGCTCCTGGTGTTCGAGGTTGTGTTTGGTATAGTCATACTCGCATTTAGAGGACAATTCTAGGATATGTGTCCTAGTTACTTTGAATGATAACATGTGCTCAGCAAATGGCAAGTACCCTTATGTTAGGTATTACATGTTGGGCATAACAGTCTTAAGTCTCCGGTGAATGTACTCCCTCCTTGGCTACTCATATATGATCCCGAACCTTACATTAACGGCTTCTTGGAATTCCCTTGCCCTTTGCTTCTATTGTCATTGGCTCTGTTTTCTTGTTATCCTTGCCGATATCGCTCGACACTTTTCTCGGCGATACGGGTGGCTTCCTCAACTAGAAAGACATTTGGGCGTTGCAAAGTGTCAACATGGCTACGGATATTCTCCCTAAGCCCTTCCTAAAATATATGAGACTTGTCTTCGTCAGTCAGAACCATAGATTTTGTAAAGCATAGTAACATTAAATCGAGATACATACTCACCCACGGTCATATCTCCCTAAACCAAATTCACAAACTCTTGATGTTTCTGAATTTAAGCCGATTGCGAAAAGAAAGGCTTGTTAAATTCTTCTTTGAATCCCTCCCAGTGGGTTTCCCCTATTCTAGCACATTGTTCCACCAATCTAATGCTTCTCCCATCTATGTATCAGATGCACAAAGAATTTCTCTTCATTGGTGCATATCACCGTCCGAAAATTTCTCTCTATGTCCATCATCCAATGGTCGGCTAAGTCTATGTCAACTTGTCCATGATACAAAGTCGGCCTTTGTTTGTGAAACTGTTTGGTGATTGTGTATTGAGGTCATGGTACTAGTGGTGCATTAATATATTGAACCTTAACTGGTGGAGCCTGCACATTCATCTAATCATGTTCACTTACGACCTGAACAAAATTCCCTACCATATTTACTATCTGATCCATACGCTAATGTGGTGAAAACTCTCTTATAGGTTCAGTCATGACGTATCGCGTATTCATCCTGATGAGAAGAATGCATAAAGACTATGCATGCCATGCCATGCCATAATATATATGTATGCGCACTGATCATCATCACAATCAACAGATGCAAACATTTAAAGCATTTCTACAATGATAATAATGTTCTCGCCATAATTTATACACTCTACTCGACGTCACTCAACATATAACGTCACTCGTTCCCAAGGTTTTAAACCTCTTGCTCTGATACCACTAAATATTACAACCCGATCCCGCTATGGACAAAAATAGGACATGTGGCATGCCACCGAGGCCAAATCAATTCATTCATTTTGAAATATAATTAAGTTTTCAAATATATATAGATTTTATAACCCAAAAGGGTTAGTTTTCTGAGTTGGATACTCATTGCTATTTTTAAGTTTTTTTTCGCTACATGTTCTTAAACTAAGATTTTGGGAATGTTAATGAATTAATTTGGCCTCGGTAGCATGCCATGTATCCTATTTCTGCCCATAGCGGGACCGTGTCTTGACATATGTATTGGGCTGCGGGCCAGGTTAGAAAAGGATTGTGTGAGATGGGAGGCTACGTGCGAAGTGTGGACCCAAGAGTCTATGGAAACGCAGCCTCGATGGTTACCTCATTTTATTTCAAGAGAATTGGTTTTGAAATTTCTTGAAAAGTCTATAAAAACAAATGTAGAATCGCCACTTGGTCTTTAGGGAACCAAGAAACCCAATTTTACCCACCTAAATGGATAAAGGGTATCGGCCTTTCATAACAAAAGAACTTTGCTCAGGGTTTTGGTACAAGAAAGGAAGGAGCCTTCATAAAGACTAAAACAACCTCAAGTCTACCCGTCTTTAGACGGGCCTCAATTAGCATCCAAATAATCATCTTATACCATATTTAGTTCTACATTTAATATTATGATACGTATATTACATCGTACAAGAATCTTGAAATGGAAGATCAAAAGATAAGATATCATTCAAAAGATCTAAGCCAAATATCACACAATGCAAAGGTGAAAGATCACGCAAAACCAATTTAGGAAAAACCGTCTAATCACATATCAAGTAATCAAGTTTTCCTAATCTAATGGAGGACATGGATTGTTCTTGGAACAAATAATCAAAGAAAAACAAAATGTGCTTAGCAAGATAGAATGTCTGCATATTGATTCTTGAGAAAAGAAGACTGCTCAATACTCAGGACAGACGAGAAAGGAATATCTGATCGGGGGAAGCATGAACATGTAATCAACTTCATTCCTTTTAATATTCTTGGATTAAGAGTCACAAAAACCCCAAATCTTGCATGGATGTAATGTATGATCCTAGAATGTGCAAAGTAGCAGTGTACTTGTATTCATGGATTTCTCTAAAGTGATTTAGAAGTCTAAAATATGCATAAATGTATGAATAATGTTATTTTAGCATATATATATACACAAGTGGTATGAACAAATTCCTAAGATATGAACTAATTTAGAATGCATATGAACATCTAATCAATGAATAAAAGTAAAAACATGCTTGTTTTGAATAGTGGACAGAATAGTGAACTAATTTTGTAAAAATGGAAAAGCAAGGTTAGGAGTGTGTTAAATTCATGAAAATTTATGGCAATCATCCTTACTGTGTCTAGAACACATAGGAAAAAGACAAATCAAGATTGAATTTATAAATTGAGAGAAATCATATAAACAAGAGAGGTTACTCAGAAACAGAATCCGTACTATCGATGGAAATGTAGAAAAATATTTGAAAATGAACAAAAAATATTTGGAGGACCATATTATACAGAAAGGTCCCTAACACACTAAAGTTCAAGGAAAAATGAGTTTGGACCACACTTTTTGAAAATGTTTTTTGGAAAATAATTTGAAAGTCAACTAAAGTTGCTATGATAGAAAACAGAATGTTGTAGAAGAATGTCTGGGTCAAGATGGAACCCTTCCAAGTGTTTTAAAATTGTACCAAAACTCATGGATATTCCCTATGAGTTAGGAAGACTTTCCAAGTGGTTTCACAATCGTCCATTGAGTATTGAACTCAGAATTACATTTTCAAGTTAAGCAACTTACTATTTTGGGGGGTTTTGAGAAAATAATTATTTATTTCTTTGAATCAAAATGTGGGGGGGTTTGAGGGATTTTGGAAAGGAAAATTGTATTTCCAACACTAAATGGTGATTATAACCACTTGGAATATCAACATCAAACTCATATCAAGAACTTCCAAAGTTATCTTACAAAATCCATGTTTTAATTGGATTACAACTTCAAGAATACTAGGGAAAGTATTGAAGTTGAAATCATCATCTGTTAAACATGCTTTTGAGGTCAAGAGCTACTATCTATAAGGATTCCTAATTCATAAATACTCAAGAATGGTGGAAGTAGATTCCTCAAACATGTCATCTTCTAGAGGATGATGAGCAAGAAAATGATCAAAGAAAAATAAAAAGAAATGAACATCAAAGTAATCAAACAAGTAATAGCAATCAATAATGAGAATTAATGAGATATTTGGACTTGTGGCTTGGTGTTTCACTCATATATATATATATATACATATATTGATATTTGTACATGGAAGTGGATTCCTAATTCATGAATACTCAAGAATGGTAGTTGGGGGGCATTTGAATGTAAGAAATAAATAGTAATGGAAGAACTTGAGTTTAGAACTCACTTTCTATAGAAAAACAGTAGCTAAAACTCATTTTCTCCCTTCTTACTCTATCTCTATCTCTATCTCTATCTCTCTTTCTCTCTACAACTTTCTTAAGCTTTGCACTTGCCACCCCCAAAATGAAGAGTAGGGGGGGGGGGGGGCAATATAGGCCAAATTAGGGGGAGTTTGGAATTTAAAGAGTGCTCCAATTAGTCCTAAACTTCTGTGAACAAGCAACTACTTCGTTTTGACTTTCAATTATTCAATTTGGACCCCCAAATTAAAATTAAAAAATGGACCTTCTAGGGAGGCGTGTTGCAATGGCACGGGGACCAAACTACTCCTCAGATGATCCAAAAATTAAATTTAGGCCCCCAGAGGTTTCGGTATTCGCTAAAAGGCCATATTTCGTCCAAAATTCACAAAAAATGCATACGAACTCCAAATTGAGCTTGTGATATACTATTGGAAAGGTAATAGAGTATATTTTCCATAAAGAATAGTTTGGAGTCAAGTCACTTTGAAAATTTTTGCGGTATTCGCGATAAAAATCGATTGAATCTTATTTTTTACCTTAAGAAATTCATAACAAATTTGTTGTAAGTCCAGAAATTATGTGCAATATATCGTTGGAAAGCTATTGACCTCTAATGACATGAAAAATGTTTGAAAAATGATATGGTGCTCTGGTCTTCGAGTCAACTTTTAGGTCAAACCAGTCAAACTGGGGACCTCCGGGAAGGTCTGGGAACCTTTGGGAGTTCCCAAGAACTGATATTTTTGTCCGATTTTTTTTTAAAAACTTGTTTTAGTTATTTTTACATGATTTAGGGTGATCTCAAAACTTTCAGGTGAATTTGGATGATTTTAGTCAAACCCTGGTCAACCTTGGTCAAATCGGTCAACGTGGTCTTTTCGGAAACTTCCGGGACTTCTGGGGCCTCTGGGAGCTGACGATTTCATCTAATTTTGCTTTAAAACTCATTTTATTACTATTCCTATGACGTAGCATGTTTCCAGAACTTTCGGTCTAAATCTAGGAGTGTTTGGATTTTCAGGGATATTTTGGCCATTTGTACCACTTTCTGAGCATTTTGAAAGATGGAACTAACTTCCAGGAGTCCTTTTCGAATCTTTTTCAATCATCATGAATCACCAAGTTATGGGTCTCCTAAATCTGATAGATGACAAAATGGGGTGTCTATAGAGTCCATGTTATAATTGGGATTGGTTGGGACGACGTCCATGGTTATATATTGAGTTGGTGCATACATGAATGTGAATGACGAGATGACTTTTAATGATGTTTTATATACTGTATATCTATAGATAATCTATTAGTGTTTGCATTCATTCATCTTGTGTAGCTGATGGCGTTTTATGCCGTTGGACATTCTACGTCCAACTGGCCAGGGTTATAAGAATACAGGGGAAGAGTACTTGGCAAGAGGCTATGAGGAGGAGGCCTACTATGATGGAGGTTATGCTGGAGACAACTACTACGCGAGCTAAAGACCTGGAGCTTCACCATAGATAGTTTATGTTTTAGAGACTCTGTAAGAATATTAAGTTTATAATCGGCACGTGTGCCGTAATACTCTATTTATGTTTCCGAAATATAATCGGCATGTGTGCCGTAATACTCTATTTATGTTTCCGAAATATACTTAAGGTTTGTAATAGTTTAGTGTTAAACTCTAGTTATATATATGTTAAACTTAGACATTCCAAATGTGTGGTTTAATCCATTACTCTGATGATTAGACTTGGTTTATGGACAATATGGTGACTTTCAACTGTCATGGCCTACGGGTCAAAAAAAGAATTTTATTTTCCCTATTTTTGCTATTGCTGGGTGTGACAAGATTTTTGGTATCATATCCTAGGTTTGGTAGTCATGTTCACCAATTGTCCAATGTTTCTTGAGTTTTGAACCTTAAGATTCGTTGAGATGTGGATTGACTCTAAGTAATATTTTGGAGATTGTCTATATGGAGTTCTCCTTGCTACTAATGTGATAATAATTGTAACTTCTATGTTTAGTTTGTGAACTACTTTATTATTTTTGAATTGATGACTAACGAATAGATGTTTGTATAGGTAACCAACCATACTACATCAATGGCATGGAGAGCTATCCGAAATTGTCCCGCACAGATTAAGGATACAGCCCCAGCACCCCAGGCTGCCGATCCGACCGACATGTTTGAGGGCTTCGTGCAAAGGATGGAACGGATTAACAATCCCAATGTGAACTACAAAAATAACCATGGACCACCTCCGAGGCCAGTCGAAGATATATAGTAGAACATTTCTGTCATTTTTGTCCAAAGAAGTTTGACGGGAGTACTGAGCCATGGCAAGCAGAATAGTGGCTCTGAGAGATTGAAGCAATCATCAGCACCCTAGGATGCAATGAGATTGAAAAACGTCGATTCGCAAAATTCCAGTTGACTTATGTAACAGACATTGGTAGGAATCCAAGATGGCAACCGAAGGAGAGGATGCGGCCAGAAGAATGCCCTGGATCACATTTATAGGGCTATTTTTGGAGAACTACTTTATTCAAATAGAAAAGAACAAGAAAGAGAGAGAATTCATTGAGTTGAGACAAGGGACCCAGACTATAAGGGAGTATATGGTACAGTTTGAACGGTTGTCTCGATTTGGTCTTCATATGATCGATACTCCAGAGAAGAAGAATCGGCAGTATTACCAAGGTCTTTCATGCCACTTCAACGGATGGCTCTGAAACGTCAGGGTTAAAATTTTAAGGCTATGGTGGGAATAGCAATCAGGCATGAGGATATCAATGGTCGAGAGCAAGGACGCTTTGGGAATGGACCACCACCCAGGAGTAACCAAGGACCGAGACCTCCGATGTAGTTCCAAGGGAAGAAGTGCAATTGGACTGGCAAAAGGAAGCCACAAACGGCGTTTCCCCAGAAATGCTATGATGTAACCTAGGAATCTCCCTCGTAAGGACTACCTGTAGCCACTAAAGGGAATTTAACTCCGAAAAGCTAGGTCATTTGGCTAAGGATTGCCGAGCTCCCAAGAACTACAACCGACCCTCATCAGTCATATTTTAGAAGGACAGAAGAAAAATGACGGACTTCAGCAATGGTTCGCAAGTGCTGTAGTGAAAGAACAAGAGAATTAGATTATTAGTTTTAATGGAGCACTCTGATGTAGAGGCAGACTTTTTGTGCCTGATGAAGATAATCTTAAGAAAGACGTATTGGACGAAGCGCACAAGTCACAAATGACTATCCATCTAGGAGGTACAAAGATGTACAAGGATTTGAAGAAAAACTTCTGGTGGGAAGAAAAGAAGCGAGGAGTTGCGGAACACGTGTCTCAATGTTTTACGTGTAAACAGGTGAAAGTGGAACATCAAAAACCACCCAGACTTCTACAACCATTACCAGTTCTCGAATGGAAGTGGGAACATATAACTATGGACTTTGTGTTAGGTTTGCCGAGATCTCAGCAAAACCACGACGCCTTTTGGGTAGTTATGGACCAACTTACCATATCAGCACATTTCATAGCTTAAAGTATATCATACCCGGTTGAACGTTTGAGCCGGATGTATTTATAATAGGTTGTGCGACTACACGGTGAACCCATCTCAATTTCATCTGACTGTATCTCAAGATTTAATGCGGAGTCCTGGAAGAGTCTACAGACAGCTTTGGGGACTTCTTTAAACATGAGCATAACCTTTCACTCGTAGACCGATGGACCGACTAAATGGGTTAACCACGTAATGGAAAACATGCTTCGAGATTGTGTTATTAATTTTAAGAGCTCATGGGAAACTCATCTACCATTGGTAGAGTTCACATACAACAATAGTCACCACTCAAGCATAGGGATGGCACTCTTTAAAGCATTATATGGAAGACCATGCTGATCACCTTTGTGCTGGGCATAGGTTGGAGATAATCAAATACTTGGACTTAAATTAGTTTGGGAAACTAATGAGAAGATCAATATCGTGAAAAAAAAGGATGCGAATAGCGCAGAGTAGGCACAAAGTTACACAGATAAACGTCACAGAAGTTTAGAGTTTAGTATTGGAAATCATGTGCTACTCAAAGTAACTCCGGTACGAGAAATTTTTTGATTTGGTCAGAAGAGAGGAAAATTAGCACCGCGTTTCATTGGACCATTTGAAATCCTTGAACGTGTAGGAAAGGTTGCCTACAGACTCATGTTGCCACCTTGTGGATATCAGAGCTTAACAACAACTTTTAAAACCTTTTCACTTTCAAAATCAAAACACGAGTCAACACTTCATTTTTAAAAGAAAAATTAAGAAACCATTTTAAAAGCAAACTGATCTTTTTGGAAACCAGAGATTTCTAGGTCCGGGGATTATGGAATGAGAAGAGAAGGAGCCCGACAGACTAAAACACCTCCTCTCATCCTATCTCGTGATAGGCTTCTACTTAAAATCCTTTTAATCAAATTATTAGTCTATATGTGCCCTCGTCTAATACATATGTATAATTATACATTACAAAAGCATGTCTAAAGGGTGTAAGATTGCTAACAATAAAATAGCATTCAAAACCACATAATTGCAAGTAACAAGTAAGATGATGTGCAAATTGGGAACTAGGAAAGTTACCTGGGATCCAGTTGCGAATATTAAACATATAATGTATACAAAATATAAAACCTAGAAAGAGAGTCTCTAAACACATATATACACATAAGGCAAATCCAAATTTAAGGTGTCACGCATGAAGTCGAAAATTAATAAAATCAAAAATGAAATAAACTAAAGAACGAGTAAATTATACCTCCATAGTACTACAAAACAAAGATTAGTACACATGCCTTGATCAAAGTATAGTATCAAATCCTAAGTAATATATCCAAACTTCTAGCTTAAATCTAACAATCATCAAAGCAAGTCAACATATTCACGAATTCCTTCTAATTATTTAAAATCGTAACACCTCTATAGATATACAAGTCTCAACTAGGAGCCAATGTAATGTCAATATAGAAGTAGTACAATCCTAACATGGCCATAAGGAATCCATGATTAGGTTTAACTACTTACAACCTAGCACAATGCAAACAAATGTCCTAATTATAAGAATCTAATATACATGGATGAATGCACGAACATGAACAAGGATAAGCTATGAATCACTTATTGATTTGGATCATTTGTCCTTTGGATTTGAGTTCAATTGGTCATAATCAAAAAATGGTTTAAGTCTTAGGTCATGGAAAAGTCATTTGGACCATCATTTACAAGACTTATCAAATCTATGACAGAATTCTGGAAATTACTGAGAGCAGACCAGACTTTAAAAAATAAGAAAAGCATAGATCCCATGGTTTGTTTCAATGATTTTTGGACACAAGGTGCCTCTGTGATTCTAATTTTTAACCCAAAAAGAAACCGACAATCGAACGATTCGATCTCTGGAAATTGGGATAAACCCAGACATCACTCAGAAATTTGCAACTCTCTGTCCAGAGATTTTGTATGATTTTCTAAAAATAGTAAACAAATCATAATCAATTTGTTCTTTTTATGTGATCTTATTAACACATTAAAAGTCATATAAAAATTTATTAGAGGTAAAAAAATGTTTGATTAAGGTTATGATTTACTTAAATCAAAACAGACTTACTGTTCTGAAATTTTGGATAGAAAGTGACTAGTTCACAAATCTCATGATCAAACCATGTTAACTAAGGAATGCTATCAAAACAAAAATTTTAGTGGCAGATCTTTGTGTTATGAACACTTTCCAATTGATCTCATCCAATCCCCATGGATCATGATTTAATTAAAAATCCTTGATAACAGTTGGTTAATGGATTCACTGCACCATTGTTAGGTTCATCATTTATTTTGAACTCTATCACCTAAACCATGTGGATTAACTTTTCCTAAGCCTAATCCCTCTCCCAAGTCAATAATCCTAGAGGAATTTGAGACCTAACTCATCCAATCCTTCTCTCAAATTAATGGTCCTTGAAGGTTGTGTACACTAATCTTTGCAACTTTTAATGAAGCACGAGAGGACTTCATGAAACTCAAATGTGATGATCTTAAGTCATGGATATAGACTTAGACACATCATTAGTTAGGCATATAACTAAGATTAATCTCTCCTTTCATGTAAATTATAATTTTATGGAAGATAGAATGATTAAAGTCAAGTTATCTTAATGAGATATAGAAGATCCCATGAGTTTCTTTAAAAAAACATCAATAACAACAAAGAGAACTAAAGTCTAAGTCAATTGATGGTCCAAAGTTTGATTCCTTTTTGAAAAGTATGTTTTACTTCAAATAACCAGTCATTTAGGTCCAAATCAACAAACACATGAAGAAATCCAATCACAACTCAAGTGGTGTATGATGAAATGGGGTGGGAAGAGAATTTTTGAAAATTGTGTAAAAAGGTCCTAAGGAACTCTATGAGTTGTGATTGAACTTTATTTAAGAACTAATTAGGATCAGAAGCTACCTCCAATTATCCTCAACTTCTTTATGTTTTAGAAGGACTTCCAAAGAATCTCCAAGCTCTCATCTTTTTAATTCATTCTAAATTTCTCCTAATTCTTAACAAAGTTTCTTAGTTTTTTTTTCTTTCAAATGTAGTTCATGAATCTCTTAACTATTCCTCTCCCTAGCTTTGGTATATTCACCCTATTTATATAGGCAAATTTTAGAGGGATATTTCAGTAATTGAAGGGGCAAAACCCTAATCCCGGATGTACTTTTGAAGGTACAAAACGTACTATACTAAAGCAAACTGCTGGAAAAATGTGACAGTCACCGGAGTTGTCTGCTGCATTCAGTAAGCACCGGAACGACACTTACTGATAGCCAACGCGACATTCACCGAATACCGATGCGATAGTCAGTGAATGCCTCAGACAACTCCGTGGACTGCCGTCTTTTTATTTTCCTAGTATTTAAAGATTTTCGTGGCTTTTAGTGATTGCCGCAATGGTTTTCACTGATTGCCGGTGCGGCAGTCTGGGAGTACCGCTGCGGCATCGCGTGACTACCGCGGGATCCTTTGTGTGGCATTTTCTCATCCTTCTCATGTTCTTTCTTTTCCTCTCCTTTCTTAATTCATCATTCTTTTGAAATTGGACGAACCTTTCGAAGAGCTTGGATTACCTTGGAAGTCCTAAATTTGTCGGACATTGTAATCATCAGTATTTGGAGGTAACAATCCAGTTTGGTCAAAATCGGGGTGTCTATACACCTAAGATGTCAGGGGTGCACAATGTCTTTCACGTTAGCATGTTGAGGAAGTGTGCTCACAATCCAAGTCATGGGATCAACTTTGAAGACATTGAGGTTAATGATAATGTATCGTTCCATGAAGGACTAGTACGAATTTTGGATTAAGGGGTTAAGTTGCTGAGGAATAAGGAAATTTCATTGGTAAAGATCGAGTGAAAATTTCATGACGAAGGAGAAGGCTATTGGGAATTGGAGTTAGCGATGCGTGAGAAGTACCCAAATTAGTTTCGCGACGCTTAGTTCGGATTTTGGGGATGAAATCTTTATTTAGAGGAGGATGGTGTAATACCTACTATTTTTATTGTACTTTTGTATTTCTGTATATATGAATAAGATTCAGTATGCTTGTCTTTACCTTTCATGAACTGCCCTTTCCAATCGATTGACCTTGTATCCATACCAATCGATTGAACTATTCTCAGTCGATCATACTTGTATCGTTTCAATCGATCGAACCATTTCAATTGATTGAAACTCTACCATCCTGAATCCTTGATGTGGACCCGTTTAGTCGATCGAACCCATTTTCAATTGATTAAAAGTGACTGGATTTGATCTCCAAGTTTATATCGTGTAGCTAAGCTTCATTTCCCTCCCCTATATATACCCCTCCCCTATATTATATATATACTTGCTGTACCTTAGGAGAGAGTTAGGGAGAGAGAGATATAAGTTATATATATACACTCCTATATATATATACTCATACCCGTTTACACACACACACACACACACACACACAAATACCCTCAAACACTCACAGGGAGGAGCAGAAGAATGGGACATAGAGAAAGAGAACGAGAAGAGGAGGAGAAGAGAAAGGGGACAGAGAGGAGGACACCCCGAGTACCACTCAGGGACACCCCGAGTACCTCTAGCAACCACCCCAATCTCACCATCGTCACTAAATTCAACGGTGAGTGCCTATACTCACATAGTAGCGTAGATATGTTCGTATATGTGTTTTGGCAAGAAAGAACGGACCCCGAATGTGCGTACAAGGTCCAGTTCCATTCTGGGAAGAAGATGCATTTTTAAGTGATTAAACACATTTTAATCAATTGAGAACAGGTCCCAGTCAAGCGATTGAACATGTTTCAATCTATTGAAACTTCAATCAATCGAACACTGCCCAATTGATTGAACTTAACTTCAATCGATTGAATATAACAAATTGTTAAATGTTTAGTCTATTTATACTTGATGGATTATTAAGTTGTGTTATATCATGCGTTGATTATTGGTAGCTGTTTCAGAGTAATGCACACATTGAATAATGGGCTTAATGCATTGAACAGTAGAACCATTTGTGTGATGACGAAATAATACTATTAATCAAATTGAGAAGCCAACGTGCATAATAGTGGGTCGAACGACTGCAGAGGTCGTTACTATTTATGTTAGTGCGTGTGAATACGATTGAAGATCATACGACATCGAGTGTGGGATTCAGTTATTAGTCGAGAATGTCGAGAAAGCTGGGAGTACACATCGGGCATAAGTGATGTGGGCTGTGATGTCAGGCATTATGTAGTAAAACTGGGACAACGTGTCAGGCTGGAACATCGAGAATGTATCAGGACGTATTGGCCAGAAAGCTGGGTCTATGTGTCAGGCTGATATATGGGTTGGCAAGCTAGGACTGTGTGTCAGGTTTGGTAGGATGTGTGGTATGGGACTGTGTGTCTGAGTTATGTGTTAGAAGGTTGGGATAGCATGTCGAGTTTGCTAAGTTATGATGTATTTGGCTACGTGCCAGGTTAGAAGGGATTGTTCGAGATGGGAGTCTACGTGCGAAGTGTGGACCCAAGAGTCCATGTTATAATTGGGATTGGTTGGGACGACGTCTGTGGTTATATATTGAGTTGGTGCATACATGAATATGAACGACGAGATGACTTTTAATGATGTTGTTTTATATATTGCATATCTATAGATACTCTGTCAGTGTTTGCATTCACTCAGCTTGCGTAGCTGGCGGCATTTTATGCCGCTGGATATTCTACGTCCAGTTGGCCAGGGTTATGAGAATACAGGGGAATAGTACTTGGTGAGAGGCTATGAGGAGGAGGTCTACTATGATGAAGGCTGTGCTGGAGACGACTACTACGCGACCTGAAGACCTGGAGCTTCACTATTGACAGTTTATGTTTTAGAGACTTTGTAATAATATTAAGTTTGTAATCGGCACGTGTGTCGTAATACTCTATTTATGTTTCCGCAATATACTTAAGGTTTATAATAGTTTAGTGTTAAACTCTGGTTATATATATTGATACACCCAAAAATTGGCTCTATCCTATGACCGAGCGGTTCAACTCAGCAGTCGGTCCCTATCCCGGTCAAATCATGCACAACTCCTCGGACAAGCATCAGCCCGAATGGTCTAGTCTACCCGAGACTCACCATCCCGAGCAGTTCATTCACGACCAGACCAATAGGTCGGGAAGACCACAATGGCACGATCCATATAGGCACAGGCCAGCTTGGCCCACAACATATGCCCCAGAATATTCCAGGCAGTTTCCTACTCAAGATAGAAGACTTATGGAAAGAGCATATTGTTTCCTAATCCAATTGGATTGTATTTCCTTATCTATCTACTTTCCTTGTATGAGTAGGTCTCTGGCATCTATAAAAGAGACCACTCACCCCCTTCAAAGGGACGAACTTTTCAGTCTCTACAACACCTCTATAGTGGTCACCAACACGCCCGGCCGACCTACGGTAGTTCCAAAATATTGTTGGTTCACCACAGGTCCCCGACTTTTCACAGTATAGTGAACGTGCTCAGACACACACGTGGACGTAGGTTCCTTCATTAACAGGGCCGAACCACATATAAAAAACCAGTCTCTCTCTCTCTCTCTCTCTCTCTCTCTCCTTAAATTGCTTTAATTTACTTTAACCAAATTTTGGCATCATCATATATGTTAAACTTAGACATTCTAAATGTGTGGTTTGATCCATTACTCTGATGATTAGATCTTGGTTTATGGACAATATAGTGACTTTCAACTGCCATGGCCTACGGGTCCAAAAAGGAATTTTATTTTCCTTATGTTAACTTTTCTAATTATGTGCAAATGTAGTAACTTTTAGGTGTCATTTGTTAGTTGTAATTTTACAACTGGTAGTAAAAGGTTCCAAATTACTATAACTAAGATGTATGTTTCATATAATGGAAGAAGATGTTTTGTGTCTTTTCATTAAATTTTATAGCATTAGCTTAATTATTTAATTTGTACGAAAATATGTATAAGTAAACCTAAATTTTTTTCCCTCCGGAGTGCTACCCCCCCCCCCCCCCCCCCCCCCCAAAAAAAAAAAAAAAAAAAAAAAAACCCCGTAAACTTAGCTATTCCAAGTACAACTTCCTGCTTTCGCTAGGGGTGTTTTTTTTTTTTCCCCGGTTTTTCAATGTTTGAAAATTGAAAGAATGGTTCAGTTCGGTCAAGTTTTTGGGGCATTTCAGTCAGTCGGTCGATCGGTTCGGTTTTCTTCTGTGCCTATACTTTTGAAAATCAATCGAATGAGCTCGGTTTGGTCGATCGATTTTCGAGTCCCTTTTTTTGTTTTTGTACAGCCCTAGATTTCGCCATGTACCAAACACCCTCAACTTCAAGTTTTTGCATCCGCCCCTGAGCAAAACACTAGACTTCTGAGGAGCACTCCGAAACATCCACACCTTGCAAACATAGTATTTGCATTAATCCGTTGTCTCAAGAGGACGCATTTTTAAATACTAAATCGTTTCAGAAATTATTAATACGTTTATCCAAATTCATGAAATGTCCAAACAAACATTTAATAATTTAAACGCATCTCACTTGAAGCCTTGAAGGAAAAGAAATGATCAATACACGAAAGAGTAATGCTAGAGTAACAAAAGAGTCACAAAGAGATGCTCACAAAAAGGATGTGGCATTCCATGTGGCAGTCATGTGGGTTCCGCATGTTCCACATAAGATGCTACATCCTTAACTTTGTGAGCATCTCTTTGTGACTATTTTGTGACTACACAAAATCATTAGTTCAATTCTGCAATGGACCACATCATCATGATTTTTTATTTTTGGGATTATTAGATTTCAGTCTATAATTTATGGATATTTTAAAAGTCAGTCATGTACTTTTTGAAAATACAAAGGTAATCTATTTAAAACTACAAATTTAAATTACATCAACTTTTAATGTTTTCCCAAATAGGACACAACAAAATTACCTATTTGCCCTCATCTTCTTCCTCTTCACCAAGAACCCTAATCTAACCCTAACTCACCAGCCACCATTACCCAAACTAACACCACTACCACGACCAGATCCACTAGCACCACAGATTCGTGTATATACACACACACACACACACACACACACACATATTTGTATCTATACACACAGATCCACTGCTCTCTCTCTTTATATATATACATATACACACAGATTCGTGTATATATATGCATTTATAACACACAGATTTGTATATATACACACAGATTCGTTTATATATATGCATATATACATAGAGATATGTACATATAGACACATATATATATATATAGATCTATATATATGCAAACACCACAACAGGAAAAAAAAGAAAGAAAGAGAGAAATGAGAGACTCCGAGTTGGTCGTGACACCGTTTGGTGAGTTGCTCCTTATGTTTGGACAGATGCTCCCCATGTTTGGAAGGTTGCTCCACTCCATACATTTGGACAATTGCTCCTCACATTTGGGGAGTTGCTCTGTACGTTTTGGACAGTTGCTTCCCATGTTTAAAGAGTTGCTCTATGCCCTACATTTGTATAGTTGCTCCCCACGATTGGTGAGTTGTTCTCTACATTTTACAAGTTGCTCCAAAACTGAGCAAATCATGAATCAGAGCAACTCTCTAGAAATTTGGAGCAACTTTCCAGACGTTTGGAGCAACTCACCAGACGTTTGGAGCAACCTTCCAAAACTTTTGGAGCAACTCTCACAACGTGTGGGTATATATGGATTTGTGTGTGTGTGTGTGTGTGTGTGTGTGTGCGTGTGTGTGTGTGTGTGTGTGTGTGTGTGTGTGCGCGTACAAAAATGTTCAAGCCCCAAATCAAAACTAACAAAACTCACCAACAAAATATATCACAACTATGTACATGGTGTTGGTGGTGATGAAGGCTTGGTCGTGATGGTGTTGTTTCGTGGTGGTGGTGGTTGGTTAGTAAAGGCAGTGGTGGTGTTAGTTGTGGTGGTTGGTTGGTAGAGGCAGTGATGGTGTTGGTCGATTGGTAAAGGCAGTAATGGTGTTGGTCGTGGCCGGTGGTGGTGGTGGGTTGGATGGTGGTGGTGTTTAGGTAGGGTTAGATTAGACTAATTATGGTTTCTTTGGTGAAGATGAGGGTAAAAATGTCATTTTGTTGTGTCCTATTTAGGAAAACATCAAAAGTTGATGTAATTTTAAATTTGCAGTTTTAAATCAATTTTCTGTGTATTTTCAAAAAGTATATGACTAACTTTTAAAATGACCACAAATAATAGACTGATATTAATAATTCCATTATTTTTTTGTTATTTATTTATTTATTTATTTTTGTGGTGCCTTGTTGACTTGAGAGTTAAAAGCATGTAAAGAGTAAAGATAGGAACACATTCAATGACACAATTTTAGGGACACAACCAAAATCTCAAAAGTTGCGTATATATCTCTCATATGATGTCACTAGACCTCAAAGTGACACAAGAGAGAGATAGACACATCTTTTAAGTTGTGTCTCAAAAATTGTGTTTTTAAGTATATCCCAAGTATTACCCACTAGAAATTTGAGAAGCAGCTTAACTGGATTTTTGCTACTTCCAAGGATTGGGCGTTGCAGAGCATCCCAGCCCAATGGACATGGCCATGCTGGTCCCTGGGCCAAATATTTGTCTCTGCTTACGCAAGCTTGCAAGCTTACAGGCGAGAGTAAGACTGGCGGAGTGACAAAAGTACTTCGAAGAACAAAGAGAGAATATGCATACACATAAAATTCTTTCTCTCTCTCTCTCTCTCTATATATATATATATATATATACTATTACTATACTATACAAACGAATAAACAAGCACATCAAAAAATATGAACTTCCTCTTTTGCCTTTCACAACACCATAATTACCCATATATATCTATACATCGTAAGGATATATTGATTTATCTGAGGGTAAATCTGTCATTTTGGACAAATAATTACATTCAAGTCAGCTTTTGAAATTTTATTTAATATAATAATGAGGTTTTAATAAACAATCTTGTGTCTAATTACATTTGGGTCAACAATTTTTGGGATACTTATTATTGACTTCAAAAAAAGTCAACAAAAGTGGCTATGTTGGTGGCTATTTAGGAATTGGTCACTAATATTTACAAGAGTAATGCTAGGCACACTTTGAAATACACACTGAATTTGACACTCAGCTTTAAATGTATGTACTCTGTGTTGTATAAGTGGTGCATAGAAAAGTGTAAAAAATTCACAGAATACAAAGTACATGTATTTAAAATATAGGATGTCAAATTCAGTGTAGATTTCAAAGTGTGCCTAACATTACTCTATTTACAATTTGGTCAACTTCTTCTCTGAAATGAGATTTCAATCAACAATTTGTGTCCAATTACATTTGGGTCAATAATTTTTGGAATATTTATTATGAACTTCATAAAAAGAAAAAAAAAATTGGCTATTTTAGTGGTTATTTAGGATTTGGTCACTAATATTTACAATTTGCTCAACTTCTTCTCTCAAATTTAGGATTCATTTATTGTAATATATGTAATTGCATTTAGATCAGCAGGTTTTGGATATTTATTATTCGCTTTAAAAAAGTTTTAAAAAGTGGCTATTTTAGAGGCTATTTAGGAATTGGTCACTAATTTCACATTTTGGTCAACTTCTTCTCTAAAATTTAAGTTCTGGTATATATAAAATGTCAAACAAAGTGGTTATTTTACTAGCTATTATGAATTGGTCACTAATATTTACATTTTGGTCAACTTCTTCTCTCCAATTCATGATTTATAGATTGTATTCGAACATCAATTAAGGCCTACAAACACATTCATGCCCTTTTTTTTTTAGAGGAAATACCCTACTTGTGTCATATATTTTTAGTGGCGCTTTATTAGGTACCTTTACTACTGATTTATGAGATAGTCAGAATTATCAACTTCTTCCGTAAGAAGAGTTTTAGATTAAATAGTTACATTTACATTTTCCTATTTAACTGTTTTAACATCTTATTATACACTTTTAACAACCACTTAACCACACAAAACGACACAATTAAATTTTCTGCGCAACGCGCAGAGCTCTAACTAGTATATATATACGATCAGGCTCTTAAGTAAACATGGTTGAGTAAACATACTGAGTAAACATGTTTTTTGGCCTAAAAAAACCCGCTGACCTATGAATTTTTTTAAGGCTAAAAACTTTGTTCATTGAGTGTGCTCACTCAACCCTGTTCACTTATGAGCTTCACCGTATATATATATATATATATATACAAAAATGATAGGGATACACACCAAACGACACACCAGTTTTAAATGCATGTACTATGTGCTGTGTAAGTGATGGACAGAAAAGTGTGAAAAATTCAAACAGCACAAGGTACATGCATTTAAAGCACAGTGTGTCGTTTGGTTTGGTGTGTATCCCTATCATTGTTGATATATATATATATATATGTACTAATATATGTCTGTGCCCCGGGGGAATGGTGTAAAAAAAAAAAAAAACAAAAAAAATGATGTTTCGATAATAGAATAATTTGAGTGTCTTTGCGTGCCTTCGGTTCTAATATCCAAACAGCCCTTAAAGCCAAAAATTAAAATTTTTTGTGTTTTTTGAAAAGACTAAAAATTAATTTTTTAAAAAGAATATGTAGATAAGTTCAACAAGTAAATCAATTAGGATCATTACATTAAAGACTTGTGCTGGATTTGTTTGAATTGAACTGAGTTTGTTTGGGCCATTGGAGATAGAGATAAGAAAGCCTTGAGTGATTGTCAATCCTTGAATCTCTAAAAATGTCTCTCATAAAGGCATTCCTCCTTTATTAGACACACACATACATATATATATATATATATACACACACGTGTATATATGGAGAAATTAATGGGTAGTCTTAGACCACTAGCTAACCAAGCTGATGCACTAATGCACTGGTCCAGACTACACATATTTTACCAAGTGTGCAAAAAGCTGTCTGCACAAAGCTCGAGAAACACATAACCGATCTAGTTAGTTTTTTTTGCACATTTGATAACATGAGAAGTGCTAGGCACACATCTTAAATCACACTCTAAATTACACCCTATATTTTAAATGTATGTATTATGTGCTATTTGAATTTTTCACATTTTTCTATGCACCACTTACACAGCGCATGGTACATGCATTTAAAGCAAAAGTGTGATTTGAAGTGTGTGCCTAGCATTATTGTTGATAACATATGTGTGATCTTACTGAGTTATATATACATGAAAGAAGAGGCTTTTCCATACGGACACCAATGTTCACTTCTTTGGGTACTAGACTACTAGTACTAGTCTTCTGTATAGATTGGTTTGTGGGCCCATGATTTCAGGCCGAAATGTGAAGCCCGTGTTTGTCTCATTCAAAATATGTCATGGGTGAAAGATCACAATTATTGGGCCACTCTTTAGCTGTGTGCCCTTTTCACAGTTTTTGGGCCACTCTTTGGTTTTTCAAGAAGTGACTAATCAGGGGCCAGTTCCTTTTGGAATCTGGTTGGGGGTTTATTCAGTCTGGTGAAGTGATGCGTCTAATTTCAATTGCAGAAGTTTAATGATATATCTACTATGCTATATAAGAACATATCTTAAATAAGTATGTCAAAAAATATGAACTTTCGTTTATGCTCTTGTGTTTCTCATGAATTACTATAAAAAAAAATACAAATGAATTAACTATATTATGTTTAATTACATTTACATTCACAATATAACGGCTAATTGTATTTTGGTCAACTTTTCTTCTAAAAAATATATTTAAGTCAACTTTTAATTACAGTCCAATCAACTTTATTACCGCTATTTACAAGTTAATCAACTATATTACGTCTTGGTCAACAATATTACATTTAGGTTCACAATACCAGCTATTTACATATTCGTCAACTTTTCTTTAAAAAAATTTATTTCAATAAACTTTATTGCGGCGATTTACATTTAAGTCAACTTTTGTATGAATTCAATCAATTTTTTTAATACAAATTTCAAAATCAATCTGCTATATTTCAGCAATTTTTATCTTCGGTACCATTTCATATGAATAATTATATTTCAATCATAAATTGTATACAATAATTTTAACATATCAACAATAGGGTTAAATTTAATATTGTAAAACATTTCTACAACATTAAAAGTTGTCAACAAAATTTAAAATCAATCATCAATTTTTGAATCGCTATTTTATGATTTTGTCTACTTTATATTTTCAACGTTATCAATTACTTACATCAAAACGTTGCTCCCAACCATTTTAGAGAGTTGTTCCAAATGTTATAAAGAGTTACTCCAAAATGTTATGTATAATTGGATGAATCATAAATTTTACAACAAAAAAAAGTTGATTTAGCAGTTGGAAAGAAAGAGTATCTCTGAGATCCCATCCCACATCGGATAAATACAAAATGCTAGTCTGGTATATGTAGAACCAAGGAGACTACTACTAACAACATGGGCTTAAGCAATTTAATGGCCAATGTGACAGGTCTGTCAAGTTGTTGAGCTAGTGGACCACTTGGGGCATTACAAATGGTATCAAAGCCAACCCTGGTCCTGTAAGGGCACCGTGGGTGGTATGGCAGAGGAGTAGAGCCTCCGGAGAAGGGTAGAGGCCCCGAGGTAGTATACCTTGTGCACGCATATGGGCTGCTCTGTGGTCACCAATAATCTGCTTCCACATTGACCAGCCACGGGTAGAACTGGGCCAACACGAACGCGACGAGGACGGGTCTTTAAGTGGGGGAGATTGTGAGATTCTGTCCCACATCGAATAAATACACAATACTAGTCTGGTATATGTAGAGCCAAGGGGACTACTACTAACAACTTGGCCTTACGCATTTTAAGGGCCAAAGTGACAGGCCCATCAAATTATTGGGCTAGTAGACCACTTGGAGTATTACAGTATCTTCTCTTCAGAACATTGATTAATTTTTGTTATGATTTTTTAAAATTTGTTGCTGACTTTTAAACTTTTAAAATGATTTGATAGCAATTCTTTATATTAAACCTATCGTTGATGTTCTTTTAATTATTCATTGATCTCTTTCTTTCTTTCTTTTTTTTTTATTTTATTTTATTTATTTTATTTTTAGCGTTATATAAATTATTGTTCTAGGAACAATTTCAATTGCCAATGCTGGGTATGAAATGAAATATTTAAAAGTTGTTACGTCCCACTAGAATTCATAAACTCAATAATTAAAAACCTTTACTAAATGGACATAAAACTAACCCTCATTAATGGTGGAAAACGTAAACAGACCATTGGCAAGACCATATCCTCTATTACATTGGATCATATAGCTAGGAGGATATATATATATATATATATATATGTTGATTACGAAAGTGATGGTCTCTATCTACATGAACATGCATTTGCATGTGACCTTGGCCTATATATCCATATGCTTTGTGGATTACGAAAACCATATAAAAATACATATATGGTACAACTCATACAATAATGCCACCGGTCATGGGTACCCAAAGCTTTTCACCGGCTGACTTGGTGACACACCATAACACGTTGCTATTGGCGAAATACAGTTGGCATTCGAAGGTAGTATGACAAGAGTAAATATTGGTTATAACATTGATACCACGTAATTCCGTGTAATGCAATAATACAAATTTGATTTTTGTTGAGTTGGACCGAATTCTCTCTAGTAATAGCGGAGGGACTGATGGATAAATTAACGAATTTTATTGATTTGTAATACCACATCAGATTAATAATCAAAATACGTACTGAATATTTTTCCTATGACAACGTAAAGTAAAAGCTCAACTAGGAAACAGAATTAAAATGGAAATAATCTGTTGAGATCATCCTGGCCCCTAATCTAGTGGCCTAATGTCACCACGTACACCTCTCTGGTTATGTTTAGGCTTTGAGTATACATTTGAGCACAAATACTCTTGCAAACAAATTACACTAATACTAGTGAAAGACTGTCATGTTTATCTTATCTATACTTTTTTGTCTCCTGTATGGCAGATAACTTTGTCACATGACAGTTTCTTAGTGGTGCTAGTGTAATTTGTTTTATGGAGTGTTTGTACCCAAACCTTTACTCTTAGACTTTAGGCATTAATAAATAAAAGTAATGAAATGATTTATAAATTAAATCATGAGTGAAAGTACTAATAAAGACGTACCACGGAGGAAATATAATTTTTTGTTTGGACAACCAAAAAAGGGAAAATAAAAATAAAAAAATAAAAAGTGAGAAAAATATGAATTTGAGAAAATATAGTAAAAATTAAAATTGGTCAAATATTTACAAATTAAAATTGGGATTCAAGTTTGACAATTTATTGATGTTCAAAGAAACATATCTGTGACTAATGTAAATGATTTATATCTTGAGTTTCCCTATTGTGTATAATTTTCCTCAAATTGTATTTTCGAAATAAGAGCTAGCACAATGTGTATAATTGTAGAACTGATGTCATGGCTCCTAAATTTGAAATATATCAAATGTTATGGGAGTGATACAACATGCATAATGATACTACGATCACTGCCACAATATGCATTAATCAAAAAGTTGTGCTACTATGTCTAAGAAGTTGTTTGCATGGGAAAGAAAAGAATTGATTATGTGGTTTATTAGTGAATTGCTTTTGCAAATTCAAGTGTACGATGAGTGCCAAATTTTTTCATAAGAGTCCGTGCTCACACTAATAACTTTCCAAATTAGTTCTTAGTCAAACTAACATAACTTTTCTCTAAAAAAACAGATAAAAAACGAGACATGAACTGAACTTGGTTCAATTTAAAAATTTCTCAAACAAGCCCTAAGGCATCAAACAATACTTAATAGAAGTTTGCAATGAGATGACTTATCTCGGATTTTTCGAAAAGAAAAGGTATAGCCTATGGTTTAATTAATTAGATACAAAGGTCATCAAAATGGGAGACTAAGAATAGGCTAAATGCGGTGGCAGACTTTTTTGGCAATCTTCTCCAACCTAAGAAAACTTGATTCTTTGAATATAGTTACAAGATTCTTGAATATTTCGAATAGCGCTAATGCGGTGGCAGACTTTTTTGGCAAAGTCAGGTGCACATAGATCAACTGCTTTGGAAGCGTTGCTTTGATCACTTGACTGTGAAGGGTGACCCTGTTTTGAAAGTTTCTGTTTTGGGGGGAAGTCAACGCCGGGTCATTAAGACTGCGTACTTTCATTCACAACTTTCTTTGATATTTTTCGGTCTCACTGTTCTGTTTTTGGCTTCTTTAATTTTGCTATGTCTTTATTTCTTGCTGGTTTTTGGGCTAAGGTTAAACATCAAGGGTCTGCTGCTGTTAGTCAGTGGCTGCTTTTGGCTTGATAATTTAGTTCGTTTTTGGCTTTTTAATTGGGCTGTCATTTTAGGAGGGTAAGGTCTAATGCCCCCCTGCTAATTGGTGTACTGTTTTTTGATATCAATATAATCTTCCTCGTGCCGTCGAGGTTCAAAAAAAAAAAAAAAAAAAAGAGAATAGGCTAAATGCTAATTTATAGATAGGTAAGATAATTTGTTGAGTAATGCTAGACTCAGACAAAATTTTACATAAAACAATCCTGAACTTTAATTCTGTGGATCTATGTGGGTCCCATTAATTTTTAGAACTGAACTAACCTGGTCATGTATCAATAAGTGTTTTCGGTGCCCCAACACTTATAAGAGTATAAATTAATTATATAAATTCAAGTATTTTATGAATGTTAATTTTGGCATAGAAGTTCGTGTCGAGTCTATTATCTCTCTTAACCTTCAGACCAATTTTTAGGGTAAATTACAGTACCACCCCATGAACTATATATGATTGTTTTCACTAACACCCATCATATACTTTAAAACTGAATAGACTCTCCTCTTGAACTATCCAAAATGAACCAACTCACCCCCTAAAGAAGGGGTCTTAGTGTCAACAAAGGATAGTTTAGGGGATGAGTTTGTTCAGTTTTAAAATTAAAGCGATGTTAGTGAAAAACGATCGTAGTTTAGGGGTGTTATTGTAATTTACCCTTTTTATTACAAGGGGATGAGATGACGGTCAAACACTCGACCCCTACAATGGAGAGGCCTAGACCCCCCATTGATCGGTATCAAACGAGCTATATACACTTTGCTTTTCAGATCAAATTTGGTTCTCAATAAAAGCCATTTAAAAATGAGATTAGGAAGCTATTTAGGTAATACAAGAATCGATTCTTTGATTTTAAGAAAAATCAATTCTAAATTGTTTTGTGTTAATTTCTGTAACTAGCTACTTTTTAATTTTATACAGGTGTACCTAAAAAAATGTCTCTAGATTTTGCTCTTTATCAAACTAACATAAAATTAAGACTTGATCTAAACCTGGTATCGTTTTAACCATTCTCAAACAGGTCTTGGAAATGTACCAAATCAAATTTTAAACATTCCCAAACACCCTTTTAGTAAGCTAAAGCCCCCAAGTCGAACTATGATTTGCATCAAGAATAAATTTTTTTTGCCAAGACTTGCATCAAGAATATGATTGCTAATATATGTAACTTTTGGAAGGGAAGCTGGTGGTCACATGGATTCCTCTGCAGAGAAAGCCTGACAGGTTGGACCATGGTCCAAGGGTTTCCCTCTCATCAGTCCTCTTCACCAGATAAGGCAACAGTTCCCAGTGTTTCTAGTTTGTTTCATTCTCTCACTAGTAATTATACAGATATACAAATTATATATACTAGTATGTGTACATTTTCATATAGATGGCTGAAGCTTTGATAAGAGGGCCTTTTTTTACTAGGATGTATGAAGTGATGGGTGGTTTATCTTAGTAATTTAGGGCGACCAAGATGATTGACCCTTCATGTACTGCACATACGTTTGTGTGTGCATATATATATATATATATATACATGTGTGTATACGTATTGCATGGTCAAATTTTAATCTGTTTTTGTTAAATGCTACGGTGCCTAAGATTAAGTGAAATTGTAACAACTGCAATGTGTAATCGTTCTTTATACCAAGTACTTATTCAAATCTAACCAGCCTTGGCCCTTGGGAGGCTATTGACGTTTGAAACCCACCGATGGTGTGTGAGTGAGTTGGAATGACGAATCTCACCTAGCTGGATGAACTATATATCCAAAGTTTGGCGTGGCCGGGTTCAAATCCTAACACCCACTTACCTCCCCGGCTTTCCTGGTGCAGGTGTTGTGGGGTCGATGCATATAGCTGGAGTTAGCCCCATGTTCTACTCGATCTGATAAAATGTCAAAAAATAATTGTCTGAATTACTTAGAACAGACTGGAGAATTAGTCATTGTCATTAAAAATAGTATTTCAAATCTTTATATACTACTACCTCTGTATCATCAGAGTTGTCCCTTTTGGAAATTTTAATTTTTTAAGAAAGGTTTTTGTTTTTGGTGAAATTTTACAACTTTTAAATATTGTCCTATTTAAGTTTTAAAATTCAAGTGTCACGTCAAAGAAAAAATACATAAAAGAAAAAAAGGGAGATTTATATATATATATATATATATGTTGCAAACTTTTTAGCCACATTAATTTTTTAAATAGACTCTTAAAATGGAACATTTAAAATTATATAGAATATAAGAGCATTTGCAATGCAAAATGTCATTTTGTCTATGTCAGACTTATATTTTAGTATTGTTGTAGGGCTTAATACTATATTTTGACATTTAATTATGCTCCAATGCTACATTTGAAAAGAAATGCTATTTTTTTTTACACATTGGCTATTCTTGTTGTACTTTAAGTAGTGTGTTTTGTACACTTTCTTTATTGGAATGAGTGCAAAAGTTAAATTATAGTATAAATCCAAAAGAAAACCTCTCCAATACACCGTCTATCACTCCTCTCAAATTTTAGTAATTGCTGTACTTGCTTTCAAATTTGAGAGAAAGAAAGAATAGCATTGCAATTTTTTTTTTATAGAAGGAATACAAGTGCATTGGAGAGGTGGTTTGGAGTATCCATCCTATAATTTGACTATAGCATGAGAAATAGAAAGTGCATTAAAGATGCGCGCTCTAATAAATTTGCTCTGATACAACTAGCAAATTCATTCTTGAAATTTAAAATCCCACTCCAAGCATCAAATTTGCTACTTTTTGTTCAAGACAACAAATCACAGGTTTATGTGTGAATCTAGGTAAAAGAAAAGAAGAAGAAGGAATGTGCTAATTAATTAGTTTAGCTATCTTAGTTATATAATTTTCTTTATAGGCTGATTTGTCGAGGTTAATCTTAAAATTCGATACAATATTTTGCTACTTTATCTGCAATTAAAGAATAGTTTCATCTATCCATGTTGAGTTTTTTGGATAAACATTTTAGATGTCTCTATCATTACTAAAAAGATAAAAGATACATAAAATTAGGTCAAAGTAGGTAAGAAAAAAAATACAAAATATTAAAATACGAAAAGTTGCTATTTGGTTTGGAATGTTATACTTTGAGGTAATACAAGAGGTATTCTAACCATCAATTAGTTTTCTCTTCAATCAATTTAAACAAGTTGTATTTTGGTATGTACGTTGATTCTTTTCTCTTTAAATTAAAAACTTAATATGAGCTCTCGTTCTGATTTTGTTTTCTCATTAATTAAATTGGTAAAGGGGTTAACATTCTTTCTTTTCTCTGTGTAGTACTGTTGTTCTTTATTAATTTTCGGATATCTCTTTTGTCACTGTTACCTGTTGACAATTGACAAAACATTGACTTTTTTCTGTAGCTCACTTTTGTTTGCTCAAACTGATTAATTAACTACTTATTAGCTTTTTAATTAATTATTAGAGTAGTATTTACTAGACTTACAGAAGCTACTATTACTAGACTTACAGACACTACTATATATCTGCGACATGCAAATCCTCACTCAGCCTCTAATATTGACCGTCCGATTGGTAGATCTAATTAATGGTCCCCACATGATATCTAAGAAGCCATCAATAAATACTTATAATCTTTTTATTTTATTTTTTTTGGGTAAATTACACAAACCTCCCCTGAGGTTTGCCTTAATTACACGGACCTCCCCTCTTGTTTCAAAAATTACACAGACCTCCCTCGAGGTTTGAATTAGGTAACAAAACGCCCCCTCCCCTAATGGTCCGTTAGTTTTTTTACATTAGCCTCCCCTGAAAATTACAATTAGCCCCCCTAATATTATAAAATTGTCATACTAAAGCCCCCTTTCTCTTATATTTTTGTCCTAATTATAAAATCCCTCCTCCCTCCTATTTTTTTTGGGTTAATTTTTTTAACAAAATATACACAAAACATATATAAATAGGTCCAAAATTTTTTCCCCCGAACAAACCTCTATCAAGCCCCCCCCCTGTATTAATTTTCTAGATCCGCCCCTGTCCCTATGCTTCAAAAGTGGACACTTAACCCCCTGTGATTGTGGACTAAAATGGAATTGTTATGATTTCACTCAAAACTGACAAAAATTCTAAAATTGGTTAAAAATATAAACACTTAATCTATTTTGTAATGTTAATTTTGGGGTTAACGCTCTTTGAATGAAATCATAACAGTTCTATTTTAGTCCACAATCACAGGGGGTTAAGTGTCCACTTTTAAAGCATAGGGACAGGGGCGGATCTAGAAAATTAATACTGGGGGGGGGGGGGGGGGGCTTGATAGAGGTTTGTTTTGGGGAAAAAAAATTTGGACATATTTATATATGTTTTGTGTATATTTTGTGTAGATATAAATTAATGCTAAAAAAATTAACCCAAAAACATAGGAGGGAGAAGAGATTTTATAATTAGCACAAAAATATAAGAGAAAGGGGGCTTTAGTATGACAATTTTATAATATTAGGGGGGCTAATTGTAATTTTCAGGGGAGGCTAATGTAAAAAAACTAACGGACCATTAGGGGAGGGGGCGTTTTGTTACCTAATTCAAACCTCGAGGGAGATCTGTGTAATTTTTTAAACAAGAGGGGAGGTCCGTGTAATTAAGGCAAACCTCAGGGAAGGTTTGTGTAATTTACCCTTCTTTTTTTTTTTATATATATAAAGAATAAATACTTATAATCTGATCCTGATGAAGAATGTATTGGCAAGCACATCTACGGTTTCTACAGAAAAACGAAAATGTGAAAGACATTTTAATTTGGCCCCTCAAACCACACCAAATCTACAATTTGGTCTCTAAACTTTTGATTATTGCAATGTGCAGCCAAAACTATTTAAGTGGGTGGAATCTCAACCTTCTGTTTTTCCGATACATTGCATCAGAAAAAGTTGATGAAATGTGATTACGTGGCATGTGCATGGGCCATGGGGCAATCCACGTGATTGCATTTTGTCACTTTTTTTTTTTTTTGACTGGGGATGGAGATTTCAATAGATCAAAGAGTTTATGGTCACATTGCAAAAATTAATAATTTAGGGACCAAATTATTAATTAGAGTAAATTTGAGGAAAGAAAATGCTTTTTACCCAAAATAAAATTAAAGAATTCATGTGAGAATCTAGGGTACTAAGCGAGAGCGGTGAGCCAGTGATTTCTCGAAAATGTGAACTCAAATATGGACGTGAAGAGTTGCTTTTACACAGCTTGTTATGTTGTTTTTATTCGATATCTTGTGGATTGGGCCCCTCCACTCCTCTTCATTTCAGAAACTATGGCAGAGTGTTTGTTTGGCATCATCTATCAATTTGGGATGAAACGAGAGAGAGAGAGAGAGAGAGAGAGAGAGAGAGATAACCCTATCGAGGGTGAGTGATCCATGTATCCGGTGATGATGACTTGAGAACATTTAAATTTTAATTCATCAGTCTGCTGTTTGGGGGGAACTAATTGTCAATTTGCATAAACTTAACAGTCCCCATATATATAGGGAACTATTTAGTCCGTGGGGGTTGTGAATTAATAGTCCCTCGTTAACTATCCAACCAGCGAGATAAGCAAGGCCTAAATCCAATCGACACCTCATTATTCGATCAACTCTTATCATGTCCTGAAAAAATAGAGGTAAATAAACCCGAAATTTCTGAGTCCACCACTGTCTTCGTGTCCATTTTTGTATTAATTGCCCACGTATCTGACATATATATATATATATATGATTTAATAAAACTTATGACATTTTTTTTCTGCGTGTCCAATACATATAGGTTTCCCCATATTTGTCCAACATGCACACCACACATATATTAAAGTGTTTTTGCTTTTTAGTCTGGGTGAAAAATTAAGGGAAAACAAAATATACATAAGAACACCAGCTTTAGGTGATATACTCAAAATAAGGGTTGCATTAAAATAGATGCTAAGATTTGCACTATGGTCTAAGGCAGAGAAAAATATATCGATAGTCGCTCCCGATCATATTTTCAACCATGTTTATGCTTACTTTTTGAGCTCTATTGGGCTCTCCAAAATGGGAGAAATATCTTTTGGTTCTCTTAGTTCTCTAAGTGCACGTAAGAAGAGGGGGACAAGATTCGGAGAGCTCTTCAAAATTAAAAATAATCATACTTAACACAAATGAGACTCATTTGAAGAGAGTGAGCCTATGTTGAAATTAAATTACCAATTTTAATCTAAAACTATTAATCGGAGAAATTATAAGTATACATTTTGTCAGATGACAGTTGCGTGTTAGTCAAAGACCACCATATGTGGTCTGAGCAAGGGACCATACAATAGCTTTTATTTTAATATAGAGCATGTTTGGAGAAAGAAGGGGATTAAAAAAAGATCAGCTATAATAAATTTTTAACCATTCTAACTAAAATATAAAAATAAAAATAGAAATAGAAAACATATATAATTTATGATGCGCTATATAATAACTTAAAAGTTAAAAATTAAGGCTGCATGCTATAAAATTATCAGAATTGCAAGTGTGGCTCCACACACTAGGTATAGGTATCTAGAGAGACATAGAGTGAGAGTGGAGTGAGAGAAGCAACTTTCCTTTCCTTTTCTCCCACTTTTTGAAGCCTAAAAAAAGCTCAACACCTTGGCTGCCCTCTCACGTGCATCAATAATATCGATCCTCCCCCCTTAAACTTCCCTTCATTTGAAGTCGATTCCCCCATCTCTCTCTCTCTCTCTCTCTCTCTCTCTCTCTCTCTCTCTCTCTCTCTCTCTCTCTCTCTCTCTCTCTCTCTCTTGAAGTTGCAATAGTTTAGTGAAAAAAATGGCCTTAGAAGCACTATCTACAAATGAGCTCTTGAACTTCATAATCTATGATACAATCTCAGCAACCCCATATAGCTGTGAAGAGTACTCTCCAGGGACTACTACTACTACTACCTGCTTCCAAGAATATGTTCTCAAACCTCCACAACTAAGTGGTGGTGGCGCTTTGGATAGCTCCACTTCTCTGACACCGCCGTGCCACTCAGTGGGACCGGAAGCCGATGACCGGAAGCAGAATTTGGCGGTGCAAGGCAGGAAAAAGAGGAGAAGGAGACCAAAAGTTTGCAAGAACAAGGAAGAAGCTGAGACACAGAGAATGACACACATTACCGTGGAAAGAAACCGCCGGAAACAGATGAATGAGCACCTCGCCGTGTTACGGTCCCTCATGCCGGTATCTTACGTCCAAAGGGTCTGTTTTTTTTTATACTAATACATATATATATATATTTATATATTCTATACACATTTTTGGAATTTTACAGTACAGTAAAAGTACTGTAGAAGCACTAATAATTAATTGTTAACTAATGCTCCGCTTTTCTAAATTTGAATCTTACATTTAGTTTACAAATGACTTAAGAGTTGTACCATACTTGCCACCATATGTGATATATACAACTAATAAAACAATTGAGATTCAAATTTGCAAGTGAAATATGGGAAGTATCCTCGTTAATTATCTTCGGGGTAATACCTCTAACAAATTTATGTACATAAAATTTGTTTAACAAATTTAAAAATACGTACATTAAATTTAAAAAATATTTTCCCGGGTATCGCACGTCATGTATTGATTCTAGTTCTGTAGTACTCATTTCATTGAGAAGAAGCGTAAGTACTCGTTGATCTAAAATTAGGAGCCTCTTTTGAAAATTCTGACTAGATTTGCTTTATTAAGCTCAAATTGTTCAACTTTTCTTATTATATTTCTTTGAATGATAGGATTTTATAAAATGGAGAGTAAATTAAGAAGCTTTTAATTAATGTTCATTCACTTCTCCGAACTAAAATTTTGTATTGGAACATCTCAAAATGAAAATAAAGATTCTTAATTAGAGACGAAGAGAGTATTGGTTTCGATTAATTAATGTAACTTCAATGTACGATATTAATCACATATCAAGGTGCACTTTCCTTCAAAATTTTCTATCCTTTTAATTAGGGGTGGGCAATCGGGTGATTTGGGTTGGAAATTATTATACCGAAAATCGAACTGAAATAAAATAAAATAAAATAAAAATAGTTCGGTTTCCGAAATGGATGTTGGGGTTCGGTTTGAAAATTCGAAAGTAAACCGAAGTTCAATTTTTTTAAATATATATATACATATATATATATATATATTTTGGGGTTGGGGGGTGTGGGGTGTCATTAATCCAGCATTGAATAGTGATTACAAAACCTAATACCTAAAAATTCTAACCTTAATTAAACTATATATATTCTCCAAAACTACGGTTGTTCTGGTCGGGGTCAGGTTGAGAATTCCTTTCCGAAAACCAAACTGTGATATAAATTATAGTTCGGTAACTTGAACTAAACTTTAACCCAAAAAAATCAAACCGAAATGTGTCTTTGAATTTTGGGTTTGGGTTGAGCCGAAGTGTGCCCACCCCTACTTTTAATAGCTAGAATTAATAGCTAGAATTAATATCATTAATTGTGAATGTATATATAACTGATTTTTTTTTAATACATACGCACACAGACACCACACATACACCCATCCCACTCCACCCAACACCAATGCCCCACAATGGCCTACAACAAAATCCAACAAACGTTACCCATTCTAACTGACGAATAATAGGGGGACAAGCAAATGAATCCCCCTAATTGATTAAGTTCACTGCTATTTTCCCAAATTTGTTCTAATTAAGTGTAAGAGTAACTTTTTTTATTACTCCACTATTTTTTAAATTCCTACAAATTTACTACACAAAAACACTTGTTTTGTTTTTAGTTCATTAAATTTCCTTTGTTAAAGAATTTTTTTCCCCCTGGATGAAAAAGAATGGTGGTTTGGGTCTTAAAACAGATAAATCTCACCAGTGTAATTATTTACACCTAGGTGGACTTATTGGGTGAAATGCCCTAACGATTATTTGAACCCATTTGGGGAATATAACCCGAGAATTTTCGAAATATATATTAGGGGATTAGGCTAATTTTTTTTAAAAAAAAATTGAGGAGATAAAGCTAAATTTAAAGCTATGCTGGATCTCTCTCTCTTGCCTTAAAGTAGAGTAGTAGCACCATATTTCACCTCAACATTCAGCATCTCTCTAGATTTTCATGTTCCTTCAGTCAATAATAGTTTTTGGATGTTATTATAATTGTCAACTAAAAAGGCCAGCAAATAAGACAAAGTAGTCAAAGCTGGAAAATAAAAAAAAAAACAACCCAAATTAGATTTTAGGTCCACAGACCTATGTTGATGATAGAATATTTAGAAAACAACATCATGGGGATTATAAGTACCCCCCATGTATCATTACTTTATCCATAATTAAGGTTTCTTTGTTACGTCAATTACTCCTCCCTAGTTCTTTTTATTTTATATCAGTTTAAGCTACTGATCAATAATTATCATTACATTAATCTACTAAGCTAGGTTTGTTTGGTACTTCAATTATTCTTGCCTAGCTCTTTTTATTTATTCTATTTTGAATATGTTTTATTAGAGATTTTACTTTCCCCATCCCTCATAAAAATGCAAAAACAAAGATATAAATTAATGTAAAACTTTGTTAATTTTGATAGGGTGACCAGGCCTCTATTGTTGGTGGTGCCATTGAATTTGTTAAGGAACTTGAGCACCTATTGCAAACCCTTGAAGCTCAAAAATTCCTTCTACTTCAACAAGGTGAAGCAGTACCACCCAATCAGGCGGCCTCCACCGCCGGAAACTCCACCACCGCCAAATTCATCATGCCACCACCCTTTTCGCAATTTTTCGCATACCCTCAGTATACTTGGTCACAGACCCTTAACAAGTGCACATCAAAGAGTAAAGCAGCAGTGGCAGATGTTGAGGTCACTCTAATTGAAACCCATGCAAATATTAGGGTTTTCTCTAGGAGAAGCTTGAGACAACTCTCAAAGATTGTTGCTGGTTTTCAAACACTTCACCTTACTATACTTCATCTCAGTGTCACCACTTTGGACCCATTGGTTCTATACTCTATCAGTGCCAAGGTATGTCCATGTATGAGTATGGAAAATTAATTTATCAAATGAAAATTTATGTTTGGATTATTGGAATCCATCCACATAAAACCTTGAATATGTCTTCTCTTATTCCCTTTGTCCCAAATTAAGAGTTTCTTTTGAGAATTCTAATTATTTAAGGACTTCTTTTTCTTTTCTTTTCTTTTTTTGTTGAATAAATCAAACTTTCATAATTACCCTTCTTTTGAGTTTAAAATATGTTATATCAAATTAAAAGGGAGAGAATTTAATATAATAAAGCGTAAACTTGCACTAGTTAAAGTATGTTAACTTTTTTAGTTCCTAATATTTTTTAGTGTAGGAGAAAGCACTACTAAGAAAATAAGTTTTTCTTTCCTTTTACTACATCTACAAAGCAAACGGATCATTAATGTCTAAAATTTTCCTTATCAAGAGTCACCATGCACACATTTCCCCCAAAGAGTGATGCTATGGTTCTCAATTAATTTGTGATATTCCAAATGCTAGATTGGTATCGCATCCGGTGGTATGTGATACCGTGACCACTGTCACAGCCACAAAATGTGATACAACTGTCAAAGAATTTTGAAAACTGAGTTTAGGATTCATTCCCCTCCCTCTAGTAGATGCTCAATTTTCAATTAATTTGAAAGCTGGTGGGAAATCACTATCCATTGCATACATTAGAGAATAATGTATGGTGGGGTTACTTAACATTTGATTTTTGATACTTAAGACATTGATAGGTGACCTTTTTTCTTGTTAGTTACATTCCTTTAATTATTAGTAATACAACAAGGGAACAATGAGTAGATTGAGGTGGTTCCAAGAGTTGTGGGGTTTCTAAGTTTTGTACTTAACTGTCTAAATTGCATATATATATATATATATATATGTGTGTGTGTGTGTGTGTATTAATTTGAAAATTAAAGAATTTTGAAATTCCAATTGTAGGTTGAAGAAGGATGCCAACTCATTTCAGCAGACGACATAGCAGGTGCAGTTCACCACATGCTAAGAATGATTGAGGAGGAAGTTACACTGTATGAGCAATCCTAGCTTTTGTTGCCAAAAATACCCCTGGAGTTGCCATGGAATAACTACAAAACCATTTCTGAGTTCCTAATTAAGCTTTCATGTATTGTACAGTCTTTGGTTGTGTTTTGGGTTTCCTTGGGTATAATAAGTCAGGGTCATCAGTTGGGTTTCAAGACACCGATGAAAATGACAGTAGATTAATTTTGGAAAATTGTGTTCAACTTATGTGTTGTACGTACATGAGCTTTTGAGAGCTGTTTTGTAAAGTGGAGTAGAGATTTTCTATTTTTTCATCAGCTAATAATTATTTTGTCCGCTATTATCAACAGGTTAAATACTTTATAATCAATTCTTTAACAAACAATAATATTCGGTATCTCGTTGAATTGGTTAAGATTAGTTACAAGAAATAGGTCTAGCTTTAAGACCAAATATAACTCTAAAGACAATGTTTCTTTTTCTTTTTTCCCCTTATGTAAATTACTTCAAGTTTCAAAGCAATCTGACAATAGCATTGTTTCCAGATTTGTATGTCTAATTTGTTTTTCAACAAATTTGATTATAGGGTCACATTTTATTAGATGTTATTTTCGTGATCCTATTGTCACGCCTGTTAAAAGCAAATTAAAAACATGAAATATAAACTTCATGAAAACAATAGCATTACTCCAACAAGGGAGTTAAGAGTAGGGATTGCTGGGCGGGTTTTCCGGGTTTCCCGTCCCGCCCCACCTGTAATAGTTAGGCTATGGGGAAGGCTTAATAGGGTTAGGGGCGGGTATGGGGGAGGTTTTCAAAATTCGAGTCGGATTCGGGGCAGGGGCAGGGGCGGGGTAGGTTCAAAAAATCCGAACCCGCCCCAAATATACTTGTATTTACATTTTTACCTCTCAATAGTTATGTGTATTACCATTTAAAAAAAAACTGCATTATTGGGGAACTAATTGGGTAAGTTAAAAAAAACTGCACTATTGGGAAAAAAATGCATTAAAAAAACTGCTTTTTTAATTTGTGTACCCAAAAAGAAAAAAAAAATCATAATCTGGGCGGTGTCGGGGACCCCGAGTGCGGGGCGGGGGCGGGACGGGGCGGGGGCGGGGGGAGGGTTTACTGAAGCGGGGTGGGGGCGAAGTATGGGGGCCCCGTCCCATACCCGCCCCGTTGCCATCCCTAGTTAAGAGACCAACACGGCTTGGCCCAAGCCCGATATAAATTACAACAAGCAATCAACCCTTATTGTTAAAAAAATGTGTTTCACGCAAAATCATACCCACAATATCTACTTCTATCCCAAATTCTTTTTGCCTCGAACACCCATATAGATCCGCCACTATACAAACTTCCATTCAATTTTGACCCCCACAACTTTATATTTCTCGGTTTGCCTCTATCTTGACGTCACTTCCTCACTTTTCCATATTAAAAGTGTTCCTGTAATTTCAACTAATAGGTAAGCTCCCATTTGGGATTGAAGTCTCATTTGACAATTTTTTTTATGTAGTTTGTGCATTAGATTCCTTTTTTTCCTTAGAAATTAAGCTATAGCCTTCACATCACTAAATCAGTGGTTCTCCTATCTTCACACCTTCAATCAAATCAAGTATCTAAAAAGGAAAAGAGCCGGGTGCACACTTTTAGGTATTTTTTTTGTACAGTTTTGGTGTAACTAATTTACGTTTATATGACACTCATACAAATATATGATGAGTGGACCAGTAACATTTTAGAAAGATATACGTATCTATCTCCACAATTTTGGTCTGTGAAAATTTGAAAAAATTGTGGAGTGAGAGAGTGAATGAAGGGTGAGTTTGTGATATATACATATACATATATACTACGTATATATGAATGACCGACAGGGAAGTGTCATGAGTTTAAGGGATGTGAACATGGTTTTTTTTGTTTTTTGGTAGTAGTACAATATTATAGAAAAGCTGCTAAGTGATTTGTCGGATCGATGCAAATTTTTTTTTTTTTTTTTTAAATTTTGCGTTGATTCCTAGCCTCCATTTTTGTTTCTTTGTGTCGGATTAATCTGTCCCCTCATTAAGGTTTATGTCATCTTGTGCAATTAGATAGAGACATTGCAGGACCAGAGTGTGTGTATATATATACTACATATGTGTGTGTAGTAGAGAGAGAAAGAGATAGCAGATAGGATGTGATGTTATGCCAACTCAATTCTGAGGATCTGTACATGAAGCATTCCGAGATGTACAAGTCTCTCACTTAGGCATTTTAGCTTTAACATGTGGCTACACATGCATACACCACTAATTTTGTTGTTCGTAATCCAATAAATGGAATTGTTTTTTTGGATGTTTAGTGAAATAAAAAATAAAAAAAATTCACTCTGTTCAATCAAGCCTAGCTGATCGAGTTACTCTTAACCTTATTTTAGAAAAACTAAAAGGGTACTTTCTGGCACATTTCAAAATTTATTCAAGCTTCTCTCAATACATACATAAGCACAATATATATATATATAGAGAGAGAGAGAGGGTACAATTACATTAATTTAACACATTTCAGAGCAGTGCACGGCCTAGGAATCTCCCTGATTCAGCTATGCTAGTGTCTATTTAGACACATAGAAGGACAATATTTGCATGTACATATATCCACCCAAATATTTACATATACATAAGACAACAATTTTCAGAATGCTAGCTCGAAGGTGTTATTTGGTTCATCCGTGTGCCACATAATTAAACGCGCTTATATATGTAGATTAATTATATTTTAAAATAATAGAGAAAAATACTAAAAGAAATGCTAGAAAATTTTCATCTATGTTCTAAATTGTTATTTGTACAGATGTACAACATAGATACACTTGTACACGTGGACTTGTCAAACTTCAAAATTGTATGATAGTCATACAAGCCGAGCTGCTCAACAAATGCTCGAAGCTCGGCTCGATAAAGACTAGGCTCGGCTCGCTCATTTGAGCTCGTAAACATGATCAATTAAGGCTCGTGAAAAAACTCGTTAGTAGGTTTGATAAAGAGCTTGTATAGTGATTTTTATATATGTATATTTATTATAAAATTATATGATTTTAGAGAAAATATGACATATCCTGTAAATAAGCTTGATAAATGATTGTTTTATTATTAAACTACATAGTTTAAAACGGCGCACGAAAAAATTTGTTAAAAAATTCACAAAAAAACTCACAAACACTTAAAAACCCGACTCGTTTAAACTCATGAACAAACTCAAGATCAAACTCGACTCGACTCGACTCATATGCACCGCGCAAACCCTTGCAGCATCTCAAGATAAAAAAATGTTGAAGACGTTAGTTGAAGAGAACATCCATAAGATAGGACAGAAGTCATAAATAACCCAAAAGAGAGGATGGTCCTTGCTTTAGCTATACAGGGAACCTCGTTAATTTCCGTATCATTGTGCTCTTTTTGACAGTAATAATTAGTCACATCATCTGTCTTGTTTCAGTGGGACAAGCACATAGTGTGTTCATCATCAATCTAAAAAAAATCTGAATTCATCAATTCAACAAAGGATGGTTAATTTGTTTACCAATTCCAAGCGAACATTTTTGTTTATCTAATTTTGGTTCATTATTATTTATTTATGTTCTATTGTGTGATATGTATCTCATTTTATTCTCATTTTACCTCTCCTCTTATATCAACATAATTACTGAGACACCCTAAAAAAAAAAAACTTAATTATTGAGATATATGTCACCCAATGAAAACCTGAATGAACAGTGGTGAACCAAAATTGAGTGAGCAAAAATGCTATCCAATCGTAAATGGCAAATTGAAGAGGGTTTCTCAGAATTGCATAATTTGAAAAAAGATGTAAAATTTTGAATCAAGTGTGTGTTATAAATACCAAAATGCAATTGAAGCTCAATTTTGTGAAATGGTCTCCAAAAGATTGGCCTTTGCAAGCCACTTAGGGCACATCATTTTAGTTGTTGCGATTAATACCTAGTTGATCATCGTTGACCATTTAGAAGAAGGAATTTTATGTCTCAAAAGAGGACAGTATAATTATCTTTAAAAAAAGATAGTTGCAATAGACAAAAACTTTATGAGAAGTCAACTGGCTTCTGGTATGTAGACTATTGAATAAATTTAGAGCATATTTGTCTGTGCTTATACATATGTGATTTTAATAATGATTGCGTAGAACTGCTTATTATAATTTGAATGTTTAGTTGATATGTTATGCAATTAGTCAAACATAGAGAGGAGCATGAATAACACCTCCCCACCTACTTAACACGAACGCAATCCCCCCCGAAATGGAGTTTGTCCATCGCAATTTTGGCAAACAAACGCCTTCAAACTACTTTTTGGCAAACATATCTATTATTTACCCAAAAATCGCAGAGACAAACGGGCTCCTAGCTGGCTTCACATCAAGTTAAATCCAATGTATGTTTTAAGGCTATGTTTGGAATGTATTCTCGTTTGTTATAATTATATTATGCTCTTTATATTCTACTTATTTTAAAGGTTCATTTTAATGAAATTTTAATTTTCTAAGTCTTACTCGATTCACTTTTAAGTTGGACTTGTTGTTTTGCTTATGAAAACATGAGTTGGAAGTTGAAGGAACCCATGCTCCAAAACTAATGCAACACATAGATGTCTTACTCTACTATGTTTCTATTGATCATGTATGCCCATGCTTTGTTTTTATTCTCTATAGATCTAAAATGTATCAACATTCCTACATCTACTATAAAAGGGGGGAAAAAAGGGTAATATATACTTAGGACACACCTAAACACACAATTTTTGGGACACAATCCAATAGATGTGTCTATCTCTCTCATGTGTCACTGTGGGATCCAGTGACATCACCGGAGAGATCATCTAGACACATCTTTTGGGTTGTGTCCCAAAAGTTGTGTCTTTGGGTATATGTCCCAATCTTTACTCAAAAAAAAAAAAAAAAAACTCACAGAATCTCATAAAAACCTGCCCAAATCAAGCTTATAGAGGATGTGTTGAAGTTTAACGTAGCTTTTAGGTAAATGTAAATCCAAACTCAGTAGCCACTGGAAACATAAACTTATAGAGTAATTCTTTGGTGACAACTTTCATACAACTTTCATATAACCTCTTAAAAATATGTGTCTATCTCTCTCCTGTGATGTCAATGGACCCTAGAGTGACACAAGAGAGAGATAGACACAATCTTTTAGGAGGTTGTATGAAAGTTGTATGAAAGTTAGAGTGACACAAGAGAGAGATAGACACAATCTTTTAGGAGGTTGTATGAAAGTTGTCACCAATGAATTACTCTGTATCCTACAGGCTACAACCGTGGGCTTTTTTGGGTGTGCCCTGTTGCCAACATACACAAGGTCTCATGATTGTTCGGCCCAAAACTAATTTCCTCAATTATTCATTTGATTAATGCCTTAGCCAACCGGTCGCATTTAATAGTGGGCCTCCATCGAGTTAGAAGTTGGAATGTATTCAGGTCTAACATGAAAATACGACCCACACTATATAGTTTTGTAGTCCGTGTTTTGTTGAGTAGAGCCAAGGTTCGGAGTAAATATTGGGTATCACGGTGATACCAACTAGAATTTTAGTCCCTCTCACATGATTTTTAAATTTGGTTGTGTTGACAAATTTTTTTGATGAGTTGGACAAGAATTTCCCTTGAAATAGGGGGCCACACTATATAGATTTATACCGGATTTTTATTGAATTGTGATACCACAAGGTTAGGGTGGGCATTCGGTGTGTTCGATTAAACATATCAAATTTCGGTTCGATTTTCTCATTTAGTACCAAAAACCAACCAATTTATGTACTGGTTATTTTGATTCGGTTAACCTAACTTTCGATTCGGTTTGGTTTTTTAGTTCAGTTAACTAAATTGTGATATTGCCCAAAATCACTATTTTTTCCCTTTTTTTCCACAAGTTTTCTGTATTTTTTTTTTCCTTTTCATGAGTCATATGATTATGAAAGCTCGTAAATTTTACAAACACAATAAAAACTCAAAAAAAAGGAAAATGTAAGTGACTTAAAAATTTTAGATACTTATATTTTTATTACATTTTTTTTAAAAAATACTAATATGTTAGTTTCATTTTTGGTTTAACTTTTAACCGAACCAATATTTTTAACCCAAATGGATTTTTTTAGTTCAATTCGGTTAATTTTTTCAGTTCGCCAAAAATTTTGCCCACCCTTAACCAATGTATCATCAAAAGAAGAATTAGAGCCAATGAAAGGCTTTCATAAAGATTATCCTACAATCGAGAACAAAGTTTTCATTCTGTACATTCCAGAAAAAATATGGAATTGTATCAAGAATAATGTACGAAAGAATTTATGAATATCCTCGTGTCAAGGGAAATGCTTGTTTAAAGATCCAAAAAAAAAAAAAAAAATTTGATCTGATCTATAGGTTAATGATCTATATATGAAACTCCCAAAGCTACTAATAAAAAGCAGACCGCGAGGAATTGAAGAAATTCAAATAATCTTCACTATCATAATAATACACACAAAATGCACTTTTACATCAATGCTTAAAATTCTGGGAGACCCAATTTTTTTGTAATATCCTTTGTAAAGAAGCAAAACACATACGAGAGAGAGAGAGAGAGAGAGAGAGAGAGAGAGAGAGAGAGAGAGAGAGAGAGAGAGAGGTAACTAAGCAAACCAAAGACAATAATGTGCCAAGTTAAAGAACAAAAGCCTAACATATTGGAGGAGAACTCTTCCCAAACAAGAACCAGAAATGAATTTTCGCAGTCTCTCAAGAAACTCCTCATTCGTTAACTCACAACTGATTAAATAAGAACATTAACTAACTAGTTTCTGCTTTCAGAATTTAGAAAACCGAAAACTGAAAACGATTCCAAAAGATACTAAATCTTTGTCACGCTTCACAAAGGAATAACTATATTTCGTCCTAACCCACTACGTTTAGCGAACAAAAATCTCCCACTCGAAAAGGATCTCTTCATAGCATCAGGACTCACACCACAATGCAATACTCTATTTTTAACGCTTTTCGGTGATCCAATCTCTTCGATCTGCAAATCATCGTCCAAACTCATCTGTAGCACATCAGAAATTGAAATTTGTCTTTGACATAAATAACCCATCGACACAGATCTTCTAATTTGCTGTTCTTCTTCATCATCATCCTCTCTAATCTCAATTACCGTGTCTCCCTCTTCCGAATTCCCAATATCCTCATTGTGAGATTCGTTATTCGAGGAGGCTTCAATCACGGGTGGAGGCAATGGACTTGGAGAAGCACTAATAAACACTATATTAGCGCGACACATAGGGCAATTCGAGTGAGACTTAAGCCATGTATCTATACATGTTATATGAAAAGCATGACTACATTTCGGCAATAGCCTTAAGCTCTCATCTTCTTGAAACTCACTTAAACAAACAGAGCACTCTGTTCCATCTATCAATCCGTCTCCATTCTTGTACTTAAACACTGTAATTGACTTGATCAGACCCTCATCTAAACCATTAGTACCAACGTTCCATTGATCGTCGCTTGACGGGTCACGAATTTCCTCTAATTCCGCGTTTGGGTGGTGATTTTCTCTTCTCCTTGATGAGCTTGCGTTTCCACAATACTTGGAGATTATGGCGTAGTAACTAACAAGAAGAAAAGCACTTGCTAGAATTCCGATAATCGCGATCACGAGAGGCGAAAAGTTGAGGCCAGAGTTTTCATCAGGAAACGTGTACGGCGGCGGAGGGGGGAAGATTATGTAGCACCATTGTGGGCAGTACAAACTACAAAAACCTTGAGAACAGTCCTTAGTGTTCATATATGGAACCCATGTTTTTGGGGTGCCTAAAGATCCCATAATAGCCAATGTGAAGCAATATCTTGAACTTAAATCTACTTACTCTTCTAACATTATACAATTTTATCAATTGTATAACTATAACTATTTAATGAAATTTTAACAAGGTGGAAGATATGATTCAGAACATAAACAAACTAATAATAGGGAGAATAATAAAAATAAATAAAAGAGCTTAAAAGCTGTGATTTGAATTTAATGAATATTATAACAGAAGTATACAAAATGCCATATCATATAGTTCTAGTCACACAAATTAAAAAAAAAAAAAACAATTACCTGAATTCTATAAGGGTTGGATGGATTCTTGGGGGAAGGAAGGGGACTTCTAGTAACAATGACTATAGCTACTAAGTACAGACCAAATATATTGGTTTAGAAGGTGTTTTTCAGAACTATTGGAAGCTTGAAGATGAAGGGGAGAGAGAGAGAGAGAGAGAGAGAGAGAGAGAGAGAGATGGAAAAAGCAAAACCAAGACATGAAGATGATGAGTAGATAGGTATTCTTTTTTTTTACTTTTCTGTTGTTCTTCTCTTTTTCTTTTTCTTTTTCTTTTTCTTTAACTTGCTTTTTTGTTCTTGGAGATAATGGGTTGTTGACTAAGGTGGCATTGTTGGTTGGGAATTCATCAAAGTAATCAATGCATTTATTATTGTTGAAGCCCAAGTTGCAGAGTGAATATTTTCAAGGACAAACCTTTTTTTTTTGTTAAGTCATGACATGAAGAGCATAAATTGACCTCTCTTCAACTAAATCAAATTCACCACTTTAATGATTTTCACCCAGGTGATCAGGCAATCATTTCAGGTCTAAACAATCCTAGGATTTCTTTTCTTGTTCCTTTCATTATTTTAATTTTTTTCGTTGGGTTTTCAAATTTCTTTTCTGTCTCCGATTAAGGTTCTGCTTGGTTTTCAAATTTTAAATAGCGAAAGAAAAAATAATGAGGAAAACAATTTTGTTGATATTTTCCTTCATGCGTCAATATTAGAATTCTAAAAATATATATCTAAACAAAGACTCAGAAAAAAAAAAAAAAACCTTTATTCACTATTTTTCTTACTAACCATATAAGAATATAAGAATTTTTCCCTTGTAATTGATAGATTCCCTTCTATCATTCCTTAGTTCTAAATAGATCGCTATCTAATGTTCTCCTTAGTATTTTATTTTACTTTCTCTCACTAAATCCATGAATAAGAATATGATCTATCCTCTAACTCCACCCAAACCCCTTTCCGCCGACAAGAAGGCAATGTGGTTCAAGGTTTTTGGATTGATTAACCAAATTAGGAATAAGCAACGTAGCGAATATTAATCCATATAGTAATAGACATTTGTGTATATAGTTTTATGGTTAATTTAGAGGGAAAGATAAGCCACGAAAAGGATAGAAAATCATGTTGGGAACACAATGATATTTATTTGGAATGCTTTATTAATTTTTTTTATTTATATTTCCCTTTCTCTCCAAAAGCATCAAATAGATCATGTTAGTGCTGCTAGTAAAAGTAGAGGTGATGCCCCTTGACAAAAGGGCATGTATCCTCACAGCCTCGCAAATGTAAATTTACACCTTTCAAGAGAATCGGATTACTAGTTTCTTCATAAACGTAAAGGTGGACTTAGGGGTGTGTTTTGGCCGGAACGGATCGGAATACCCTCTTTCGGAAAAAGTTTCAAAATTTTCAAAAATTAAATAGGTGATCCAATTTCCGTTCTGATTTTTTCGTAATTTCATATTCCTTTCCGATTTCGGAATTTCAGAAATTTCGGAAATTTTCGTAATCGGAATTCTTTAGAAAATTTAGGAATTGGAATCGAAAATTTTCATAATTTTTGGAATTTTTAGAATACAAATACTATTAAAAGAGTAAGTCACGTTTTTATAGAGAGTCTTCTACTCTCTCATTTCCTTTCTTATTCGATGTGGGACAAATAAATTCACATTCTTCTAAATTTTCGGAAAATATTCGAAATTTTTCGAAAGTATTTTCGGAAAACATGTTTTCAAAATTTTCGGAATTCTCGGAATTATCAAAACAATTTCAATTCCGTTCCGATTTTTTCAGAATTCGGAATTTATTTTTTCGTGCCAAAATCAGAATTTCCAATCCAAATGACACCCCTAGGGGAACTAATGATACCCAGGAGAGGAGATCGAGAAATCTTTGGATACCTTGAGGGTACCACAAATCACATAGCCAATACCAACACCGAGAAATATATCTACATATACACGTATCTATATGTGTGTATACATATATATATATATATATATTATTTGAGAGGCTGGAAAGCACGAAATTGAAAGGATTTATTTGGAACTAAGAGTTAAACCTTTCTTGAGAAAAATCTAAACCCCACTCCAATTTCTATTTGGCGCTTATGAAACTAACATCTTGTTGGTTCAATAAAGAATCGATTCTAGGAGTAATTTTAGGTTGAGCGTGGACTCTCATGCAAACAACATAACCTCTACCAAACAATTGAATTTGTAAAGGGAAATGATATGTTAAGCAGCTTCTCATGTAAGAAAACAACTTAAAACTGTTAGATGAAGATTTAGTACTTATTTAATAATATTTTTACTTACTATCTTGGGACCAAATCTTCATCCAACAATTAAAAGTTGTTTTCTCACATAAAATACTGCTTACTATATCATTACCAATTTGTAAATTCAGTTTATTTTATAAATAAGAGAACTGATTTTGCACTTCTCCAAACAGGTGATTGGCTCATAATTAAGAGTTACTTGGAGAGTTGGAGTAAGTGTGGAGTCAAGATATGAAAGTTATGTTGGATGGATTTCCATGAAATCAGTCAATGAAGTAGCTTTCTCCAATAATTTGACTGTAAGATCCAACGTCAGTCGATGGAATCCTTTGTCGAGTCCTTCAGCGTAAGCATCAAGAAAAAATCTCTCTCACTCTCTCTCTCTCTCATACTCTCAAATTCTCAATCAATCACCTCAAAATGTATAAACACCTTTACTTTTCATTTTTTTTTTTTTTACTTTGTCAGTGGTCTCCCACTTAAAAAGTCACACCAATTCTACCGTTGTAGCCTATATAACAAGAACACTGCTAGACTCATAAAGTGAATTACACACTTTTTTTCACACAGAATTTAAATGTATGTATCATATACTGTATAAGTGGAATACAAAAAAGTATACCATTTTACTTTAGTTGATAGTGGAACAGACTTAAACTGCATCCAAGAAGGCATAGTTCATACTAAATATTTTTAAAAAACTATGCAATCTTTAACTTCAGCCAGTGAAAGTAGGATGAATATTCTATTCAAACTGTCTGATGTTTATATTTATTACGATGGAGTTTGTAATCCTTCTACCTTTTTACTTGTTAAAGATTTACAACAAGTAATTTTAGAACTCCTTTCTTAAAACTTTTAATGCCTATAAAAGTTGACCAAACTGGCATTACTGCTACATTTAATAATAATGATCTGATTTTTACCTTTTTAAGAGAACCAGAAACAAGGATTGTCAATGAATTAAATCTTTTAGATCTAAAAGAAAGACACCTTGAAGTTTTGCAAGAAGAAGCTAGAATCATGCAAATTGAGGATCAATTAAAAATGCCAAATATTTCTAGAAAAATTGATATTTTAAAAAAGAAATTTCAAAATAAAGTCTGTAGTGAGATTCCTAGTGCTTTTTGGACAAGGAAGAAACATATTGTTTCTCTCCCCTATAAGCCCGATTTTGATGAAAGATCTCAGATTTATCAAAGCTAGATCTAGCCAAATGAATTCTGACTATTAGAGCTTTGTACAAGAGAAATTCAAAGTCTTATAGATAAAAAGCTCATAAGGAAAAGTTATTCCTCTTGGAGCTGTACAACTTTTTATGTAAATAAAAATGCTGAAAACGAAGAGGCAAACCCAGATTAGTGGTTAATTATAAGCCATTAAATGATGCCTTACAATAGATTATATATCCGATTCCTAATAAAAAAGATTTATTGGATAGACTTTATAAAGCTTTTATCTTCTCAAAATTTGACTTGAAATCTGGATATTGACAAATTCATATTAAAGAAGAAGATAGATACAAGACAGCATTCACTGTTCCTTTTGGACACTATGAATGGAATATCATGTCATTCGGATTAAAAAATGCTCCATCAAAATTCCAAAATATTATGAATGATTATTTCACTCCTTTCTCAGAATTCTGTTTGGTTTATATAGATGATATTCTGGTTTTCTCATCATCTGTAGATCAACATTTTAAACATCTTAGAACTTTACAAGACATAATCATGCATAATGGTCTTGTTCTTTCAGCCCAGGAAGTGGATCTTTTCAAAACTCAGATCAGATTCTTAGGGTTTAATATTTATAAGGGAAAATAATTCTCATTGATAGAAGCATTGAATTTGCTTCTAAATTTCCTGATGAATTAAAAGATAAAACTCAATTACAAAGGTTTTTGGGAAGTCTTAATTACTCCCTCTGTCCCATATTAAGAGTCCTTGATGCCATTTTTTTATGTCCCATTTTAAGAGTCCTCTTTGAAAAGTCAAAGTACTTTAATGCACACTTTCTAAATTGGTCATTTATTATATCCAACTCTTCCCTCTCTTTTTTTTTTTTTTTTTTTTTTATGTAACACTATAATTTTGAATTTTAAAAAGGGTAATATTGGAAAGTTGAAAATCTCACCAAAATCAAGGTTGTCCCCTTAATAAGTTGGAATTTCCAAAAGAGACTCTCAATATGGGACGGAGGGAGTATATAGGAAATCATTATAATAAATTAGCCCATGATTGTGCACTTCTGCACCAAAGGCTTCAAAAGAATCCGACCATGGACATCTAAACATACTAAAGTTGTTCAGAAAATTAAACTTAGAGGGTTTCAATTCCCTCAAAGGCATCCCAACAAAGGGAAGGGTCCTCAACAAAACCCACCTAACGGTTATGAGCCCGGCAAAGGGTTTAATCAGCCAAACAAGATTGGTCCTACGCAGAAACCTTCTGCTAAGGACATTCTAATTCAAGATGTTGTTTTCCATCAAAAACAATTTTTGAGAAATTTTCTTGTCTTAGACAATGTAAAAATTGATGATAAACTTGAATTAGATGCTTGGGGTTATAAAGAAAGATTTCTTAATAATCATAATTTCATGACCCAAGAATCTAAACCTAGATTTGCCTATGAAGCAATGCTTGTTGAAACAGGATCGATTCAAATTGAACATTTCCATCATGTTCCAACAGACAAAAAGACTCCCATAACACATTCAAAGTGTTATATTATTAAAGTTTTCATGCTAACCAATGGGGTCTTAATCCAGCTCAAGCAAGAACTTTAAAAATTAATGGAACCACTTTTAATTATTGGGATTATCTAGAGGCTTAGAATAAAACTTTTCTCTATATGAATCATTTACGAAAACATACTTGGCTTTTCGTAATCAATGATCAAATTCTTAGAAATGGTCTGGAAAGTTTTCCTAACTGGTTTTTTCATTGGTGGGAAAAAATGGGACCACAGATTGTCATTATTCCTAAAGAACTCCTGGATTATTTCACTGTCTGGTTTGATCATCATCCAGTTCTCTGAGGAAAATCATTAGAAAATATCCCTTTTGGAAGAAATATATTATTCTTCTTTGCTGAATTCAGACTTGTTTGGATCCGGAAATGGGATATTCAACATTTTGTTGATCATCTTAGAATTTATGGACTCCAGAGAACCTTCTGGGTCAAATGGTGGAATGACTCTGATATTTCTACTGCTCTTATAAAAATTCAAGCCGCCACTAAAGAATACGTAAAAAATTTTGAGGAAGAAGAAAAGAAAAGGGATGACAAATTTCTTCTTGAAGCGTCCCAACACTCCTCTAAATTAACATGTTTAACCTACTATTCAATTCAATTAGGGGAAAATATCCTCATCTTACATGGGAAGAAACTCAGGTTAAGGTTATGGAAGCTCTCAAAGAGCAATTCTTGGTCTCTCAAGTTTTTCAAGGTATTAGCTCAACTTCTTCTAGTCAGGCTAAAGACAAGGGTCAGTCCTCTCAAACTCCACAGCCAAATACCTTTAGCTGTTTGGCATGAGAAGCCCAAGATCCTTATGAAGATGAAGAAAAAATGGATACAACGTCTATTTCTAGTCAAGTTCCTATCATGGAAGACCTGTTTGATGCTATTATTGCAACAACATCCCAAACCAGCAAGTCCAATGACAAGTTGGAATAAATGATGCATGCAGTGACACATTCCAGCCAGTGACGCATGCAGTGACGTTTTCCCACCCACAAGTTTTTGCCCACAGTTTTGCAAACCAGTGGTTTGAAAATAGTGTTTCCGATATGAGTAATTTGTTCGACTCCACCACCGCTGGACACGTGTATTACTTTTATCTTTTTAATTTTCATCTGCAGTGACTTGTTTCTAAACTGTAGATCTTTTTATTTTTCTATTTAAGATGACCTTCAGGTTTGTTGAAATACATCTCGTTTTTCCTTCTCTCTTTCTCTGTGTTTCCTACCCTTCTGATAATCCTTCTTCTTCTACTCTGTAATAGTGGTTTCCCATAAGTAAATAATAAATTTCTTTTACTTTCTGTATTTCACTTATTAATCCTTGTTGATAATTGGTATCAGAGCCATGTGTGGCTAATACTCTGAGGCCACCATGGTATATACTAAAGATTAATTATGATAATTTGAAATAAATTACTATGACAATTCTTTGGGGGTCTTATGTTTCCGTTAGTCGCAAACGCTTGGGCCTGTTTGCCAAGGAGTGGCTGTTTTGGCTATAGCAACTGTTGACTGGAACAAACTCTATAAGAATTCTCATTAAAATTTATGATTACAATCACAATATATAAAATGGTATATACCAAGGTAGCCTCATCTTGGTAATGTTCAAAAGAACAACCAACTTGGATCAACTTCAAGATCCAGATCTAATATTGTTAACACAGAACTTGTTGCGTTTGACCAAATGAAACAATTTAATCAATGGACAATACTGTTCATCTCTTCTTCAAGACATTCTATGTCAGATCAACCCAGACCTAACATAGATATGAAACATCTCCAAAATTTGGAACGTGAAAATGTTTTGAAAGGATTTACTCAAACCAACATATACCTTATGGTGTATATGCACCTGAAGAACAGGAGAGTAGGGAAAAAAGGGATCATTTTGACCCCTCTTACTCTCATGAGACTAATTCTATATATGTTTAATGGATTTTAGTCCAAATTCTTTCCTAAGAGCAGCTATTAGCAGGGATTTTATGATGGAGAAAAATAAAGAAATCCGACATGAATTTTTTAAATTTTTTTATAAAACAGATTTAGATCTAATAAAAGATTTTTATTACCAGGATTTAAATCAAAGGCAAACAATTATTTGGTTTGTTGATTGGTCTAACAAATGGTTTCCAAACCAAAAAGTTTTAAATACCATTAATGCTACTAGATGGAGATTACATGGTGATAAAGGATTTGTAGAAAGTCCCCATCCTCCTCAATTACATATAGATTTTAACGTCAATGATAAAGACATTGAGGCAGCTGCTTATATAAGCAAGTCTTTAGACACTGTTATCACCAGTAAACATATTTGTAAACAAATTAATTGGACAAATCTTTCTATTGTATCAATGGAAAGCCAGTTAACTAGAATAGAAAATAAAATAATAGAGCAAGTAAAAAGGTAGAAGGAATACAAACTCCATCGTTACAAATATAAACATCAAACAGTTTGAATCAGATATTCATCCTACTTCCACTGGATGACGTTAAAGATTGCACAGTTTTTTCAAAATATTTAGTAGGAACTATACCTTCTTGGATGCAGTTTAAGTCTGCTCCACTATCAACTAAAGCAATAGCATTGCTAATGGTATATTCTTCTTGGATAACCAAGTTGATTTTTATATACCATTTTTGATAAATTATTTTATTTAGGAGATGTAAATACTGGTCTCCTGCCAGATCTATAGGTGATTCCCCATTGATCGGGATGTTATCACCTATGCTAATGGGAGAATTGGGAATATTTAAATTATCAAATTTCTCTTCCATTTTTGAAAAAGCAATTTGGAGGTCTTGTATGTCTGATTTCGCCAAATTTATTTCATGTTTTAAATCCTGGACTGAGACCGGTTTTTCTACTTTGTCCATTCTATTAAAAACTTCTTGAATACTATATTGGGGAGTTTTATAAGTATGTCTTTCAGGAATATTTGATTTAGTATGATTGATACATAATTGAATTACTTTCACCTTGAGTTTAGGATCTGTAATTTTATCAATTATGTCAAGCATATTGCTATGTTCTGCAGTTAGAACATTAATGGTAAGACCATTCATTGTTGCAATAGCTTTCCAATAGTCTGCATCTGGACATCCGTTAGCACAGGAAGGCTGATTATCTTTTTCTTGGGAAGAATTATCATAATAATCATCTTCAGGAATGTCCTCTCCATCAGATATTTCTAGAGAAGTATTTAATAAAAGTTTACAGAGTTGAGCTCTTAGGCCTTCATCAATCTATTATTCTGCAAGCTTCTTTTTAGTGGTGCATTTATTAGCCAAATGCCCCACCTTACCACATTTCCAGCAGACTCTAGTTTCTTTGTTACCAGGACCCTTAGTAGAGTTTCTTCTGGTTGGATTTCTTCTCCTGGGAGGAGGTCTAGGTCTAGTATTTCTAAGATTAGGATTAGTATTCCTTTTCCTGAAATTAGGATTTTGATTGCTCTATCTTTTCTTTCTTTTAGCATGGTTGACAGGCATATCATATCCCCATTGTTGACAAAATTCTCCTAACTCTTGCTTGCCAGTGAGATTTTGCTTTTTCATTTGGTATTGCAATTTCATGTCATTGCAAATACTTAGTCCAACTTGGGTACAAACACTAATGATCTGTCCAAAGTTCAAATCATTAAGTTGATTTTGTGGTAAAACCTAAATTGTATTATTTACAATTACAATCATGAAGTTTATAAAGATTACAAGGATTACTTATAAAAGGAAACTAATTAAAGAGAATAATCTCATAATAATTATGGTCAACATGACCTACATAAAATCCCGTAAAAACTCTCTAATTCCAACACTCCCCCTCAAGCTGGAGCGAAGATATCAACGAGACCCAGCTTGCCAATAGAAGATTGAAGAAGCGATGGATCAACAGATTTAGTAAACACATCAACAGTTTGATCAGACGACCGAACAAAGCTTGGTATAATAACCCCAGATCGCACTTTCTCCCGAATAAAATGAACATCAACCTCCACATGTTTAGTTCTCTCATGAAGAACGGAGTCAGATGACAACATAATGGCGAACTTATTATCACAAAACAAAGTGGATGAACACACAATTGGAAAGCCCAACTCATCCATAAGGGATCGAAGCCATAGAAGCTCACATGTGCCCTGAGTCATGGCACGATATTCAGCTTCAGCAGAAGAGCGCGAAACAACAGCTTGCTTCTTACTCTTCCAAGATATAAGATGATCCCCACGGAAGGTACAGAAACCAGACGTAGAACGCCTATCACTCCTAGAGCCTGCATAATCTGCGTCTGTAAAGCAGGAAAGGCCAGACTGTGCTCCTGCGTTAAAGAAAAGCCCAAGACCAGGACAAGTCTTGAGATATCTGAGGATATGGTAGACAGCATCCAAGTGAGAAGTGCGTGGAGAATGCATGAATTGGCTCACAACACTAACAGCAAAAGTAAGATCTAGCCTTGTGTTCGTCAAATAGATTAGACGACCCACAAGACGCTGATATATCGAAGGATCGGGCAAAAGCTCTCCCATTTCTGAAGTTAACTTCACGTTTGGGTCCATAGGAGAAGAAGCAGGCCTACACCCAAGCATACCCGTGTCCTGAAGAAGATCAAGTGAATACTTCCTTTGGGATAAGGATATACCTTGGCGAGATCTAGCAACCTCAATACCAAGAAAGTAACGAAGAGGACCCAAATCCTTAACATCGAATGATTTACCAAGAGCACACTTCACTTGAACTATTCCAGATGCATCATCACCAGTAATAATAATATCATCAACATATACTGACACAATAATGCATTTCCCTTGAGACTGGCGACGAATAAAGCATGTGTGATCTGAATGACACCGAGAAAATCCCATGCTAAGAATCACATCACTAAACCGACTAAACCATGCACGGGGAGACTGCTTCAGACCATAGAGAGACTTTCTTAGGCGACAAACTTTCCCAGAACACTCCCGCTGAGCCCGAAAACTTGACGGAGGATCCATATAAATAGTCTCAGACAGATCACCATTAAGAAATGCATTTTTGACGTCAAGTTGGTGTAGAGGCCAAGAATAGGAAGCAGCTAAGGAAACTAGAAGGCGAACAGTCGTCAGTTTAGCCACAGGTGCAAAAGTGGCACCAAAATCTTTGCCAGGAACTTGAGTAAAACCCTTAGCAACCAGTCTAGCCTTATAGCGATCAACTGTCCCATCAGCTAAAAATTTAAGGCTGAAAACCCATTTACAACCAACTGTGCGCTCATCAGCCGGAAGGTCAACTAGTTCCCACGTCTTATTGCGCTGCAGAGCATCCATTTCTGCTTGCATAGCAGCTACCCACTGAGGATCCTAGAGAGCCTCACGAACAGAACGAGGAATAGAAACAGAATCCACCTGACTAAGAAATGACTGATAAGATGCCGATAGACCCTGATAAGAGACATACTTGGAAATGGGATGGTTAGAACTATCAGCTAAAAGAAAACGAGCAGGGAGGCGACGAACACGAGTGGGATAACGGGGAGGAACAAGGTTAGGAGTGGCAGTAATAGATAAAGGAGGAGGAGAGATACTTGAATCCGGAGAAGTTGTTGGCAGGGGGTCAGCAAGGCGTGGACGGCGAGAGTATACCTGAGATGGATCACTAGTGATAACAGGTGGTAGAGAGTCACTGGTGGAGTCAAGAATCGGAACCGGACGCGGTAAAATAGAATCATCATCCGCCACGGCCTCCACCGGTGCCTCTGCCATAGGAGGAGACGAACCTGGAAAGAAAGGAACATCTTCCAAAAAAGTCACATCCAAAGAGTGATATAAATAACGAGTGACAGGATCATAACACCGATATCCCTTGGACATAGAGGAATACCCAAAAAAAATGCAACGAACAGCCTTATTATCAAGTCTGGTGCGAGAAGGACTCCTATTCTGAACAAAGCATGTACAACCAAACACACGTGGGAAAATAGGAAAAAGAATAGCATCGGGCTTAAGGACATGAAGAGGTGCCTGTCCATTGAGGACACGGCTAGGAGTACGGTTAATAAGGTAGGTAGCAGTAAGGACAGCCATATGCCAAAATATTTAGGGACATTCATACCGCATAAGAGACATCGAACTGCAGTCATGATGTGACGGTTCTTACGCTCCGCCACACCATTCTGTTCAGGAGTGTAGGGACAGGTAAATTGTTGGAGTATCCCATCTTTATTAAGAGCAGCCCTAAATTCATTAGTGATGTATTCTCGACCATTATCTGACCGTATATTACACACAATAGTTTTAAATTGAGTTTTAACCATTTGTAGAAAATTTCTAAAGTGAGAAAACACTTCAGATTTTTTCTTCATAAGATAGACCCAAGTGCACCTAGTGTAGTCATCAATGAATGTGACATAATAACGATGTTGGGACAAAGCGGTAACAGGTGAAGGGCCCTATATATCAGAATGAATAAGATCGAACGCACTAGGTGCTCTATGCATGCGTAGAATATATGAAGTACGAGTATGCTTAGACAATTCACAAACCACACATTTAAATTTAAAGTCTTTGCAAGCTTTATTTAAAGGAGGGAATAACCAACATAAATACTAAAAATTTGCATGTCCAAGACGAGCATGCCACAAGTCTAAAGTCTTAAGGGAAAAAACATATTTATTGGAGTCTGGTAAGACAGAACTAAGAGAAAAAGGTAAAACAGTAGCTTGCAAGCTGGAGGACACCCGGGAAGACGAAGGAGCATCAAAGTAATAGAGGCCATCAAGCTCATACCCCCTGCCAAAAATCTTTTTCGAAGTCAGGTCCTGCAAATAGCAACACGTAGGTAAGAACACAACAGCACAATTATGATCTTTAGCAAGACGATTGACTGAAAGAAGATTATATGTAAAGTTAGGAATAAAATAGACCGAGGAGAGAGTGATATCGGGAGACAACTGAGCATCACCCTGACTCCGAACAGGAACAGAAGTGCCATCAGCAATACATACAGACTGATCAATTGAGGTAACGAAGAGACAAAAACAGAAGACTCACCAGTCATATGGTTATTAGCTCCAGAATCCAAAATCCAGGTGGGTTGAGCTGACTTACCATGAAGAGCAGTAGGTGTACCTGTGGCAATGGCAGCCGTGGGACTAGAAGATGAGGAGGAAGAACCCAGGCCCAAATGAGACTGCAGCTGAGCAATCTGGGCCTGAAGCTGCCCAAAATCAAGGGAAGGTGAAGTGACCTCAACCACAGCCCATGTGCGAGGAGTACCTTTCCCACGGCCGACAGGAGGGCGGCTCCTAGCAAATTGTTGTTTCAACTCTGGATGAAGCTCAAAACAACGATCAATGGTATGGCCGGGCTTATGACAGTGCTTGCAGAAAAAACGAGACCCAATGGGACGAGGGCCAGAAGGAGCAGCAAATGCCATCTGATCAGGCACAGACGGAGAAGAAGGTGGTGCAGGAGCCGGCATAGGAGAACTGATACGACGACGGCGCTCATCACCTTCCACAGTGGCAAAAGCCTCAAATAAAGAGGGCAATGGGACAATATTAAGGATCTGGGTGCGAAGAGCCTCAAATTCGGGCTTCAGTTCCATCAAAAATTGGTAGGTATGTCGGCGGTCAAGGCGCCTGGACTCCACAGCACCATCGTTAGGGAAGTCAGTAATGGGCTCATACTGAGAGAGCTCCTCCCAACGCGTCTGCAGATACCCAAAAAAGTCCGCTACAGAGAGTCCCAAGGTGGACTGGGAAGCATGTGAGATATCCTGGTAGAGCTCAAAAATGCGAGAATCGCTGTGAGCATGAGCATACATCTTATTTAGGGCAGTCCAGAGGTCGAAAACATTGCGGTGGTACATAAACATGTTGTAAACACGCTCATTCATAGAGTTGAACATCCATCCCAAAATGATACAGTTGTCAGTATACCATTCATCATACTTAGGATCACTTTCAGCAGGTGACTTCTCCTTGCCCAATAACCACCCAATCTTACTCTTCCCGCCGAGAAAGAGGCGAAAAGAATTAGACCAAGCGTGAAAATTCTTCCCATTGAGCAATACACTGATAACACGTTGGGCAAGTCCAGTATGGGGAAGAGAAAGATCAGGGCGCAGAGCCTTAACAGCGGAAGAAGAATCCTTATCTGTCCCAGTGGTAGCTGTAATAACCTGCATTTCCATTTAATTTAAAAGTCATGCCCATATTTAATTTATGTGTATTTGCATTGGCATATTTAAATTCTATTAGCATGGTCTGCTTTTATTTTAATTCCAGTCACTTGTTTGGAATATTAATGTCTTATCTAATTCACATTTAAATTCTATTGGGGGCCAAACTGCAATTTTACAAAAGTTAGTAATACCTGTGTGGATTTCAAAATCTGTATTTCAAAACGGTGAAAGTAACTTCTATTGACTCAATCAGTATTTTTATAAAACCAGAAAATCAATTCTTACGTTAAAATGAAATTCCTGTATTTTTGTGGTGACCACCGCGCCCCAAAAATACCAGTTTATGTCCAAAACTGTCCGCGCTATGCTAAACTTCCACAGATTTTGGAAGTGACCGATTTAGACATTTGCTTTATTGCCATTTATGGCAAGTAATCATTGGATAAGGCATTGTTTGGGAATGTTCAATTTATATGTGCAAATGTTGTGCCATAAGCTAAATTCCCAAACAACACTAATTGACCCCTATAACCCTATGCTTGGCTCTTGGTCTATTGGAGAGTTTATTATCATCTGTGTTTATATGCTATATACGTATGTAATTGTGTGTATTTCTCCAGCTCAATCAATTGGAAACAAAACATTTTGTAGAGTGTATGTGAAGAGACTTGGCCACCAAGTTCAATGCTTACTATGTTTATTTATACACCTCAACACACACACATACTTTCATTCTGCAATACACAAAACACAGAGGGAGCAGAGAGTTCTTAGTTATACAGATTATTTTAGAGAGAGAGAAGAGCTTCTATCCTCCATAGCTTACAAGCTTTGATTTGGATTTCTATATTGGATTTCTTTCTCAAAAATTACTTCCATCTCTAATCACAGTGAGTATTCTAAACTCACTAAGAATGTAATTTCATATTAATTGCTGTGTAATTGTTAATGTTGTAAATCACCATTGATGTTTGTACGTTGAAGTTCATGGCTTGAAAAATGGAGATTTTCCAAACTCAACCAAAACCTGTTTTGTTAGATGAATATGATAGATTACATGTTATATATACTATACCCAAAGTTTTAGAGCTTAATTTGTTCACATAAGAAAGTATATAAGAAAATTAGTTTTGACACTTTTTAGTTTTTCATAAAATTGGTAAGCTATGTGTTGAATCATGTAAAATTGACTTCATATTCGAAATCCTTGTGAAAAACTAAAGAGAACCATATATTACACGACCTATGAAGTATTGAATCTGAAAATGGGTCATTTTAGACCCTGAACTGCTGAAACAGAGTAATCTGACGAAGAAGATGAAGCCTCAGCTTCATCTCGCGCCACGATCGCGCGCGCGAGAATCGCGCGAGCGGCCCGCGCGAGCGACCCCTCGCGCAAGCGGCCCGCGCGCGCGAGGTAGGCTTCCCCAGGCAGACGTAAGAGTTTATATATATATATATATATAATTGAAAATTGGCTGGTCGCGCGAGCGAGGGTCGCGCGAGAACCCCTTCGCGCGAGCGATCCGCGCGCGCGACCTTGCTTTCCTCAGGCAGACAGAAAAGTTTATTAATATAAGGAAAAATGGGCTTATCGCGCGAGCGACCCTTCGCGCGAGCGGCCCGCGCGCGCGAGGTATTGCAGTTTCTGTTTTTGTCTGTTTTTCTGTTAAGGGACTGTTTGGATGAAATTTATATACTGTTAAGGCTCTGTTTGGGAATTTAGTTGATCAGAACTCTATTTGGTTATGTTTAAAGGATTAAAACATTGTAGTATGACTCATTAATTCCCGTACCCGTGTTGTTCCTTAATTCAGCATTTTTGTTTAAGTGCATACCATTCATGTGGGTCAGTGGTACATGCATAGGGGTGTCAGTCTGTGTGGAAAAGAGTAATGGTAGTGTGGTAAGAGTATGAGTTTGTGTTTGTGGTTGTGGTTGTGGTTGTGGTTGAGTATGAGTTTGTGGTCGTGGTTGTGGTTGTGGTTGTGGTAGAGTTTGTGGAAGAGGGTATCTTTGAAATGCGACGGTGGCAAATATGGACACTCCCTGACGCCCATGGAAGCGTTAAAGTGTGTGAAGCCGAACTCGGACACTCCCTGGCACCCATGGTAGTGCTAAAGTGTGGCCTACGGACACTCCCTGATAACTCGAGTCTGGATACTGTGTGAGGGGTTGCCCCGGTATTTGCATGGCGGTTAGGGTATTCAAAGTGTGAGGCATTGGACACTCCCTGGTACCCCGGACCAAAGTGTGAGGCAAACTGGACACTCCCTGGCGCCCCGTTGCTAAAGTGTGGCTATCTGAGTGTTTCAAAGATACCAGGAGTAGGATAGTGGGTTGTTGTGGCTGTCGAGAGAAAAGAGTCGGCAAGATGAGTGTGGTGCATTGTTTCTCATACACGGTCCCATCTGTGTAAATTTACCCTCTTTAATTAATGTTGTGGATGTTTTTCTAAACGAGCTCTTTAATCATAATTATAAACTTGTGGATTTAATCTTGAATTGGACAAAAGAAAGTTGGTATGTTTTACATTCAAAGTCATGTTTTTAATACTCACCAGCTTCTTGAAGCTGACGACGTTGATGCGTCCTGGACATTCGTGTTCAGGCTTTTCAGGTTACAATCAGGAGGAATCATACGATTATGCTAATTAAGAATGGCTGCTGTTGGGACGAGAAACTATTTATTATATGTTTTTAAGTTTATCTGTTTTGTGTTATGAACTGTTTTGTTTTAAGGATGACTGTAACAGACTCTAAGTTATTATTTTATTTTCAAGGCGGTCTGTGCCTTAGTTGACCCCGGTTTATAAGATGTAATAAGATAGAAAATTTTTGTAAGCCTTGATTGCTTTACTCTGATTATTATGTTTCCTTGTTTGACGTTTGGGACGGAATCGATCCTTCAAACTGTCGCGACCTACGGGTCCATAATGGAAATTAAACGCTTTCCTTATTTATGCTACGTCGGGGCGTGACAGTAGCCATGAAAGCACAACAACAAGAAGCAAACAACCGCAAAACAGTGGGCAGCCGGACACTCGGCTAAAAATAATGGGCAGCCGGACACTCGGCGAAAGAACAATAAGCAGCCGGACACTCGGCTAAACAAATAGAAGAAAAAGAGCACACATATGCTCTAATACATCACCCCAGAGAGATGAGACAGCAGCCCAACAGGCTGTGAACAAGGGACAGCAGCCAAAGGCTGCGAAAAAAACTAGGAGGAGAGAGACAGGGGCTCGCTGCCTCTGTGGGGGGTTCCGGGCTAGGATGGGAGGGAAGAAAAGGGTCGGCTAGGACTGGGAGGGCGGCGACAAGGGCAGGGAAGTGGTGGTGGTGTTGCGGCTGGGCTGGGAGGTGGTAGGCTTTGATACCAAGTTGATTTTGTGGTAAAACCTAAATTGTATTATTTACAATTACAATCATGAGGTTTATAAAGATTACAAGGATTACTTATAAAAGGAAACTAATCAAAGAGAATAATCTCATAATAATTATGGTCAACATGACCTATTTAAAATCCCGTAAAAACTCTCTAATTCCAACACATTATATAGGATATTGTTCCCATCATGTCTGACTCTAAGTTTTTGTCAAACTTTTTCTGCAAATAAATGGGGAAGTCCATCAATAAAACGGGCTTTCCAGAATTCATTATTTGCATCATGTCTATGCATAACTTTACAGATAAAAATATCCTTGTACCATCTGAACTGGGTGAAAGATGGACAACGTAAATTCTTAATGAGCTCTCCAGCCCTTTCATATCTTTGGGTAGTAGAACCCACAAAATGTAAAAGGATTGTTTGCATGAGAGTAATAACAGCAACAAGGACAATAGTAGGTTGACCACTGACTGTTTCTACTTTTACTGACTTGAGAATTTAATCTCTTTAGGCATTAGTGAGGATATTATCCCACCAACCTTTAATACAGCCAGAAAATCCATTGATAAGGAGAATTGCGATATCCTTTTCAGTATTACCACAATGCTTACTCATGGTTGCCCACATAAGCATTTTGTGAACTGTATCATAGATTTGGTATTCAATAAAAATCATCAATATTCCATTCACAAATTTCTTTGCCAGTATAGGAATTTTGATTTCTCCAATAACTTTCTCCAATAACTTTCTTCAAATAGAAGATCCTGTGGAGAAGGTCTATGATAGTAATATGATAAAATATCATGTTTTGCTTGATCAAAAGTTAATTTATGAATTTGAGATGAAGAAGTAGTGGAAAAAAAAATTTCCAAAAAATTTCCTTCAGTAATTTGGATATTTCTCCACATCTCTTCATCTGCAAAAATAATGTTTCCTTGTTCTTCTTCTTCACTTTCCTCTTCTTCCTGAGGAATGCCATTTGAAAGAACATTTAATGAAACATTTTTTTATTTTCTTGGTTAAGAGTTCAATAAACTCTTCTTCCTCCTTTTTAGTTTGAGTACGAAAATTTTCAGCTTGGTAAGGAGGTTTAAAAGTACCAGCTTCAAAGAAGAACTAGCTTCAGGCCTTTTTATTTCCTGTATCCAAGAAGACTTAAACTGTGTTCCCCACTTATACAGCACATGGTACATGCATTTAAAGATGTGTGTGGAAAAAGTGTGGTTCACTTTGTGGGTCTAGCATTTTCCATATAACAATACATAATATCCATTATCCAGATGTCCAAGACTGAATTGCTTACATATATACTCATAAAATACTTATTTACACCTTATGCTATCTTCCATCTATACTCCTTGATATTTGGAAAATTCAATGAGAACCTACATTTTATAACATCATCTTGTAATTCCAAACGAAAGTGAAGGACAACTTGAGACTGTTTCGGAAAGTAAAGAATCGGTTCTATTCTTCATAAGTGAATCAGTTCTACAGATTTAAGGTTTTTGTGAGTCAATTTCTTGGATAGGAGACTTCAACTGAACTTGATCCTATTTTAGACTTTCCCAAACAAGGCCTCGAGAAAACTGAAGGAAATAACACTAACAATTCACAATTCACTCAACTACTTGGGCGGATTTGCTGACATCTCCAAAACAAGTGACACTTCAGGCACTTAAAAAAAAGGAAAATCAAAATCAAAAGCTTATAATCTACATCTCAATGGACACTAACACCTCTTGAAACAACAATAATCCTATGTAAAATCTCAAACAACTATAATCCTCTTGGGAAGTTACCAATTGCTCCAAAAGCTTGCGCTATTAGAGAATGAGTCAATTAATGTATATCAAGGTTCAACACCCTCTCTCACGTGGACCCCGTCTCTCACGTGAACATGCAACAAACCGAACACACCCTGAAAACTCTCACAATTAGATATATGGCAGCTTCTTTGCTCCTCCATTAAAATGAGCACTCTACAGACCCCGAGGCGACCATGGATAAAGCTTCATGAAACCAGTACTAGCCTCCTTCAAGCTATTCATTGTCTTAATAAGTGCAGACACAGGCTTACACATATAGAGGTTATCCATTTAGAATGTGAAGAGGAACATGCCTCACATTAATGGCCTGCCCATTATGTAAGAGCATTATATATCTCTATCTCTGTTTCCGTTATCAAAATCGCACGATTTGCGATACGAATCGTTCAATTCGATACGATTCTCATATCCAGCGACACGAATAGGTGATAAGAATCGTAATGGCCCAGTGGCGTAGCCAGGAAATTTTTTCAGTGTAGTCACTCTGTAATCTAAAGTCACATCACAAAATTGGGGGTGCAGTACTATGTAATTTGACGAGGATCAAACATTACAAAAATGAGGGTTTAAGTTGTAGAATGACACCACAAAATATGGGTGCACTATACCTACTCATTAATTTGGTTAAACACACAAATCGATTGTGAAATAGAATGTGGTTGTTTGAACCTAATCAAATTATAAAATTGACACCTCCCTCTTATTTTTCATTTATTTTAGTGGGTTCAACTTAGAAAATAAGAATTTTTAGTGCGTTAAACTGTGTATATAATGTGTACTTCCCAAATTTCAGTCGGTTCAATTGAACCCACTGAACTACATGTAGCCCCGCCAATGCTCAGTAATCGTAAGCGAATCACTAAATCGAAACGCAACAGCGAATCACACGATCCAGTTTGTAAGTGTCAGACTTTGTAATTTAGAATAGATTTTCACCTTTTTGGGGTTATTTTTCTAATTTGTGGTCCCAGCCCCACCGTAATATAAAATTGTAACATAAATAGTAGTTTGTGCGCTTTGTTACTTTCTCGTGAGGATGGAAAAAAAAAAAACTGTTATACTATATCACAACAATATAAAAAATTTGTTGCAGTGGCAAAAATTATACAACTCAATCATAACTATATAATTCAGGATAACAAAATCAAGTATTCCCACTAAATGAATAACATAAAAATAAAATTCGGAACATCACTTCTTCCAAAGTGAGATGAGGAATTGTAACAGATGACCACTGGGTATCGGAGTAAAGACCTGGACCTTTCACTAATTTTTTTTTTTTTTTTTTTTTTTTTTTTGCAGAGTAGTGAGAAAGATAGATAGAGTAAGAGAGAAAGAAAGAAGATGAAGTGGGGTTTGTTCTCTCTCCTGAGCAAGAATAGACAATGGGAATCAATATATATATATATATATATTGATTATTAGAGTCAGTACGTTTCACAAAAAAATTAATTCAATTCTTTGAGAATTTAATCTTTTTTTAAGGAATAGTCTCGAATTTCAAGAAATTTATGAAATTATGGGGAATCCCAACAATCACCAAATTTTAATTTGCAATTGAAGTAAGAGTTTAAATGTAGAGTTTCAAAGCACGCACATACACATACTTAACAGTTAACATACATTGTTCTATAATGTGTGTGTGTGTGTATAAATTAAGTTTCTTGAATATCGGAGAAGAGTTTGACCATATATATATTTGGATCAACAATGCTGGGGCACTAACAAATCTCACTAACACTCACCTCACACCCACACTCTATCTCTCTCCTATTTGTGTGTGTGAGATTTGTTAGTGCCCCATGTTAGAATAGTTGAGAGGAAAGGAAGAAGATTGTATTGAATGGTATTTCAAACACTACAATAGGGTGCCTTTATATAGGCCTAGAGATGATCCTAAAAAGGAGAGAAGATACAAATTAAGAAATAGAATAATTAGGGGTATAATTATAGGTACATTGAACATAGACTCAATGAACCTAGACTAGAGTATGGTGAGATACAAAATATCTATGAATATGGAAATATTCTATAACTAAGGAAATATTCTAACAGCCCCCCTCAAACTCAAGGTGGTTGAATGGAAACCACTTGAGTTTGGAAACTGAATCCTGAAGTCGTCTTGCAGGTAGCTGGATGGTGCGGTTGATGGTCACGTTGTAGAGGATGCTTGAGGGAGTGGTGGCCAGGAGGTGGTAGACGAAGGTCCGACGGAGTAGGAGATCGGGTGGTGGAGGTGGTGAATTAAGGTGCGGCCGATCGGAGGTGCGACGGAGGAAAAAGGCCGGGTGGTGTGAGATCCGGTTGATCAGATGGTCCGATAGAGGCCGTGTTGATAAGGTTGAGATTCGGCCGATCGGGAGGTCCGATAGAGAGACTGGGCAGATGAGGTAGAGATCCGGCCGATCGGAAGATCCGATAGAGAGGCCGGTTGGTGAGGTTGAGATCCGGCCGATCGGGAGGTCCGATAGAGAGGCCAGACTGTGGAAGGTGGTCCGAACGATTAGAGATCCGATAGAGGAGGCCGGGTGGTAGAGGTGGCAGGTCCGGCCGATCGGAGATCCGATCGAGGAGGCCGGTTGGTGAGAGGTAAGATCCGGCCGATCGGAGGTCCGATCGAGGAGGCCGGTGATTGGTGAGGTAAAGATCCGGCCGATCGGAGTCCGGGTGAAGCGAGTAAGGTTCGGGTCGGATAGGTCCTCTGTGATGGTCAGTGATGATTTGGATTGACTGGTGGTGGGTCCGGTTGAATTTAGGTAGTGATGGACGGATGAGACAGCGATGGGCAAGTGAATGGGTTGACTGAGTTGACGAGGAGCGGTCGGTGGTGGGTCCGATTGATGGTGATGAGGTAGGGTCGGCGAACTTTATAGATGAGGTGGAGCCGTGGGTTTGATATTGGTGATTCCACGAGAATGGGTTTGATTTTGGAGAAAAGGTTTGATGGTAGAAAAGGTTTGATAGTAATATGTGATGGTGGGGCCGGATGGTGGTGCTTGACAGTTTGATAATGATGGTGATAATTGGGTCACAGTGGATGGATTTTGGAGAAGCAGTGGCAGTAGGGTCCCGTTTGATGATGAGGGGATGCAGCGATTTGGTGATGTAGGCGTGGTGATGATGATTGCGTGGAGATTCAGTAATGGGTTTGGACAATATCATAAGGTAGGATGACGCAGTGATGATGATGCAGTGATGATGATGGCGTGGGATTTGAACAGTGAATGACTTGTTTGATTGATCAATAAAAGGGTTATTTGATTGCAGCGGAGAGAAGGTATGATTTTATCTTGACCGAGGTCCGGCGGGTGACATGATCGTCACCCGCCGGTGGCGATGGAATACGATTGAGTTGTAGTCAAGGTCCAGGAGCTTATAGCTCTGATACCATGTTAGAATAGTTGAGAGGAAAGGAAGAAGATTGTATTGAATGGTATTTCAAACACTACAATAGGGTGCCTTTATATAGGCCTAGAGATGATCCTAAAAAGGAGAGAAGATACAAATTAAGAAATAGAATAATTAGGGGTATAATTATAGGTACATTGAACATAGACTCAATGAACCTAGACTAGAGTATGGTGAGATACAAAATATCTATGAATATGGAAATATTCTATAACTAAGGAAATATTCTAACACCCCAAATTTGCAAGGGACTTACTAGGTGCTGCCATCCTGCCTGTTAGAAGTATGATAAAAGAGAATGATTGATTTATTGGTTCCACTATTCCATAAGAAGGGCTATATATAGCTTACATAGACATCAAACCATATCATTATTTGATTGATTTTTTCTCCTTTCTTTTTATTCAACGTAGTTTTTTTTTTTTAATGCAACTTTTTTTTATTTTTTTTTAATTTGTTACCGAATTTTACGATTTATAATTTGTGAATCCCGATTTGACAACTATGGTCCCCTTCTAGAAAAGTTGTGCCATTTTGGAGAAGGTGTGGTTTGAACATATAGGTTCATGTGTGTGTTTTCAATATTCACTAAAAAAGGGGGGAGAATAAAAGGTACATGTATAGGGAGGAAAACTCAAGCTTCCCGATGGCATCTCATTTGCCATTACTAAGAAAATAAAGTTATAAGACGTTAACCATATAAGACAACAGTTAGAACCAGTCGCACCCAGAGGCGGACCCAAGATTTTTTGTCAAGGGGGTCTGTGTCTAAAACCTATAAAATATTACATGTAAATCTAGAATTTTTAAAAGTTCAAGAGGGGCCTGTGGCCCTGTATGAATTTTAGGAGGGCCTATTTGTAAAATTTGTAAAATATTATATGTAATTACGTAATTTCCAAAAGTTCAGGGGGGCTGTGCCACCCTTGACTTACATAATGATCCGCCAGTGGTCGCACCGGACAATTTGAGACATCAAGTTTGATAAATATATTCAAAAAGAAAACAATACAATATGTTGAACAAAAGCTGGCCTTAAGAAAACATATCTTCTCTGAAGTAGATTATATTTCTAAAATTTCACATAAAGTTGGAAATGAAAATGACACTTTCACGCAAGTTTTACCAAGTTACACAACAAGGAGTAACTTTTTAGTTTGCACTAACAAAAATCATGACAAGTAAACGCAAAAATGTGCAAACCACAGCGATCCTTCCATTACTTCTATGCGCAGGAAAGGTGAAAATTTTTCATCTCACCTGCATGTTGCCATCTTAATCGAAAACATCAGAGGTCTAGAAGACTTACGGAATGTGAATCTATGACTGTTCAAGTTCCACCATGGATATATCTTCTTCGTTCTTCTCATTTCCAGATTCATCAGTATTCCTTTGACTTAATGCCAAACGAAGTGGCCGACCCAATACTTCCTGCAAATGGAAGACCAAAGGGATCAAATCTCTCATTGACTTGACATAATATATCACATATGCATATTAAAAAAAAAAAAAAACGTACTGGCAATATACATGTACTTTAAAAAAAAAAAACCATGTGTACAAAACCTGTAGAAAATTTATATGTACATGTATAATAACACAAGTTATATGCATGTATGTAATAAAGGAAAGAGTGCACCCATAATGTGATACGTATATTTATTCGTGAAGGGACCAATACAGAGAAATCAAGAAATCAATTTGGTTGCTATAAGCCTATAACAAAATCCAGAAACATTCAAAATACACACATGCACGAAAACGTATGTATAGCACAGAGAGAGAGAGAGAGAGAGAGAGAGAGAGAGAGAGAGAGAGCAAAATAATTCCCTGAAACTGATTTCATATGCCCAAACATTAAGATTTAAGAACACACTTATGAGCAGATACAGAGATATTTTAGATTCTTAAAGGCAAAATTTGTTTACTATCACATAATAAATATAATAACCAAAATCACAACAGCAGATTTAGCTGGGTGGTCCAGGAACGTAAAAGTTCTTTGAAACTTATGGGTTTAATACTAGGCCTCCTCAAAATTTCTAGTTTTATTCACAAAATAGAACCCATCCAATCATGGTCACCCTGCCAGTTGCACCAATTGAACTACCCGATTCATATGGTTTACACCAGATTCCTTCCTTATCCAGTCAGGATTATAAACCAGCCCAGTTCAGTACCTGGTTTCTTATAACTATGACTAACAACACCAAAAAGTTACCTTATTAATGCCAAATCAACAATGATACATTTGATCCACGTTCCAGAAATAATTGTCCATCATAAGGATAAATAAAAAGCTCAAAAGAAAGAAAACAAATTAAATGATATTGGTTTCATATTGAATACCTTCCCATCCAAAGCAGTGATTGCAGACTCTGCTTCATCTTTTGTGGGGAATGAGACAAATCCATACCCAGCTGATCTTCCTGAAGCGCCATCAAAGACAACCCTCACTGAAACTGGATTAAAATCGGCAGCGAAAAATTCTCTGAGATGGCTAGCCCTTGTTTTCCACGCGAGATTTGATACATACAGCTTATGGCGCGTTTCTCCAGGTGGGGGAGCAGTCGGAGGACGAGGAGGCGAAGGTTTCTTGAATTTTTTAGCAAACTCAACCCCAATTTTCCGACCCGACAATTCCTGCGACACACAAAATATAAGTCTCAAAATATTTTCAGAAACATCCACAGAAAATGGAAAAATATGCTTTAATGTATTTTAACTGAAGGGCATGCAAAAGAAGAGAGAGTTAAAACTCATAAAAGAAAGTAATCTACAGGTTTGATTAGAATGATAATTACTTCCTACCATTCACAATCAAACATTCAGCAAACTGATTTTATGAGGCTAAAAGTAATTGAACCAAATGGATATATTATCTGGAAATGTATAATACAGTGCGGAATGCATCCAAATTTTTTTCAACATAATAAGCCTTTTTTTTTTTTTTTTGGTTTCGTATCAATGTACCTTAGAGTCTCCGAATTAGCAATGGTGGCAGGAAGCACAAAAAACAAGTGAAACTGTTTACCCATTTTTTCTATTTGCATGCAATCCGAAGTTTGTAGCGCCCTTAAATACACAGATTCGGAAGTGTGGTTTGGTTGAACCCCTCTACAGAAGTACACTAAACTTTGTACTGAACTTTGCTTCCAAAATTAATCGGAGACTTACCTGAAATATGCCTAGAGATGGTTTTCTAATTGATATGCCCATTTTGACGGCCTACAACAAACGTCTTACAATTTTCTAGTCTCTTTTTTCAATCCAGGCATGGCGGTACAATAAGGATTTTGATACCTCTCAAACTTAATTCATCTCCAGGGTTTATCCCATTTTATGGTACACAGCCTATTATAGGCTTAGGAACACTAAATCTCATATATACTTTCAAAATTATACTCAAAAACGACGTAGTAGCACATTCTACTACTAAATAACTAACGTCTGAAAAGAATGGATTACAAAATTATACCATAAACTCCTATAAAGTCCAATCAATAAAAAATATTTACTTAAGATATCTTCTCCTATGAATAAAAAATATTTGCTGAACATATCTTCTCTATGAGAAAATTTAAACCTTGAATTGATGATTATTAAGGATTAAGTTCATCTTTGCACCCATGATTTCCAACATGGTTTTTTTTTTTTTTTTTTTTTGGTGGTAACAAACGGATGCAACCTTCCTCTCTTAAAAATTTCCTCGACCATAAGAGAAAACGATTCATGCTACATTTGTTTGGAAACTATCATGGTGAAAGAGAGAACAAGACATTAGAAGACAAGGGAACAACAAGCATTGTGCCTTCCAATCCTAGAAATTTGCAAGAGAAAAAATGAATGAGAAAGCCGAGAAGAGTCAAGAAAGGAAAGGCACAAAGAGCAATTTCCAAGCCTCTCAAAAAATTAGAGGGGGGTAGGTATAACTCTTTCAGGCCACCTCCAATGATAAGTTCACCATCTTTGTTCGTTACTTGACTGTTCTACTCTTATTAAGCAAAGTGAATATCCGAAACTGTTTGTTCTCTTAAATCCCAGACATTGCACCACTTATATATATATATATATATATATAGGTTGTGTTTTACATTCACCTATTCGACAAAAACGAAGTCCGTATCACAAACTTCAATAACCATTCATTTATCTCCTACTACTAATTCAAACAAGAAGTTGTTCACATGGATACACATTGAAACATGATAAGTGGAAACTACAAAGAGTATTGCCCATGTAGAGGAGGGGCCAATTCATTGACAATGTGGGATAATATCTGATCATAAATTTTCATAAATTAACAATTCACATTTGTAATGTGCCAAACACCAGAGAAAATTTCCATCCCTCTTCTGTCTACTACTAATTTAGGACCCTAATACATACCCATGTGAACATATAAACAAAGAGAAAACCCAGAAAGATAACTTCCAAATAAAACTTACATGAGAGTCAAATTTATCAACAACCGCCTGAGCTTCCTCCCCAGAAGACATGGTGATGAATGCAAAGCCTCTGTTCTTTCCATCCTTTTGCTTTATAATCTACAAAAATTCACAAACACACACACAGAGGGAGAGAAAACCTCAAATCCAATACCCAAACATCAGAACATATAAATTCATATATACATATACACACACACACACACACACAAAAGGAGAAGAGAGAGAGAGAGAGAGAGAGAGAGAACCTCAACATCTACGACAGTCCCAGACTCGCCAAACAGGTTCTTGACATCAGTAACAGTGAAAGACCAAGGCAAATTGAGCACGAAAAGCTTCCTTCTCTGATTCGGTTCCTGGGTTTCCTCTGGATTTTCTTCCACTTGTACTTCCTGCACCTCTGAGAGTACTTGGCAGCTCAAATTTCTGGTTTTGCTGACTGAGAGACGAGGAAGAGGACAAGGATGGTATTTGAGGGAAAGGGGAGGACTGGAAGTAGAAATACAGAGCTTTGAGGAGGGCAAATGCCTAGGACATAACCGGAATTTTGGAGAAGAAGGAGGGTAGGAGCAGAAGAGAGAGAATGCTACTTCTAATGTCGCCATTGTTGTCGAAGAAAGTTAAAAAGAATAGGTGAGAGTGAGACTAATCTCTGAATCTGGTAGTCCAAGGGTCCGATTGTCCTTTTGTGGGTCAGGTCAGGATAGTCCGAACCTGATCAATCGGCCCAAAAGAAAACGTTGGGCTCAGAGGAAATTTTTTTTGGCCTGGACATTGCTTGGGCCTAATTCTGGGCTTGAAATGTTGTTGGGGTCTGAGATTGGGTTAGTTTTGAGTGTGTACATTGCATATGTAGTCCATGCAGATTGTACAACCTTTACACTATAAGGACATGTTTAGGAATGATGAAAAACTGAACTAGTTCATATCAAATCTTGTTGTGAAATTAGTGAAAAGGGTGAATGGCCACTAAGAGATATTGCTTCACACAATGGACACTAACCATTGTGGAATTTCACTATACAAAATCATGGCTATATATAGCCATGATTGTTAGTAGAAAGAATGCGGAAGAGAGAAAGAAAGAAAAGAAAAGAAGGAGGAAAGAAAGAGAGAAAAGAGAGTTATAAATATCACTTGTGTAATTGAGAAATTAGTGCTTGGGTTGTAAAGGTTCAATCAATAATCAAAGGTGATCCCCCTCCGCAGTGGACGTAGGCAAATTGCCGAACCACCTGAAATATTTGTGTCCCTTTGTGTAATTATTTATTTGTGCACCAGTTATTACTAGTTTTATAACACGTTATCAGCACGAGCCTGTACCAACTGGGTTGATCATATCAAAGGGTAAGAATATCATTTTTATTGATTATACTTATACTTAACTGTCTTCATATATAATATATATGTATACATATATACACCCCTGAAGTGGTTATAATTTAAACTCCTCTTGATCAAAGGAATTTATTACAAACTTCCTGAAGAAGTAATTAGACAGTCCTCTTGAAGAGGCAATATTTTAAATGCTCCCGAAGAGTTAAAAAAAAAATAAATAAAAATTGAACCTCTTGAAGAGGTAATAGATAAAACTTCTGCAGAAGTACTTATTATACTCCTGAAGAGATACAGATATATCTATTTTTACTTATAGATGCATATACTCTTGAAGAGTTAGTCTCTTAAAGAGATTATGGAGAATCAAACTAATTATCCTCCCGAAGAGGAAATTCTTATATTGTAGTATTGCATTATTTACTTGACATTAACATGTTTATTTACATGCATATGCATTTACTAGATTCTAAATATTATTATTTTTATATATATAGTGTTCTACAATATGTCAAATCTTGCCAAGCTTGATATTGTGGCTTTGGACATTTCTGGGAACAATTATCTGTTGTGGGCTCACCAAGCTGAAATCCGACTAAAATCAAAGAAACTTTGGAAAATTGTTGTAGAAGAAAATAATGGATTAGTACAAGATCAAGATAAGTTAGAGGAAGATCAATCCACGACAATGATTTTCCTTCTCCACCATATCCATGAAGGTTTACAAAATGAGTATCTTACGGTCAAAGATCCTTTTATCCTTTGGACTAATTTAAAAGAAAGATTTGAACACATAAGATTGATCATTTTGCCAAAAGCTAAATATGATTGGATCCACCTGCGATTCCAGGACTACAAATCAGTTAGAGACTATAACTCTGCTTTATTTCAAATTAGTTCTCAACTGATGTTGTGTGGGGAAACTATCATTGATCTTCAAATGATAGAAAAAACATTGTCAACATTTCATGCCTCAAGTGTGCTCCTGCAGCAGCAATATCGAGCACAAGGATTCACAAAGTACTCCGCATTAATTTCATGTCTTCTTGTTGCGGAACAAAATAATGAATTGTTGATGAAAAATCATAATATGCGCCCCACTGGCTCGACACCATTGCCCGAAGCAAATGGAACCGTATTCCCTGAAGTGAATACAACTCCACACAATAAACATAGGCATGGACGTGGGGGAAATCATGGATATGGTCGTGGTCGTGGAAATAATCATAGTCGTAATCATGGTAGTGGCCGTAACCAAGGAAAGAATAACCATTGGCATCGTGAGGGTTATCATCCATACAAGAACAACACACCTTACCACCCGAAGTGGAACAAAAATGCTAAAGGCAAAGGTGTACAAAGAGCTGTCAAGAAAGACGAAGATGGTTGCTACAGATGTGGCATGCAAGGGCATTGGTCGCGTAAATGTCATATACCAAAACACTTAGTAGATCTCTATCAAGCATCACTAAAAGGAAAAGAAAAAGAGATAGAGACACATTTTGCAGACCATAATGACCCATTGGATATAACCCACTTGGATGTTGCTGATTTCTTGGTCGACCCTAATGCTAATATTGATTGCTTAAACAACAACGAATCTGGGCTGAACAACTATGCTATGTATTAGATTGCCTTATTGTACTCCGCTTGTATCTTTGTTTTCTTAATAATGTATAAACAGTTTCTGTTGGTTATAATAATATATGCATCTTATTACTTGATAGATTGTACGATGAAAGATGGAGATATATGTCTGGTTGATAGTGCAACTACACACACCATTCTTCAAGACCAGAGATATTTCTGGAACTTGAAATTAGCAGAAGCTAATGTGAGCACAATATCTGGTACTACCAGTCTCATTGAAGGCTCTGGAAAAGCAAGCATTATTTTATCAAAAGGAACAACGATTCATTTAGAAAATGCTCTATACTCTAGCAAATCCCGAAGAAATTTGCTCAGTTTCAAAGATATCCGCCGAAATGGATTCCACGTTGAAACCATTAACGAGGGTAATATTGAGTACCTTTGCATCACTAAAGTCGTTTCAAACAAAAAGCATATTTTGGAAAAACTTCATGCACACTCCTCTGGATTGTATCAGACAACGATAAGTGCTATTGAATCACATGTTGTGGTGAACCAAAAGTTTTCTGACCCAAAAGTGTTTGGACTTTGGCATGATCGTCTTGGTCATCCTGGAGCTATTATGATGCGTAGGATCATTGAAACCTCAAATGGACATCCTTTAAGAAATCAGAAAATCCTTTTACCTCGTGATAATCCTTGTACTGCTTGTTCACAAGGAAAATTGATTGTGAGACCATCTCCAACAAAAGTGAAAATTGAATCCCCAGTATTTTTGGAACGTATCCAAGGGGATATTTGTGGACCTATTCATCCACCGTCTGGACCATTTTTCTACTTTATGGTCTTACTAGATGCTTCAACTAGATGGTCGCATGTTTGTTTACTCTCATCTCGTAATGCTGCATTTGCCAGACTTCTTGCTCAGATAATTCGATTACGAGCACAATTTTCTGATTTTCCTATCAAAACTATACGTCTTGATAATGCTGTGGAATTCACATCCAAGGCATTTGATGACTATTGCATGTCAATAGGAATTCATGTTGAACATCCCGTTGCTCACGTGCATACACAGAATGGTTTAGCTGAGTCGTTTATCAAACGTCTCAAGTTGGTTGCTAGACCCTTACTTTTGAGAACAAAGCTGCCTACATCTGCTTGGGGTCATGCCATATTACATGCTGCATCATTAATTCGGATTAGACCAACTTCTTATCATGAATACTCCCCTTTACAACTTGTATTTGGACAACCACCTAATGTTTCCCATCTACGAGTTTTTGGTTGTGCTGTGCAAGTTCCTATTGCACCCCCACAACGCACAAAAATGGGTCCTCAGAGACGCCTTGGAGTTTACGTTGGTTTTGATTCACCATCTATAATAAGATATCTTGAACCCCTAACTGGTGATCTTTTTACTGCACGGTTTGCAGACTGTCATTTTGATGAGACCGTATTCCCACCATTAGGGGGAGAAAAGCTGAAACCTGAAGCTCAGCATGAAATTTCTTGGAATACATTGGCAATGTCTCATCTTGATCCTCGCACCAATCAATGTGAACTTGAAGTTCAAAGGATCATTCATTTGCAAAAGGTTGCAAATCAATTGCCTGATGCATTCACTGATGCAAAGAAAGTGATAAAATCACATATACCGGCTGTAAACACTCCAGCAAGAATTGAAGTCCCAAGAGGACAATCTGGTAGTGCAGCGGTAGATGAGTCTACGGCACGATTGAAACGTGGTAGACCTAGTGGTGCAAAGGATAAGGTTCCTCGGAAGAGGAAAATAAAAGGACATATTAACAAAGTGGAAACTCATACAGAGATCTCAAAAGGCGCTATAGAAATACTTGATAAATCCAACGTTGGTCAACAGGGTTCCCCTGGAGAGGAACAAGTAGCCCATGAAGAGGCACAAGTATTTGAGAATAAAGAGATCTCGATAAACTATATGTCCACTGGAAATATGTGGGATCGTAATGGCACGGTCATTGATCACATATTTGCCTTTACGGTAGCACTAGACATCACCCAAAGTGATGAGGATCCTGAACCACAAAAAGTGGAAGAATGTCGAGATAGAATTGATTGGCCAAAGTGGGAAGAGGCCATACAAACTGAGTTAAACTCATTAGAAAAACGGGAAGTGTTTGGGCCTGTAGTCCCTACACCTAAAGATGTAAGTCCCGTTGGGTACAAATGGGTATTTGTACGGAAACGTAATGAGAAAAATGAGATTGTACGATACAAGGCCCGACTTGTAGCACAAGGTTTCTCACAGAGACCTGGCATCGATTACGATGAAACATATTCCCCGGTAATGGATGCAATTACATTTCGATTTTTGATAAGCCTATCAATGTCTGAAGGACTTGATATGCGCTTACTGGACGTGGTTACAGCATATTTGTATGGATCACTAGATAATGATATACATATGAGGATCCCCGAAGGATTCAACATGCCTGAATCATGTAAGTCAAAACCACGAGATATGTACTCCATTAAATTGCAAAAATCTCTATACGGATTAAAGCAATCCGGACGCATGTGGTATAATCGCTTGAGCGAATATTTATTGAAAGAAGGATATATAAATAATGCTATATGTCCATGCGTTTTCATTAAGAGATCAGACTCCGATTTTGCAATCATTGCAGTATATGTTGATGATCTTAATCTTGTTGGCACTCCCAAAGAGCTCACAAAAACTGCTGATTATTTGAAAAGGGAATTTGAGATGAAAGATCTCGGAAAGACAAAATTTTGTCTTGGGTTGCAACTCGAGCATTTCCCCGAAGGAATTCTCTTACATCAATCCTCATATACAGAGAAAATTTTGAAACGTTTCTATATGGATAATGCTCATCCATTGAGTACTCCAATGGTAGTCCGGTCCCTTGATGTAAAGAAGGATCCCTATCGTCCTTGTGATGAAGATGAGGAACTTCTCGGCCCTGAAGTACCATATTTGAGCGCAATTGGTGCTCTTATGTATTTGGCAAATTGTACACGACCAGATATCGCTTTTTCTGTCAATCTGCTTGCAAGATTTAGCTCAGCACCAACTCAAAGACATTGGAATGGTATCAAGCATATTTTTCGCTATCTTCGTGGTACAATTGATTTGGGATTATTTTATCCAAAAGGATCCAAATCACCATTAGTTGGATATGCCGATGCTGGTTATCTCTCTGATCCACACAAAGCTCGATCTCAAACAGGTTATGTATTTACTTGTGGTGATACTGCTATATCATGGCGATCTGTAAAACAGACATTAACAGCCACTTCTTCAAATCATTCTGAAATTCTTGCACTACATGAAACCAGTCGTGAATGCATTTGGTTGAGATCAATGATCCAGCATATTCAGGAATCTTGTGCCTTATCTTCGATCAAAGATAAACCGACAACGTTATATGAAGATAATGCTGCATGCATTGCACAAATCAGAGGGGGATTCATCAAAGGAGACAGAACCAAGCACATCTCACCAAAATTCTTCTATACACATGAGCTCCAAAAGAAAGGTGAAATCAATGTTCAACAAATACGTTCTATTGATAATCTCGCAGATTTATTCACAAAAGCACTACCAACTGCAACATTCAAGAAGCTAGTACACAACATTGGAATGCGCAAACTCAAAGAAGTTTCCTTGTGAATTTTCTCATGTTACAATGAGGGGGAGTAATTGATGGGTAATGGTATTATTCTTAGATGGACATTCAAGGGGGAGTGTTGTGAAATTAGTGGAAAGGGTGAATGGCCACTAAGAGATATTGCTTCACACAATGGACACTAACCATTGTGGAATTTCACTATACAAAATCATGGCTATATATAGCCATGATTGTTAGTAGAAAGAATGCGGAAGAGAGAAAGAAAGAAAAGAAAAGAAGGAGGAAAGAAAGAGAGAAAAGAGAGTTATAAATATCACTTGTGTAATTGAGAAATTAGTGCTTGGGTTGTAAAGGTTCAATCAATAATCAAAGGTGATCCCCCTCCGCAGTGGACGTAGGCAAATTGCCGAACCACCTGAAATATTTGTGTCCCTTTGTGTAATTATTTATTTGTGCACCAGTTATTACTAGTTTTATAACAAATCTAACTTTTATTTGGTTTTTATAAAAGTCAATGTTTTGTTAGTTTAACAAATAATCAATTACTGTGACATTTTTAAGCTACACACAAACTCCTATGTAATTAAAAAGCAGTTCCACAAACACAAATTTATTAAGAACTGGTTTTACTTACCCAAAAATCCTCTAAATGATTCAAATAGGTCTTAACGGCAAAGCCCAAGAAAATGGGCTAAGCGATCTTCAACCTACCCAATAGCTTGAAGATCCCAGTGCAACTACAGTCGGAGGGAGTGACACTTAGACTTTGGATCCTAAACTGTCTTTTGGAGTAGTCATTATGGTAGCATCTACGTGATCGGCACTTGCAGGATCATAAATTTTTTTTTTTTTATTTTGTCAAAATAAATAATATATATATATATAATAAAATAAAATAAAATTGTGTGTGATCCTACAGAGTACAAGTGCCACGTGGATGTGGGTACTGCGCACAATGACTGTCCCAAAGGGGAGTCGAGGATCCAAAATCGCGACACTTCTCTCCTAAGATGAAACAATATCAATTTATACAAGAAATTATTCAATGCAACTGCAATACCATGTCAATTGTATAGCCATCCAATATATAGCCAACATGTCAACTTTATTTACTGACATTAATATCAAGCGAACTTCTATAATACATCTTAATAGGTTTGGTTGTATCATAAATTCCAATTTGGTTTTAAGCTGATGCAACTTAGAGCATCTCTAGCAGACTAACTATTTTATTTTTAAAACAAAATAGCAAGCCAGAGAGAATTTCATGTGCTCCATATATACAGGCTAGCTATATGGCTAGTCATTTTTGACATTTACACTAGATAAATTTATCTAGCCAATACTGACTCTCTATATTCTCTCTCCAAATCTCGACCGTTAGATCTTTATTATTCAATTGGCACAAATCTCAACCATAGAAAATAAAATAAAGTAATATGACTAGACAAAATAAAAGACACTACAGTAGTTGAAGATCAAATATTGGATAGTTAAAATAGTTAGTTATAAACAATTTTACTATTGGAGATGCTCTTACGTAGGGGTGTATACAAGTCGAGTCGAGCCGAGCTGATCGCGAGTTTTTTCACGAGCCCTTTAAAACTAGATAGAGGATCAATATACAAGCCATTTATCAAGCATATTTACAAAAAATTTCATCATCTCTCTAAAACTATATAGTTTAAATTAGTCATATATATATATAAGTCAGTATATAAACTCTTTATCGAGTCTATTAACAAGCTTTTTCATGAACCTACAACTGAGCCTTAATCAATCGTGTTCACAAACTCTGTTGAGCTAGCCGAGCATAGCTTTTATCGAGTCGAGTCTCGAGCCTTTGTTACACTCCTACTCTTAGGTGCCAAAATATGTCATAAGTTTCTAAAGTGTGGTAACTTTGAAAATCACTTTGTTTTGTTATCTAAGCAAAACCATCATAAAATCATCACAAAACATTATACCATACAGTTTTTATGATGATTTTGCTTATGTAACAACACATTATTCCCAATTCTAAGGTAACAAAAAATGTTGTATTCAGTCAACTATGGAAGGAGAGTAATGATACATATTCACAATTTCACGCACTTTTTTACACTATATAATCTTGGTCAGTGATTTTAATGGACCCTATATATATACTCCCGCATTATTGATTCTTCTATTCGGAAGAGCCGTCTTATCTTGACCAATTGCTTTGAGGAATGAAAGGTTGCTAAAATTTCTAGGGACTGTAATTTTGTTACTCATAATATCGCTCAATGGACTGTCCATTGTAATTTTTGCGACCACATCCCTATTAATGCTATTCCGCCTTATATACCTTTTTTAGACTAGCCATAAGGGCGTTCTGTGGATTTTTTTGGTTTAGTAATGCATTGGATCTTTCTCCAGCAAAAAAAAAAGGTACACAAACAGGCATTACAAGGGCCCCAACCCACTGGGACAGCACACTCTTGTGTGTATATCATTATTGATGGAAGAATTCTCCCTATTTTCTACGTTATATTGTCCTTTCATTTCATTTTTCTTCACAGCCTAAACCCTTTTCAAAAAGATTGTCAGGACATTTGGACCAAAAGACTAAACACACACTTTAAAAAAAGATAATATTTCTTTGCTTTTGTACGTAGCTTTCACGGATCCAAGGTAAGGAACAAAAAGAGGTGGGTTGTATATCACCAAAAAACCTCTATTCACATCCATTTCTCTAGCTCTATCCCTCCTTTTTAGCTATTCCCTTTCCATCTCCAAAACCAAATCTCCTTTCCTTTCCTTCCCAAACATGGCACTAAGCAACAACGTTATCGGAGCGATCAACTTCATCGCAATGCTACTCTCAATCCCAATCATCGGAGCCGGAATCTGGCTATCGACCGAACCGGACAATTCGTGCGTAAAAATATTACAATGGCCTGTAATAATTTTGGGCATTTTGATCTTAGTTGTTGCTCTAGCAGGCTTTGTAGGAGGTTTCTGGCGAGTCCCTTGGCTGCTTATTTTTTACCTCATAGCCATGCTCATTCTCATCATATTATTGGCTTGTTTGGTGGTTTTTGTTTATATGGTCACGATTAGAGGGTCCGGACACCTAGAGCCAAACAGGGCTTACTTGGAATATCAACTTGATGATTTTTCGGGTTGGCTACGTAGAAGGGTTAGGAGTTCTTATAAGTGGGATCGGATCAGAAGTTGCCTTAGCTCTACAAGTATGTGTGCTGAGTTGAATCAAAGTTATCGCATGGCTCAAGATTTTTTTAATGCTCACATTAGTCCCTTACAGGTAATTAACCATGCATATCTTCACATTTCTTTTCTTTTTTAATTCATCCATTAATTTCCCACTACATTAATTAAGCTCTTGATTGTTACTATTACTTTATTTAGTGTTATATTTGTTTGTTTGATAAAAGAATCAGTTCTTAGGGTGTTTTGGAGTTGACACATACTCCTTCAGTCCATCGTATCTAAGATAAGATATTGCAATTATACAAACACAAAACTATTTGGATATATCTATTAATTGGTTCTTCTCTGAACCACATAATCAATTCTCACATTATCAAAACAGCCTCTAAAAAAGTCTCCCGCTCTTTGCATGTATAAGAGTTGTTTGGAAAGTGTAAGAATCAGTTACGTATTCAATTATTTTGGTAGGTACCCTTTTATTCCTAGTGGTTTTGTCTAAATCTGAAATAATTATTAGTACTGTATTGTTTTTCACAAGTAGATAAAAATGAGACCGAACTAAACCCCCCCTTTTTTTTTAAACAAATTATAATAGATAGGAAGGTGTAGTATATTATGTAATGGAAATCTTTCTTTTGCCCTTTTCTCATTGTCCAAATTTAGTCTTTTCAAAAATTTCTAGAAAGTGGAGTATCCCTTTCTTTCTCTTCTCTCCATATTGTTGCATTATTGAAGCTACAAAAACTCAACAACTCTCATGCCAAAGCTGGTTAGATCTAGAATTTTGTTCAAACGCGTTTTTTTAAGGGCTCTATTTGGTTCACGGATATTTGAGGGAAAAAAAAAAAAACACCACACCACTTCCTTAATTTTGTTTGGTTATCAAGGAAAATACTGCAAAAAATAGGAAGAAAAATCAAATATAATCGGAAAGTAAATTGAAATTTTGGATTTGTAAGTCACTTTCTTCCATTATTTCTCAAGTTAGAATCATATTTAAAAATATATATATTAACTTGTATTTTTTTTTTCTAAATTTTCTTTGTTTGCCTTCTTGGCTTCCTTTCTCTTTTCTTTTCCATCCTTAAACCCACAAACCAAACAAGGCCTAAGGGGTACAATTATTCTTAGAGTAATGTCCATATCAATCTAGGCCTCTAAGAATAGAATAAAACTAAAGTTAAAGTAAGTAAACACATGAAGATTCTTCTAAAACGCGTTATTAATCTTTCTTTCTAAAATATTCATCAATACACACACATATATTGATATGCCTTTTTCTTTTTTCTTTTTTTTTATTTTTTTTTTCTTTCTACTTTTACTTTTTTTAAATCTTTACAGTCCGGATGTTGTAAGCCACCAACAGAATGTGGGTACACATTTGTGAACCCAACATACTGGATCAGTCCCATAAACACAGCTGCTGACATGGACTGCCTCCAGTGGAGCAATGAGCAAACGCAATTATGCTACGGTTGCGATTCGTGCAAAGCTGGTTTGTTAGCCAATCTCAAGAAAGAATGGAGAAGAGCTGACATAATTCTCCTAATAACCCTTGTTTGTTTGATTTGTGTATATCTAACTGGTTGTTGTGCCTTTAGAAACGCCAAAACTGAGGACCTCTTTCGTAAATACAAGCAAGGTTATGTGTAATTTGATACTACTAGTAGGAAGTTGTTGTAGTGTTAGGGACCCCCTTTGGGAGAATCTGATTTGTCAAATGGTGGTTTCCCAAAACGGGGTCTTAATTGTAATGGTGTGGATGGCATTTTCGTTATTTTAGTGACTTTGTGAACAAGGATTGGAAGATGCTTAATTTTGGGTTTTTTATTTTTTATGAAATGGTTTTTTTTTGGGGGGGTTTGTGATATTAATGTTAGTTTTTGGGAATATGAATAAAGGTTTTGAGGGGATCAATGAACGTGATTTGCGGAGGGCACCGAAAGTTATTTGCTTTATGGTTTCCTTTTGAATTTTTAGGAGGCAAATGATGTGTAAAGGGAATGTAAAGGAAATAGAAGAAATTCTCAAGCTCATCTTTTTCCCTCCGAAAAGTGGGAAGAGGAGGGAAACTATGGGGCTTTGTTTGTTATATATGGAAGTGGAATGGATTAATAGTCTAATTTGATTTAAATAGTGTATTATTAGCTTGTTAGAATACGCTTAAACACGAGGATTAATAATCCACTTTAACTAAATAGTCTCTTGTATGAAGAGCTATTTAATCCCAAGAATGTGTGATATAAACCAGTCCGAGGTTATTCAATTAAAAAGATTAATAGTCCAATTCATCCCCTTAACGGCCAACGTGGCCTAGGAAAATTGTTACTAATTCAATATGTCACCCTTTTGCTATCTAGTCAAGTAGTGATGTTCTATCATTTTTCTTTTCTCTTTGCTATCTTTCTTTGCGTCACTTCGTCTTCTTTCTTTTTATCTCTTGCTTTCTGTCTTATTCAAAGTAGAGTTTCTTAACAGTTAGCACTCTACACATTGAATGCATACTAACGCGGCAACTTGGGCAAGTTAGACTTAACTTTCAGCTCTCTAGGTTAGTTCTTATCTTATGTGAAATTCGCTTAAACCTGAGTTTTTGCCCGGCCAAATCCATGTAACTCAATCTTGATCTAGATTTATTATAGGCACACAGACACACACACATGTATAACACACACACACACACATATAAGCGGAGGAAGATTGCAAACTTTTCCTCCATCTCTGCGACAGTACAATCAACCAAACAAATAGAGAAGGCAATAAATGTGCAGATTTTCTAACTATTATAAGTGTTAACCAACAAGAAATCCTGATTATTATGGATGCCCCACCTGTGACTTTATCACGGCCTCTCATGGTAGGATAGTATCACTATGCGCCTATGGCACCTACTTCTCACTCAAGGAAGTTAGTTTTGTTCTCTTTTCCTTCTCACAATAATTTTTTTTTTTTTAATTTTTAATTTACTTTGTAAAAGTATTCCTCCATTGAACAGGGGATGGGCTGGGCTTCAAGAACATGAAAAATAAAAAACAGCAATGCAATTAATGCAGTTTTCATCCGTTTGGGCCCTCTGACCCAAAATAAATCTGTTTGGGCCCAAACAGACTTTTTGGTCCACAAAAACAACTGTCCAATGTACAAAAACAACTGCCCAACATTCTTGCTAGCCCAACTCACTTCACAAATGTAGATTCAAAAAACAAACGAGGAGAAAAATTATTTGTATAACTTCAAGAACTTGCTTGGTCTCATTTTGATACTAAATCTTAGGAATTTCATTTCTTTTCAAGAAAAATGTCAAATCTTTCTTCTTTTTTGAATTATCCGCAATACACCTATAATCTTAATTAGTTTCAAAACATAACGTGGATTAATACGTTTTGCCATTATCAGTTTTAATCAGGGGTGTAATTCGGAACGGAAATTCCGATTTCGATCGATTCTGATCCGAAAAATTCCGACTTTGGCACATAAAATTGAATTTCAATTTCCGAAATTCCGAAAATTTTGAAAAATATCGGAACGGAATCGAAATTGTTTTGAGAATTCCAAAAACATTCCGAAAATTTATTTTCAGAAAAAATTCTGATATTTTCAGACTTTCTCTAATATATATATATATATATGTAATCAGGCTCCAGTAAAAACCTAGTGCGTTCACCTAGTGCACACTGGAGCCGGACTCTATATATTTATAACATAATGCATATCTTATATACATCTATGTAGCAGAAGCATTTGCTTCTGCCACTTGGCATTTTGTGTGAATTTTTGTTTATCTTTCACAAATATTATATGATATATATTGTTTGGCTTAACCAATGCTCATCATTTATTAGTCCTTCATTTTCTCTTTCTTTTAATATTGGTTTTGTTCTATACAGTATTGGCTATACAGTATTATTGATCCACACATCTAATTGTGTGGATTTTAGATCTTAGTTTATGGGTATAAGATTTGATAGATTTCTTGCATGAATCACATATTTTCTTTTTTCTTTTTTTCCCCAATTTTTATAGTCAGGTATATTCCAAAAATTTCAAAATTTCGGAATCGGAAATGAAAATGGGATTTTCGAAAATTCGGAATCAGAATAGGAATCGGAATCGGAATCGGAAATGCAAAATAAATTCCAAAAATTTCGAAATTTTTTCCGAAGTAGACTATTTCGATCTGTTCCAGCCGAACACACCCCTAATTTTAACTATGCCTTAATTTTAATGTGTAAATACGTAGTATGAGAAAAAGATTGGAGCCTATAAATAGAATAAATTTTTTTTAGTCATTTTCACGCAATTAGTTGTCTCTAGTTACTGATTAAGTTGTTGGGAGAAGTATACTCTGACTTCTGCGTGTAAACTATGATGACCAATAGGGCCTTGGTCCCCACTCCCCACCCATTTATCAAAAGGGTAATACTTGGGGCACAACCTTCATACAACTTTCATACAACCTCTCCAAAAGATGTGTCTATCTCTTTCCTGTGTCACTGTGGGGTCCAGTGACATCACAGGAGAGAGATAGACACATCTTTTGAAGAGGTTGTATGAAAGTTGTATGAAGGTTGTGTCCCAAATATTACTCTTATCAAAAATTGTGCCGTGAACTCAGAACCAAGCATTAAAGGGTACTCTTGACTTCAATTTCTTCTCATGCCAAACCAAATACTAGTAGAATTTTGAAATTTTGATTTGAAAGTACAACTTAAAATAACTATTGGTCAACTATAGGCATTGAATGGAGAAGTTATACACTCAGTGAGATTCTAACGCTACATCATCATAGTTGATATGTTGTGAGGCCTCAATTAGATAGAGGGCACATGACAAGTGATGAGGATATGATCCGTTGCTTAAATTGGTAATTATTTGACATATTTCTTTAAAAATAAGGACAATATGGAATTATATTATTAAAATATCATATCACATCAACATAATGACATGACATGTAATTGAAATTCTTTCCTAAATAGACCTAAATACCCACACCATCAAATTCAAAATGTTTAAGAGGGGGCCTAAACCTCTCACATGTTTAAGAGGGGGCCTAAACCTTTGTGCTTGAACAAAGTCACCCATGACTCTCTCTCATTCACATGCACACTTGGGGCATGGATGGAATATCATACTATGGTGGTGTTATTAGGTTGGTGGTTCTACATACCTTTGTCTTTGTTTTTTTTGGGTTAAATGTACTTTATTCTCTGTAGTTAGGTCTGTTTTTACTTTACCTCTCCGTGGTTTAAAAGTTGACATTTAAATCCCATGTGATTTCGGATAAAAGTGAAACTATTAAGATTTTTCCTCAAAACTGATAAAAATTCTAAAATTGGCAAAAATCAATATTAACACTTAACCCCCTTTGTGATGTTAATTTTGGGGTTTATCCCCTATATGGTAGATAATACTGTCATTTAACCCATCTATGTGGGGCTAATTTTTAACACTTAACCCCTGTGGGGAGTTAATTTTGGGATTAACTGTTTATGTGGGATTAATTTTGACACATAAACTCTCTTATTGGGGTTAATTTTAACACTTAATCCCCATGTAAGCTATTTAATTTGAGAGAAATTATTTGAATAGTTGCATTTTCGTCCAAAATCGCAAGGACTTAAGTGTCCACTTTTGAACGACAAGAGATAAAGTAAAAATGAATCTAACTATAGGGGACAAAATGTAATTAATCTTTTTTTCCACGTGTTGAAATATAACAATTTGATGAAGAAACTTCATCAATAACAATAGCTGACTTGTGGAGGTGGCCCAATTTCATTGAGAAGAGTTAGGTCATGCTATGAGCCATAAGTCTCCACCATGAAATAAATAAACTGTTGACCTTTCTCTAGCATTCTCAATTTCCATCCACAGCATTAATTGATAAGTCTCTGGCTTTGATATCAACATTCTTTTGTCAAAATGATATAGTATCAAATATAATCCTTCACACTTGTTTGTAGGGTAGAAGTTAATGGTCCAATTGTAATCCAACACATAAGTGCATTGTTGACTGTATTTATTTTGATACCCTTAAATTGGTATCAAATAACATTAGCAAAATCTAAGTGCACCTAAATTTATTCTCTCTCCGTCGGCATGCACAATAGAGAATTCTGCATGTACAACTTCTTAATACAAAATGTGTTTGTAGAGAGAAAATGGTTGATGCATATAGAATCTCCCATAGCATGCATTATCACGTGTTAGAATGAAATTTACATTCTAAATTCTCACGTGTTAAACTGAGATTTACGTTCATTATTACTAAGATTCAAGGGAATCCAACAATCATTTTCATATCCATTGCTGATGTTTTTTTTGTGTGCGCGCGCGCGCGCACGCGTGGTCATATAATCAGAAAATTTGGGTGCACTATGAACCTTTACTTAGTAGAATGTTGGTTAGTTATTTAAAAACGCAATTTCTGATGGTTGTCTGAATGGCATGTTTCATGACATTCATGTGTAGAATAGTGATAGTAAAAACATGATACACATGGTGAGAAATTGACTGATGAAATAAAGGACTCATGTGAAATGCTTCTTTTTCACTATACAAAACATGATACTCCAATTCGATGCAAGCTTTTGATGTTACTTCTTGGCAGCTTTCTATAGTATAAATAATTTACTTGGAAAAATGTTATTCACACTCCAAAAATCATTAAATACGCACTCCATGGTGTCATTCCTAAAGCATGTAGTATCAACCGTATCATGTACTCTATGAAGTGCATTTAGTAATCCATAGTGCAAATAGCAGTTCCCTTTATTTGAATTGCTAGGCTTTGTGACGGTTAGACGAACATCTTAGCTCTAGATTTATAACCTAAAAACTCATAAAAAAAAAATAATAATAATATGAGTGTAATAGAATGAAATTTGATGAGGTTCCAACATTACAAAAATGTAGTTTTAGGTTATAGAATGACTCAAAATATGGGTGCACTACACCTATCCATTTGGTTGATCACATGAATTACTCATAAAATAGAATGTGTTTGTTTGAACCTATGAAATTACAAATTTGACTCCCCTCTATTACTTTTTCTTTATTTTAGTAGGGTCAATTTAGTATATAATAAATTTTAAAGCATTAAACTGTGTATATAAATGTGTTCTCCCCAAATTTCAGTGCGTTCAGTTGAACACACTTACCACCATGTAGCCCCGCTCTTGGTTGTTTCCATGTGTTCGACTTTCTAAACTTCATAATGTGTGATGTTGCTGGATTTTGTTTATGGGTCTCATATATAGTGTTTAGGGTGAAATAAATGCGCAAGGAAAAGAGACAGGATTTGTATGTGGTTCGACGCTGTTAACGAAACAGCCTATGTCCACATGTGTGTGTGTGTGTGTGTGTGTGTGTGTGTGTCAGTGTTTCCATTATACAGAAAACTATTTACAGAGCTTAGTGAAAGAGCCTTAATGATCCAACAATGGAACTGGAACTGGAACTGGAACTATCAAGGGTTATCTTACACAACTGTCTATATTATTCTTAATTGTGAGACTTAGCTTTTATAGGGTTTAGTAGCCTCAAGAAAAGAGAGGAAGAAACCGGGTCATAAGGTACTAGGGCAAGAAATGTGAATTTTTAGATCCCCGTAGAGGGAGAGAAATTTTTTTTTACAACACAAAGGGTTTCCTTATACAAGCATGGTATCCTAGTAGATTTAGGAGACTGGTTGGATAATTATTGCCTTATCCTAGCAATCCTAGATTAGGTCGATCTCTATTAATTGCCAATTGATCTAGGAGTTGCTGAGTCCAAGCCGCATGGGGCTCTCTGTGGAGTTAGCTGAGTTAGACTAAGATTGTTCTACTGAAAGGGCGCCTACTCGAACACCACCTAACCACCTAGAGGTCAGGTAGGACTGTCAATCGGGAGTAATGGGCTCCCTAGCCCATTATGGGTACATCAAAGTGATTTTAATAGAAGTCAATTTAAGAATTATCCATTTTGATTTTGATATTGATTTTCCTTCCTCTTTTTTTTTTCTTTTTTTTTTTTGGCTAATGCCTCGTACACGGTTAATTTGCTAAGAATAAACCCTTGTGATTTCAAAATTGAATTTACATTGGACAACTAGTTTATTGCCTTAAAGGCCTCTCTCTCAACAAAATTGATATACAGTTTTTGCAAATTTTGTGAGAGAGAGAGAAAGAAAAAAAAAAAAAAAAAAAAAAAGGAACCACTATGGAAGTAATTTTTTTGTTAAATCACATTAAATATATATATATATATATATGAATAAAGAGGGAGAGAAGAAGATGGAAACTTTGTAATTGAGTATGTGTGCAAGTGCACACGAGAGAGTGTGTATGTAAGAAACAAAGTTCTTTTTCTCTCTCTAATTATTTAAATATTGAACTTAAATTTATTTAACTAAAAAAATTATACAAAAAATGCATTTTCTCTTATTTTCCCTTTTCTTTCCCTTTCCCTAACATAAAGTGAACACGGCATTGGAGTACATCACAAAGTCAGCATTGGTAACTCTTAGGACGGAGGAGTGGAAGATAAACCTTGTCCCTTGTAAGTTCTCAAAAAATAAAAAAAATCATAAAGAAAATGGAAGATAAAATGAAAACCATTCAAAATAATCGACATTTGTGGACTATTCTTTAACCAAAAAATTAGTGATAGAAATTGTAGTTGAATTCACTATTAAGCAGGGGTCCATCATCCAACTTGTGTTCCATAACGGGAAATTTTTGGGACACAACTTTCTTATAACTTTCACACAATTTCCTAAAAGATGTGTCTATTTTCCTAATTAAATTAAAAATGAGGTTAAACATATTCAATTTAGAGGAGAGTTGATCAAGATGCTTCTTGGAGGAACTTATCATCTCTTTTCTTTTCTTCTTCCTCAAAAATTCTAACATATTCCTTGGTGGCAGTTTACAGTGACACAAGAGAGAGATAGACACATCTTTTAAAAAAAATTTATAAAAATTATATGAAAGTTGTGTCCCAAAAATTACTCATCCATAACTAATTGTTTCTTCCACTAGGAAAGGATGTCATCTAACATTGAGTGCAAAGGGGTTTGGTGATGGGTTAGCCTCACAAACTATACTAGGCGTTTCTAGAATTGACTTATTAGTCAATAATGTACAACCCTTTCTTATCCCCTTTCTTTGGGCTCTTCTCTTCATGGGCCCACCCAAAAACTTGAAACAAACCCATCATCCCATAAAAACTTAGAATTTTGGATTAAAAAAATCCCTCACATTGAATTAATTGAATTTGAAGGACAATCTATTTTAATTTTGATCAAAAGTCGCTGAGTAGAGAAATTTAATCAAATCAAATCTTTATGTTTGAAATTTCACGAAACTAATTATTTGAAATTTCACATAATTAGTTATGTGATCATTTCAAATTTCACATAATTATAACAGAAATTTATATAAAGTAAATAAATAAAATAAGTTGGATCTAAGACCAAAACATTTTTTTCAGAGGTCTTTTAACTACAATTCCCCAAACAAAAATGGAATTAAAACCTAATCGTAAAAACAGTTATTCGAAATCTCTACAAATATCTAAAGTAAATGTGATTCTGTGAAGTGCGAACCCTTACAAACTACAATTTACTTAATAACTCTTGTTGATCACTAAATGCAAATACATGCATTGTAATTTTTTTTTTTTTTAAATCCCATTTAAAGAACCATTATTTTACTTCAACTATATATCAGATTTATTATTTTATTTTATTTTCTGGACAGAAGATGCCAGCTAACTTAATTGGTGAAACATGTTTATTATTCCTTAATCGTCTTAGTTCCTTAATTTTATTTTACTTTTATTAACACTAAAGGGCATACAATATATTCAAATTGTTCATACCAGTCCTAAAAGAGGAAATAAAATTTTGGGTTGAGGGAAGCTTGTCGACAATGCCCCTGATACTTTTTTAAGTTCGGAAATAGGCTTTCCTCAAGCATAGCCTGGTGGCCCAAATTCATAATGGCATATTTGGTCGTCCAAACAAAAATAATACTATTCTCATTTTAAAAATGTTGCTTAGAATCATATACTTTGTAATACAAAAAATATATATATACAATGGTCACGCAAGAAAAAATATGATAAAATCTATTTATACTCTTTTTTTTTTTGGCTAAACAAATCTATTCAACTTTGAGTCAAACTTGATTTGTGGTTTAAAATGAGCTTGTGTTTCTATCATAAAACCTATGATCTTACCTTCATTATAACAGTCCCACTTGACTTTTACTATCTTAAATTCTTTGTTAGAATATCAATTGTTGCATTTGGCACCATGGAATTAAGGACTTGATATTAAAATTTCATAGAACAAAATTAAAAACCAATGTAATTAATGGAGAGTTCGAACTTGAATTGATTTTTGTCTAATTCTACAATGGTCAAATTTCAAGGCTCTGTATATACATTGCTAAACGACACAAAAGAGTACTGATTGTGCATATAATATCAGTCAAAAGAAATAGTGATTTTTTCACATATTCCTCAAATATAAAAATAAGGGTAAAAAGCATTTTGCACCCCTAATGTATATATCGTTTTGGACTTTGCACCCTAATGTTTCAATTTTCTCAAACTGTCCTTTCAATTTTCGTTAGTTTTTAATAGAAATTCTGATAGAAGGGCCACATTACAACTCGCATGTGCTAGTCATGTGATTTCTTTAAGGGTATTTTAGTCATTCACCATAAATTAAAAGTATTTTGTACCCTTGATGTTTGGTTCATTTGGCAATTTGCACCCTTAATGTTTAGGTCGTTTGGACAAATTTTAATTTTATTTTATGAAAAAAAAAATGTGTTCTGGCATAATTTTTGAGTGCCTAGCTCTACTGCTACACTTTAATAATAGTAAGAGACCTAATCCAGATAAAATGAAAAAAAAAAATCCAAAGTTACCCAGCCTATATATCCTAATTGGAATTTTAAATAAAAGGAAATAAAATGAAATGAATCAATTACAAAGAAAATACAATAAAAGATTTCCAAACGAATCAGATGTGGTGTTTAGGGTGAATAAATGCGTAAGGAAAAGAGACAGGATTTACATGTGGTTTATTGCTTTAAACTAAAAAATCTCACTTCGATCCACATTTTTTTTAACTAAACTAAATGGTTTTGATCCATAAATCTCACTATGATCCTAAACTTCTAAATTTTTGTTTTGTAGGTGAAACCAATGTTTAAAATAAAAGAAGAAATAACACATATGATTCTTTTTTTAATAAAAATAATAAGAGATTTAATTGTTTGTATTTGGGTAATTCTAAAACTCGCGGAATAATGATGCAATTTTTTAAGCCCAAAGGTACAATTTTCCAAAAAACAAAAAAGAATAATAATAGGTCAAGGCATTGCCTCCAAGCCAACCGCAGGCTCAAATCGTGGCTCCGCCACTAGTTATAACACTTCTTTGAATCAACACTAATTCCCATTGCGAATATATAAAAAAATTTATATATATATATATATATATTTGGCAAAAGAAAAAAAAAATCAAAAGTTGAGGGGACGCAAATACATATAACCTAAATAATATAAGGTAAAAGTAAATAATGTACTCTCAAAAGGTGGTAAATTTAGCAAAAAAGATGGTGGATTTAGTCCCACCCTTTTAGAATTAGAGTTCATTTAAAATTCTAATTATAATAGGTTGGATAACTTTAGATTTGTTTTATTTTATTTGGATTAGTTCTCTTACTATTATTAATGAGTAGCAGTACAGACACCCAAAAAATATGTCAGAACACCCTCTTTTTTTCCATAAAAATAAAAATAAAACTTGTCCAAACGACCTAAGCATTAAGAGTGCAAATCGCCAAATGAACAAGTATCAAGGATGCAAAATGCTTCTAATTTATAGTGAATGACTAAAGTACTCTTAAATAAGTCACATGACTAGCACATGGGTGAGTTTCCGTTTTTAACAGAAATTCTGACGGAAGGGCCACATTGCAACTCGTTATATAAATTAAGGGTCAATTTAAGAAAATTGAAATATTATGGTGCAAAATCCAAAACGGTATATACATTAGCGATGCAAAATGCTTTTTACCCTATAAATAATAAAAGAAAAGAACTGAGAATGAAAGATACATGATATCTCAAGTAAAAACAGAATGTTATGCTCTCTAAATTTGTTTGTCACTTGCCACATATAGTGTCACTGATCACTGTCGCTCTATTTTGTCCAACTGTTAAATAAATTAAAAATTATATTTAAAATTCAAATTAGGGAATCATAGTATTATTCTAAGTAAATTTGTTCCCTCATGGTTTACATCGAGGACCACCACCACACACTAAATTTGTCAATCCAACAAACAGACCTTAAAGAAATTTGATATTGGCCGTCTCGAAAGCTGTCTATTTTCCACATCCCCTCCCAAAAAGCAGGTCATTTGCAATTACGTCCCTTTGTTATTACATTTGCATATCTTCTTGCGTTCTTAATTTTTGTTCTTCATGCCCTTCATTAAATAAATGTGGATAGTCCTTACCTTATGTCAGTAATGCACCCCCAACCATCATCAAAGAAGGGGGGGGGGGGGGGGGGGGGGGGAAGTGTAGATTAACCTCCTCTGGGGTAATGTCAAAATACAGAGACTTCTCTTTTGATATATGCAAAACTACAACTCTAAGAAAAAAAAATGCAAAACTATAAGATCACTCTTAAAGTATGGGATTGAGTAACTCTTCCCGCCTTTTACTAACTTTTTCGTTAAATGGTGTACATTGACTTGTCTTTATATTTTCTCGCAATAAATTTTTTGTATAGTGTAATTTTGTAAACGATTAGAGAGGTCTCTGTATTTTTTTCCATCTTGAAGGAAGTCAATGTAATTTCCCAAACAAAAAAAATAAAGAGAACATTTATGGGCACTCAAACTTTGCTCACACTCCTCAATGAATGAGCATGAAAAATGGTGGGTTCTACATGCTCACTCAATAAAGTACTTGGGTGAGCAATAGATTAGCAAAAATACTCTAAAAAATAAAAGCAAAAATTGAATCGGATCCTACATTGAATTTTTCTCTCTAGGCATATTGATCATGTTGGAATATTTGAATGAATATAAGATTTTATTTATATGCATATTTTAATATATCAATTTTACCCAGCCATATGCTCATATTATATACCATCTTTTATTGGATTAATATGTTTCAAAACTCATTGTATGGGAGGTTCAATGACAGTCTTGACTTTTGGGTGCCCTAAACGTACTTCTAAAATGGGGTCCTCTATAAAGGATCAAATTCACATTCTTCGACGAAATCATTATCTTGATCATTCTCGTTTAAATTCTTCATATTATTCTCATCCGTGCGTTGATTATGCTCTTCATTCACCAAATCCTCATTTCCCACGTTTATAGGTTGATCATTTTCATTCTCATTTTGACTTGAATCACTTTTATTCTATTGCTAGTAATAAACTTTTCAAGTGCTCCTACTTGAGTTCGATTAAATTTTTCAATTTTTTGTTTCTTTTTCCTTTTTTCATATCTCGACATGTACTTTCTAAGAGGCATGGTTATCAAGTTATCAGCAACAATATAGAAACCAATCAACAACTTAGAAATTTAAATATCACCAGAGTCACCTAATGTTCCCAAATTCCCAATGCTAGTGTTCTTGAGACTTGAGACTTGAGAACTGACCAAGAGCAGCAGGCAGCAAGAGTAATGACCATTGACCTTCAAGACTTTTATTGTAAAATGAAAAATAAAAATGCAATCAATTAAGTAACACCAAAAAGAATAATAAACATGAAATTAAATCAGTAACTATTTTATTTTTAACAAATCAGTTTATCAAAGAATGGTTAGTGGTTAGGTTACCTAGAGTTAGATTTTGCTTGTTTTGATTGAAAGGCAAGAACTGAAGAAGTCAATAATAGAAGCCTAGAAGTAGAAGGACTTAAGAGTGGTTGTAACACCCGCACCCGGAGAACGGGTAAATTATTATTTTATATGCATTAATTAATATAATTAGTGTATAAAATGGATTAAGGGGAGGCTTGGACTCGCCCGTGAAAAGTGTTCAGTAAAAGGCACAATTGGAAAAGTCCCTAGTGAGGTGGGACAGGTTCGGAGGTGGGATCCAGTAAAGGGCCGAATAAAAATATTTACATTTTACGTGATTAAATGCATTTATATGATTACATGAGTATTTGTTTAAAATGCTTCCATATATTATATGTTGATATATGTGTTAGCAATTGGTTTTATGTTGGATACCCAAATAAGGGTATAATTGAAAAGATTCATAATTAGTAGGTACGATAGTAACTTCATAAAATATGTGAGACCCACAGTGGGATCCATACGACACTTAGACAAACACTCATTAGATAATTGGGTAGTTAATGTAATGTTTGGGGGATTTCATAATAAGAACTTAAGAATTCCGGGGGTGTAAACGAAAAGGAGGAAAATTGAGATCAAAACACCTCATGCTTATGCATGTGTAGGTGTCTAAAGAGAGGGAGTCTCTCATATGCTGAAATTAAAAACAGAGGAGAAGAAGAGCTCACCGAGAGAGAAGACAGAACCGTCACTGACGTCGTTTTTCGTCGTTCCATCGCCGCCGTTCGTCCAATTCGCGAACCGAAGTCGTTTTCAGACTCGTGGAGGTGGGACGATTTTTCCTATACCTTTAATTTACGTTTTAATCATCGTAATTTTGGTGGCTCACGCTAATCGGTGAGACGTTGTCTACCGAGTTCATGTAGGAATCTCTTTGGAGTAGGAATTGAGCTTGAACTTGGTGGAATTTTGCATCCTTGGGCTAATTTTGGGTAGAATTTGAGTAAGGTGAGTTTTTCTAACTAACTAAAGAATGATTGGGAGTTTTTTGTGTATCATGCTTCAATGATAATTAGTGTTGAAAACTTATGCTTAGAACTCATGAAAATGCTAGATTATCACTCGCATGTCAATTATAATAAAATTTGTGGTGCTTACATGCTTATGTGTTTATATGCTTACATGGTAATCAATGAACACCGAGGATATGACTCATTGTTGGGAGTAATAAGGGTGGTGAAGAGGAAGAATCCGAGAAATACAGAAGTCCAAGGAATAGAAGTGACCACGGGACCACAGGAAGGTCTTCGGATTTGAATGAGTCATAGAACCGGTGATTCGGCGATTACGAATATGAGATATGTGGCTAAATTGTAGAATTGCACATGTTAAACATTCAATCATGTTTAGAATTTCTCACTAAGCGTAATGCTTAAGAAAACCGTTTTCTTATTTCTGTTGTGGTACATAACAACCACTGCAGGTTCGGAGCTATTCCCGGAGAGAAAATGACAAGCGTTGGGAGAAATGGGAGAGATGGGGACGATTTGGAGCTAGAGCATGTGAACTCACTTTAAACTTGTAAAATGATGTAAATTGTAGTCTCGTTAATGGTAATGTTGGAACTTTGGTTGCATTCATGAGTTTGTAACCTTTAACTTGTATTTTCGTGGTTTGGAGTTAAACTTGGGAAATTTTGTATAAATTCCTATGTTTTGGTTAAATATGCGGTAGTTGTTGGGTTGAACTATACCGGCAAACCCGGATTGTGTCGGAAGTGTTTTGGACAAGTTCTATTTGTGTATATTATGTTAATTGTAGTTTGAGTTCAATTCCATCTTGGCTTTGTAAAATACTAGTTTGGTAAGTATTGAGTTGTTAAAACTTGTTTTGGTTCAAAAGGGGTTAATTTCATTGTTGAATTGATTCAATTGTGGTTGTGTCCATGTCACACAAGTTTGGTTTATGTTTAACCATGTTTAGAAATGTGTTTGTAATGTTTCTTTGAAGTCCTATGAAGTTTGGTTTGGATTGGGTATGAATTAGTAATGTTTTGACAGAGTTTTTAGCAGCAAAAAGCTGTTTTGCAGAACCCGGATCAATCCGGGTTAAAGGGCGGATCGATCCGGCCTTTACGAGAGACATTCTGCTAGTAAATTAATGAGATGGATTGATCCGGGTTTTAGAGCGGATCGATTCGCTCACAATTTGACAGCACGTCGCCTTTTACGGAAACATGCATATCTCTTTCTAGAAAACTCGGATTCACACGTCGTTTTTTTGCGTTGAAACCGGGACTCAAAGATCTATCTTTTGGTATAAACTTTTACAAACTTTTCTTAATGACCATTTTACCCTTGGGGGCTATTTGTCACAGTAAGTCCTTTTGTGTTGGTTTAAATCATGTTTTTCCTTAATAACTAACATGGTTTCTTGATTATTAGTGTAGTTGGGTGCGTATAGTCTTATTACACGTGTCCTAATCTGCGGGGGGCGGGTTGGGGTGTAACAGTGGTCCAACAATAGTGTCCGGCCGCTGGCGAAATAGGAGGCTGAGCACCTGAGCCACAACAGCCGCTGCTTGTGATGCCTTCCCCGACACTGAGTATTGAATAGAGGGAGCTTTGAATCATGTTGTGTGTTGAATGTTTTTTCTATTTTCAATGGTTGGGTTTATTGAATCGGTTATGGGATTTTGGATTTATGTGTTGATTGGGCTTTTGTTTTTTTTTTTTTAATGGAATGTCACAAATGGGCTTTCTCTTTATCTGCTGGAACATTGGGCTTTTTTTTTTATATATACATACATAGGCTTAATATAACACCCGTATGCGTGTTGTTGCATTTTATTACATTGTCATGCATGATAATGTGATGTGTTGTGCATACGTGGCACATGTGTGAATGAGTTGTGACTCACAAGTTGAATTGGGTGCCTATGTAAGAGAACCCTCTGAGACTGTGTAGAATGAGTGTTGTGTTGTTGTGACGTCTCTTCGAGATTGAGAAGGTCATTGTGGAATACCCTAAATGTATATCTGAAAATAAATATTTACCTGTGTATTTCACTATCTGTATTATTATATGGGTTAAATAATATTTCTGTTTTTAATTTTAGTATCCTGGTGAGGACGAATTAACACGCTACATAATTGGTAGGCTAATTAGTAATTTCGTAAAATCATGTGAAATCGCATTTTAGCAACCAAACAAAACTTAGACGAAAACTTTTATAATTTTTACTTTTCACTCGCGAAGCAAGGAATTAGGCGTGTAAGAAGTTTCGGAGGATAATTAGAAGTTTTGAGGACTTGCGGGGAGGTAAATACAATTTTTGAGAGTTGTGGCTATATATAGATAGAGGTGACTTAGATATGTTTTACAAAGTTTCTAAACCTAAATCAAAAAGGGGGATAAGAGAGATTTGGTTCTTCGAGCTTCACAGCAACAATCGACGGACTTCTGCCCGTTTGTTTTATTCTAAATTTCATTTTCGAACTCCTCAAGGTAAGACCGTCGTTTTGATACCCATTAGATCTTGTTTGGATAAGTTTTCTGAAAACTTGTTTTCTAGAATTTTGCTAGAAAGTTGTCAATATTCAAACTTTTGATCGATAGGAATTGTACTAGATGGACTTCTGCACAATCTTTGTGCTCGGGTTTTCTTTGGAACGAATTTTAAAAGCGTCAATCAAAGGTGAGTGATTCAACCATGTGTTTTGGAATGGTTTCTTGTCATGTATTCATGTTTTGTTTAAAAAGCATGTGTTAGTTCGTAGATATATATTGTTTAGTTCATATTGGGCAACTATATTGATAAGTAGGCTCAATAGTACGGTGAAATATTTTGATTATGTCAAAAGCATGGTGAAATGTGATTTAAGCATGTTTACTTACTATTTGAGTCAAAGAAGCACGTGATACCAAGTCATTTTGTGGAGCCGTTATAGGCATAAGGTCGCACGTTTGAAGAAAAGAAACATGGGTCTTACAGAGTCGCGTGGATTTATTGGCGAGGAGTCGCGGACTAGGAGTGTGGAACGTACATGTGAGACTCCGAAGACTAGTATGAAATGTAGAGAATGTGAATGCGAGCATGTTTATCATTCATGTGCATTGTTGTTTTATTGACTAAGTGTTAGCATAAACAAATCGAATATGTGTGGTTATTCAAATAACCATTTTCAGGTGTTAATGTCGGCGAGGAAACAGAGAAGTGATCTCGAGGTGCTGGGAATTCAGTTGAAGGGCGATGGAATATATGCACCTCCTAGTTTTGTTATAGAGAAATGTTGTAATAAGAATTTCATGACTTTTAAACTATGTTTAACTTGGTATCTTCGAACGAATTCATGATGTTGTTATAGATAGTAATCTTTTGTAATTATGTGTGGTAATGTTATTGTCACACCCCGGTGTTGCGATAATTAAGGGAAGTAAGCTGCCTTATCAGACCCGTAGGCTCGCAACAGGTTACAGATCACGCAATTGTCTAAAATCTAACTAATAATAAAATATCAGAGTAATAACAGCAACGGAAATGATTCTAAGTTCAAGGGAAAGTAAAAACAGAGTCTTACAACTTCAGCTATACATAATTATATATTACAATCATCCAAAAGCAAAAGAAACAGAAGTATGGGCCAAACGGCCGATAACAACAACAACATAATTAAAGATAAATAAAAGTTCCCTAACGGAACAGAACGGCTCCAACAGCATGACCTCTTCAGCTGGCAAAGCCCCATCCTTTATGGTCAACGTGCTCACCATCATACTCGCCCAACGGAACGGCATCTCCAATACTTGGAACTAAAGCAGCTGGACATGGATGTCTAGGGACCATACGCGCCATCAGCTGAAAGCTGAGTGAGATACTACAATGCACAAACAATATGAACATATACACCATTTATGTTATCACTTAGAAGCTATCCGAACGTTACACGTATACTCGCCCAACATCCAACGTTTTCCTCGACTATGCGATCACAACTATGCAACGCAACGCGCATGAATCCACCATGCCAACACTCACAATACCGGTAGTACTAGCTTCTGCCCATGAACACAACAACACCGAACCGACGGTACTATCTTCCATCTCATACAATACAAACAGAAGCCTAATTTGGCCACAACACAACTTCTAGCCCATAATTGGCCCTAACTCAATTGTCCTAGCTCACAATTGGCCCTAACACAATTGCATACTTCCACACGGCCACACATGACCCTCATATGCAAAATATGGTCACACATGGCCCATGTAATAAATCATACGGCTACACATGGCCCTTATTTCATCACCTAGCCCACATTTGGCCCTAACTTAATCGCCTAGCCCATAATTGGCCCTAACACGACATCGATACAACACAACCGACCACAACATACCGACGACAACACCTCATGAAACTCAACACCACATAACTGACATCAACGCCATGAGGTTACACAACTGATGCAAACATCCACGGAACAACCAGTGAGGTTATTCGACACAACCATGCTTTCACGCGTCCGTCAATACACTTATCTATTTAGTTACATTATTCGCGTATTATTCCTCTTCACATCATTAGTGATTTAACCCAACGCGTTATCATTATTCGCCTCAAAACTGATCATAACAAGGTTCTACAATGATATGAAAATCCACATGTTAAGAAACCAACATACCATCATGGTGATACTGAATAAGCATAAAGTACAACTACAGATTAGAAATCTTGTTCATATATAACATGTACAACTCCAGATTCAGTTATTAAAATCTATAGTACAAAACATATTAACTTCAACCTATAAACAAGCAAAGGAATCAAAACTCTATTATACTCGAGTACTCCCGCTACTCGAGCGCTCGGGTTTAGCAGTTCAGAACAGTGTATGTTTTAGAAGCTTTAAAACATCTCGAATTTAACATATAAATATCAAGATCCTTAGTTAAACTTAACATGCAACAAGTTAAACATTTTAAACATGTTCATATACACCTTAGACATGAATTATACCTTTCAAAATGATGATCAAAGACTAATGGATCATGAAATTTCATATAAACTTGAAAATACATAATGATCTTGAGAATCCAAAGCTAAATCATGCACATGCAACATCATTTTACAGATTATACATGCATATGAACCCATTTGTAAGTGAGTTGTGATACTCACAATTCAATCAAACCAAGTAGATGTTGAATATATGTTGAGAAATAAAGAAGATGATGAAGATCTAGATGATGTTGGTGACGAACTTGAGCTAGGACTCCAAATTCTCCAAGTAAACTTCAAGAATATACAATCATAGCTTCAAGGACTCAAAGAAGGTGATCACAAGCTTAGATGAGCGTGTATGTGGTTGGATTGAAGGCATGCAAGTGGAGAATGAATAAGGATGGTCATGAACTCTCAAGACCTCTCTAATAACCTTCTTTATATCACTCTATTTTTGTGAAGCAAAATACAGAAAATGGCTTGGTATTTATAGAATTTTAGGACCCCAGGGGTAAAACTATCTTTTCACAAAAATTTAGCTCGAGCCCTCCAGCCTCGAGCGCTCGTTCCTCTTTAGCACTCGGGTCTACTGAAATAAGGAAGGTTTGTTTTGTTTTAAAAGATTCATGATATGAAATGTATGTACACTCATGTAATGCCAAGCATTATCAAGATATAACTTCCATATATGGAAACATCAATATTACATGTTCGTAAAATACATTATTAATAATAAAAAATTATGGGTGTTACAGTTATAATCCAATTAGAATCACTTTGGGTTGAGTTTTGAGTGTGTGTTTGGTCCCTGGATAATTTCAGAAAACTTTTATTTTGGACAAATCTGCAGATTGTGCTGCTGCAATGAAACCAGTGGACTGGTTTATGAAAACAGTCGACCAGACTCTTTCGTTGAGCAATTCATTGCATCGTTTTGTGAAAAAGAATCGACCGAGTCCCCCGACACAGTCGACTGGATTGTGTTTCAAAATTAGATATTTCTACTTGGACTAGATTTCAGTCGACTAAACAGTACCAGTCGACTGATAATTTTCCACCCCAGTCGACTAGACTTGGGGCGCAGTCGACTGGACGGGCTGCGCAGATTTTGAGCTCTCTGTAGATTACATTTCGAGTCGACCGGACCTCTGATTGGTCGACTGGATCTCTGTTTTCAAGAGGAGTGCTTCTTTAAGTGTTTTCAAATGGGCAAAACTTTTATAATCTAAAATTGTGGAATTCTACTGTTGTTTATTTCGTTGCTGTTTACTTAAATTGATTTGGACGAGCCTCGGTGGCGTGTCATGGGCTTCGGTTCCGCTATTGTGAGACCGGGCCGTGACACTTAAATACTTAATTTGAGTTGGGAGCCCTTTAGAATTGGGGGCCCATGCAACCGCTTGTCTTGTTTGGCCTCAGGGCTAGCCCTAGGGAGGTTATTGTTAGTATGGTTACAAACCCTTTATACACCATCTTTATTGGCTTAGTTCATTAGCCAATAAGTTAAATACTCATGTTACTTAATGGGCTCATTTTGTATTTACTACTCCTCCGTCCCTTTTTTTAGTCCTATATTTCATTTTGGGATGTCCCAGATTAGTGTCCACTTTTCTAAATTGGTATACAATTTTTACTTACCTTCCAAAACTACCCTTCCTTGAAATCTACACCAAGACAAAACTAAAAAAGTTATTGTAATGATTATGGGCAATTGTGGAAAGTATGTGTTGATTCTTTTTGTCCCCTTAATAAGTTGAGTTCCCAAATATGGACTCAGAAAAGGGACGGAGGGAGTATAAATTTTCAAAAGTCATATTCTTGAGTTGATGCCTAGAAGGATCAAGGCACATTATATATATATATATATATATAAACACAACATGGCTATAAGTCCAAGAGATGATATAGTGCTAGTATATTATTTCTTTTCTTGTGTGCATATTGTATTTTATACTTGGGTAAAGAAAGATGTTGGAAGAAGCTTCGGTCTTTCCCAAATTGTGTAGATTGGGGATGATCACAGCCTAGAGCTGGGTTGTAGTATCATGAATGCGACGTGTTATTCTCCTACACCGGTGACTATCGTGAGAGGTGTGAATCGTCTTAAAGAGAGCGACCTAGTCTGCACTCAACCTAACAATGTGACTTTTTTGTGGTACGATGTTCCAAGCGATGTCATATCATTTCGAGATAACATTTTACAATTCGCGATTCGATAAGAAAATCTTTTTTCTGTTATTATTTAATTATTATTTTATTCAATAAATATTTGTATTTTGGACATAAATCTCCAACAGATCATACGACTCATACCTTATTTATCTTCGATGTTGTAAAAAATGGTTAACAAATTCATATGTTCCATTTCACTGCTTGACTTTACCCGGTCAAAATTAGAACTATGGCTTTTGACCATCTTAAACGGATCTAGAATCCTTTTTCTTGGAGGGACGGTCTTAAATTAGTCTGAGGAGCTAAATGGTATTACCTTATAAATAATTTCAAATTAAGAGGTAAATAAAATCTTTAAAATAACAAAGAAGGTCACTCACTGAAAAATCTTAATTTAACAAGGAACACTAAGGTGGGCCGATGACACAGTTTTTTTCACATATAAAAATCGTGCCTAGGGCCAAAAAGCTGTAGGTCTAAAAATTAAGCAATACGGAGAAACAACTCTAGAAGAACTCATGGGGCATTAATACCACTTTAATGTATAATCAGAGTAGGTAAATATTGGTGATCTGAAAAAAAAATATGATAAAATAAAGAACTGACCAATCAATATTAAACATCAGACGTGGGGGGCCCACCGTGGAATATATACATGTCAAATTTATGTGTGCGTGTGTATGTGGAGCATCAGCATGGTGTGTGGGCTGAAAGAGCTTTCAATAGCTTTATGATCTGTCATTAGATAAGAGTTTAGTAAAACTAAATGACATCATGGCTTAGACAAGTTGATTAGGGTGGGACCCAAATTTAACTCATCGGAGAACTTGTACAAATTAAGTGTTTTTCTTTGTGACGGAACTATTGAAGGGAGGGTGTACAAGGCTTGGAAAAGGCATGGAATAAATTGTCAGCATATTTTCATCACAATACATATATAAATGTGTACCTATAATATATATATATATATATGTATTGATGAATACGAAGTTTTGGCACATATTCTTGGTTAAAAGAGATATGTATGGCATTGTACCAAAAAGAAAGTAGCAAATGAATACAAGACTGAGTAGAACTAGAATATATATATATATATATATATTTTTTGAGAGAGAGAGAGAGTGAGATCCACATCCACCCCACTTCTTTTGAGTCTTGCTTGAGTGATCTTGCATGGATATCACCATCACAAAGAAAAACAAAAAAAGTTATCTGTAAGATATTCTATCTCTTATCAATTTTCATCTACAATAATTTAAAGGTAGAAAAAAAAAAAAAAAAAAAAAACAATCAGACATGCATGTGATAACGAAAGTCTCGTATACTGCAAAATATTTAAATTTAGTTCAACTAATTAAACTTTCGTTCTGAATTTTTTTCGGAATGGTTACATTACATGAATCATTTTTTCTGTCACGCTCAATCTGCAACCATAGTCTCTTTTCTTTTTCTTAGGATTCATGAAAATAAGATATTTGATAAAGTTTTATCCTAGCTATGAGACACCTAATGTGATCTTCTTCTTGTACCTGAGCGTCAGACTGGCTGTATAAAGGTAAAACAATGAGTGCACTATACAAGCAGAGTTAATTCAAATAATTTAACCATGAAATAAGTTTTTTCTATTTATTTTGTTAATTTGTAGATCATCCATCCATTCTAAGTTCTAGTAATGTCTGATGTCAATATGTTTCTTGCATTTCACCTTTGATTATTTCAAGGAAATTCATTTTCCGTGCCTCTTTAAGGTTTTGTCGCGTGTCTTTGTATATGCATATATGGGTTAATTACATTTATCTCCTTTGTGTTTTGTCTTAATTACACGAACATTTCTCGCATTTTAAGAAATTACACAGACATCTCTTATGCCTAGTATTTTTTTACACTTTAAGGGAGGTCGGTGTAATTTTCCAAAATGTGAAGGAGATCCGTATAATTAAGACAAAACACAGGGGAGGTGAGTGTAATTAACCGTACATACAAACATATGATGCTAATATGTTAAGACTCAATTATTGGTGTCTTGTCGTTTTGTACTAACAATGCCATACTTAGTAACTACTAACTAGGTTTGTGCACCTTAATCTTTTCGTATCTTCATTCATATATTTTTTTAATGTTTCTTATTGGTTGTGATTATCTTCATTCTACTTGAATAATATATTGACGTTTTGATGTACCATAGGGATATTACTTTTTGGATTTATCAATGCTGGTATTAGGCTACAATCTTGTCCGATGTCAAGAACATTAGCACCACTTAAAACATATTTTTTTTTCCATAATTGGAGATGCTATAAGGGGTTGGATGGAAATGGGTGACAAGTATATTTTTTTGGTTCAGGAAAGAATTGGTTTTACAAATTCAAGAATTTGGTAGAGCTTTTTTGTTCGACTGAGATCCCGAACTCAACCTAAAATCAATATGAAAAATCGGCATTTTATCAACCCAATTAGTGCATCATTGTTTTACTAAGAACGAACAACAAGACTCCGCATAAATTTGGTCATATTTTGCACATTCCCAAATATGTCTTAAGAGTAAATCAACATTCAACCATAGGATCTAAATAATAAACGAGAAATAATTATTTTTTACTATTTGTGAGTGTATTTATCTATATACTTGTAGGTCATTGAACATAAATTTCTTTCTTTAGGGTAAATATTCATCATAAAAACCTCTCTCTTTGTTGCAAAGAATTATAAGATTTATCAACCCAAAAGTTTAACATTTTTGTGTCTTTATTAATAGATCATAATTTGTTCATACTAATAAACTTACTAAACCAAATGAATTACAAATCAACCTGAAATAACCTTTAAAAGAAAGTGCAACATTTGAACATTTATGTCACATGCCATGGCACGTACGAAGTTAAAAATGTCCATGTGAGTCATTCTCTATCATATCAAGCTATCAGCAATCGTAAAAGACACCCACAAAAAATAAATAAATAAATAAATAATAATAATAATGATAATAATAATAATGATAATAAATGAAAAATAAAATTGATCCATCAAATCAATTTCTTCTTTAGTGCAAAAGGACATTAAAAAACATGACCTTTAACGAAAACTATGAGTTCATGCCTACAGATCCAATCACCAAACTTAAGATGCCTATATATACATTTTAAGAAGTTGGACACAAATATGGGCAAGTTCTACGGTGGGACATGGTGGTTTCGTCTCACTTAGGGTGAAAATGTTCTTGGTTATTGGATGAGTTTGACATCACATCTTTATGCGACACTTGGTGAAGGTGGATTCAAAGGTGGTTTTTAACATTGATTTATACATTTCTTACAAATCTTAGAACTTATATTAAGCCATGTTTGGACTTTATCAAGGAACTATTTCGACCTTGATAATAAAGTTTGTCATTTGTTGGCAAATAACATAGATACATACTAAGTTAAGAAATGTACAAACTAATTTAAGCAAGGTACAAACATTGCTTAGAAATGTCTAAATGTTGCTAAAAAAAAGTCCAAACGTTGCTTAGAAAAGTACAACCGACAAAGCATTAATTGCGCGTCAAAAGCATTAATTGTGCATAAGCTTTTTCTTACTTTGCTCAAACTTTACAAAATACAAACAAAGTTATAAAAGGTCCAAACTTAGCTAAGCAATAACAAATATTACCAATTAAAAAAAAGTCTAAAACGTTACTTAAGAAACTCAAAACATTGCTTAAAAAATTACAACGGACGGGTGGACAATAAAAGTGTTTTCACCCCCCCCCCCCCCCCCCCCCCCCCCCCCCCACATGGAGCAAAACCACCATTCCCCACTTTAGCATATCACCAAAATATGAGATGATCATGTAGACTTAAAATGACCGATTTTATACCAACAAGGATGGGTTGATTACAATGAATTGCTTGGTTCATCTAAGAATGCTACACTCTCATCAATTGGTGGGTTTGCCGACCAAGTAGCACTAGTAGTCAGGAGAGTCTATAAGTGTTTCTAGAAAACTTTTTAAATGTTTTCATTCTAGTACACTGTACATCAACAGTATAAATAAATTGATGACAATGGTACTATGAGCTACCATAAGGACGTGTTTGGTAATCTATAATTAAATAGGATAATGTTTAATCATAGTTTTATTTCGAATACAAATTTTAAGAAAACCAAAATTTATTTAGTTCGACAAATAATATGTTTCAAAAGATTTTGGACAGAACCAATTCATTTATGTACCAAATGCGTTAATGAATAAAATTGGTTAATTAGTGAACCACAAAAACGGTTCTTAGCATTCGCGACAAAGTGACAACACATCATGTACCAAATTGATACTTGGACAAGGGTATTTAATTAGGTCAATATTAACTACTTTATAAATATAATTCTCCTAAATTCAACAAAAATTAAGGATAAAATAATATGTAAAATATAAAAAAAGATTTTTTTTTCCATCTTATTTTCAATTTCTTCATGTTTCTATCAAGATAAGACTGAATTCATGTGCATTCGACATTCTTGTTTCTTTTCATTTTTCGAAAAAAAAAATTTGAAAATCAAATGAACCATTATTATTGTTATTATATTTTTTGAATAAAAAATGAGTAGGAGGAGGCACAAGAAGTGGTGATCACTATTTGGGTGTGCCCCCTACGCGCCGAAACCAATGACAGGAGGGGCCTATATAGGTGGAGGACTGCAGGCGATCTATCAAGCCCATTGAGCCATCCTAACCCAAACCTACTAATGGTGCTAGTGGACGCCCAACCAGTGTCCTAGCAATAATTAATGCTTAGTGATCCTCGATTTCGGGTTTGATCCGATAGGAAAGATTCAGTGCTATTTTGCAGCAAAACACACGCAAATTCATCCGAAATCAACAAAGGGGAATAAGGGATACTACCAGATCTAATACACATCAAAACACATGCAAATTCATCCAAAATCAACAAAGGGGAAGGGATACTACCATATCTAATACACATCTATTATATATAGGGAGAATTAAAAAATCATTCAACGATTTGTTGACAATTTAAAAGTCAGTCATGTGCTTTTTGAAAATTAAATACACATCAACTCTTGTGCAAAATGTCAAAACTATCCCTCTCTTTGGTCTCTTCTCTCTCTTCTCACCAGCCATCAACGCCGCCACCACCACCTGCCACTGCCACCACTACCACCACCACCTACCGCCGCTACCACCACCCTCAAAGGGCAACCATCACCACCACCAAATCCAAACCCCAACCTCTCTCTCTATATCCTCTCTTTCTCTCTCTCTCTAGAAGGAAGAGAAAGTCATAACCGGCCACCACCACCTCTGGCTGCTGCCACCACCACCCTCAAAGGGCCACCACCAAACCCAACCCAAACCCCTACCTTTCTCTATCTCTTTTCAAACTTTAATATCATCTCTCTCTCTAGGAGGAAGAGAAAGCCATTGCCAGCCACCACCACCACTGACCGCCGCCGTTGTATGAAAAAAAAAAGTTGCAAGTTTTTGTGCAAAACGTAAGGAGTAACTCACTAAACGGTATTGGGAGCAACTATACAAACGTAAAGAGCAACTCACAAAATGGTATCGAGAGCAACTGTCCAAACGTAAGGAGCAACTCTCCAAACTGTATTGGAAGCAACTTACCAAATTATATCGGGAGCAACTCCCCAAACCATTTGGACATTTGTTTCTTACATTTGAAGAGTTGCTCCTTGCGCTTAGACAGTTGCTCCCGATACCGTTTGGTGAGTTGCTCATGATACCATTTGTTGAGTTGCTCCTTACGTTTGAATAGTTGTTCCCAATACCGTTTGGTGAGTTACTTCTTACGTTTGGACAGTTGCTCCAAAACCTAAAACTTGTTTTTCTACAATGACGGCGGTTAGTGGCGGTGGTGGCCGGCTATGGCTTTCTCTTCCTCCTAGAGAGAGAGAGAAAGGAGATCAAAGAGAGAGAAAAGATAGAGAGAGAGAGGTTGGGATTTGGGTTAGGTTTGGTGGTGGTGGTGGTGGTGGTGGTGGTGGTGGTGGCCGGCTAGGAGTTTCTCTTCCTCATAGAGAGAGAGAGGAGATCAAATAGAGAGCGAGGATATAGAAAGAGGTTGGGGTTTGGTGGTGGCCCTTTGAGGGTGGTGGTGGGGTTTGGTGGTGGTGGTGGTGGTGGTGGTGGCAGCGGCAAGTGATGGTAATGGTGGCGGCGACGGCGACAAGTGGTGGTGGTGTTGGTGAGCATGTGAGGAGAGAGAAGAGACCAAAGAAAGAGAGAGAGAGCAGCGGCAAGTGATGGTGATGGTGGCGGCGACGGCGACAAGTGGTGGTGGTGTTGGTGAGCATGTGAGGAGAGAGAAGAGACCAAAGAGAGAGAGAGAGAGAGAGAGAGAGAGAGAGAGAAGGGGGGGGGGGGGGGGGGGTAGTTTAGACATTTTAAGAAAAAAGTTGACTGATTTCTAATTTATATAGTTTAAATAAACTTCATTTCATTTTCTAAAAAGCGCATGATTGACTTTTAAATTGTAAACAAATTATTGACTGATTTTTAATTTTCCCTATATATAAATAGATATATTCAGATCTACAAGATTCAAGAACAAAAGGAGTCAAATAATTACCTAGCTAGGCGCCGATGGCGAAGGGATCGAAGACTAAAAGAAGTCCGACAACGAAGAAGCTTGTCGTCAATGGAGTCGCACATGTGGTGTCGTTGGTGGCAGAGAAGAAGAAGCTAAGCTTTCTGTACGGTAAGATGGTAGTAGATCGAGAGGGTTTCTTTGGTTTTGTGTATATAAAGAATGAGATGAATGATGAGACTGATTAGAAAAATAATCTCTGGCCATGGAAGCTTGCAACGGTGAGAGGAGAAATGTGGGTGCAATGCAAATGGTAAGGGAGAACGAGAGGAATAGAGAGAAAGAGAGGCTAGAATGAGACGTGAATGAGACAATCTAAACATAACTTTTAGGGTTTTAATAAGTGGTTGAGTCTGGTCGGGTTTCACGGGTTCGCATTGGCCAAACTGAGAACCATCCAATAACCTTCGGGTCTTGGTACTTCCAAATTCATGACTCATCTAATTATCCACCAAAACCATCCAATAGCCTTCGGTTTGGGTAAGGTTGGTCGGGATCGGGTTTCACTTGGATAGCCCTAACCACTAGACCAGCACCTGCACTAGTAAATGGAGCATTACTAAGGGTGTGTTTGGTAACCTAATTAAATGTTCAATTTTCAGTGCATTGGATAATGTACCATTTAATTGGAACGAAAAAAAAAAAGCTAAAAATATGTTGAAAATTTTAACAAATTTCAAATAAAGAAAGTCACTAAAAATTTTCAATACTTGAAACATGCTTTATAATTTTGTAAATTCAAATGTTCAAATATTTCAGCACTAAAATTTAGTACTTAATTGTGAGATTTATTAAACGTAATCGGAAATTCTTTACAAACCAAAAAGTAGATTCTCCAAACTAGTGCCACCATTCATCTAAACTTGAGTTAAATCGCAAAGAGTCGCATTCCCATCATAGATTCATTCTACATTTTCAAACAACAAACATTTTATTGTTTTATACACTTGGTGTGTCATGTGTGTGTATATATATATATATATATATTGTCTGTGTGCGTGTAAAACTCTCAATTCCGGATGTGACCTAATCTATCACCTGTCTACTTTCAAGTTAGCATCCAATTGAGGGAGATTTTTTTTTCATTACTCAAAATTTACTCATTTAAACATTTTATTGGGTGAATATTTGGGTCTACTATTTTCTAACTTTTGTTTCTCTCCATTTTATTCATGAAAGTAGTGAATCCTTCATATTACCCAATAAAATAATTGAGTGAACAAATTTTAAGTAAACAAAGATACTCTCCGAGTTGAGAGGAATTTTTCCACAAAGAGTATAATGTAGAAACAAGTAGAGGAAGACCCAGTAGTACTTGTAATTAGGGGTGTTCACGAGTCGGGTGAGTCGGGTATGGCCCTCATCCGCTCATCCATCCGAACATAGTCGGGTTTTCCCTCCTTCCACCCGTCATTCACTCGTTTTGTCGAGTGCACCCGACTCATCGGGTGGTCGGGTGAGTCGGGTGAAACCCGACTATCTCATTTGTCTCAATTAAGTATTTGGTTTATACATGACTTTGTCTGTATTTTATTTATTTATGTTTGCTGTGAATGCCTTTGTCTATATAGTCATGTGCTAGTTTGATGATTTTAATGTTTTTATATCTCTACTAGTGACATATATATTTTATTGATATAAGAAAATAACATATATATGTAATTTAAAGAATATATAATACATAATACATATACTGATATAAGTACATTACATATATATATATATATATTAAAGACTATATAATACATAATGTATCTACTGATATTAGCATGTTACATATATATATTTTTAAAAATTAAGTGTGTTTCGAGTCGGGTCGGGTGAATCGGGTTTCCATCCCCCTAGACCCGTGACTCCACCCGAAACTGTCGGGTTTTCACCTCCAAGACCCGTGACTCCACCCACATTGTTTAAAAACAAAAAATAAGGCTATGGATGAGTCGGGTGGTCGGGTGAGTCGGGTGATCGGGTGGATTTTGAACAGCCCTACTTGTAATGTGGTGGCACAAATTTAACGACTGAGATTCATTAGCTGGAATCTAACTGACACGTGGCGGTATAATCTCCACTAGAATTTGACTAAATAAAGTACGAATAAAAACAAAAAATGGGATAAACGACTGAAAATGACAACCATTAATTTTAGGTGGGTTAGACAAGCTACGGTAACGTGTCTCTCTAGTCGCTGTCACAGTCTCTAGATAAGCAATTACCGGAAAAACCTGTAAAACAAATCTTGTCCACGTGTTGCCTTTACATCTCACTCTAGTCTTATTAGGATGGATAAGATTTATTACGAGTTTGTTTGTACGTGCTTATGCTTATGCAATTTTGATCGTAATTGATATATTTATTTAAAATAAATATGTTTATTATGAATTGAGTGTTTGATTAATATGTTGTGAAATTTATTAGTAAAATAGAGATAATCTTCAAAAGCAACCCCACCTACTTATTGCCAAGTTGCTTTTTCACCAAATCTGTTTATTTTTTTTGTTGAAACAAACAGATCAAAAAGCAGTTTAGGCTACCAAAACTGCTTAAAATGGATGAATAAGCAATAACAAACAGGCACACATCAAGAGTCCGGATCCGAGGCCACGAGCTGCCCTAGCAGTGCGTACGTGGTGCTGACAGGATCACACGATAGTTTTTTTTATTATAATTTTAATTGCAAAAAAAAAAAATTATCGTGTAATTTTGTCAGCGCCACGCAGGCACTACTGGGGTAAAGAATAATTTGGTAGCCTTTGCTATTTTTTTGGCAGCCTTTGTTTTTTGTTTTTTTTTTTTTTGGTAGCACTTTTTTTTTTTTTCAAAAATTTATTTTTAGAAATTCAGGTTAACATTTCTAAAAAATATCAGTCAAGAGTATAAAGTCTATTTGAATTCTTAATTTGTTTATGTACAGAGAATATTTCCTTAAGCGAAATCTTAATGTCTTTAACTCCAAATTAAAAAATATTACTCCCTCCGTCCCATTTTGAGAGTCCATTATTCCATTTTAGGATGTCCCAAAATAGTGTCCACTTTCCTTAAATTGATGTACAATTTTTACCTACTTTCCAAAATTATCCCTCCTTGAAATCTACACTAAGACAAAACTAAAAAAGTTGTTGTAATGATTAGGGGCAATTGTGGAAAGTAGGTGTAGATTCTTTTTGTCTCCTTAATAAGTTGAGTTCCCAAAGATAGACTCACAAAATGGGACGGAGGGAGTATTAAATAGCCCTTTTATTTTAGATGTTGTATTATCGTAATTGAATTATTTAAAACTCAAATTTCAATTGAGGACAACAGATACTATGATTGAAATGTCTGACAACATTGTCTACTATTTTCCTTAATAGAAATGGATTAGAGCATCCACACTGGGTATAGCAAACTTAAGGCTAATGTTTGCTAAGTTTAGTGTACAGATGAAATACACTTGCAATGGTTTTTTGTTCAAACGGCAAGGAAAAGGCCGTGTGAGATATCAAACGGTACACAGTGTGCCGTGTGTGATATCAAACGACGTCGTGTGGGAGTAAGCGGCACAATGTGTGCCGTGTGATAACAAAAAGTGGCAACTTCACACGGCACACATTGTGCCGTGTGATATCACACGGCTCATATAATGCCGCCTGGACATTACACGGCACAATGTGTGCCGTTTGGCTCCTCACGGTCCTTATTGTGCCGTCAACCTTGTACAATAGCTAAACTTAGTGGTACATTAAACTTAAGTTTCCTTAAGTTTCAGTGTTGTACGCTGTTATACCATCGACCCATTGCAAGCGTCCCACATCCAAACTATGCTTAAGTTTGTTGTATGAGCAACCCACTGTGGATGCTCTTACCTTCAATCATCCTAATCAAAATCAATTAAAAATCGAAGGTCTTAAATAATGCAATATTTAGTAAAATACTAAACACTGACGTATGTTTGACCATTTATAAAATAGCGCTATAAACTAAACTTTGTTCACTAATAACTAATATACAGAATAAAAATGTCATTTGAGTATTTACTAAAAAAAAAAATTAAATGACCCAACTAACTCATCATTTGAAAAATCCTAGTATTACTCCTCTCCATATATTTCATATTGTTATGATGAAATTAGTCTATGAAGTTTGTCTATCGACTATCTTACCTTAACATAAACCAATTACATAATGTACATATTAGTGCAGTAGTGTCCATTGAGTCCTACTCGTGTATTTCACTTCCTCCTACTTTTTGTCTATCTCAACTTTTTGAAGCTTTAATTTGAGGGTGGTCATAAAGTAACTCTCCCAAGTAACTTCTTTCTGCAATGTTTGATTTGATTTTCTATTTGGAGAAAAGAAAACAAGACTTTTGAGCGAGGATGGTAAAAAGTAGAAAGAAAAAGAAAATGACCACTCGTACTTGTTAAAGGTAGCTTAGCCCAAATCGAAAAGCTACTTGTAATTAAAAAAAATGGTAAAATGATACTCACGTGTACACACGGTTTTAATTGTTGCTAGGGGTGTATTTCGGTCCGAGCGAATCGGAATACCCACTTTTAGAATATTTTTTTAAAAATAATTATGAAAATTAAATAGAAGTTTCAATTTCCATTCCAATTTTTTTGAAATTTCATTTTCCTTTCCGATTTCGGAATTTTCATAAATTTCAAAATTCTCGTAATCGGAATTCTTTGAAATTTTTTAAAATTTTCGGAATTGGAATCGAAAATTTCCATAATTTTTGGAATTTTTTAATACAAATATTATTGAAAGGGTAAGTCATGATTTTATAGAGAGTCCCCTACTCTCTCATTTCTCTTCTTATTCGATGTGGGACAAACAAGTCTACATGCTTCTAAATTTTCGGAAAATATTCGGATTTTTTCGAAAAAAATTTTGGAAAACTTTCAGAAAACATATTTTCTGAATTCTCAAAACAATTCCAATTATGTTCTGAATTTTTTTTTTGGAATTCGAAATTCAATTTTTGGTGCCAAAATCAGAATCTCCGGATCGGGATCGAAATTTTCATTCCAAATGACACCCCTAACTGTTACCAACCAAAATCTTCACACAAATCTCCTGGTGTCACAGCCCGGTCCCACAATAGCGGAACCGGAGCCCGTGGCACGCCACCGAGGCTAAACCAATTCATTAACGTTCCCAAAAATTTTTAGGTTTGAAGAACACACACAGCGGAAAACAAAACACATTTTAAAACCAGAGGTTCAGTCGACTGCTCAGTCGACTGCGCATTCGACTGCTCAGTCGACGGAGGCGGGCAGGGATTTATATCAAATTTCAGTCGACTGAAAATGGAGGTCCAGTCGACTGCTGAGGGGTCCAGTCGACTGCCCTGGGGTCCAGTCGACTGCTTCTGCTAAAAAAATGATGCAGTGGCTAACAGGCCCAGGGGTTCAGTCGACTGCTCAGTCGACTGCACCCCTGGCAGCAGCCCAAACTGCAGAAAACAAGTTTAAAAAGCTTCCTAACTTCCATCCAAAGATCAACCACTCAAATCAAACTCAGTCTAAAGTAATCTAGCTGTATTAAAGCATTACCAAACATAATTACAACATGTTATAGTCTAATACAACGTTCAAGATTCATTCTATCATACCAAAGTAAACATGGGTTAAAAACAACCAAATTCTTATTACAACATTCCTATTATCCCAAACTACAAGATTAACATTTCAAGCTGCCTCACAAGCGAACTCCCAACCTACGTACTCACTTCTGCGATTCCTCGCCAGCATTTACACCTGAAATGGTTATTTGAATAACCACACATATTTCGATTTGTTTAAGCTAATGCTTAGTGAATAAATCAACATATGTACATGAATGATAAACATGTCCGCATTCACATCTCTACATTTCATACTAGTCGCCGGAGACTCACGTGCCCGTCCATATTCCCAATCCGCGACTCCTCGCCAATAAGTCCACGCGAAAGGGTAAGACCCACGATTCTACAAACAATCGTGCGACCTTAATGCCACTCTATCGGCTCCACAAAAATGGCACGGTGACCACGTGCTCCTTCTGACCCAAATAAGCAACTTAACATGCTCAAATGCATATCACCATGCTCGCGATAATTAAAACATATCACCGTGCTATTGAGCCTACTTATCAATATAAATGCCCAATATGAACTACACAATATATCTCTAAGAATTAATACATGCTATTCAAACATAACATGAATACATGCAAAGAAATCATTCCAAAACATAGTTGAATCACTCACCTCCAAATAACGCTCCTATAATTCAATCTGAAGAAAACCCGTGCACAAAGAACGTGCAGAAGTCCGTCTAGTACAATTCCTATGGATCAGAATTCCATTTATCAACTTTTATGAAAAATTCTAGAAAATAACTTTTCGGAAAACTTAGCCAAACAGGCCCTAATAGGTATCAAATCGAAGCTCTTACCTCGAGGAGCTCGAATACGAAATCTGGGAGAAAACAGACTGACAGAAGGTCGTCGTTTGGCGTCGCAAAGCTCTAAGCAATCAAATCTCCCTCTAGCCCCTTTTTGGCCTCCTCTTGAACTTTAGGTTAACTTATGAAAAAATCTAAGTTCATCTCTATCTATATATAGGCAACATTCTCGGGGAATTACGTTTATCTCCCCACGAGTTTTCCAAACTCCTAATCAGTCTCTGAAACTTTTTATACAGCTTATTCATAGCTTTACGAGTGAAACCTCAAAATTATAAAAGTTTTCGACTAAGTTTCGTTTGGTCGCTAAAACGCGAATTTCTATATGACGTTTCCGAAGTTGCTAATTAGCCTACCAAATTAATAGCGTGTTCATTCGTCCTCACCAGGATACTAAATCTAACAACAGAAATAAATTCTACAACAGAAAATAATACAGATATTGAAATACACAGGTAAACATTTATTTTCAGATAAACATTTAAAATGTTCTACAGTGATCGTCTCATACTCGGAGAGACTTCACAAACAATAAATCTAAATCACCACAGTCTCAGAGGGTTCTCTAATACAGACACCCAAATCAACTCGTGAGTCAAAACTCACTCAAGCATGTGTCATAGGACACGCCACATCACATTATCATGCATGACAATATGATACAAATACAATAACACAAATGTGGGTGTTATACCTGGGGAGTTTTGAATATAGAACAAGAATTTTTCTTTTCTTTTCTTTTCTTTTTAAAACCGTTGTCAAGATTTTATTTTCTTTCTTTAAATATAGGGTGTGACCTATATGAATTTAATGCCCGTTTATTTCTGTTGTAGATAAAATAGGGTGTCATCAGTTCAGTTCAGTTCGATTTGTGGTTTCAGTTCGATCAATTTCGTCGATTTTGGGATTGCTTTTCCGTTCGATTAGGTTCGATTTTTTACTACTTATTTGAAAGAGTACAAGTCTGATTGTTTATTATCACGAAGAAAAGAATTTAATATGTACATCCTTTCTCACATTATCAAAACAACATTTCACATTTATGCACTGCGTCTAATGTATTAATACATTACACAACTCAGTCGTATCTTCTTCTTCTTCCCTTCTTCTTCTTCTTTCTTTTTTTTTTTTTTTTTTTTTTTTTTTCGGGATTACTAGGACAAATCCTTCAATCTATCATTCGCGACTTAAGGATCCATGCTTGTATTTCAAACGATTTATCTATTGCCATTTTATCGGAGTAGTACATGGGTAAACTCCGGACACGTGCACTGAGCTATAACACTGCATTGGGTAAATCAGGGAGGTGAGTAGCCGGTAAGATTTGAACTCGCACTGAGTTCGGATATGATCTGTCCAACTGCTTAAGATTCGTCCTTCCAACTCACTGTCACGACTCCTAGGGGTTTTGAACACTTGACTTCCTTAAGAGGTCAAATGCTCAGGCCAACTCGGCTAGCTAAGCATTCTTGTATCCATTTTTTTTTTTTGGGGGGGAGAAGGCTAAATATACACATAAATTTGTTATGAACACTCATATTTCATTATTTAATATTTGTTAAACAATAAAACAATACAAATATTTCAAAAAAGACATAAATATAAAGTAAAATGAGTGTATATAACAAAAATATACAGCAAGTATATTTAACTCAACCCTTTATTTTGATGTTTTTTTAGGACGTATCCAATTTTGAGTCTCATTATAGATTTCCCTCTCAAGTCTCAATTTTTATTAACAGAGGTTGGTGGGACGTTACCACAAAAGACCATTCAACAATCCCTCCCACCATCAAAATCAATGGCCCTGATCAACCTATCACTGCAAATGGGCGAAATGGCAGCAAACCCAAACAAAACATTTGTAGAATACCAATAACATAAAGTGGAGCCCACTAAAGACAACCATTGCATTATCACCGTTCAAAAAGCAATCTACGGTCAGAAAGCCACTAAGTTGCAAACTGAACCCTCCACCAAGAAAACTGCCCCCCCCATCATGACGCCAAAAACCACATTATATAGAGGGCGGCTGACCTAATTCACAATTCCGAGAACCAAGACACCTAGCTTTTCATGACCAATGAGCAAACGACACGTAAAACTCTGACGTTGCAAACGTTTTTAACCTGTTATATGAACCAGCCGCCCAGGGACCCACTGATTAGTAAAGTTGCCATTACAAGTCAAAAAAAAATTCTAAAAATAGCAACAATGTACGGTGTAGCCAACCATACTAAATAATATCTATTATTTAATTCCACATATAGACAATCTCCTTTTTCCAAGGAGTTTACATTGTAATCCCAATCTAACCCCTACCATAAAAACCATATTTACATTTCCACTAAAACTATAACAAAGAGACAAAACTTATGTATAAATCACTCTATGTATATTGTTTTGTAAACTAATAAAAACTTATTTTTTCTAGTCCAAACTCTACCTTCACCATTCAGTCCTTTCACATTGTCTTATTTTCACTCTAGACCCATCACATTCTACTCCCTCCTTGTATATACAATGTACTTGAGAGAGAGAGAGAGAGAGAGAGAGAGAGAGATGTTATATAAGCTTCGGTTTTTCACACCACTGACCTTTTGCGTAAAAGCACAAGTGTTTTGGGGGAGGGTATATATATGGTACGGACTACGGAGTAGCTAATTTGTAAGGGTGGGGGCATTGGTGTAATTAAGATAAGTAGTAGGGAGGGGGGACTAGTATTCTGTGATTAGTCCACCCATGGGGGCTCTGTGAGGAATACCCTTTCTTCGCTTGGCCGTTCTGTAATTAACAACAGTTGGTGGAGGCGTTGACGGAGTGAAGCTCTGGACTTTATGGCGCTTGTTGTTGATCTTCGGCCGGCCATGGCTACTGCTGCTGTATGAGTCATCGGAGTCCGACGCCATCGCCGGCGATCGCCTCTTCTCCGGCGAGGGCCTCTTCTTTTGGAAATTGTCTGATACCCCCACAATCTGAAATCCATATATTTTTCCAATATTAATCGCCAAATCAAATGAAACTCAAAGAATAATTAAAAAAAAAAAATTTCAATCTCCAAATTTGAACAGATGTAAGTAGAGATACAATGGACTACCCATTTCATTTCCTATCGAATTCAATAAATTTTTTATTTTTATTTTTTAAAAATGAACATATGTAATTACTAATTATAGATACAATGGACTACCCATTTCATTTCCTATCCCATTCAATAAATAAATAGAATTACAAAAATTTTAATTAGATAGATATGACTATAAACAGAACTGAAGTAATATAATTCCCCCATGTCTACATCTATAACCTAAAAGAATAAATACAAACATCATCATCATCATCATCATCATCACACACACACACACACACACACACGTGTGGATGGATTTTGGGGGCATTGTGGTACCTTGCAACCAAGAGAGCAAAAACGGAAAGAGTCAAGGAGACTGCGTTCACAGACTTCACAGGTATTGGTAACACCTTTACCAGGCCTAGGCTGTGGTCTCTCATTCAAGAACACAACCTTGGCGCTGTTGATAACATAGGTCTGAACTGAACTGATGTCCAGAAACTTCTGAATCTCAGAAACCCTAATCACATCATGGTATGAAGACCTCCTTATCTGCTTCAAACAAAAAACAAACAGAGCAAATCCCAAAATCATCAATGACCCACAAATCAAAAAATGAATAAATGTCAAACCCATTAAAGATGAAGAGATCTTTTATTGCTTGAAAAAGCAAATTAGAGGTTTCTGATACAGAGTCAATGTGAATCGACATTAAAAGTAACCGAAATTGAGAGAGAGAGAGAGAGAAACTGAAAAATGGATGAAACCCAGATGGTAAAAAGTGGATTTAAAATGAGGGAATCTGAAGAGGATGGGTGATTTAATTGAACAAACCTGAATCGCACGGTGCTCCTTGTGATTGTTGAGACAGAGAGAACAGAGAGGACCATTAATACAATCCAAGCAATACATATTACATTCACTCTTGTGTGCATCTGCGTGTAACTTGCAGTGAACGAAGAAGCTCTCTTGTAACAGAGGCTTCAACCATGGCGGCCATCGATTGTCTTCTTCATCAGGAGGACCTCCAGCTCCCTGAAAAAACCAGAGCACTCATTTATCAAAAAACAGGGCACCCATTGATCAAAAGCAGAGTATTTAAGCCCAAACTCAGAAGAGACAGAAAGTAAGATAAAATGTTTGTTATTTACCATTATTCGCCGGTTCTTGGGCTTGATTTCTCGGACAGTGGTATCCTGATTATCGATCGCCAGTTTGAAGAACAGAAAGGGTACCAGTGGTCTGTTTGGCTTTTTATTCTCTTTCTAAAAGGCGAGAGAGAGAGAGAGAGAGAGAGAGAGAGAGAGATGTATGCCGTATGTGTAGAGAGAGAAAGTGGAGAGAGAGAGAGAGGGGGGGTTAGAAGTGGAGGCGGTGAGGAAGTGGCAAGGTTCTTGTAGGGATGGGGGCTGGGATGGGTCGTTCTTATCCGCTCAAAGTCTTACACTCCCAACCTAACTCCAGACCCGAACCCAGAGTTACTTTGGACCTTTGGGTGTAAAAAGCTACTTACATAAATTAGAATTATATTAATGAGTACTGTAACATTAATGTATGGAAATTAAGAGTAAGTCTTGGGACACCAAAATGGTACACCGGATGATCGGTTTTCTCCATTTTGATGGGACTTACGTCCGGTACGCGTAGGGTCTATCGAAATGGAGGGCGCCGATCATTTGGTGTACTATTTCGGTGCACTTTTTCGGTGCATGTAGTATTGTTGGAAAATTAATATGTGAACAATGTGAGTAATGTAGTGATCTGTGTTCACCAAAACAACTGAACTAAAGAGAATATTTTTATACTTTGTTTGGTTTGAATTCAGTGAAAAAAAAAAAAAAGGAAGAGTATATAAAAGCTAATTTTTCCCTTCGTTTGGTTAATTAAAATAACAATAAAGAAAATTGGAAGGAAATCAAATAAGTTGATAAAAAAAACAGTACATTTTGAATTTATGAGTCATTTTCCGTACTATATTTAAATATTATATTCATATTCTATTTTTTTTTTAATTTTGTAATATTATTTAGACATAAAAAATACATAAATAAATAAATAAAAGCACAAGGGAACACTAGGGATTAGGGAACTAGTTTTCCTTTAATTCTAATATATAGGAAAAGAGAGAGATAAAAATGTCAATTGGAATCATAATATGTAAATACTGAAAAAGCATTATTGGAAAATATGCTAATGCAATCTGAATAGGATTAGATGAATACATTATAGCCCAATGTTGAGAATATATCGATGTATTAGTCCAAAAGCATACTGGAGAAGAATATATTTATTGCTTCAAAAAGAAAAAAAGAAGAAAATATTTACAAATGATACTTTAATGGTTATGCTTATGCATGAAAAGATCAAGTGTGTGATGAACATGGATATGATGGATTGATTTTTTTTTTTTTTTTTTTTTCATAACTGAAAATTTTAACATCATGACCTTGTCAGAAGATATGTATCTGATCAATGAACAAGTAGAATAAGTAAATTGTTATAAACCCAAAAATTTTGTGGATTTAAAGAAGAAAACGAGAGAATTGTTAAAAAAAAAAAAAAATGCAATCCTAAGAGAAGTACAACAGTATTTAGATGACAAAACTTGCATTAGATGCAATACGATGACACCACTCATTAAGAGAATATCGATACAAGTTTTATAAAATAAAAAAGCTAAGGCGAGAAAAGATTTGAAAGATTTAAGAATATAAGAGAGAATTTTGTTTTGTACACGTCGTTTAATTTATTGCATAGAAATCAGCTTTGAAAAATAATTAGTTCTTTCTCAGACTAATATGATGCAGTTGAGTGCGATAAAATCTAGTCATAGTTTATACATAATTTATAAATTAAAAAAAAAAAAGGAAAAAAAAAAAAGAAGAAGAAGAAGAAGAAGAGTATTTTGGCCTTTGTTAATTATTACATAAATCTATTCAAACACTTGGCCACATTGCATCAAGGTAAATGACGCAGAAAAAGGCCCCTCAACCAATTTTCTTTCCCATGACATAACATGTCTAGTAAACCCTAATTGACATTATTGATAACAAGTTATCCAAGTAAGACATGCTTTGGAGATATTTATTTCTAAAATATGGACCACCCAATTAATTTCTTGGAGCTTTAAATCTAATCTATGTCTATGTGTATCCTTATTCATCTGGGAGAGTGGGGTTCAAGAATATAAAACATTTACGGAGTAATAAATAAGATGCAAAATCTCACAGAACGTGGAGGATAATAATACAAAAAAAGGTGTTTTCTACTAAACCTTGAAAAGAAATAAACTAATGGTAAAAAATCAAAAATCAAATTTGAATCATAAGTATGATAAGATGCTAGAATAAAACCATCTATGAACAGAAATGACCACCATTAATAGAACAATCACCATTGCCAGTTTATAGATATGGTCACAGTAGTCAATGATTTAGTGGACGAACATCATAGCACAAATAACACTCTTGTATTTTCTATATATATATATATATATATATATGTATAAAAGGATTTTGCCAATAATGAGACATTAAGATTGTTCCATTGTTATTTGGACGTCACGAGTTTGAAATTCATAAACAGTCTATGTATATATAGTCTGATCATCATATGCGAGAGTAAGACTACGTGCATCTAACCATTCAGAAAATGCGGTACGAGATAAGTATTATGATTTAGGATTTAGAGAGTACTATTGGTGGGCTGGGTTTATATTTGACCTTCGGCCATGGTCTTTACTAGGTCCAACAAATATTCATCTCTGGTTGGGTAGTTTGGATTATGATTTGAGATTTACTACATTCCTAAACACAAATAGATGAAGAATTAGACATCTTAGTTTCATCAATTAGTGTATGAGAAAGTTGTTCATAATTGAGGTGAATATGGCAATTGTGTAAATAAATTTTTTTATTTTATTTTTTAAATGGGTCAGTGGGAGGTGATCCAAGAGTCCACCCTGATTGGAGATCAACACAAGATTCAATCAGTGGACAAATTCAACTATGGTTTTAAATGTATAAAGGAACCCAAAAAAAAAAAAAAAAATGAAAGGGATTGACTTCAAAGATCATGCTATTAACCCATCATATAATTACAGATTAAAATACTAAGAAAAGATCCGTTCGCGTGACAAAAGTATCTGCTATTTTCTTATCATTATCTCAGTATAATAATATATATATATATATATTTAGATACCCACCCACTAGCAATTTTTTTTTTTTTTTTTTTTCCATTCAATCCCCTAAGCTCTCTTGATATAACATGAACACCAATTACTTTTCTTGAAATTTTACTTACATCTCGAATAATTATCTTCAAACAATACTGTAGCTTGAAAATTGCAAAAGAAATAGAAAATAGAAATCACATTAGAAGAGAGATTAAAGCTCAAAGCTATAAAGCACCTCCTTTATGGAAGTTATAATTTTATCACATTTGTCACTTGCTCAAAAAAGAATATAGAACCCCAATAATTGATGAGGGTCATGACTCATCTTGTGCTACCATAATAAAGTAGAAGCAAGTACACTATGGAGCATCAAGTCATCAACCTCCATAATAATATCTTGTGGTATGAGAACCTTTAAAGTTTTATAGTGCCTAATAATAGGCCTACAAGTATATAAATTATAAGGGTGTAAACGAAGTTCAAATTTTATTTTTGTTCATTTTTTAATAAACGATCATATTGAGTCATATTTCAATTGTTTCAATAGGAATTTCTCAAGTATTGCATTGTACATTTTCAATATTTACAACTTATAGTCTGAGTGTCCCTATTCATTTTGACTCAAGATTGATCTTTAGATTCACACAATCACTTGTTCATCACATGCGTTGAGTATGTTAGAATTGAAAATTGACCAACATGAAACATTTGAGAAATCTATCTAATAACATGCTTGGAAAAAAAAAAAGTTAAGAAGATTGTCATTGGATCAACTAGCTAAAGAGATCATGCATAATGGCAAAAAATTGAAATTTGAATGTCACGATTATATGATATGACCTGATATCCCAAGCCAACAAAAATTCTTTATGGATTCATTTGGCCCCCTATTTTTTGAAAAATCCTTTCTTAACTCAGTAAAAATTTCTTCCAACTCAGCAAAAATTTAAAATAGGTGAGAGGGAATAGATTTCTACGTGGTATAACTGTTATACCCAATATTTACTCATTTATGGGCACATGAACCTTAAAAACTATAACATCATACAAGTACAATTGATAAATTGAGTAATAATGGAAGAAGGGATTATAAATCATATGATGATTTGTTACCATGATGGTATGCCTATCTATAGGTGTTAATTTCTTTTGTTATAGCCTCTATGTTAAGGTGGATTAAGAATCTTTTAAAGAAACCACCTATATGGTAGAGAGAATTTTTTTGGAGGATGAGTTATAAATATGCTACTTTTGAGCGTCAAATATGACTTTTTATATTAAACCCCTAATATTCCTTATTTGTGTGCTGTAACTTCTGTCCATTGCCCCAACATTTATTATATGAAGAACAGTTGGATGCTGCTGCTATATGTGCTTTCTTTCTCCTTCCACCCAAACCAAAAGAAAAATGCCCCCCCTTTTTTTTTCCTCTCTTTTTTTTTTGGTCAATATTTTATTTTTTAAAAAAAATTCTTTGTATCTTAAGTCTCATGACATTCATATTGTGATTGACTATAGATTACAAACAGGAATTTAATTTTTACAAAACTATGTAATGTACCTTATTGTACTTTCATCATGAATTTATGCTTTTTACACTAAAACAAATTTTAAATACTCACAAAACGAAGCATTTTTTAAAAATTTCTATGGAAATGAATTTGTTAATAATTGATGACTTGTTGCTTCGTAGGGTGATGCAATATTCACCAACTTTCATTTTAAGCTATTAATTAACTAACATAGACTTAAACTAACCCTCCAAGAAAACATATTGTTAATGACAATTTTAAGAACACGGCAAGCAAACTAGGGATGACATCAAATAGCTATATGGTCCTTTATGAATAATATAGGTCCAAAGCTCTAAGTGGTTGACTTTGCTCTATAAAATAAATTGGTTTTGAATGTTGGCTAACCAAATTGATACTGCTACATTTAATAGGAACTATCCTACATTGTTAAGGGCATATTAAAACATGTTTACTCACTCAAAAAGAATATTGTCTTGTTTACTTAATTGGAAGAACCAATTTATTAAGGGTAACCCATTAGAGTAATGTGGACAACATATTTTCCTTTCCTTGGCTCAATTATTTTCAAAGAAATCATTCAGTCTCTATCGGCAAAAAGAATTTAATAATTAAATGTGTGTATGCGTGGCTTTGGGGTTGGGTTGTGTTAATGTGTTAGATTTTGGGAGTGTGTGTGTGTGTCTCCAGTCATAATTCAGGTAAGTATAGAAATAAAATTGAAACTGTAGAAGTTACTAGTTTGGGACTAGGAATAATATAGCCAAATTTTATCAAATATTTCCTACTCCTATATCAAACCAAACACACTCAGTTCACTCTCTTATATTTTCACAATTTTTAATTGAATGTTACTAAATGCTAACTTTAATTTGTAGCTCTATTTTCTAATTAATTTTGGCATCAAGTTTGAGAGACCAACAATATTTCAGGGCTTACTAGATGGCGAGTTACATTCCTTTTAAGTTTTGGCGTTCCCTATGTTTCATCTTATTCATAATCACTTATGTGAAATTTTCTGTTTAGAGACAATTTACTAAACAAGGAGGAGGATGAACCTAAGTCCAAAAATGTCTATTTTATAAGACTTTTGACTAAAATTCCCAATATATTAAATAATTTGAAAACAAAATCTTGAGAATACAGACGAAATCTGTACAAAATTGAAGGTGTAATCCAAACAGGGCATAGACATGTAAATAATTTTGTTAATTTTAGTATGGAAAAGAAATTAAGGGGGGAAAAAAATGTAACGAGTGGGGTTGGAGATTGACTCTTAATAATAAGTGAGTCAAAAAGGTAGACTTGAACACCACGGTCACGGCACACCACCCATGACCAATAGACCCATCTACAGAAACAGCAATATCTCATTTGAGTCGTTGTTGCCTGTAGGTTACAGTGCGTTTCACACAGAGACAAACACACACACACACACTATATATGTATACATAGACCAATGTTAGAGCATCTCTAATGCTAGAGTCAAATTCATTATTAAAGTTAAAATTTGATAAAATTACACAAAATGTGTGCTTCAATACAAAGTTATTTGTGTTGTCAAAATTTGAGAAAGTCATTTATTTTCTCAAATATGGTAGAGGATTTGGCTTTTTTTGCCAAATTTTGATTATTGTACTTTTTTTTTCTTGTTTTTTGTTCCTAGTACATAATAACAATCCAATGTATAACATTAATTGCTTTAGTATAAAAAAATATATATATCATTTTTTATTAGTTGTGACAAACTAGTGTACAAAACACACTGCCCAATGTACAAGATTAATAGCTTTTGTGCCCAAAAATGACATTGTGAATGACTTTTTGCATTGGAACATAATTATCAAATTATAAAGTTTTGACATTATAGCATTACTAAAATATAGGTTTGAAAGATGCAAAATAGCTTTTTGCATTGGAGATGCTCATAGGGGCACTGACAAATTCCACTAACACTAACACTCACACCCACACTCTATCTCTCTCTTAGTCTCTGTGTGTGTATATTCACACGTGTGATTCTCAATAAACTCAAACTTAAGGATGTTCAAGAAAAATCACGGACCGAATCGACCAAACCGAGCACATTTTGTCGTTTTCAAAAGTATAGTCATAGAATGAAACCGAATCGACCGATCAAATTCCCAAAAAAATCCGACCAAGTCAAAGCCATTCGGTCGGTTTTTAAACATGAAAAAATCGGGGGAATAAAAAAACCGACCGCTAAACACCCCTACTCAAACTTGATTTTCAAACTTAATACCACAATGCAATAGTCTGTAATAGTTGTTAAAAAAAATGTAGTATAACCATTTCATTATCGTATTTGAATAAAAGCTTGTATTAACCAACATACAGAATCTGTTTATCTTTGCGATTTACATGTCAAAATTGCAGATCTAGGCACCAAACGCAATTCATAGGTGTTTGTTTGCCTAAACTGCGATGGAAGATTTGTGATTTTAGAGGAAGAAATATGTGTTTACATTCAACAAGTAGGGGGTGCTTTTCGCGATTCTCTCTATGTTTGATATCAACCAAATACCCAAATCATAGTAAACAATTTTGTGTTTAAGTAAATATACTAACTGTGATCAAAATTGCATAAACATAAGCACAGACAAAAGGACTCATAATATGCGCATGTATAGTGTAAAGTTGCTGCCATTTGAGGTTAATGCTTAGGTTGTGGGTCTTACTTTCTATTATTTGAGATAATTACATTTCAATTAACTTTTTGTATAAAATTTAGAAGTCAGTTTTCTATTTTTAAAAAATTAACAAAATATCAATGTTTGAGTGGTTATTTTTTTTGTTTTAGAATATTTTTTGTTTTTAACGTTGTGAACTTGTACTTAAACGTTGTGATGATTACTCTCAATATTTTGAAGACTTGTTTCCAACTTTGTAAAGAATTGCATCCGACTTTGAAACGAATTGTTCATTGCATTTTAGTAAGTAGCTCCCAAACGTTTTTCGAAAACGTTTGAAAGAGTTGCTCCACAATGTTATGTAAAATTTGATGACTTTTTTATTTTACAAAAAAAAAGAAAGAAAAGTTGGTATTTTTTTAATTTAAAAAGGACAAGTTTATAGTAAGTTGCTTCTCATATGAGAAGGCGAATTTTAACTGTTGGATGATAATCTGACAATAAATACATCTCTAAATTCTTGGAAATTTTATAGCTAGATTCTTATCCAACGGTTAAAACCTCTATTTTCATATAAAAAGTTTCTCACAATAAAATTACCCATTTTAAAAAAATAATAGACTAACTTTTAAATTCTATATAAAAAATTAATTGAAAGTTAATTATCTATTTCTCCCCCATTATATTTTGAGATGGGCCCACCACTCTTCCGTCCCGCAGCCGCAATGAAAATGCATTTCACAATTCACACCGCCCAAATGGCTAGTGCTTTTTTCTTCATTCCAATCCCAGGGGGCGGAGGATCGTGGGACCAATGAGAGCACGCGTCCCTCTCAATTTTGAAAAGAGTAATATTTGGAGCACTAATAAAATTTATTAACACTTACTAACACACTCTATCTCTCTGAGAGACATAGAGTGTGTTAGTAAGTATTAATGAATTTTATTAGTGCCCCTAGCATTGCCCTTTTGAAAATCTAATTTTTTTACCCTTAGAGATTTCGGAAGAGAGATAGAGTGTGTTAGTAAGTGTTAATGAATTTTATTAGTGCCCCTAGCATTGCTCTTTTGAAAATCTAATTTTTTTACCCTTAGAGATTTTGTATTGTACGAGTTTATGCCATTTCTAAAGTTTTTAATTTACCCTTTCTAACTTAGAAATCTCACTTTGATATTTATTTATTTTTATTTTCACTTAAATTAATATCTTATTTGTGCAATTAGCCTCAAGAATTTAGGCTCTGTTTGATTTCATGGATTTTATGAGAGAAAATAAAAGGAAAACGAAAACAAAGAAAGACTAGTTCTCACATATTTTCCCTTCATGCTTAGTTAGCATTAAATGCTAAAATTTATAAAATACAATTGTAAAATATGAATAAAGGAAGGAAAATTACTCTGAAAATTCAGAATATTTGATTTATTTCTCAAGTAATTTTCTTTTATTTCCTATTTTCCTCTCGTTTTCCTAATTAACCAAATAAAAAAAAAATTCCTCTACGTTCTCTTCTCTTCCCCCCACCTAAATTCAAGGACCAAACAAAGCCTTAAGGTGCTCTTGATATTCCTTTTAGCATATTAAGCATTCTTTATTTTATAAATGAAACTAATGTTGAAAAATAACAATAAAACTAAGCATATGGACACATTTTTTCTTTTTCTTTTTTTTTTTTTGAAAGAACTATGGAGAGATTAGTTTGTCATCGACTAATCATGTTTGAATCATCAACCCACGATATGTGAAACTACGGAACAACCACATAATTAATTTGTAAAACCTTAAAAATTCAAAATCACATATTTCCACATATATATATATATATATAATAATAATAATAATTTCGAGCCGTGGGCACATCTTGTGAACGTATGTGCCCCCACCATGCTCAAATCTTGGCTCAGCCCCCTTACTGCAATTAGCGATAACCTTTCTAACTCACCATCTAAAATTAGCCCCTACTTTTGCCCAAACCTATAACTAATACTTCATTCTCTACCACTTTTTGTTTGATGTGGTACCACAATTTGGAAATTAAATAGTATAATAATAAAAATTTGAAAATTGTAACCACAATAAAAAATAAAAAATAAAAGTTCTTTATATAAAATAGAAGGGTGATGCTAATGCCAAAGCACAATGTGCTAATGCCAAAGCACAAAGTGTCACTAAAAGCTTTAGTGACACTTAAATATGTGTCACTAAAGCTTTTAGTGACACTTTGTGCTTTGGCATTAGCACATTGTGCTTTGGCATTAGCACTAGCCAAAATAGAATTCTAAAAAAAAAAAAACTTCTTAACGTGGGACACGGGTATATATTTAAAGCTTGTTTAATAGGCTCGTGCATAGAGACATGATGTATGATCGAATATCAATGTCTCGATATAGGTATAGGTATATATCAAGTAAGAACTTTAGTCACATATGGGTTAACAATGACGAATACTTAAAAACTTCTATTATTGAGTGATTTTAGTTCTATAAAACTATTCATTCGTTACTTGAATTGTTATAAATGTTTATTATTAGTTGAATATAGGTTGGAGTTGGTCTAGCCTTTAAACTTTAAATGTGTATCGCTGCTAAGTAGTTCACTGATCTAATAATTTGACGGGTCTGTTATATTGATTCTTAAATTACTTTAGTGACACTTTGTGCTTTGGCATTAGCACATTGTGCTTTGGCATTAGCACTAGCCAAAATAGAATTCTAAAAAAAAAAAAACTTCTTAACGTGGGACACGGGTATATATTTAAAGCTTGTTTAATAGGCTCGTGCATAGAGACATGATGTATGATCGAATATCAATGTCTCGATATAGGTATAGGTATATATCAAGTAAGAACTTTAGTCACATATGGGTTAACAATGACGAATACTTAAAAACTTCTATTATTGAGTGATTTTAGTTCTATAAAACTATTCATTCGTTACTTGAATTGTTATAAATGTTTATTATTAGTTGAATATAGGTTGGAGTTGGTCTAGCCTTTAAACTTTAAATGTGTATCGCTGCTAAGTAGTTCACTGATCTAATAATTTGACGGGTCTGTTATATTGATTCTTAAATTACTTTAGTCTAAATTGTTAGTCGTAACACACTTGATTTTACATAGATTGTTGTGATGATCAAGAGTCAATACTCCTGAGGCAGGATGGCCAAGATGGATGAGGTGAGGTCTGGTGTGGGGGCTTGTCTCACATCGTCTGGGGTGAAGTTTCTGGACTAGTTTATAAGGTTTAATTTCCCCTCTATATGCAACAAGGCCTTTTAAAACCGTGAGGGAGCTAAACACGAAAGAACTTCACAGTTAAGCGTGCTGCTGCCAGAGCAGTACCAGGGATGGGTGACCCCCTGGGAAGTTCTTTGTGTTTAGACCGAAAGCGGACAATATTGTTGCTAGACGGGGAGGTGGGTCGTTACAAATGGTATCAGAGCGAAAACCCAGCCGGAAAGTGTGGGGCAGGTCCCACACGAGGACATGTGGCCCTTAAGGAGGGTGGATTGTGACGACCAAGAGCCAATACTCCTGAGGCAGGATGGCCAAGAAGGATGAGGTGAGGTCTGGTGTGGGGGCTTGTCTCACATCGTCTGGGGTGAAGTTCCTGGACTAGTTTATAAGGATTAATTTCCCCTCTATATGCAATAAGGCCTTTTAAAACCGTGAAGGAGCTAAATACGAAAGAACTTCACAGTTAAGCGTGCTACTACCAGAGCAGTACCAGGGATGGGTGACCCCCTGGAAAGTTCTTTGTGTTTAGACCGAAAGCGGACAATATTGTTGCTAGACGGGGAGGTGGGTCGTTACAATTGTACTAACATTTCACATATATATATATATATATATATATTTTTCATTTAGGACAGATTCTCACAAACTCCCTCACTCAAAAACGCGAATGCGACGTACTCATCACGTAGGCCGCCGGTTCATTAGATGGCACAAGATACAACTACCCTGGGATCTCTTCCCCTCTCCATAACCTCTATTCCTCTACCACACCACTACAGCGCCTTCATGGGACAAATGTTGGCTCTAATAACATTTATTATGCCCGAAGTAGGCCGTTGGCGTAACAACTTAACGGGTATATCACATTCGCCCTTAAGGCTTAAAATGATTAAGTCCAAGTTGTTACTCCCTCCGTCCCATTTTGAGAGTCCTATATTCCATTTTGGGATGTCCCAAAATAGTGTCCATTTTCCTTAAATTGGTGTACAATTTTTACTTACTTTCCAAAACTATCCCTCCTTGAAATTTACACCAATACAAAACTAAAAAAGTTGTTGTAATGATTAGGGACAATTGTGGAAAGTAGGTGTAGATTCTTTTTGTCCCCTTAATAATTTGAGTTCTCAAAGATAGACTCACAAAATGAGACGGAGGGAGTAGTTGTTAGTACTTAGTAGTAGCACACTTGTTCTTAGGGGTGTGTTTCGCATGCAACGGATCGGAAATAGCTCATTCGAGAAAAAAAATTCTGAAACTTTCAGAAATTAAACAGTCCTTCCGATTCCGAAATTTCAAAAATCTCATTTTCATTTCCGATTCCGAAGTTGTCAGAATTTTTGTAATTGTCGAAATTTTCAAAATTCTGAATATTTTGGAAATTTTCTGACGCAAACTACTAGGCTGGGACTAATTTATAAACCTCGCCTTCCTCATATTGCTAACTGATATGGGACAAATGTAAGTTATGTTTGGAAAATTTTGAAATATTTCAAAAAAATATATTTCAAAATTTCGGAATTTTCGGTATTCTCAAAACAATGATGATTCCGATCCAAATTTTTTTTTTTATCTTTTTTTTTTTTTTGTTCAGAATTTTAGGAATTGGGAATGCATTTTTAATTTCCAAAATTGGAATTTTTTGGAACGGGATCGGTTGGAATCGGAATTTCTGTTCCAAGTTACACCCCTACTTGTTCTACATATACCATACTAACATTTCATATTTTTTGTCATGTGGGATGAATTCTCAAAAAACCATGTTACGTTATAGACTTCTATATTTTGAGAATCAATGAAAAAAAGAAAATAGAGTTTAAAGTGATTACATAATAGTGATTTGCGTAGGGCATAAGAAATTGATTTTAGGAATAATGCTATCCATCTTAAATTTAAATCTTAAATTTAACTTTCAAATGTTTTAATTGTACCACATGTATATAACAATATATTATAAATCATTGCAGTTCTGGCTAATGGTATAACTGTTAAACCATTTTGAGAAATAAAATTTTAAGGAGAGTAAGATGACTCATTGATGCAGGGTTCGGTTCCGGATGATTCAGTGGCCTCTACCATTACCAACTTGTTGGGACGTGGGACCAAGCAACTTGCGTTTGATCTCGTTGTCGAAATAAAAGTTAAATTGGCAAAAATGACTTGAAAATCCTCACGACTCTCACAAAGTGACAAATGAAATAATTATGGAACTGACTTTACTTTTTTCTAATAAAAAAATTATACTTTTATTAATTTAAGAAATTCAATAAAAATTAAGTAAATAAGAACAAGTAGTTATCAACAAAAGAAAAGGAAATAAGAACAAGTAACTGCATGATTCAATTATACATATCTACTAGCGTGATTCAATTATACATATATACTAGTTTTTCAACCGTCCAATGCACGGGAGACATTTTTAAGGATGAATTGAAAATTGAATTGAGTGGTACTATAATTGATAAGGAGATAAAATGTGTAGCGGGCCTAATTAACGGTGAAATTAAGAAGAAACAAAATGTATTGATAAAACTGGGTACTCTCAATATACATTTGCCTTTGTTAACCATTAGTTTGACATGTGATATTTTGAAGCTTCCATATTATAATAATATAAAAAGATTACTAAAAGTTGTCTATATAAAACAGAATAGAATTTATGCTTGCTAAAGGATAAGACTTCAGTAAAGTTGCTTCAATACATTTTGTTAAGTTCCTCTCATAGTTGTTAAAACTGTTTTTTGAACATAAAATTAGTTTTTTTTTTTTTTTTTTAATTGTGCATCTGTGTGAGAGGAACCTAACGAAATGTACGGAAACAACTTTATTGAAGTCTTATCCTTTAGGAAGCATAGATTCTATTCTATTTCACATAGAACAACTTTTAGTAATCTCATTATATCATTATATTATTATAGTATGCAGCCACAAAATACCCGTACAATGCAAGGAAATAATGTTTAAATGAAGAATTTTTATGTTAATTATAATATTATGATGGTATACAATAATATGAAGAATGTGAAGTATATATCCCCAGGCTTCCTTAATGTTCTCTCACAAAAAAAAAAAAAAAAACTTCCTTACTCTTCCGGATTAAATATATTTGCTTTACTTTTTTCTTACCTTGTGTACCAAGCCGAAACTAAAGGACTTTAAAAATAAGGTGTTGTACATGTGCGATCTAGCTAGGTGTGACTATGAAAATGGGGTGTATCCTACGACCGGTTTTAATTTTTTTGGAAACAACTTTTATTATTTTTGATAAACAAAATTTAGTTATCTTGGGTAAAAAAAAATAGAGTAATATTTGGGGCATATCCTTACACACCCAAAAAACATCCACACTTTGAGGTATACTAATGAGAAGAGAGATAGAGACTACGGAGTCCACTGTCAGTCTCTTTTTATTGGTCCACCTTAGAGTGTGGATGCTTTTTGAGTGTGTAAGAGTGTTGTAACAACCCTAAAATTTCTAAGTGTATAAATAATTATTTTAATTATAATTTTCAGTTAGCAATATTATATGAGTGTGCCTATGTAAGACATGTCTTTAAAAATTTTAAGTTTGGAGGACATATAAATAAAATCATTAGTGAGCCCTTTAGTTTGAATGCTACATTTTATTAATTTAAATTTATTAAAAAAAAAATGAAGTGTTGATATGTATTTTTTTTTTTAATATAGTGTTTACAGGCCCGCGAATGTGTCAAATAGTGTATCTGGTATTGAAATTAAGTACCCGGGGTATGAGTACCAATTGGGCTAGCCATTTTAGTGGTTTGTGTTGCATTCTGGGCTCATATGGGTCTCTTTTGTTAGCCCATAAAAAGAAAAACGGGATTATTAATATTTGTGTGAGTAATATATGTATTGTGTGTGTATTATATGTATATAAATAGATAATATATCCTAGGTTAGAAAAAAAAAAAAAAGAGAGCAGCCTCAAGAGAGAGAGAGAGAGAGAGAGAGAGAGAACAAGAGACAAGAGAGAAGAGACAACCCTAGTCACCTAGAAGGAGAAGAAAAAGAGAAGAGAAGAGAAAAGAAGGGAGTTCACCATCATCAATATCATCTTGCTTTTCCCAATTTGGTGAGTAAACAATTAGATTTGTAGGGTTGATTTGTAGTTTGATTGATTTTCGATTTATGTTCATTATAGTTTGAATAAATCGTATGGATGAGTGTTTATATAATACGGATCTATAGTGATATATACATATACATTTATATATATATATATATATATATCAAAGGTTAGATATAAGTTATTTAGAAAATTGAAGAAAAAAAAAAGAAAACTAACACAAATTCGGATTTGGGTAAAATTGAAGAAAACTCTCAGTTCTGTTTTAGAAAATAATTCGTATTAATTCATACATTTTGTTTTTGGTAACACTGTTCGCGTGAGTCAATGTAAAACACAATTCTGCACGTTTTTCGTCTAATGGTATTTTTCTCAATTCTGCACCGTTTGGGCAGAATATTTATATTACAGTAGCAGTAAATGTTAACTCCGAATTTTGAATTATGTTTATGAAAATTGTTAGAGATGTTTCTTTGTACGGTATTATTATGAGGAACAATTTCAACCCATGCTGGTTTTGGGGCTGTTTAATATAAGATTTGTTTGGGATAATTTTAGATAGTGCTGTTGAATGCCGATTTTAAATGCTATAACTTATGCTATGTGCGGTATTAAATGATGATTGTGGAAATACTACGTTAGAGACGTGAAAAGAAGTTTGGCGCAAGGGCCTTATTGTGAATAATCGGATAATGATATTCCATGTAATAAATGATAAATTTTCGAAGTGGTTAATGACGTGATTAAATCCTCATGAATGGTACTTGTGTGAATTAACGTAGATGGTAAAAAAAAAAAAAATGGTTTCAAGTTCCTTAGTGTTCACCGCTCCCCGTTGTTTGATATATTTTTTTTGGTAGCTCGACTTGCTGAGTGTACCCTTTTTCCAGTGGCTTCGTGATCAAGATGGCCTAAGCCTTATGCCCGGCTTATTTGTTAGACGTCTAGGCATATTGACTGGCCTTCTGTGTGTATACCTGGTTTGGTTGATACCCCAACCAAACTAGCACCAGAGTGGATGTTAGTAGTATGTCCGGGCACACATGGGATATATGTGTGGGTGTACCATGGAGGGTGACCAAGTGGTGAACCTAGGAAATTGAATAATGAATCATTCATAAAAAAAGTAAGTTAACCATGAGTAGGGTGACCTTAGTGGTGAACCTAGGGCAAGAAAAAAATGACAGTGATTGTAGAGCGTTAAATGCAAATGGATAAACTATTGCGAAACATGAAATTGAAAACCCGAAATGGTTATCGTGGTATAATGCGAAGAAAATTGATTAAATGATTTGGCATTGAAGAATTGTTTATTATGATACTAAGGATTTGTGCTAACTCTCGAGTTGCAGGATGGTGGGCCCACTAATCATTGTATACAGGCTTTGGCTCACCATGTCATTTAAGAGTAAGTGTTTCTTTTACTTTGTGGGTGGAACAAACTGCCGCCGTGACTCGAGGAAACTACCGCTTGTCCTCACTCACGTGTGGAACTACAATTCTGCCTACAACTTTGTATGTGTTTGTGGCCTAGAGAGGGAGGGAGTCCAGCGGATTCCCAACCGGGAAATTTATTGGGTATTATTATGTTAATTGATTATTGTTGGGTTGGAGTTGAGGGGACCACGAGTGATCCTTGAGACTGGAGCGTGTTTACTCATACTAGTGTTGTTATACAATGCTGACCCGTGTGATGTTTATCATGCGGGGGCGTTTCTCGGAAAACGCAGCCGTTTTGCAGATTAAGGAGTAGGCCGGTATGACAATTGGATTGCATGGATTTGCTTGAGGGCATGAGGACCTTTATTGTTCATTTGCTATTTTCATTTATTTGGCATTGTGGGCCATTATTGTAGTTGGTATTGGGACGTTTAGTAGCTCTGACCAAAGGTTGTAATAGAGGTTATTCTTTCACAGCTTTAATTGTAAATGAAAAGATTTTTATTCTTAATGAGAATTGAGAAATATTTATTCAGCTTCTGCTTTTCAATATAAGTGATTTAGTAGTTGTACCTTTAATCAAATATATTTGAGTATTTTCGGAACCGCATGAGTGTTTTTTTTAAGTGGAAATGTGGTGGTTTTGTTTTAAAAACATAAATGGAGATTTATTATAGATGTTTTAACCAGGTTTTTAAGAACATCTATTTCCATTAAAAAGTTTTATTAAGATGGGCTTCGTGGTGTTCACTCCGATAGTTGGGCAGTCGAATAGTAGTCTAGATTTAGTTCTATGCTGATTATTTGGCTTTCCAAAAATCGGGGTGTGACAGTTTGGTATCAGAGCTTTTGGTTGCCTTAGATTGAGAGGAGTCTAGGGGATCCTCGGATTGTGGAATAGATGTGGGTCAGAGCTATAGGTCGCGGATTTATTTGGGCTTCGGGTTATGTGTACTTATGTGTTATCCATGTGTTGCCTACATGTTATTTAATTTTTTTCAATCGATTAATTACATAACTTTCCGAGCCTATCATTATGTGAATTTGTTGAAATCATTTGTTATATACTGAGTTGCATAATAGTGCATGCATACATATTATTGGTATGACGGGTAGTAGAAAAGAGTTGGAGGATGATCAACAGTGGAGCTCCTGCCCAGTGGATTTCTATTGTTATTAGCCGGCCTTCAGCATTATCTGGTATCTACAAGCATATTATTCGGGAGATTATTATTTTATTGGAGTATCGAAAATTTGTTATTATCGAGAAAAATCTTATATGTTATTTCTCTTATTATCGACTAGTATTCTCATATGTGTTCTATAATTTGGTTATCTCAGATTTCTTATCATGGAGCTGTGTTTATCAACAAGTATTTTGGCATGGATCATAATTCTTGTGTCTGTATTCGGGCTTTCTATTATATTTTGGAGCATCTATCGGATCAACGGGATTCTATTTTCTACAACTATGACGAATCTGAGGACGTGTTGGTTTATTTCCGACCGCATTATTATCTTCGCAGTCTTATTTCCAGTGCAGAGTTATGTATATTCTTGAAGCGGCATGTTTGAATAATAAGTATGGGTATCCTGAGGAGGTGTAATGGGGGACATGGTAAGAGGTAAATATGGGCATATAGTTAGAATTATTGATTAACTGCGAGCATGTTGCATGCATAGTTTGTATTCACATGTTTTGCATCAATAATTATGTTTTGGATTATCTATTAATGTTTGACGATTGACTATACGAGAATAAGGTATATAGATGAGGGTTTCCTTGTTTGGATTAGTCGCTCGACGTATTTGGTCTCGTATAGTTGAGAGTTAAACTTAATCAACGCTTTGTTTAAAATTATGTGTTTAACTTTTTTGATGACTACCGTGTGTATTTATAGTTGCTTCAAATTTCGGGACGAAATTTCTTTAAGGAGGGTAGAATGTAACAACCCTAAAATTTCTAAGTGTATAAATAATTATTTTAATTATAATTTTCAGTTAGCAATATTATATGAGTGTGCCTATGTAAGACACGTCTTTAAAAATTTTAAGTTTGGAGGACATATAAATAAAATCATTAGTGAGCCCTTTAGTTTGAATGCTACATTTTATTAATTTAAATTTATTAAAAAAAAAATGAAGTGTTGATATGTATTTTTTTTTAATATAGTGTTTACAGGCCCGCGAATGTGTCAAATAGTATATCTGGTATTGAAATTAAGTACCCGGGGTATGAGTACCAATTGGGCTAGCCATTTTAGTGGTTTGTGTTGCATTCTGGGCTCATATGGGTCTCTTTTGTTAGCCCATAAAAAGAAAAACGGGATTATTAATATTTGTGTGAGTAATATATGTATTGTGTGTGTATTATATGTATATAGATAGATAATATATCCTAGGGTTAGAAAAAAAAAAAAGAGAGCAGCCTCAAGAGAGAGAGAGAGAGAGAGAGAGAGAGAGATAGAGAGAGAACAAGAGACAAGAGAGAAGAGACAACCCTAGTCACCTAGAAGGAGAAAAAAAAGAGAAGAGAAGAGAAAAGAAGGGAGTTCACCATCATCAACATCATCTTGCTTTTCCCAATTTGGTGAGTAAACAATTAGATTTGTAGGGTTGATTTGTAGTTTGATTGATTTTCGATTTATGTTCATTATAGTTTGAATAAATCGTATGGATGAGTGTTTATATAATACGGATCTATAGTGATATATACATATACATTTATATATATATATATCAAATGTTAGATATAAGTTATTTAGAAAATTGAAGAAAAAAAAAAAAGAAAACTAACACAAATTCGGATTTGGGTAAAATTGAAGAAAACTCTCAGTTCTGTTTTAGAAAATAATTCGTATTAATTCATACATTTTGTTTTTAGTAACACTGTTCGCGTGAGTCAATGTAAAACACAATTCTGCACGTTTTTCGTCTAATGGTATTTTTCTCAATTCTGCACCGTTTGGGCAGAAAATTTATATTACAGTAGCAGTAAATGTTAACTCCGAATTTTGAATTATGTTTATGAAAATTGTTAGAGATGTTTCTTTGTACGGTATTATTATGAGGAACAATTTCAACCCATGCTGGTTTTGGGGCTGTTTAATATAAGATTTGTTTGGGATAATTTTAGATAGTACTGTTGAATGCCGATTTTAAATGCTATAACTTATGCTATGTGCGGTATTAAATGATGATTGTGGAAATACTACGTTAGAGACGTGAAAAGAAGTTTGGCGCAAGGGCCTTATTGTGAATAATCGGATAATGATATTCCATGTAATAAATGATAAATTTTCGAAGTGGTTAATGACGTGATTAAATCCTCATGAATGGTACTTGTGTGAATTAACGTAGATGGTAAAAAAAAAAAAGTGGTTTCAAGTTCCTTAGTGTTCACCTCTCCCCGTTGTTTGATATATTTTTTTTGGTAGCTCGACTTGCTGAGTGTACCCTTTTGCCAGTGGCTTCGTGATCAAGCTGGCCTAAGCCTTATGCCCGGCTTATTTGTTAGACGTCTAGGCATATTGACTGGCCTTCTGTGTGTATACCTGGTTTGGTTGATACCCCAACCAAACTAGCACCAGAGTGGATGTTAGTAGTATGTCCGGGCACACATGGGATATATGTGTGGGTGTACCATGGAGGGTGACCAAGTGGTGAACCTAGAAAATTGAATAATGAATCATTCATAAAAAAAAGTAAGTTAACCATGAGTAGGGTGACCTTAGTGGTGAACCTAGGGCAAGAAAAAAATGACAGTGATTGTAGAGCGTTAAATGGATAAACTATTGCGAAACATGAAATTGAAAACCCGAAATGGTTACCGTGGTATAATGCGAAGAAAATTGATTAAATGATTTGGCATTGAAGAATTGTTTATTATGATACTAAGGATTTGTGCTAACTCTCGAGTTGCAGGATGGTGGGCCCACTAATCATTGTATACAGGCTTTGGCTTACCATGTCATTTAAGAGTAAGTGTTTCTTTTACTTTGTGGGTGGAACAAACTGCCGCCGTGACTCGAGAAAACTATCGCTTGTCCTCACTCACGTGTGGAACTACAATTCTGCCTACAACTTTGTATGTGTTTGTGGTCTAGAGAGGGAGGGAGTCCAGCGGATTCCCAACCGGAAAATTTATTGGGTATTATTATGTTAATTGATTATTGTTGGGTTGGAGTTGAGGGGACCACGAGTGATCCTTGAGACTGGAGCGTGTTTACTCATACTAGTGTTATTATACAATGCTGTTTCGTGTGATGTTTATCATGCGGGGGCGTTTCTCGGGAAACGCAACCGTTTTGCAGATTAAGGAGTAGGCCGGTATGACAATTGGATTGCATGGATTTGCTTGAGGGCATGAGGACCTTTATTGTTCATTTGCTATTTTCATTTATTTGGCATTGTGGGCCATTATTGTAGTTGGTATTGGGACGTTTAGTAGCTCTGACCAAAGGTTGTAATAGAGGTTATTCTTTCACAGCTTTAATTGTAAATGAAAAGATTTTTATTCTTAATGAGAATTGAGAAATATTTATTCAGCTTCTGCTTTTCAATATAAGTGATTTAGTAGTTGTACCTTTAATCAAATATATTTGAGTATTTTCGGAACCGCATGAGTGTTTTTTTTAAGTGGAAATGTGGTGGTTTTGTTTTAAAAACATAAATGGAGATTTATTATAGATGTTTTAACCAGGTTTTTAAGAACATCTATTTCCATTAAAAAGTTTTATTAGGATGGGCTTCGTGGTGTTCACTCCAATAGTTGGGCAGTCGAATAGTAGTCTAGATTTAGTTCTATGCTGATTATTTGGCTTTCCAAAAATCGGGGTGTGACAGGTGTACCCTAGTATTGTTGAAAAAAATTGTGACAAAATTTGTTACCAAAAAATGTGACCAAAATTTGTAGCCCAAATTATCAAAATATTGTTTCTTGTATAACAAAAATTATTCCGGAGAAAACAAAAAACTTTAATTCTCCATGGAGAAATGATATGTAAGAGCATAATTAATGTGTTAGAGTCCGCTGCAACTGTTGTGTTTAGTGAACTTTTTTTCTTTACTGAGCAGCAAATATGAGATTGAAAGCATGAGTGTCTGCGGGTACGATGCAAAAAAAAAACACAAAAAAAAAATAATAATTAAAAAATAATGAAGTTATGTATATAATCCGTTGCGTAAAGTAATCCATGTCTTTCGAATGACAAAAAAAAAATTTGAACGTAACTGCCTATGTCATTTAAGAACAATCCAAATTTGGAGCTGAAAATAATCCTTTAGTTTAGACCCAAAAAAAAAAAATTCTTAGTCACTAATCCAAATACATAGGACACATTTATCTGTCAATGAGGGAAATTGTACTATTAGTTGTTTACGTGTATCCTTCTTTGAGTCTATATATAAATAATAATGCTTTGCTTCCCAAATTAGAAATCCAAACATTTGTTTCCCAAATACTTTGACAGTTGTACTACATGCAATGGCACGTGGTAGCTAGCACCGAGTCACCGACTGACACAACAATTGGTGCAACTATTAAGATACATGGGAACAAAATTTAGGATTTGAATTTGGAAGCTTATCCAAAAGAATGAAAGCCATATCAAATGACATATCAATCTGTAATCTTTAACCATTTTAATGGTTGATCAGTCTAAAGCTCCTACATGATCATGTAACCATTTGTTTTATTCAAATTTCTATTGTCCCAATGGCTCGTAGCCCAACACATTTTTATACTTTTTACAATAATCAATAACAAAAGCACCAAATCTGGTTGGAATATAAACTATGGAACTTCATGTATAGAGCTCAACACTAAAAGCAAGATCAAAGAAATGTTGCCAATAAGGCTAAGCAAATAAAAGTATTACCAAACCCTTTAATTAATAAACTGGTGGTGGTTGGTTTAAACGAGGGAAGAATTTTCGGAGTGAGAGAGTATCGAGAGATAGATGGTATGCGGTTCCGATTTTGGTGGCAGTTTTGATTCATGACACCAACACCCAAATGATCAAAGTATTTTCTAATCATACAAAGTAAAATACCATGACTAATGTGAGAAACAAAGACGTTGTTGCTTGATTTTAAAGCTAATGATGCAAAACAATAACAAAGATTCAGAGTCGACTTTGAAGCTATTGAATTCCTAAACACAAACCATGAATTGCTCTTTTTATTTTTATTTTAAGTGAACCTGGATTATTGAATGGGTTGTAAATACTTGTACAGTTAGTGTAGAGCTAGTATAATATGGCATTACCCACCACATGTTTGAAGACATTTGGAGAAGAAAACAAAGAATTTGATTATACCAAAATGCTACTCTATGATCTAAGTTATATTAGTCAATAACAGTACGTAAAGAATGATTTTGATAAATTAAAGTCATAAACATAGTACAAAGAAACCATGCCAGTACTGTAACCGAACAGATTGACCTTGTGCCTCTATTGTCTAAACCAAGCTTTGATTTCGATCTCCATCGAGTCAGAATATAAACACAACAACCTCTTCTTTCTCTGTACAAAAAACAAATACCCAGTAGTTCTAAGAACAATGGCATTTTGCGATGCCAGAACCTAAAAGCACCAATGAAGGAACTAAAGGAAAAAATAGTAGAAGATGAATAAAATATCTCCTGCGAAAAACTATCATTTTCCTAAAATTTGTATTAATTTCGTATGTGAATTTGGGTTTGGTAAGCATAGCATTACTCTTCATTCAAATGCAATAAAAGATGAAAGACAAATTTCCCAGATAGGAACAATATTATAGTCTTGAATCGAAAAGGAAAAAATAAAATAAAAAGAAAACTTATCTTAATTACAGCAATTCTTTTGAATTCCAAGTTACATTTTTTTCCCCGACTTTGTCGACAAGCATATAAACCAATGACAAAAGGAAAGAAAATATACTTGTGGCTTAGTTTTCGGATTGTATTCACCATTTTCAGAAATGTCTCTCACTCTTTAACTTGTATGAAAGCAGATAAATATCTATATATGCATAGTCGTTAAATTGATTTCCTCCCAGATACATTGAAGTTGAAAATTAAGCATCAGTTTGTTATATGCTTGAGCGGGACTCGATCCTGGCTTGATAGCCGATCTAAACTCAATATAAATAAACTTTTTCTATTTGAGCTTGATTGGCAATCAAATTGGTTAAAGATTACTACAAATTGGTTAAATTATAAATCAACTGAACTTCATCAATTTTGGAACATCATCACTCTTTATAAATCGGAGAGCTGGTTCACACATATGTGGACTTTACCTCTTTTAAAAGGCTAGACGCCTGTGAGCTTTTAAAGATTGCTTATGCAATTTTTTAGATAACTACAATGCTACAGAAAAATCAGCTCAAATAATCCTTTAAGGGGAAAAAATGAACATCACCTGCGGATGAAAGAGTGATCACACCATCCTAAACGGGTATATTGAAACCATATTAGTCTGTGCATACTATGTAGTAGATAAATGGTTTACGTTCTCAATCATCCTTGCAAAATATTAAAACCGAAGAAGATAAGAAATAGATCAGAAGGAAACAAAAACTAGTTTACCTCAAGCTAGCATGACAAATAACTGCATCACAAAGTACTAATACAATATTCTCCCAACAATCAATCAAAGCAGAAATTGCCAGACTCTATGGACAAATGGGAATAAATATAATGCATCAAAGCAGAAATTGCCAGACTCTATGGACAAATGGGAATAAATATAATGCACAATCCCACAAAAGAAAAATTATTGAATACGATATGAGTTCATTCAATAGCCAAAAAAAACACAAACTATCCACATCAAACTTGCATATATGGCTTTCTATAGCTTACCCATGAGAAGTCCCTTTGAGAATTACCTTTTAACTTTCCCTGTTCAATTCTCAAAGCCACATAAAAATAAAAAAGTAAAAAAGAAAAGCAAATATAAGAATTGAAAATCAAAAAAATAAAATAAAATAAAATAGTAATCTCAAACAATTCAAAGACTATAGAAAAATTATATAAAAATGAAGTGAAGAATAATACAAAATGTGCCTCATAAGAACCTTTGTTAAATATTTAAAGCTAAAAACTTTTTGAGAAAAGGGTCTATAGATCTCATTTAATATTTTCAAAGCCGAAAATCCATCCAAAACCCAGTAGAATAATTTCACATTCAAAAGAGTCAAACCCTTACGTTTATCTTCAGGAAAATCAAAACATACATGCACTGAGGCTTGCGTGTATAGAATTTCAATAATCAAAACATACATAGGGGTGTGTGTGTGTGTGTGTGTGTGTGTGTGTGTGTGTGTGTGTGTATGTTAGGCTCTCTGAGTGTGTAAGAGTGGGAAAGAGAGAGAGAGATTGAGGGTGAGATTATCGAGGGAGTGGAGAGACAAAGCAAGGCAACGAAGAAGCCGAAGAAGACGACAATAACGATGGTGGCGGTGCAGATAGGAACTGAGTGTGCCGTGATGAGAGAGAGAGAGAGAGAGAGAGAGAGAGAGAGAGAGAGATAGACGTGTTAGGGAGAGGAAAGAGAGTGTGCGAACTGGTGTGAATCGTGTGATGAATTTCACCCTTTTTTGAATTTGGAATACGTGCCTGAGGAGGAGAGAGAGAGAGTCTGAATAGGTGAGAGAGAGAGAGATGGATAGGTGAACAATTACGTGAGTAATGAGAGTAGATTAGATGATTAATGATAGGTAGGAAGTTAGAGAGAGAGAGAGAGAGAGAGTGAGAGAGAGAGACTTAGGAATATGGACGTGATATATAGAATTGAGAACTACCTATTAAAATTAGACGACGTGATATAGGCCTTTTTTTCCTTTCATTCCCTTATTTGAAAACTGCTAATTTAAATTGTGAAGATAAGAAAATAATATTATGGTGAGTATGAAATATTATACTCGTACTTTGAAATATAATCTGAGAAATATAATGTGCATATTAAGTGGACCATATATTTATCTTACATTGATTGTTGATTCTATTATTTTATTATGAGAGCATTTTTGCTCACCCAAAAAATGGTTCACCAATGATCATTCAAGCATCTCATTGGCCAATGCAGTGGGACCCAGGATTAAACAATTGATGTTTAATCCTGGGTCCCACTGATGTTTAATCCTGGGTCCCACTGCATTGGCCAATAGGATGCTTAGGTGAGCATTGGTAAACCATTTTTAGTGTGAACAAAAGTATTTTCTTTTACTATATGCCAGTAACGAAATACACACATGGGAAGTATCCTGATTTCAATTCTCTTTTTTTGTAATTTGTCTGAAAGAAAGACCCAAATTTTAATAAATAAATAAATAAAATGCTTTTTCTAAGTTATTGGAAAGAGACAGAAAAGGAAAGCATATGCTCGATTTTTTTTATATGGTATGTGAGGTGTATTAGTGCATTTTTTGTGAACTGTTGGATTAAGTAGATATGGTGTGGATAAGGGCCAAGATCCAAAGTTGAGTACATGGAGAACTTTTGACCCTTAGATAAAAAAATTTTGGAACCCACACCTTTGCCCAATATAAGAGAGAGAGAAAGAGAGAGAGAGAGAGAGAGACAAAAAAAAAAGTTTTTGTTTTTCTAACCAAAAAAGAAGCAATTAATGATTTTTTATTTTAAAATGACAATATGTATCTAGTGTTATGGCAACTGTCATATGGGGTTGTCATTATACTCTTCAATTCTATATAGTGATTTGGGGTGTTACCCAAAAAAAAAAAAAAAAGAGGCAATTATTAGATACATACGTATCTATATATACATATCTATATATGTATTTCCAGCATGAAGAATTTCCAGTAGTAATTCTAGCATAATTTACATTAGTTGTTTAGATATATACGTATCTGTTAGTCTAATAAATTAATGGATTTTTTTTAATTGAAAGTGACTAAATCCTTCCAAATTGAAAATATATATCTAGTGATATGGCAACTGTCATATGGGGTTGTCATTATACTCTTCAATTCTATATAGTGATTTGGGGTTGTAGATATCGGCATTTGGGTCCACTTTTAATTTTAAAACAATTTCTTAGTCAAATTTCAAATTTAAATACGAGTCGCCACTTAATTTTTTTAGGAAAAATTAAGAAATCATTTTTAAAAGCAACCAATCTTTTGCAAAACCAAAGATAATTTGGGTCCGGGGATTATGGAATGAAAGGGGAAGGAGCCCGACGGACTAAAACACCCACTTTCATCCTATCTCGTGATAGGCCTATACTCATCATCCTATTTAATTGAATTAATAATCTAAGCATGCCCTCAACTAATACATAGATATAAGCATACATATCACAAGCATGTCAAAAATGGTGCAAAATTGCTAACGCTAAAATATCATTCATAAGCCACATAATTCAAGTAGCAAGCAAAATGATGTGCAAGTAAGGAACTAGAGAACTTACCCGGGATCCAGCCGCGAAATGGGAAACGTGCAATGCATACAAAGAATAGAAATCCTAGGAAATAAGTCTCTAATCACATATACACATAAGGCAAGACCTAAGCTAAGGTGTCGCGCATGGAGTCGAAAATTAATAAAATCAACAAATGAAATAAACTAGAGAAGAGATGAGAAGTCATACCTCTAAAGTGCTACAAAACAAGGGTTAGTTCACATGCTTCACACAATAATATGACATCAAATAATCGATCCTAAATCTCTAGCTTAGATCTATCAAGCATGGAAAGAATTGACAAAACTATGAATTCCTTTTAATTAGTTGGAGTCATAGCACCTTTATAGATATACAAGCCTCAACTAGGAGCCAAAGTAATGTCCATATAGGGGTTCTATAATCCCAACACGATCATAAGGAATCCATGTTTATATTCAATTTGGTTCAACTAAGTTCAACTTTATCTAATAATGTAACACCCTGCATTTCATGTAAATTTAATTTGCATTTACATATTTAATTTGTATTATCTATGTTCATTTTATTTCAATGGTGGTGTTTTGTAACCTTATACCCTATCCTATTGTACATTTTAATTCTTTTGGGGTCAAAATGCGATTTTGTAAAATTTAGCAACGCTTGTGATAAATTTCAAAACTGTATTTCAAAAAGGTGGATATGTTTTCTTTTAACTCAATCAGTATTTTTATGAAACCAGGAAATCACTTCCTACGTTAAAATAAATTTTCTGTATTTTTGTGGTGACCACCGCGCCCCGAAAATACCAGTTTACTTCCAAAACTGTCCGCGCGGTGCTAAACTTCCATAGATTTTGGAAGTGATGTAAAGTGTGATTGGACATACACTTTATTTCTATTTATGGCAACCAATGATTGCCTTAGGCCTTGTTTGGCAATGCTTGTAGTGTGTGTAATTCTTATGCCACAAGTCTAAATTCCCAAACACTTCATCTTGACCCCTAGGAACCTACAGTGTCCCTTAGCTAATCTGTAGAGTTATGTGATGTGTATATCTGTGTTTATACGTTTGATTTTGTGATGTGTAATTGGTTTGATTTAACTAAAATGAATTAGTAGAGTGAAGATTACATTACACAACTTGGAGCCCAAGTTGTGAGTTCTATATATTCACACTCCCTCTTATTAAACACATTCTGGAGAATACAATTTCAGAGAGTTGAGAGAGAGGGCTTGAGAGTTCTTATTACTGAAAATATTATAGAGAGAGAAGCACATCACCATAGTTTTCAAGCTTGCAATTGGATTCTTTCTCAACCAATTTCTTCTATCTATATTACTGGTGAGTATTTTAAACTCACTCTTAAATGTAATTCATGCTTAGTTACTACTTGAGTGTATGTAATTGTTAATCTCCATTGATGATCACACGTTGGAATTTCAAAGCTTAGAAACTTGGATTTTTCAAACTTAACCAAAATCCATTTTTAGAGATGATTATGAAAGATTATACATCATATATACTATGTTTGAAGTTTTAGAGCTTAATTCATTCATATCAAAAAGTATATAAGAAAATTAGTTTTGTGATCTTTTAGTTTTTCATAAAATTCTTGAGTTATAGATTGATTCATGTAAAATTGGTTATAGATTCTTAATCCCCATTAAAAAACAAAGATTTTCATATATTACATGCCTTATTTACTTCCGGATTCGGAAATGGGTCAAAAGAGCCCTAAAAACTGAAACAGAGCAGTTCTGATGAAGAAGACGAAGTCTCTGTTTCATCTCGCGCGAGCGGCCCCTCGCGCGAGCGAGCCCCGCGCGCGAGCTTCGTGTTTTCGGGCAGACAGAAAAGCTTTATATAGAAAATGAAAAATGAGCAGGTCGCGCGAGAGACCATTCGCGCGAGCGACCCGCGCGCGCGAGGTGGCTAATTTCAGGCAGAAAGAAAGGTTTTTATAATAAAATGAAAAATGGGCACATCGCGCGAGCGACCCGCGCGAGCGACCTTTCGCGCGCGCGACTTCTGGCAGTTTCTGGTTTTTGTGTGTTTTCGTATAAGGAACTGTTTGGATTAATTTTAAAGCACTGTTAAGGTTCTGTTTGGGAATTTTATTAAAACAGAATACTATTGGTTATGTTGGAAAAGATTAAACAATGTATTATGACTTATCGATCCCCGTACGTACGTTGTTCCTTTAATTCAGCGAATTCCTTTATGTTTAAGTTTCATGACATACATGTGGAGTCAATGGTACATGCATATGGGTGTCAGTCGGTGTGGAAAAGAGTAATGGTCAGTATGGAAAGAGTATGAGATTGAGATTGAGATTGTGTGGTGGACACTCCCTGGTCATGGTGTACCAAAGTGTGACGTGTTGAGATTGCGGTGAGAGTATCTTTGTAATGCGACGGTGGCAAATTTGGACACTCCCTGACGCCCATGGTAGCGTTAAAGTGTGTGACGCCGAACTTGGACATTCCCTGGCACCCATGGTAGTGCTAAAGTGTGGCCTACGGACACTCCCTGATACCCGAGTCTGGATACTGCGTGAGGGTTCCTCCGGTATTTGCATGGCGGTTTATGTATTCAAAGTGTGAGGCATTGGACACTCCCTGGTACCCCGGACCAAAGTGTGAGGCAAACTGGACATTCCCTGGCACCCCGTTGCTAAAGTGTGGCTACCTTAGTGTTTCAAAGATACTGGTGTGAGATAGTGGGTTGTTGTGTTTTGTCGAGAGAAAAGAGTCGGTAAGATGAGTGTGGTGCATTGTCTCATACACGATCATATGTTTTAAATGAACGAATGACTTTAAAATATATTCCCTGTTACTTTTACAATAGGATTCTTTCCGTGGTGAAACCGTTGATTTTTACAAACTTAAAATGGAAAAAAAAAGGTAAATGGGTATGTTTTACATTCAAAGTTATGTTTTTAATACTCACCAGCTTCTTAAAGCTGACAACGTTGATGCGTCCTGGACACTCGTATTCAGGCTTTTCAGGTTACGACTATGCTGAGCCTTATGACTATGCTAATTGAGAACGGCTGCTTTTGGAAGAGAAACTGTCATCGTCATTGCATATTTAAGTTATATGTTTTAAGTTATGAACTGGTATGTTACAAGGATGACTGTAATAGACACTAAGATATTGTTTTGTGTCAAGGCGGTCTGTGCCTTTAGATGACCCGTGCTGTAATATTTATTAAGTTAGAAAAATATTTGTAAGCCTTGATTGCTCTGCTCTGATTATTATGTTTTGTTGTTTGACGTTTGGGACGGAATCGATCCTTCAAACTGTCGCGACCAACTGGTCCATAAAGGAAATTAAACGGTTTCCTTATTTATGCTACGTCGGGGCGTGACAAATAACTAGTCCTAATCATAAGCATCAATGTACATGGATGAATGAATGAACATGAACAAGAATGAGATATGAATTTATTCACTATTTTGGATCACTTAGCTCCTAGATTTAAGCTAAATTATCATTATTCAAAACATGATTTGGGTCCCAAGACATTAGGAAACCATTTAAGTTAAAATCAATGAGACTAGACAAAAACAGTGACTGTTTTTCCTAAATTACAGAGAGCAGACCAAATTGTAAAAGGTAGAGAAACTATACTTCCAACGGTTGGATCTTAATGATATTCGGATATGATATGCCTCCGTGAGTCTAGTTTCTAACCCAAAAAGAAAATCATGAACGGTTAGATCTCTGGGAATGTGGAAAATACTAGACATCACTCAGGAATCTACAACTCTCTGTCCAGGGATCTTGTACGATTTTCTAAAAATAACAAAAAAATGAGAAACACTTAGATCTTTTTAGGGTATCTTCCTAACACATTGAAATACTTAGAAAAAGTTATTTTGGGTCAAGAAAGATCAAGTAAGGTTATGATTTATTAATTTTAATACGGGCTTACTGTTCTGGAAATTTGGACAGAGAATTGCTTGTTTTGAAATCACAAGACCAAACCATCTTAGACATGGAGTTTATCAAAACAAAAATCACAGAGGTACTTAAATGGGTTATGAACACCCTCGAATTGGTCACATCCAATTTCCAATGAACCATGATTTTATAAAAATCTTTGATCACAGTTGGTTTATGGATTCACTGCACCTTTGTTAAATTGATGTTCATATTTCGAATCAAACTTGATCCATGATTCTAGAGAGAACTAGGATCAAGTATGATTATGATCATTGGAGTAAATAATGATACATGAAGAGATTCATAGATTTAGCCTTAATGGATTTCCATCATAGATCTCATATATAGCAAGAGAATCCTAAGGTCTTACTCAATCTTATGAACTCTTGAATATTCAAGTTCCCTAAATTTCAACAAACAAACTATGAAAACTTACATCTAAATCCTCTCTCAAGCATATGATCCTTGAGGAAATTAGAACTATGATATACTATTCTCCTCTCAAATTAATGGTCCTTGGAGACTCAATGTGTAACATCCTGTATTTCTTTTCCATTAATAAATGTTTATTTCAATTTAATTTCTATTCGAAATATTTATTTGGGGGTCAAACCGTAATTTTCTTAAATATAGAAAAATATTTTCTATGGTTTCAAAATCGATATCTATATTTTTGGTACAACCTGGAATTTATTCCTACACTAATATTATTTTCCTGTATTTTATTTTACCCGAAAAATACCAGTTTTGATTTAAATCTGCGTCTATACCGCGTCTTGGGTGAGGGAGCACGCGAGCTCAACCTCACCGGGTGATTTCTACCCATTGCTTGGAGCCCAAAACAGTGGGTTTATATATATACGTTGGTCAGTGTCTCTCTTTCACTCATTGTGTCTCTCTCAAACTCTCTCAATTCTCTCAATCACTCTCTTGCTCTCTCAAGATCACACACAACACACACACTCAGATTTTATATCACACACACATACATATTATATATATATTCAGTCACATACTTAGCTACATATATTTATATACATCAATCAAGAACGGAGGAGAAATTCTTAACGACGGAAACTTCGGCGGAAATTCTCGGTCTCAAATCCTCTGTATAATTGCCCTCTGTGAGTATTATAAACTCACTCGTCATGTTTATACAAGTATAATTCAGTGTATATATGTGTATATATATAGATACACCATTGAAGGCTTTGAATTGGAGTTTTACAAAACTCAACCATAATCAATTCCGTGAATTGATTATGGAAGATCTCAGTCCCAATAAGCTACGGTTCGAATCCTACGGAGTAATTCATCCGTATCGCGACGTACGGTTTGATTTAAAGTTTTGACACCCTTACTTTAATCGCGAATATCTAGTGATACAATCCGTATTAGTTTAAATTGATCGCGTATTCTTAATCTACGTGAAAAACTGAAGAGATCCATATATTACATGCACTGTTTAGAACAAAATCTGGAAATGGGTATAATTTCAGTTTGAAAATAAAAAACATGGGAAAAACGAAGAAGATGATGAAACTGTGACAACTCGCGCGCGCGACCCGCTCGCGCGAACCATTCCCCCCTTCGTACGCGCGACTCGCTCGCGCGACACCTGTTGTCCCATTCGCGCGCGCGACCCGTTCTCCCCCTTCGCTCGCCCGACCCGCTCGCCCGACCAGGGGTAGTTTGAACAGTTTTTGTATTTTTGTATAAGGGACTGTTTGGAAAAGGTTTTGAAAGTTTTTAAAGAACTGTTTGGCAAATATATCATTTTAAAGGCTCACTGTTAGGAATTGAACTTATAAGAATGTTTAAGATCGAGATTTATGTTGAACGAGTATCCAGCTTTGAGATTAATAATTGCTACTACAAATTAGGAACATTGACATACATATTAGGGTCGAGGTTGTGTCAACATGCATGTGTGTGAGAAAGCGTGAAAAGAGTAAAGAGTGGCAGTCAGGTGTGTGACCTCAATATCGATCGGATATTATTCCTGGTATTGGAGGCGACAGTGTTGTGTACGGCTTAGATATCGATCGGATATTATTCCTGGTATCTAGGGCGCTCGTTTCGGATATCGATCGGATATTATTCCTGGTATCCGAAGCGATGGTATTGAGTTACGGCTTAGATATCGATCGGATATTATTCCTGGTATCTAGGGCGCTCGTTTCGGATATTGATCGGATATTATTCCTGGTATCTGAAGCGATGGTATTGAGTTACGGCTTAGATATCGATCGGATATTATTCCTGGTATCTAAGGCGCTCGTTTCGGATATTGATCGGATATTATTCCTGGTATCCGAAGCGATGGTATTGAGTTACGGCTTAAATATCGATCGGATATTATTCCTGGTATCTAAGGCGCTCGTTTCGGATATCGATCGGATATTATTCCTGGTATCCGAAGCGTTGGTATTGAGTTACGGCTTAGATATCGATCGGATATTATTCCTGGTATCTAAGGCGCTCGTTTCGGATATCGATCGGATATTATTCCTGGTATCCGAAGCGATGGTATTGAGTTACGGCTTAGATATCGATCGGATATTATTCCTGGTATCTAAGGCGCTCGTTTCGGATATCGATCGGATATTATTCCTGGTATCTGAAGCGATGGTATTGAGTTACGGCTTAGATATCGATCGGATATTATTTCTGGTATCTAAGGCGCTTGTTTCGGATATCGATCGGATATTATTCCTGGTATCCGAAGCGATGGTATTGAGTGCGGTTTGGATATCGATCGGATATTATTCCTGGTATCTGAGGTATTGGTTTTGTTGAATCGAGTTTGTTGAGAGAAAAGAGTCAGAAAGATGAGATATTATATCGTTCATGCACGATCGCATATTTACGGCTTACTTTATTTTTCCCCGTTACTTATGTTGGAATTGGAACCTTGAATCTATTGCTTTTAAAGTTAAATTGCACCGCTGTTTATTTGCTTATATATACATTGCGAGCACTTGTTTATTTTGCTCACCAGCTTGCATAAGCTGACGACGTTGATGCGTCCTGGACTGTATGCCCAGATTTTCAGGGTCTGGAGCAGCCATGGTATTTCGACTATGCTAGTTAGAGGCAGGGGACTTTCCAAGAGGTTGCTTTATATTTCCTATGTCTTTTTAATTTGGGTTGTAATAAACTAGTTTTAGACATTTGAATAAGGCGTTTTGTGCCTAAGTTTATGACTGCTGTAATAGTTAGTAAGTTTTAATTTTGGAGCTTATGTTTTATTAGTAACCTTTCTTTAGAAATGCTGTTTAAGTTATTTGTTGCAGGGACAATTGGTCATACTCACTTGTCACGACCTACGAGTCCATAAAGGAAATTAAATGCTTTTCTGTATTATGCTACGTCGGGGCGTGACAGGCTTTTTGGTATCAGAGCCAGGTTATGGCTCGACCAATTGTCCAGAAACACATAGGATCTCCCATTAAGATAGAATTAAGATAAGATAGTTCGACTTCATTCCGTGTTTAGTCGCTTTCTATCATTTAGAGTTTTCTTTTTCCTCGAGGAATTGACCAAATTCTGTTGATTGATGGATAGGTGCCGTTCTCTCGATTATATGGCTGGAAGAAATCTCAGGAATCGTCCCGCTATTGAAGCTGCACCCCCGGTAGTAGATCCAACCGGAATGTTTGAGGCTTTTCTAAGAAGATTGGAGAGAGTTAGTGATCAGAATGCTAGGAACAATAATCAGAATAGGAATCATAACGGGAATGGAAGGCAATCCCATCCAGACTGGAGATAAGCTTCTCAAGGAGTTTCGCGCTCTGCGACCTGAGTATTTTGCTGGGACTGATGAACCCTGGCAAGCGGAATAGTGGCTACGCCAGATGGAGCGTATCTTTGAGACCATAGAGTGCACTGATCTGGAGAAGAAGTGGCTGGCTATCTTTCAGCTGTCTTATGCAACGGCTGATTGGTGGGATGCAGAAAAGCCGACCATAGGGGAAGAAGCTGGAAGGAGAATGACATGGGTGGTGTTCAAGGAAAGGTTTCTCGAGAAGTATTTTCCTGAAGAAGAGAAGGACAAGAGAGAGAAAGAGTTTATGGAATTGACTCAAGGAAATCTGACTGTCCGTAAGTACACTACTCGATTTGAGCGCCTGTCTCATTTTTCTCCACATATGGTGGACACACCCCAGAGGAAAATCAAGAAGTATCACCGGGGTCTCAACTTGTCTCTTCTACATCTGACTATAGTGAGATTGGCTACAGGGTTAGAGAATGATGGTTGTCAGAATTCGAAGCCATTTGGAAATCGACCTCCGCAGAAGGGTTATTCTGGACAGAAATCAGGGTACCCTCAGGGACAGAAAAAGACCTAGGATGGAGGGAAGAAACCTCAATAGACACAAGCAGTACAGCAGTATCCGCCTCGAGCAACAGGAGGGAACAACAACAATAACTGCTTCAATTGTGGTAATCCCGGTCACCGAGCTAAAGATTGCAGACTGACTAGGCGTGCTAATCGTCCAGGAGTTGTGTGCTATAATTGTGGCATGCCAGGTCACATAAGTCCGGAATGCAAGGCTCCTAGGAGAGGCAATTACGGTCAGCAAGGACAGGCCCGCCTGAATGCTGTTATCCCCGAGGCTGCTGGCTATGAAGAAACAGGGTATGAAGAAGGTGTTTATGAGGAGGAACCTCCCGAGCAACAGACAGTGGAAGGTACTCTAACCTTGTTTAACTCTCATGTTAAAGTTTTATTTGACACGGGTGCTACACATTCCTTTATATTGTTAAGATTGTTCGGAAGTTGGGAATAGTACCGCAACGTTTAGATGAAGCTTTGAGTGCTGTCTCACCTTAGGGACCACCGTCAAGTTATTACATGTATGTAAGGATTATCCTCTACGGTTAGGAGACAGTGAACTTTTGGCAAGATTGGTGGTTCTGTCGATGAAGGAGTTCGATATAATCCTGGGAATGGATTGGCTCGAGAAGAATCATGCAAAGTTGGATTGTGCAAGGAAGAGGATCACATTTGCGGACAATGGGAATCGACTCTTCAATTTCCAATGTAACCCTTCGGGTGATATGTTCCTCACCAGATGCCTAGCAAATATTGAGATTGTCAGTGCAGAGGTGACATTGTCATCAATACCGGTGATCAAGGAATTTGAGGAAGTTTTCCGAGATATTTCAGGATTACCGCCAGAAAGGGACATAGAATTCTGTGTGGAATTGGTGCCAGGTACTCGACCTATAACCAAAGTTCCCTACAGGATGGCCCCTACCGAATTATTGGAGCTAAAGGAACAAGTTCAAGAACTTGAGAAGTTGGGTTTTGTTCGTCCAAGTACTTCACCCTGGGGAGCACCAGTGTTGTTTGTGAAGAAGAATGATGGAACTATACGACTGTGTATTGACTACCGAGAACTGAATAAGGTTACTATCAAGAATAAGTATCCTTTACCTCGGATAGACGATATGTTCGATCAATTGCAAAGAGCCACGACCTTTTCTAAGATTGATCTACGGTTGGGGTATCATCAGTTAAGGGTACGAAAGGAAGACATACCTAAGACTGCTTTCAGGACAAGGTACGGACACTATGAGTTTTTAGTGATGTCGTTTGGGATGACTAATGCTCCGGCTGTGTTTATGGACTTGATGAACAGAGTATTCAAGCCATACTTAGACCAGTTCGTTATTGTCTTCATCGACGATATTTTGATCTATTCCAAGTCAGAGGAAGAGCATGAACAACATCTAAGAATTGCGATGCAGACTCTCAAAGATCACCGCTTGTATGCTAAATTCAGCAAGTGCGAATTCTGGCTTCAGGAAGTTAATTTCCTCGGGCATGTGATCTCACAACAAGGAATCACGGTTGACTCATCAAAGACCGATGCAGTGGCGAATTGGACTCGGCCAACCAATGCTACAGAAGTCAGAAGTTTTTTGGGACTCGCCGGTTACTATCGGAGATTTGTAGAGGGTTTCTCAAAGATAGCAGCCCCGTTAACTGGTTTGACTAAGAAAGATTTGAAGTTTGAATGGACTGATAAGCATGAACCCGCTTTTCTGGAATTGAAAGAGAGATTGACAACAGCGCCAGTGCTTGCGATACCAAAGGATGGTGAGAAGTTCACTAATTTTAGTGACGCCTCTTATCAAGGATTGGGATGTGTCCTTATGCAAGACGGTAAGGTTATCGCCTATGGTTCATGACAGTTGAAGCCAAATGAATTGAACTACCCAACTCATGATTTGGAGCTAGCAGCAGTCGTGTTCGCACTTAAGATCTGGAGACACTACCTTTATGGGAAGAAGTTTGATTTGTTCTCAGACCACAAGAGCCTTAAGTATTTATTTACACAGAAAGAGCTGAATATGAGGCAACGTCGGTGGATGGAGCTGATTAAGGACTACGACTTCACATTAGAGTACCACCCTGGTAAGGCTAATGTAGTCGCTGACGCCCTAAGTCAGAAACCTTGAGGAACGATTGCTTCATTGATGTTGAGGGAATGGAAAGCTTTAGAGACAATCACAGAATTTAATATGCAGATTTCTGAGGGAAGTGTCGGACATCACTTTGGATGCCTCATGGTACAACCAACACTTGTGAGTCGAATCATCGATGCCAAAAAGAAAGATGAGAAATTTCAAGCATGGTTCGCCAAGACGTCAGGAAGGGACCCTACAGAATGGAAGGTTGGGACCGATGGAGGATACCGATGTCGAGACAGATTGTATGTGCCAGGTTCCGGAGATTTGAGAAAAGATATTCTCGAAGAAGCACATAAATCGAGACTGACAGCACACCTAGGAGGAACAAAGATGTATAAAGATCTGAAGAGAAACTTCTGGTGGGAAGGGATGAAACGAGAAGTAGCTGAGTTCGTGTCTAAATGTTTGACTTGTCAACAAGTGAAGGCCGAACATCAAAGACCCTCGGGATCGTTGCAACCCTTACCTGTCCCAGGATGGAAATGGGAACACATAACTATGGATTTCGTGGTTGGACTACCCTGGTCACCAAAGAACCATGACGCGATTTGGGTAATCGTGGATCGCCTGACAAAGTCTGCACACTTTATCGCGTACAATATGACTTACCTAGTAGAAAGGATGAGTCGAATGTATATCCAGCAAGTGGTGCGACTGCACGGTGCCCCTGTGTCAATTGTATCAGACCGCGATGCACGTTTTACCTCGGGATTTTGGGAAAGTTTGCAGAAGGCTATGGGAACTTCGCTCAAGATGAGTACTGCTTTCCATCCTCAGACCGATGGACAGACCGAGCGTGTTAATCAGATTATAGAAGATATGCTGAGAGCTTGTGCAACCGACTTTGAAGAGTCTTGGGAGACGCACTTACCGTTGGTCGAATTTGCGTATAACAACAATTATCACTCGAGTATTGGGATGGCACCGTTCGAAGCCTTGTACGGACGGCCATGTCGATCTCCGTTGTGTTGGCCTGAAGTGGGAGACACGAAATTGTTGGGACCAGAGTTGGTAAGAGAGACCAATGAGAAGATTTCACTGGTCAAAGAAAGAATGAAAACTGCACAGAGTAGACACAAGAGTTATGCGGATCGGCGTCGAAAGGATTTGGAGTTCAGTATCAGAGATCATGTACTCCTTAAAGTTTCACCTGTTCGGGGAGTAGTACGTTTTGGTCAGAAAAGAGGAAAGTTGGCACCTCGTTTCATCGGACCATTCGAGGTATTGGAGCGTGTTGAGAAAGTGGCTTATTGGCTTGCGTTGTCACCAAAGATGTCTGGCGTTCACAATATATTCTATGTCAGTATGTTAAGGAAATACATACGGGATCCTTCACATGTGGTTAATTTTGATGATATTGAGACAAGTCAGAATGTTGTCTACAAGGATAGACCTGTGAGGATTCTTGACCCTCTCAAGAGGTTTAGAAGAAGAGACGTTCCTTTGGTTAAGGTTCAGTGGAGGCATCATGACGAGGGAGAAGCGTCGTGGGAGTTAGAGTCGGACATGAGGACTAGATACCCCGAGTTGTTTCAGGATTAGTTAGCTCAGATTTCGGGGCGAAATCTCTGTTAAGGTGGGTAGAGTGTAACACCCTGTATTTCTTTTCCATTAATAAATGTTTATTTCAATTTAATTTCTATTCGAAATATTTATTCGGGGGTCAAACCGTAATTTTCTAAAATATAGAAAAATATTTTCTATGGTTTTAAAATCGATATCTATATTTTTGGCACAACCCGGAATTTGTTCCTACGCTAATACTATTTTCCTGTATTTTATTTTACCTGAAAAATACCAGTTTTGATTTAAATCTACGTCTATACCGCGTCTTAGCTCCTAGATTTAAGCTAAATTATCATTATTCAAAACATGATTTGGGTCCCAAGACATTAGGAAACCATTTAAGTTAAAATCAATGAGACTAGACAAAAACAGTAACTGTTTTTCCTAAATTACAGAGAGCAGACCAAATTGTAAAAGGTAGAGAAACTATATTTCTAACGGTTGGATCTTAATGATATTCGGATATGATATGCCTCCGTGAGTCTAGTTTCTAACCCAAAAAGAAAATCAAGGTTTGAACGGTTAGATCTCTGGGAATGTGGAAAACACTAGACATCACTCAGGAATCTACAACTCTCTGTCCAGAGATCTTGTACGATTTTCTAAAAATAGCAAAAAAATGAGAAACACTTAGATCTTTTTAGGGTATCTTCCTAACACATTGAAATACTTCGAAAAAGTTATTTTGGGTCAAGAAAGATCAAGAAAGGTTATGATTTATTAATTTTAATACGGGCTTACTGTTCTGGAATTTTGGACAGAGAATTGCTTGTTTTGAAATCACAAGACCAAACCATCTTAGACATGGAATTTCATCAAAACAAAAATCACAGAGGTACTTAAATGGGTTATGAACACCCTCCAATTGGTCTCATCCAATTTCCAATGAACCATGATTTTATAAAAATCTTTGATCACAGTTGATTTATGGATTCACTGCACCTTTGTTAAATTGATGTTCATATTTCGAATCAAACTTGATCCATGATTCTAGAGAGAACTAGGATCAAGTATGATTAGATCATTGGAGTAAATAATGATACATGAAGAGATTCATAGATTTAGCCTTAATGGATTTCCATCATAGATCTCATATATAGCAAGAGAATCCTAAGGTCTTACTCAATCTTATGAACTCTTGAATATTCAAGTTCCCTAAATTTCAACAAACAAACTATGAAAACTTACATCTAAATCCTCTCTCAAGCATATGATCCTTGAGGAAATTAGAACTATGATATACTATTATCCTCTCAAATTAATGGTCCTTGGAGACTCAATGTGTAACATCCTGTATTTCTTTTCCATTAATAAATGTTTATTTCAATTTAATTTCTATTCGAAATATTTATTTGGGGGTCAAACCGTAATTTTCTTAAATATAGAAAAATATTTTCTATGGTTTCAAAATCGATATCTATGATTTTGGTACAACACGGAATGTATTCCTACGCTAATATTATTTTCTTGTATTTTATTTTACCCGAAAAATACCAGTTTTGATTTAAATCTGCGTCTATACCGCGTCTTGGGTGAGGGAACACGTGAGCTCAACCTCACCGGGTGATTTCTACCCATTGCTTGGAGCCCAAAACAGTGGGTTTATATATATACGTTGGTCAGTGTCTCTCTTTCACTCATTGTGTCTCTCTCAAACTCTCTCAATTCTCTCAATCACTCTCTTGCTCTCTCAAGATCACACACAACACACACACTCAGATTATATATCACACACACATACAGATTATATATATATTCAGTCACTTACTTAGCTACATAGATTTATATACATCAATCAAGAACGGAGGAGAAATTCTTAACGACGGAAACTTCGGCGGAAATTCTCGGTCTCAAATCCTCTGTATAATTGCCCTCTGTGAGTATTATAAACTCACTCGCCATGTTTATACAAGTATAATTCAGTGTATATATGTGTATATATATAGATACACCATTGAAGGCTTTGAATTGGAGTTTTACAAAACTCAACCAAAATCAATTCCGTGAATTGATTATGGAAGATCTCAGTCCCAATAAGCTACGGTTCGAATCCTACGGAGTAATTCATCCGTATCGCGACGTACGGTTTGATTTAAAGTTTTGACACCCTTACTTTAATCGCGAATATCTAGTGATACAATCCGTATTAGTTTAAATTGATCGCGTATTCTTAATCTACGCGAAAAACTGAAGAGATCCATGTATTACATGCACTGTTTAGAACAGAATCTGGAAATGGGTATAATTTCAGTTTGAAAATAAAAAACAGGGGAAAAACGAAGAAGATGATGAAACTGTGACAACTCGCGCGCGCGACTCGTTCTCCCCCTTCGCTCGCGCGACCTGGGGCAGTTTGAACAGTTTTTGTATTTTTGTATAAGGGACTGTTTGGAAAAGGTTTTGAAAGTTTTTAAAGAACTGTTTGGCAAATATATTATTTTAAAGGCTCACTGTTAGGAATTGAACTTATAAGAATGTTTAAGACCAAGATTTATGTTGAACGAGTATCCAGCTTTGAGATTAATAATTGCTACTACAAATTGGGAACATTGACATACATATTAGGGTCGAGGTTGTGTCATCATGCATGTGTGTGAGAAAGCGTGAAAAGAGTAAAGAGTGGCGGTCTGGTGTGTGACCTCAATATCGATCGGATATTATTCCTGGTATTGGAGGCGACAGTGTTGTGTACGGCTTAGATATCGATCGGATATTATTCCTGGTATCTAGGGCGCTAGTTTTGGATATCGATCGGATATTATTCCTGGTATCCGAAGCGATGGTATTGAGTTACGGCTTAGATATCGATCGGATATTATTCCTGGTATCCGAAGTGATGGTATTGAGTTACGGCTTAGATATCGATCGGATATTATTCCTGGTATCTAAGGCCCTCGTTTCGGATATCGATCGGATATTATTCCTGGTATCCGAAGCGATGGTATTGAGTTACGGCTTAGATATCGATTGGATATTATTCCTGGTATCTAAGGCGCTCGTTTCGGATATCGATCGGATATTATTCCTGGTATCCGAAGCAATGGTATTGAGTGCGGTTTGGATATCGATCGGATATTATTCCTGGTATCTAAGGTATTGGTTTTGTTGAATCGAGTTTGTTAAGAGAAAAGAGTCAGAAAGATGAGATATTACATCGTTCATGCACGGTCGCATATTTACGGCTTACTTTATTTTCCCCTGTTACTTATGTTGGAATTGGAACCTTGAATCTATTGCTTTTAAAGTTAAATTGCACCGCTGTTTATTTGCTTATATATAAATTGCGAGCACTTGTTTATTTAGCTCACCAGCTTGCATAAGCTGACGGCGTTGATGCGTCCTGGATTGTATGTCCAGATTTTCAGGGTCTGGAGCAGCCAGGGTATTTCGACTATGCTAGTTAGAGGCAGGGGACTTTCCAAGAGGGTGCTTTATATTTCCTATGTCTTTTTAATTTGGGTTGTAATAAACTAGTTTTAGACATTTGAATAAGGCGTTTTGTGCCTAAGTTTATGACTGCTGTAATAGTTAGTAAGTTTTAATTTTGGAGCTTATGTTTTATTAGTAACCTTTCTTTAGAAATGCTGTTTAAGTTATTTGTTGCAAGGACAATTGGTCATACTCACTTGTCACGACCTACGAGTCCATAAAGGAAATTAAATGCTTTCATGTATTATGCTACGTCAGGGCATGACACAATGAGACCCAAATCTACTCAAATCTCTATGGAATATAGTATGGATTCCATAAGATTCCTAGTAGGGAGATCCAAGTCATGAGCTAAGACTTGAACCCAATCAACTATGTGTAGATATGACCATGACCAATCTTAATCCCCATATAAATCATAGGATCATAAAGGACTAGAGGATCAAACTCAAAGAGATGTAATGAAATATTGAAGATCTCATAGATCCTATGAAAAGAATATAAACAAAAGAAATGAAATCAAAGGTTATTTGAAAATTTCAAGTCAAAACTCTTCTAATCTTAAATCCAAAGCTCTATTTAGACCCAAATCAATGAAAATAACACATGATCATTCAATCACAAATTCTATGTAGTGTGTGATGAAATGAGGCAAGAAGAGAGGTTTTGAAAATGTGTAGAAGTCCTAGATCTATGAATTTTGTGATTGAATTATGTAGAACAAGTATGGAATAAGGATTTAACCTCTAGATCTTCTCAAGATTTGATTGATTTGGAAAGATCCAAGCCTTACAAGCAATACTTTTCTTCTTCTTCCTTGAAGCTTCAAGGTTCTTCAATGGAGATTTGAGGAATTGGGTGAATTGGGTAAGATTTCTATAGGGTTTTGGGTTTCTCTCTCTATATTTCTCTAAGAACAAACTTCATCTTCAAAATTTAGCCTCTCTTTCTAAGATTCAAGTATCATCTTCCTAGATTCAAGTCTCCAACCTCTCAAAATGAGAAAAAAATGGGATTTTTATAGACTTTCATTATCTTAGGGGCTAAGATAATGGTAGATAGGTCAATTAGGAATGGTGGGAGCATAATTTTCATGACCTAGGAGTAGTAAACATGTACACAAAAAATGGCATCGTTTGGTGCATTCATTTGATCAAAGATTGAAAAAGAATTTTGACTTAAAAATGAAAATTAGCCCAGGCCGGCACTCGATGAAGATGGAACGACACTCGCTGAGTGCCGCAGCGTCATTCACTAACTGTCGTTCGGGCACTTTGAGTGCCGCTGCACAGCAGTTCAGCACTATTCACAGCAATTCAGCACCTTAATTTCATTTCATGTCATCTAAGTAAATGTCGTTTAATTTATGTATTTACTTAAGACATGAAATGTAACTAAGGAAATACCCCCCATTTGGATTCAATAAAAATATCAAAAAAATCAAAATCCTTGAGGAAAAAAAGTCAACTCTCCCTCCGAAGGCAAAATTTCCAATTCCTGCACAATTCTTCTTAATGACCTTTTCGATTTCTCCATGTTCCCTTTCATTTAAAAATTCTTAAAAATCATTTCTACCATAAGGGAGACCCAATGAACAATTACCGGGACTTTTCATCTTGAAATTCGAAAATCTTACGATTGACTCCCTTTTGCCCCGTTGACTTTTCACTGGGTCAACTGTTGACTTTTCGGGGTTCATGGTGAATTTTTCTCTTTTTCAAAATGGTTTTAAGATGCTTCAAGGACAATGCCGTGTTTCTATATGTGTTCAAAACTCATAGTCCACAAGGTGATAGGTAAATGAAAATTTTGGTATTTTTGACTGAAAAGGGCGATTTTGGACCGAGAATCTTCTTAGAATAGAATCAGATTGCTTGTAAGAGTCTTGATTCTGACGAGACATATTCATCATTGATCTCCAGAGGTAAATCCCCCTAAGTTTAATAGTTCGGTCAAAATTGGGGTGTCTACAGGGGTGTTACAAAAAAAAAGGCAATTAGATACATACGTATCTACATATACGTATCTATATATGTATTTCCAGCATGAAGAATATTCAGTAGTAATTCTAGCATTGTTTACATTAGCTGTTAAGATATATACGTATATGTTAGTCTAACAAATTAATGGATTTTTTTAAATTGAAAGTGACTAAATCCTTCCAAATTGAAAATAACACTTGAGAGAAATTAGCAAATTTCAAATGAGATTGAGTTAGGTGAGAGGGGACTATAGTGAGAATGAGATTTTTAGACATTGGGTGAGATTTGGTGGACAAACTGTGATAACCTTCAAAATTTTTTTTTGTTATTTACAACTATTTTTAGTTATAAGATACATTCAATTTTTAGGTCTCAAATTGTAATGACAAAGTAGTATTAGTTTTAAATTTTGGTACCAATTGGTAATAAATTTTCTAAGATACCTTATGGAAATTATAAAATGTCATTTGATATATATACACTTTTCTTTTAGTGTACCACTTAGTATTAACAACTTTTATTAATTGGTATAGTGGGTCACTTGGTAATAACAACTTTACATTAGAAGTAACTAACATGCACTTATTTTTATACAAATAATAAATGGATAAATATCAATATGGATAACTCCCTCTTCCACATATCTATATCTATACATTGGAGTTAAACTAATGTGTGCACGTGTAAGAGTGAAAAGGGATAAGAATGAGTGAGTCAATAACTATCCTAATCATTTAGATTAGGATAGAGTTGAGAGATTCCTTCGGATAATATTGTTACTAATAATCATGAAGTAAGATTCCTTTGATATGTAATATATATATATATATATAAACCCCTACTATATACAATATAGAGAAGATAAAAAAAAAAATATATATATATATATATATAGACAAAGAGAGATAGAGAGAGAGAGAGAGAGAGAGAGAGAGAGAGAAGCAAGCAGGAGAATCGGAGAAGCTAAAGGCTGAGTTGGAATCTCTTGAAAAAGGGTAAGGAATATACTATTCAAACTCTCTGTTAATATATGAAGCTGTGAATTTTAGACTTTTGGGGTTACTCGTTATTTAAAATTAAATTCAATTACTATGGAGTTTTATGCATTTTGACGTGTTCTGGAGGTTCTGACGGACATTTTGGAAGAAACGGCATCGAAAACGGATCCAAAAATGGGCAAGAAGAGATAAAGTTTCAGAATCAGTGCTTCTTTTCCGGTGACCGTCGCCGGAGACGACGCAGGAATATTCACCGGCGAGTAGAAATTTCCGGTTGGGATTTGGATAGTTCATACAGTGTTAATAAATAAATATTTGCATGGAAAGTGCATAACAAGTCATTTTGCAGAGTGGTTGTCCGCTATAATCCTTCTCGTAGAGATCTTGGTTTCTAGCCTTGCAGTGAATGATTTTTGTGTATTCTTTTTAATCTATGTACAGTAGTTGATGTATGAGATAATTAAAAATATATTCTGGACAGTTTTAAACAAATAAGCTGCCCCAGACAAAGTGGCGATGGTTTCTATTTTGAACTTGCTAGGTTATGTGTTCAGTTCTTTGAACAACCATACTTTTTATTTTTATTTAGAAATAAGATAAAGACCTTTTTGCTCACAGCAAGGATTGATCCTATGGCATATAAGCAACTTGAGTCCAAACCTTCTTGCCACTTTACACTATATGTAAATAGTTACCTTGACACACACACACACACACACACACACATATATATACATAAATCTATAGCTATTAGCCTATTACCTTACTTTCATTTACAATTTTACAGATGATAGTATAAATGCAATAAATCTTAAACCAACTGCATTTATAGAAATTGCTCCATTTCTAAACGATCCGTTGCAGAATTTCTGATTCTTGTATTTTAACTTTGGGGTCTGTTTGGATTAAAACCTTAAGTTGAGCCCAAAACTAAACTAAATTAGAAAGGGGATGTAGAAGATGAATTTTCGTTTGGTCTCCAGTTAAACTATGAAATATTATGAACATGAAATATTATGAGCATGTTATTCAAGTTATCATAAATACTTTGTTGGTAATAGGTTGAAGATAAGGCCGAGGCCGTAAAAATAATGTAAGATTGAGATAGTCAAAGTTGGGATGGCTGGGACTGAGATAGTCCTGCAGTTAGTGCACTAATATACTACCTATTTCGAGCTGGGCTGGGGTGCTGTAGCCTTGATGAGAGATACATTATGTGATAGGTTGATTTATTCCTTGAAAGATTTGTTTTGTATAATATAATACAAGACTCACATATAATTTTACAGGCAACTGGTACATACGATGTTAAATATATCACCTTATTCAATTTTTTGGGAATCAAGTAATGTTAATTATATATGTATCATTATAAAGGATTTCTTTCGAAATAAAATTATATCCTTACTGGGCTCACATCTCATTATTTTTATAAATTAAAATTACAGGGACAAGTGATGTTGTCAATATCAAGATATAAAAAGTGTTCTTTACTTTTCAAAAGATTTGTAGTGTGAAAGCAAAGGTCGAACCCACAGGGATTGGTTAACTACAGCGACTTAATTTTAAAACCTAACTTTAGTTAATTATGAAAACGGTTTTTGATTTGATTTCAATTAAACTAATAACAATAAAAATAAATCTAAACTATGAAAGCAATTAAAAGTGTTTTTGTAAATATGTAAAGGGAACCTAGGATTGCAAATCCACCACTAGCTTCATAATAGGAATATTTATGAATTACTTTAGCTTATTACGTTGGATGATAATGGGGAATTGTAGCTACAAGCCCAATTCCTCCGACAAGAAGATAATCATGGTTCAAGCACCAACATAATCCATCTTCGGGTAGCACGAATTATCTCACACTAAACTAGGGTTGTGATCTAATCCGTCTAACCTAGGCATGGACTATTCGGATACTTGATAGCACGAATCAATAAAGCACCATCACATGTAAACAATCTAAACAAGCACAGCAAGAATAGATCGTTGAGCACATCACAGTCAAAATAGATCTAAGACAAGAATAAATTCTGAAAGCAATGATTTAATCAATGTAAGTACGATTTATTTATAAAAATCCTCTAAACATGTGACTGTCATCCATACATAATAAAACTAAAATAAAAACATAAATAAAATCCTATTACTCGTCTAGGGCTTCATTGAAACCCTAGATCTATGATCTAGCCGTCCATGGAAGTAGTAGATAGCAAGAGGTTGATGGAGGAGGCCATGGAAATCCTTGGTCTTCTTCTTCTTCTCCTTGTTTCCCTCCCTTCAATGGCTGGAAGTATGTGTGTATAATAGTTGCTACTAATGTCCAACCCTTTAATTGTAATAAAATAGGGTATATATAGATTTACAACAAGTTTTGGAAGCCTTCCTAACCCGAAACGAACTGAAACTGATGTAATTTACAGTCTAGACGTCGTTCAGCAGTTTCGTTTGCACAGGAGTCTTCAGTATACTGAAATACGCAACATTGGTTTTTACCCATATCGCGCGAGCGGGTCGCGCGAGCGCGACATTTGGCATCTCGCACGCGCGGATCGCGCGAGCGATTCTCGGATTTCGCGGGCGCGGCTCGCGCGCGCGACTTGGCTTTTTCAGCTTCTTCCTTTCTGACTTTTCACCCTGTTTAGCCTGATATACTTGATTTCTTCCAAAACCTGTCATAAAATAGAAAACGAAGTAAAAATATACAAAAACAGGATAAAAAGGTACTAACAAATGCTCGTTAAGGCGTATAAATAGGATTAGTTCTCTCCCGATCAACAAGCATAGGAGGTGAAGACTGAAGAATAAGGCTGGTGAAAGAATCTGGACCATTCATGTTATTCCCTTTCTGTTTTGAATAAAGCAATGTAATAAGAGATTTGTCTTTAGAAAGTTGTATGTAATCTTAATATATATACATATATTTATTTATTTTATTAATACCGTCATAGCTTCAATAATTTCACTTTATACCATAACCATATTGGTATCTGAAATTAAATTTGGGGTGTGCCACAAACGTTGAAAATATCTAAACTTGTCTCAATGGCTCAGATTAAAAGTTGCTAATTTGGGAGGGACCCACCGCTCTATCTTATTATATAGATATTTTAAATTTTAAGTTGAACAAACTAATGAACATAATAGTGAAGGGTGTACAAGAAAGTAAGATATCGGACTCATCTTGGTAGTGAAGCCATAAGGTCTTTTATCTGTATTACCAAGGTTAAAAGGAAAATATTTGCAAACACACATATTATAAATATAATCATACACACTCACACACACACACACACACACACATACACACACACACACACATAGAGAGATCACCGAGATTGCCTATTGGGTGTTCGTTGTTCATTGTATTTTCCCTTCTGTTTCCTCTAATTCGAGCATCTCAAACCGTCGTATATTTCGATCAATCCTTGTCTCTCTCGCTCATCCAACCATATATCTAGGTGTGCATATATATATATAACCAATACCATATACGTATCCCATGGGTGGTTAATGAGATTTGCATTACACGGAGGGTGAGGGAGATTAATGTTGATTAGGCGTAGGGTGAGAGAGATGAAATTATCTGTTTTGCATTTTCTTTGCAACAATCAATTTAAGGTGAAGATGTAAAGATTCTAAAGCTCATTTGGGGAGGGTGAGTGAAATTATTGATGGTTTTAATCGAGCATTAATAGAGAGATGTACCAAAATAAAAATGTAGAGAGAGATATTTGTAATCGTCAATTTAAGATGGAATTAGTTATAGAGAGATTAATGCTAATTTTACTAATCGAAGCAATAGTATTTTAGAGAGATCTAAAGAGTCAAATGGAGGAATTAGATAGATAAACCATAATTGACTGAGACATATGTAATCATCAATACCATTTCTGTTCCTGAAACAATAACAGGAAGATAGAGACAGAGAGGAGGAGGATTATGGAGAGGGAGACACGTCGCATCAAATTCTTCCATATTATAATATTAAGATATGGCCAATCTAATATATCTATATAATAAGATAGAGTGGTGTGGGTCCCTCCTAAATTAGCAACTTTTAATTCGAGCCATTGAGATAAGTTTAGATATTTTCAACCCTTGGATCGTTTGTCCACCAAATCTCACCCAATGTCTAAAAATCTCATTCTCACTATCGTCCCTCTCACCTAACTCAATCTCATTTGAAATTTGCTAATTTCTCTCAAGTGTTATTTTCAATTTGGAAGGATTTAGTCACTTTCAATTAAAAAAAAATCCATTAATTTGTTAGACTAACAGATACGTATATATATCTAAACAACTAATGTAAACAATGCTAGAATTACTACTAGAAATTCTTAATGCTGGAAATACATATATAGATACGTATATATAGATACGTATGTATCTAATAATTGCCTTTTTTTTTTTTTGGGGGGGGGGGGGGGGGGGGGGTAACACCCCAAATCACTATATAGAATTGAAGAGTATAATGACAACCCCATATGACAGTTGCCATATCACTAGATACATATTCTCATTTTAAAACGCACTAATAGTTCACAAAAAATGCACTAATACACCTCACATACCATATAAAAAAAATCGAGCATATGCTTTCCTTTTCTGTCTCTTTCCAATAACTTAGAAAAAGCATTTCATTTATTTATTTATTAAAATCTAGGTCTTTCTTTCATACAAATTACAAACAAAGAGAATTGAAATCAGGATACTTCTCATGTGTGTATTTCGTTACTGGCATATAGTAAAAGAAAATACTTTTGCTCACCCAAAAAATGGTTCACCAATGCTTATCCAAGCATCCTATTGGCCAATACAGTGGAACCCAAGATTAAAATAATAGAATGATCATTGGTCCCACTACATTGGCCAATGGGATGCTTGAATGATCATTGGTGAACCATTTTTTGGGTGAGCAAAAATGCTCTCATAATAAAATAATAGAATCAACAATCAATGTAAGATAAATATATGGTCCACTTAATATGCACATTATATTTCTCAGATTATATTTCAAAGTACGAGTATAATGTTTCATACTCACCATAATATTATTTTCTTATCTTCACAATTTAAATTGGCAGTTTTCAAATAAGGGAATGAAAGGAAAAAAAGGCCTATATCACGTCGTCTAATTTTAATAGGTAGTTCTCAATTCTATATATCACGTCCATATTCCTAAGTCTCTCTCTCTCTCTCTCTCTCTCTCTCTCTCTGTCTCTCTCTCTCTCTAACTTCCTAGCCATCATTAATCATCTAATCTCCTCTCATTACTCACGTAATTGCTCACCTATCCATCTTTCTCTCTCTCTCTCTCTCTCTCTCTCTCACCTAGTCAGACTCTCTCTCCTCCTCAGGAACGTATTCCAAATTCAAAAAAAGGGTAAAATTCATCACACGATTCACATCAGTTCGCACACTCTTTCTCCTCTCCCCAACACGTCTATCTCTCTCTCTTTCTCTCATCACGGCACACTCGGTTCCTATCTGCACCGCCACCATCGTCAATGTCGTCTTCTTCGGCTTCTTTGTTGCATTGCTCTGTCTCTCCACTCCCACGGTAATCTCACCCTCAATCTCTCTCTCTCTCTCTCTCTCTCTCTCCTACTCTCACATACTCAGAGAGCCTAACACACACACACACACACCCCTATGTATGTTTTGATTATCGAAGTTCTGTACACGCACGCCTCAGTGCATGTATGTTTTGATTTTCCTGAAGATAAACGTAAGGGTTTGACTCTTTTGAACGTGAAATTATTCTGGTGGGTTTTGGATGGATTTTCGGCTTTGAAAATATTAAATGTGAAAATTTTAAATGAGATCTATAGACCCTTTTCTCAAAAAAGTTTTTAGCTTTAAATATTTAACAAAGGTTCTTATGAGGCACATTTTGTATTGTTCTTCACTTCATTTTTATATAATTTTTCTATAGTCTTTGAATTGTTTGAGATTACTATTTATTTATTTATTTTTTTTTTGAATTTTCAATTCTGATATTTGCTTTTCTTTTTTCTTTTTTATTTTTTATGTGGCTTTGAGAATTGAACAGGGAAAGTTAAAAGGTAATTCTCAAAGGGACTTCTCATGGGTAAGCTATAGAAAGCCATATATGCAAGTTTGATGTGGATAGTTTGTGTTTTTTTTTTTTGGCTATTGAATGAACTCATTTTGTATTCAATAATTTTTCTTTTGTGGGATTGTGCATTATATTTATTCCCATTTGTCCATAAAGTCTGGCAATTTCTGCTTTGATTGATTGTTGGGAGAATATTGTATTAGTACTTTGTGATGCAGTTATTTGTCATGCTAGCTTGAGGTAAAACTAATTTTTGTTTCCTTCTGATCTATTTTTTATCTTCTTCGATTTTAATATTTTGCAAGTAGGATTGAGAAGGTAAACCATTTATCTACTACGTAGTATGCGCAGACTAATATGGTTTCAATATACCCGTTTAGGATGGTGTGATCACTCTTTCGTCCGCAGGTGATGTTCATTTTTTCCCCTTAATAGGATTATTTGAGCTGATTTTTCAGTAGCATTGTAGTTATCTAAAAAAGTGCATAAGCAATCTTTAGAAGCTCACAGGCGTCTAGCCTTTCAAAAGAGGTAGAGTCCACATATGTGTGAACCAGCTCTCCGATTTATAAAGAGTGATGAAGTTCCAAAATTGATGAAGTTCAGTTGATTTATAATTAACCAATTTGTAGTAATCTTTAACCAATTTGATTTCCATTCAAGCTCAAATAGAAAAAGTTTATTTATATTGAGTTTAGATCGGCTATCAAGCCAGGATCGAGTCCCGCTCAAGCACAGAACAAATTGATGCTTAATTTTCAACTTCAATGTATCTAGGAGGAAATCTATTTAACGACTATGCATATGTAGATATTTATCTGCTTTCATACAAGTTAAAGAGTGAGAGATATGTATGAAAATGGTGAATACAATCCGAAAACTAAGCCACAAGTGTATTTTCTTTCCTTTTGTCATTGGTTTATATGCTTGCCAACAAAGTTGGGGAAAAAAATGTAACTTGGAATTCAAAAGAATTGCTGTAATTAAGATAAGTTTTCTTTTTATTTTATTTTTTCCTTTTCTAATCAAGACTATAATATTGTTCCTATCTGGGAAATTTGTCTTTCATCTTTTATTGCATTTGAATGAAGAGTAATGCTATGCTTACCAAAAGCAGAATCGCATACCATCTATCTCTCGGTACTCTCTCACTCCGAAAATTCTTCCCCCTTTTAAACCAACCACCACCAGTTTATTAATTAAAGGGTTTGGTAATACTTATATTTGCTTAGCCTTATTGGCAACATTTCTTTAATCTTGCTTTTAGTGTTGAGCTCTATATATGAAGTTCCATAGTTTATATTCCAACAAGATTTGGTGCTTTTGTTATTGGTTATTGTAAAAAAGTAAAAAATTGTGTTGGGCTACGACCATTGGGACAATAGAAATTTGACTAAAACAAATGGTTACATGATCATGTAGGAGCTTTAGACTGATCAACCATTAAAATGGTTAAAGATTATAGATTGATATGTCATTTGATATGGCTTTCATTCCTTTGGATAAGCTTCCAAATTCAAATCCTAAATTTTGTTCCCATGTAGCTTAATAGTTGCACCAATTGTAGTGTCAGTCGGTGACTCGGTGCTAGCTACCACGTGCCATTGCATGTAGTACAACTGTCAAAGTATTTGGGAAACAAATGTTTGGATTTCTAATTTGGGAAGCAAAGCATTATTATTTATATATAGACACAAAGAAGGATACACGTAAACAACTAATAGTACAATTCCCCTCATTGACAGATAAATGTGTCCTATGTATTTGGATTAGTGACTAAGGATTTTTTTTGGGGTCTAAACTAAGGGATTATTTTCAGCTCCTAATTTGGATTGTTCTTAAATGAAGTAGGCAGTTAAGTTCAAATTATTATTTTTTTGGTCATTCGAAAGACATGGATTACTTTACGCAAAGGATTATATATATAACTTCATTATTTTTTTTAATTTTTTGTTTGTTTGTTTTTTTTTTTCTTTTTTTTATTGTTTTTTTTTGCGCCGTGCCCGCGGGCACGGGTATGTACTAGTATATATATATATATGAAAGCGGAAGCCTTCGCTTCCGCCACATGGCATTTTCTAACATTTTTATGTTTTTTTTGTAAATTAGATAATTCTCTCTCTCTCTCTCTCTTTCTCTCTCTCTCTCTCTCTCATTGAGTATTAACCATACCCAAAATTTTCTTTCTATATGGATATATCACAGATTTCCTTTTCTCACTTTAAATTATAATCTCTAATATTTGAATTTGAAAACATTGAATTATTCACACCTATGATTTTCTCACAATTCCATTTGAAATAGAATTCTATAATCGTCCCTCACATGATCTCTCACTCCATATCTTTTTTCTTTCACCCAAATCCTAGCCATTTGTAATTTCATATGGTTTATGTTTTATAACTTTGTCGTTTATTTGAAGAATATATAAATATCAAACTACTCTGGAAGGTAATTTGATCAAGAGCAGATCCCTACAATGTATGTGTATGTACAGTTAGTTAATAGGTCGCTTTTGTCATTCTTCTAATTTTCCTTTTTTCATTAACTTTATATCATGTATCTTATATATATATATATATTAAACCGAAAGATTTTAGTTTTTCCACGTGTCCTTTTATATGATTTTTCAGTATTTTAATTTAGTTTTTTCATATATTAAATGTTCATACCTTTTATTACAGTTTTGAATCAAAACGCTAGGAAAGAGAGAAATTTTTTTTGGTTAAAAGTAACTACTCCTAAATGTTATCCTCCAACTTATCTTTTCCACACTTCTAGCCATATTTATGGCCCAAATTATTTATATTCGGGATATCTCCTTGATCAAGTGCAAAGCCTGTAATATCTCTCCCTCCACGTTTTCTGCATAAATTTTACAAGCTATATTGGGAGTTACCAATGAGGTGCCGATGGCCTCCATTTTTTGGATGCAACAATTTAGAAACTAAGTTGGCCTTTGATTTAGATGGAAGAGTGCCTGGATGGAGGTTGACTTCCATCTCTCTTTTGGATTTCCAAACTTCTATTTAATAACATAATGCTATATTTTTGTATTTGAATTGAGATTGTTTTATGTTGTTTTGTTAGTATATATTTTTTTAAAAAATATGTGCATCATTGATATGACCATGGATCTAAGCATTTATTTACCTATTCATTTTTTTATTCTTTTTCTAATTTACTGAATAAGAAGGGAACATTAGCTTTGCCTTTCTGTGCCATTCTCATCAAACACTTTTCTTAATTTTTGTTCATTCTGTGAACATTTTGATTGATGTGGATTTTAATTTCTTCATATGAGTGTTTTATTCTTTTGGATGTAACTCCTTATTTGTAATGCATGTATTTGATCTATAATCAAGTTATGAAGTGATTGGAAGTGACTTAGAGTGACTGAGTGAAATGAAACGAAATGAAATTGATGGAAAACATGAAGAACTTGCGTTTGCTCGCTACCACTCTTTTTGGACTTCAAAATAGTGTTGCATTTACCTATCCAATTGTTACATAATTGACACTTATTTTGTATAAAGATTTGGATACGGACTTATGCATTGCCATTATAAACTAGATTTAAGAAAACATTTTCTTTGTATAAATCAATAGCTCAAACTCAACCTAAACATTTTGGAAACTACTATTACATGAATTTTTATGTTTTGACCTCCAAAATCTAAATTTCCAAAAAAGAAGTCAAAAGTAAATCTGAAGATTTGAAAAGAGTATGCACATTCCATATACGGTAATATCCATTTTAAATGGTAAATAATCAAGGTTGTTCATTGGTATCCCATTCCTATTCGTACTATTCCAACTTTTTTAGAGATTAAGTTTTCTTTTTAAAAAAAGGTTTAAAGAAAAGGCAATTTTACGTATGTTCAGTCTACCAAATGAAGCTTTTTTTTTTCTTCTTAATCTTCTACTTAATCAAGCTTATGTTGTACCTTCTTCATCTATATTTATAACTAGCTTTTCAACCCCGTTCAATGCACAGGAGATACTTTTTTTTAAGATGAATTGAAAATTAAATCGAGTGGTGTTATAGTTGCTAAGGAGAGACAATGTGTTACGGCTCTAATTAGTAGAATAATTAAGAAAATAAAATAAAAGGTATAGAATAAACTTGGGAAATGCTCAATATAGATTACTATTCCCTATAGATATAGCAATCTTAAAAATTTTGCCCAAGTGCAACTAAGATGAATACTAAATTACTAAAATAATAATAAAAAAAAAGTCTGCTTAATTAGTAGAATAATAATTATCATGTTTGTTGCAGCTTAATCAAAGGGAGCTTTTAGCTTTTAGGATTTTAGCTTTTAAAATTTAGAATAAGTTGTAAACTTGTTTGATACAACTTTTAAGAAGCAATGATCAAATTATAGTGGTGTTTGGTAACATAAGCTATCAAATAACTTATATAATGTGTATTGTCCAAAATGCCCCTTAATAACGGTGTAAATATAATTTAAAAATCATTTATTAAAAATTTATGAATTTTAAGGTTCACATCTCAATTAATAATAAGTTGTTAGTGCTACAACAATAGGAGAGAGAAGATGAATAATGATAGAGTTTTTAGTGATGTACTTAATTTAATTGGAGTAATTTATGTCAATAGAAAATAAAATAAAAGACAAGGTTGTCCAATTAAAGATTCGTTAAATGGCAAATAAGCTACAAGCTGGAAAGGCATCTCCAACCCAACTTCAAATAAGTTGGCTTTTGGGCATTAAATAAGTTGAAAAAAAAGGTATAAGTTCTAAAGCTATAAGCCACACCAAACACTTCATTTCGGTCCAATTTTTAGGCAAACCAATCAGTTTTGGTTTGGTTTGATTTAGTGTAAATTTTCAGTTCGGCTCGATTTTTACACTGCATGAAAATTTTGAAAACCGACCAAATCGAACCGATCAATTCAGTCGGTCCAGTCGATTTGCTTACACCCCATAGCTGAAACAAACAGGGCCAATATGCATTTTATAAGATACTATTCATTTCACTTCCTATGTAAAATTAATGTAATTTTTTTTAATCATTTATAGTGTCTTACTTCTTTTTCTTTTTACCAATGCAAAAACTATTTTCTTTCGTGACTATCCCGTGCAAGTGCACGGGGTCATAACTAGTCTTTATATTAATGGCCACACCTATAAGGCTATGACCTAATCACTACTACTAGCTACTTGCCCATTATGATTTACAGAAGAAGAAATTGAGCACCATTATTACAAGTAATTAAAAATCTCCTAAATTATTAAACATGCATGTACCATATCTCGCAAAATAAAAATAAAAATAAAAACATGTACTCTAGGAAAAAGATTAGAGGAGATACAAAATCAACATAAAAATGCAAGAGAGATGTATGTCTAAAGATAGATTCACGTGTATTCATAGTCTCTTGTTGCCCTAGGGTTTCGAAGAGCATGTCTGGGCGCAGCCCATGGTCTGTCACCTTGAGGTTTTAATCTCAATGGTGTTTGTTTGAATTTTCTTTTCCTCTTCTTTTACCAAACTTTTCTCTTTCTTCTCTTTATGGATCCAGATCTTGATAAACTTTTTTCGAATCTAAATCTCACAGCCGAGGAGCGTGAGGGTTTTGCCTTAGATGATGAAGTATTCTCCAAGGTTCGTCCAAAAGAGGAACTTTGCCTCTTAGGATTGTTGTGCACAGTGAGACCGATCAATGCCGAGACTTTGAGAAAGAGTTTTATCTCTTTGTGGAAACGAAAAGGCTGTACCATAAAGGAGATGGGTCAAAACCGATTTCTTTTTGAATTCAAGGATGCTGCAGACAAGGAGAGGATCATGCGCATGGAACCTTGGACTTTTGATAACCACTTGTGTCTTAAAGAGCTTGATGTTACTATAGCTACCAATAGGGTTCTCTTTGATCACATGTCCGTTTGGTTACAAATCCACGATCTCCCTATTGATAGTATGACGAAGGAGGTTGGACTAAGGTTGGGTGCACGAGTAGGAGAAGTTTTAATGGTCGATACTAATGATCTAGGGTACGGATGGGGAGAATACCTTCGTGTGCGTATCAAAATTGATATATCCAAACCGCTATATCGCGAAGCCATGCTAAAGATCAAAGATCAATCACTCTGGGTTCATTTCAAATATGAGCGCTTACCCACTTTTTGCTTCAAGTATAGACGAGTTGGGCATTCAGATAAGGAATGTGAGCATGGCTTTCGAGAAGACTTGCGGCACACTCAAACACAAACTCAGTATGGGGTTTGGCTGAGGGCCTCTAACCCCAAGCGTCCTGATACACGTTTGCCAAAGGATAAATGCCCTAATTCACCACCAACCCCAACTGGAGACCCACCTGATGATGTTTCGGCTGAGAGAGATGCGTGTGAAAAGTTTCAACCGGTCAGTACTCACTTATCAGTAAATGTCTCAATTACACCACGGGAACAATCACAACAATACCAACTATGTTTGGGTGAAGTCCAAAGCCCCTTAAAATCACTTATGTTCAGCGAGGATGATATGCGAGCGGAAGTAACAGAATTGAACCATGGACCGTTGGTTGATCGGACTGACACCCAGATGATACTTGATCATAGTCTGGCGGGTACGGAGAGGGGAAGGGCCTTGTGGAAACGGCGGGCACGTACTGCATCCAAGTTGGACACTACAAGCAAAGGTTCCGGTAAGAAACAAAAGGTTGGTGCATCTAAGATTGAATCTTCTTTCATACCAGAGGCGGAGGCTGAATTCCAGCCCCACCTATCCAAATGAATCTCTTATGTTGGAACTGCCGAGGGCTTGGGAATCCTCGGGCAGTTCGGGCCCTTCACCAATTGGTAAAGGATGAAGTTCCCAAGATGGTCTTCCTATCGGAGACTCGTTTGGTTGGTGCTCGCTTACAAAATATTAGCAGAAAAATTGGTTTGAAGAATTGTGTGTCGGTTTGTGGTCCGGGTAGAGGTGGTGGTGTTGCTCTGTTATGGGACGACTCCACTATTGTTTCCCTCCACAGTATGTCTTCTTACCATATTGATGTTGTGGTTGAGGATGGTAATAATGATTAGTGGTGGCATTGTACGGGCTTCTACGGGCATCCAGACTCATCAAAACGACATTACACATGGAATCTTTTAAAGTCACTGAAACCAACCTTGGATCTTCCATGGTTAGTAAGAGGGGACTTTAACGAGATTCTGTTCTCTTGGGAGAAAGAGGGAGGAAATATTAAGGATTACAGATTACAACAGATGTTCCTTGAGGCATTAGATTTTTGTAATCTTCATGATCTTCAATATCGAGGGAACAAGTTTACATGGCAAAGAAACTGGGGATCAGGGTCCTTCATTCAGGACTAGTTGGATCGTTTTGTGTCTTAGACTAGTTGGAAATGTCGATTTCCAAATGCTTGTATTCATCATCTTTCTGCCCCAGTTTCTGATCATATTCCCATTGTCATCCGCTTACTTGGTCGAAGGTCATATTAGTCTGGAAGAACACGTCGATTTCGTTTGGAGGCTATGTGGGTTAATCATGATCAATGTGAAAATGTTTTCTCTAATGCGTGGAATTACAGTACCAATGGGAGTGATCTTTTAGAAAAGATTAAACAATGTGGTGAAGGTTTGGGTCATTGAAAAAGAGCTACTTTTGGTAATGTCCAACGCCAACTTAAAGCTAAGAAAGAAGAGTTGACACGGTTAAAAGGAAATCCCATTAGTGCGAAAGATTTAGATGCTGAGAGAGCCATCTCACGTGATATTAACACACTTCTCGAAAGGGAAGAAATTCTTTGGAAGCCAAGGTCGAGACAAACCTGGGTAAAAGAGGGAGATCGGAATACTGTATTTTTTCATCGGAAAGCCTCACAACGGAAAAAAAGAAATTTTATTGAGGGTCTGTTTGATAGGAATGGGACATGGGATTCAACGAAAGACCATATTCATACGGCAGCTGTTGAGTATTTTGAAGACATCTTCACTTCTACACATCCCAGTGATATGGATGACTTCCTTAGCTCGATTGAACCTCGAGTCTCTAAGAGAGATAATCTAAGACTTTTGCAACCGATGACAATGGAGTAAGTTAGGGGTGCTCTGTTTCAGATGGGTCCCACGAAGGCTCCGGGGCCAGATGGTATGTGTGCTCTCTTTTATCAGCAATATTGGCATATTGTGGGTCATGATGTTGTTCAACTGGTGGAGAATTTCTTTGCGCATGGAATTAACCTCACACATATTGCACTTATTCCAAAAGTTAGAGATCCTAAATTTGTCCATGAGTTTCGTCCTATTTCTTTGTGTAATGTGATTTACAAAATTATCTCAAAAGTGATTGCCAATAGACTAAAAATTATTCTTCCTGGGATTGTTTCTCAAAACCAGAGTGCTTTTGTTCCCAGAAGATTAATATCGGATAATGTTCTTATTGCTTTTGAAGTCATGCATTATTTAAAATCTAAGGCAAATGGTAAGAATTGTCAAATGGCTTTCAAACTTGACATGAGCAAAGCATATGACCGGCTTGAGTGGATGTTTATTGAAGGTACATTAGTCAGACTTGGGTTTTGTGAACGGTGGACAGATCTTGTTATGAAGTGTATCAGTTCGGTCTCTTTTAATATTTTGATTAATGGGGAACTCACTAGTAGCTTTGTACCGACGAGGGGGATTAGACAGGGCGATCCTCTATCTCCTTATATTTTATCCTTTCCTTTCTGCTGCTTTAAATCGTGAAAGTGCCAGGGGAAATCTTGGTGGAGTCAAGGTGGCAAGAAATAGCCCAAGCATCACTCATTTATTTTTTGCAGATGACAGTCTCCTCTTCTGTAGGGCCAAGGAGACAGAATGTAATCATCTGATGAGTATTCTTCGTCGCTATGAGGAAGTTTCAGGTCAGAAGGCAAATGTTGAGAAATCTAGTGCTTTCCTTAGCCCTAATACCCTGGAGTCTGTCTCGGAGAGTATAAAAGCAATTTTCGTGGTCTGCTCTTTTACAGTCCATGAAAAATATCTAGGACTCCCATCTCTTGTGGGTCGATCCAAAAACCAAATTTTGGTGTGCATTCGTGATAGGGTGGCTAATAAAGTTAAAGGGTGGAAGGAGAGACTTCTTTCTAAAGGGGGTAGGGAGGTCCTTATAAAAGCTGTGGCTCTGGAAATCCCAACCTTTGCTATGTCATGTTTCAGGCTTCCATCTTCATTGTGTAACACTATTGCTAGTCATTTGACCAAATTCTGGTGGGGTAGCTCAAGAGAGAAAATGAAGATTCATTGGGGGTCGTGGGACTTGTTGTGTCAAAAAAAATCCGAAGGAGGGTTGGGGTTTAGAGATTTGGAGTGTTTTAACAAGGCACTTCTTGCTAAACAGCTCTGGCGCCTATCGAAGACACCAAATTCCCTTATTTATCGTGTTTTTCAATCCCGATACTTTCCGAATGACACTTTGTTGAATGCTAGTTTGGGGTCTTACCCGTCTTTCACCTGGAGGTCAATGTGGGGGGCTATGGATTTATTGAAGAGTGGCATTAGATGGCGAATTGGGGATGGGAATTGTGTAAGAGTGGGGTTGGATCCATGGATCCCAATCCCATCTTCGTTCAAGCCGGTTTCTCCCATCTCGGATGAGTTGAAAAGGAGCAAAGTTTCTTTGTTTATTGATGATCAGGTTGGTGCGTGGAGGGAGGATTTACTTCGTCAAATTTTCATGCCACACGAGGTGTTATCCATATTAAGTATTCCAGTTCATCCGAGGGCCACTCACGACACGCTAATTTGGCATTGGGACAAAAAAGGTGTTTTCACGGTACGTTCGGCTTATCATGTAGCAAGACAAATTAAGGAGGTTGAGCAAGGGCGAGGTTCGAGTTCTGGACAAGATAGGGATTTCCAATGGAAAAAACTTTGGGCTTTACCAATTCCTCTTAAGATCCGATGCTTTGGTTGGTCCATTTTTCATGATTTCGTTCCATGCAACGCTAATCTGATGCGAAAATTTGTGCCTATCTTAGACCGGTGTGGCGAATGTGAAACTTTGACTCATGTGTTTAGCGAATGCCCGTTTGCGAAGGAAGTATGGAGTAATCACTTTGCTCGCAGTTATTCCAAGACAGGCTTTAGATTGCGTTTTGAAGATTGGCTGGATAATGTGATGGAAACAGAAACGATGGACAGAGCAGAACTTTTCTTAATCACAGCTTGGGCAATTTGGAGTGATCGAAACACGCGGGTTTTTGAAGGTATACAGTGTGGGTATTTGTGTTTTTGTCAGGGGCGGACCTAGCACTGGGCTCAGCTGGGCTGTAGCCCAGTGCAAGTTTTGTGGAACAAATTTTATTAAGCCCAGCCCATCCTGATTAGCCCACCACAGCCCACCCTCGCTGGGAAAAAATTCACTTTTATAGGGCCCAAAAGGAATCGAACCCAAGACCCATGGCAAGAATAACCACTGTCTTACCACTGATCTAGAAACTGATATGTTAGAATACCTTACAAACATTATTTATTTGTTACACATATTTCTCAATGAATTATAATAGTAATAGTATCATATGTTACTGCATTATTAACTTAACCAAACTAAACCTTGTGTCCCAATCATGTGTTACTCTATTACTAAATGATATACTTTATATATACATGCTATTTAGCCAAATTGTAATAAAGTTCATTCTAAATATTAGACTCAATTAACACTTATTTTTCTTTAAATATTTTGTTCTAACACTTTTTTTCTTTCACTCCATGCTTGTTTACTTTTGTAAGTAATAGATCCCCCCCACCCCCCAAAAAAAAAATTAGAGTATTCGTGGACCAAATAGACAAAAAAAAAAAAAAAACATTTGAGGGTGCTGTCTTCGAACCCCTGTATTTTTACGACACAATATACACATCCATTCAATCCCAGCCCACCCTAGATGACCATCCTGGGTCCGCCCTTGGTTTTTGTGGATCACTTTTGGAATGAAATCTTGGCTAGCCGTGAGCCTGGGATGCCTCGTATCCCTTCTGTGCGACCGGTTACTTGGCAAGCTCCGGCTATGGTATGTTTAAAGTGGATGTGGATGGGGCGTGTTTTGAGGAACTGCATGATTTTGGTGTTGGAGCGGTGGTTCGAAACCATGAGGGTCAGGTTATCTATGGCGTTTCATTGTTCATCTCGGGTGTTTTAGACCCTCTGGACTGTGAAGCAATGGCTGTTCTACGGACTTGTGTTGCGATGGAGGAGGCTGGGCTTCGGGGAGATGTGCTTGAATTGGATTGCCTGAATGTCATGCATTTGTTAAATGAGGCCGATCCATGTCTTGCTCCTTGTGGCCACATTATTGATGAGACAAAGAACTTTCTTTCTCAGTTGGGATTAGTAGAGGTCAAACATGTTCATAGGACTGGTAATAAGGTAGCACACGAGCTTGCTCGCTACGCAATTACACACCGTTCATATGTTTTTTTCTTTGATGTTCTTCCGGATTGTATCCAGTTTCTTGCTTCTCATGAGGTTGTGATTCGTTGATTTTGGTAATGGAATTTCCACTTTTCCATATAAAAAAAAAAGATAGATTCACGTGTGCTTTTGTGCAAATAAATACATTTTAGAAAGCATACACACACCCTCTCTTTTTTCTTTTTCACTTTTAAAAGTGGAGTTTTTAAGAAACAAGTCTTTAGAAACTATTACGATAAAAATGATTAGGAATGGTCTTCCTTGAATTGGGCGGTGCTAATTAGACTGAAGTTCGAATCCCTCCTCTTCAGGAAAAAAAGCACAAAAAAGTCTTATACCGGACACTTCGCCGCCAAATCTCTTCATTGACGATATTTTCCCAATTAATTTGAACACATGCATTTTCTTAACATTACGCGCTTAAATCTTTCTTAACCAAATAATCCGATCTTTTGCAAAACGAAATTATAATCTTTTGATTGCCAACAATACTGTAACTAAGAGGCAACCTATTGGCATGCAATTTAAAGGAGTAGCGCTTAAGATTCATTCTCATCGCCATAAATCACAATATAAATCGGTCTTTCTTTATCATTTCAAAGTTTTTGATCAATATCCTATGTATTTCATGGTGAGAAAATTTATGTATAGCTTTCTTATTTAGCTCTAATACATGCATATAGATTATATATTTAGCTGTAAATTTATGCATACCTTTCTTGTTTATATGTATAGCTTATTGGGTTGCAATCACAAAAAGTCAATGAAAACTATGACTGAAAGCTCATTGTCATGGATAAGAAAACAGAAGGAACAAAAACTATCTAGTGGTGGATGAGCCTTGCAATAAATTTGTGAAAGAAACTTTGAGCATAGAGTCCCAAACTTCTTGGTATAAAGTAAATTATGACTTTTCTTTGTTCTTTTTCATTTGGTTTAGGTTGCTTGTGAGAATTGCATCATCTTTTTTACTCTTTTTGTTGCATTCCTTTTTCTTTTTTCCTCGCCTGATTAAAATACTAAAATACGAGAGATTTTATGCATATTTTAGCAGCTCAGTATGCATCGAAATTTGAAGAATCTATAAAGAACACAAGATATTTATTTTTCTCAATCTAAAGCACATGATCCAAGAATGAGATTACTTGATGAAATAAGGGGAGGCAAACAAGCAGCACAAATAACACACTACAAGAAAAATGACTTTTAGCCATGCCAAAAAAAAAAAAAAAAAAAAACTTACGACTACTCGCGTGAAGCATTTAGCAACAACACGACACTGATCACGGTATAGTGACTGTCACAAGTGCTACAACCATTTGCGGCGGTGTATGCAGACTATGCAGCCATCACCCTCACTATCGCGAGTAGCAGAAAAAGAAGAAGAATACAACGATGTCTTCCATGGCTTTGCGACGGCTACAACCATGACAAAGAACCAAAGCAGCATAATGGTCACGGTTTTACATCTTGCACAAAGCAATGGCCATGGAGGAATAGACGACAGTTGCTAAAACCGTGGTTGAATCATCATTAAAGCCATTACCAACGATTACAAGCACCATTTGCAACGGTTTTGGACATTCACTAAAAGCACCTTTTCTTTTTCTTTTTTTCTTTTTTTTTTTTTTATAATTTTTAAAAATTTTTTTTATAGTGACATATCCAGAAAAATATCCAAAATGAAGTTTTTAACATCAAGCTACTCCTATTTATTTACCTAAATTTAAAAGCTACCACTATTCTAGCTAGGTCGTATTGGAAGATCTGGATACAACTTCATAACAACTAACAAGGTTTTTCTTTTCCAATCATATGTAAATAATCACAATATACAATTACTTAAAATTTCAACCTACACAAATTCTCCAAAAGGACCTAAATTAAATTACTGTAATAAACTAGGCAATAACTATTGAAGTTTTCATGTTTTTTTTTTCTTTCTTTTTTGATACTTACCTAGATCCGGACTGGATACATACACACCCCACACACACACACGCACATCCCAGCCCCATTTCAACCCCAAAGTCCACACTGGCCCACAGCAAAGCCCAACAAGAGTCGCACATTCCGACTGAAGAACAACGGAGGCAACTAACTAGAATCCTCTATGGAGATTTGAACCTCTCTCTCCCCACTAGGAAGAGAGAGGTTATACAAATTAGACTACACCCCCCTCGACAATGTTTTATTTAAATATACATAAAGTTTGTTAGAAATTTTAATACCTCTCAAAAGAACTTATCCTCTGAAGTGAATGTTGGCCACACTTTCAAAATCTTTCTAGTGCCGAGTGCTTAAAACCTCGGAATCTGAAAATTAAGTTTCTGGAGCAGCCTTTTTAGAGGAATGAGGCCCACTTGCCCAATGAGCTGCATTGTAAAATCTAAACCAAATAATGGGCCCCGAAATAGAAACTCATTGTTACTTTAGCCCATTAGTGCCCTTTCATGGCCCATAAGACTTCAAATCATTCGTTGTGGGTCATGAGCTTTCAAGTCTACTCTGGCCCAATTTTACAAAAAGTGGACTTGACAAAAACGAGACCCTTTTTCTTACATTTACAACATGATAGTCACATGGGAGCCACTCCCTACCGTTTTGTTCCTTTGAAGACTCTCTTGGTGTGTTTGATAACTTAATTAAGTGTTGAAAATAAAAAAAATTTGCATTTTTTTTTCCGTGCATTTGATAATATATAACTTTCATGAAAAAGCATCCAAAATCTATCGAAAACTTTACACAAAAAATTTGTACCGAAGAGTATCACTGAATATAGTCTATTTAATTACTTGAAACACTGTTTTCAAAATTACAAATTCAATGACTTTAAATTTTTAGTGTTATCAAACGGCACCATGGTTTTTAACTGAAAATGTGTATGATACAGAAACCAAACTACAATAGTCCCATGGAATAACTAATTTTTAGTTCTAATAGCAATGAAAGACATATATATGCACATGTGGTATGGGTGTGTGTATGTGCATATATATATATATATATGTGTGTGTATATATATATAGCTGAGTATTGACAATCTGGTTGTAGCCTTTTTGTACCATCCTTGAGTAATGAATTTCTAAAATTTCTTGGAAATTGGGGTTGGAAATATGGACATTTGACTAATACAAAAAGGACTTATTTCTTAAGACTTCATTTTTTGTCCCTTTTCTTTGGAGTGCATTTTGCCAACCTAATTCTGTTCACCCGTGGCTCATGTACCACTATTATGCTGATATGTGTCTCAATTCATTCTGATATTATTCTTACTTTATTTACAAAATTAGTAAATAGGACAAAAATAAAACACATGTCAATTTGGTAGTGACCGTAATGGATGAGCAAAATTACACTTTTCCCATTGGGTGTTTATTCATCATATCTGAAACAAAAGCAAGTTTATGACTTTGTCAATTTTGTTGTGTTTGACAATAGAGCACTGTTTATTTCATGGGATGACCATTGAGTACTAATCTAGAACATGTGACCTAACTTACCTAAGCTGCTTGGTGACTCAGTCATTAGTTCCATGTAACTTAGTGATGTGAACAGTGATTTAAAGAGCAGCCACATTTTGACATTATAGTGCAGTAAGACAAAATGAGACTGCCATTTTCCAATTTACTCAAGTAAATCTTTTGACTTTCTGGAACTAATATTATTTTTTTTCAGTGAAAATAATATTCTGGGTATAATATTAAAGCAGCATATACATGTCTGTTTCACACCTGTTTTCATTATTTCTTGCTGTATGTATTAAGAAATTTCACAAATTGTTTTTTCTTTAAAAAAAAAAAAGTTTTAAAAAATTACAAGAGCAATCATAATGAAGGTTTTGTCAGGCTCAGTTCACGTTCATTAGAAATGACATGTGTTGAATTCTTTTTCTTTTTTTCTTTTCTTTGTTTCACCCTTTTTTTTTTTTTTTTGAGGAATTGTTGCACCCTTTAAGCATATTATTTTTGTTTATTGCTGGAAAAGGCATTTTGTCCCCAAAGGTGTTTATTTTCTTTGTTTTTCTTAATTAGTTTCGGACTTGGTCCTCTCCATTTTACAAAATGAAAATTTTGTGAATGTTGTGATAATATATTTTAAGGGGTAGCTTACGTTTTATACCCTCATAGTTTGGTGTTGGTGTCAATTTGGTCCCTCTACTTTGATTATTGTTCCAATTTAGTCATTTTACTAGTTCTAGACTTATAAATATTATGAAAACCCCCTAATATTTACAGATTTCTAAAAAGTACCCTGAATATTATATATATATATATATATTTATTTTTTTTATGAAACCCAAATCAGTCGAGATTTAACTTGATAAGACCTATTAACAAGCTAAAGATTGCTAACTACCTACGAAGTTCTCACGAAGTTTTATTGATACTACAGTGTAAGGATTTATAAATTAGCAATAATTCTTTTGTGTCGTCAAGTCAATGTATTTCTCTTACAAGATACCAGATCGGTGGAAAGTGGTGGTAGTGGTAATATAAAAAGATACTAAAATTAAGAAAAGAGGTAATACTAAAAAAGACTAAAAACTTTTGGGGAGTCTAATATAACTCTTCAAACTAATAGGGTTCTAACTTTGATTATTATTGGGGGTAAGGGATTAAATTGACTTACTTATGAAAGTATAAGGATGAAATTGAGATAAATGAAACTTCAGGGAAAGAAACTGAGTCTAAATTGCAGGGGTGAGAAAAGTATATTACCCTATTTTAAGTGACAATCTTCCATACAAAAGGAAGTTTAAAAGGTTATATTTGAGTTTTCATGTATGTCAGTTTCAAGTTTCAAGTTTCAGCCGAGCGGGATGTAGTCCAATTGGTATAGCCTCTCTCTTACCAGCAGGGAGGGGGAGGGTTTGAATCCCCATGAGTGATTTTAGTTGCTTATCCTAATTATTCTTTAGTCGAAATAAGTGGCCCTTGTTGGACTTTGCTATGGGCCAATATGAGACTTTAGAATTGGATTGAAATTGAGATGTCTATGTGTGAGAAGAGCGGGTGTATCTAATTTGAATCCAGATAAGTATATAAAAATAAAAATTAAAAACAAAAGAATTTCAAGTTCAACGTTTAGACGTCAAGCTTTCCATTTCTCTCAAAAGTAAAAAGAAGCTAAAAAAAATCCCTTGCTTTATACATACTTTAATAAAAAGTGGGTTCTCTTCTACCTTCTCTCCACAACTCTTAGTCGCCCTAGTTTATTCCACTTTATGTGGGTTGGTCTCTCATTATGAGAGTTTTTTATCCCTTGATTTTTTTAGGGTTTTGTCCTTCTCTTTGAGAAATTTATTTATTTATTTTTTTTTAAATTTTTTTTGTGTTTTTTGTTTGTTTGGTATGGGTTCTTCCTAGATCTACTATCTCTTCGTGTTTTGTGATCCGACCTTCTATTCGCTGTTTCAACCATATATTTTCAGCTCAAGTGCTTTCGTCATGTAGATTTGGCGCTGTCTCCCTCAAATTTGACGTTTTTCGTTAGATTTGGCGTTTTAATAGAGTATCTTCGCAGTGACAGTGAGCTAGGTCTGTGGCAACTTCCACTCTCAGCCGGCTCATTGTTGAGCTACCCCATAGACAGTTTCATCTTAGGAATGGAGAATTTGTAATGCAGTTACGAAGTTTGTGTTACTTAATTTTATGTTTTTGTACTTCAATATGTTTGTGCTAGTTTCTTTTTGGAATTTGCTTTCTGGATGAATGAAATTCACTTGTTTAAAAATAAATAAAAAAAAAGCTAAGATTTTTTTGGGTAAAATGCACATTTCTACCTTGCAATTTCACAAAAGGCCCTTTCCTTTCAATTTGAGCAACTGTTGACTTGTATAGCCGTCAATATTAGAGCTTGGCTTAGACCATCTCTTATGTAAAATGTCATTTTCTCCTATGAAACTTATATTTTGACTTTGTTAAACTATCTCCATTTCACATGTTAACCTCGTGTTATTACTAAATTATAGCATCTCCTCAAAAATCTCTACAATAATGTGCCAATAATTATGCTAAATTATAGTAATGCTATAATTTGTGCCAAAGTTGACATGACATTTGGCATACCATTGGAGATTTATTTTTAGAGGGTTATGCTATTATTAGGCGTGCAATAGGGTAATAAATTAGCTTTTTTCAATACAATCCAAGGAATAACATTTTTTATGGCATATACTATTGGAGCACAGATCAAACAATTTTGCATTTAACATTGTATTAATGCCAAAATATAGGTTTGGCGTGAAAAAAAAATGATGCCGAAATACTTTATTTTGATATTTATGCATAATGGCAATTCTTGATGTACACTAAGGGGGTGTTTGATAACCCAATTAAGTGGTGAAAATGAAAACTTTCAGCACTTATTTGTTTTCAGTGCGTTTGATAACGTATCACTTAATTGAAAATGCATACAAAAAATCACTGAAAACTTTAAGTGAAAAATTTCTACTGAAAATATTCATTGAATGTAGTCTATTTCAGTAGTTAAAAATATGTTTTCAATACTACAAATTCAATCGCTTAAAATTTTCAATACTTAAAATTCAGCACTTAATTTTCAGTACTTAATTTTCAGTTTTATCAAACGCACCCTAAGTAGTGCATTTCATACACTAGTTCGTTGAAAGGAATGCAAATGTCAAATTATAGTTTGAATATTAAAAAATATTAATAATAAAAATAATAAATAAAACATCTCCAATGCACATTCTATCGCTCCACTCAAGTTATAGCAATGTTATTCTTGCCTGCAAATTTGAAACCAAGAATATCTTTGCTATTATTTGAGAGGAGCGATATAAGATGCATTACTGAGGTTTTTTTTTTCCTAACATTCATGGTATAAAATTATAGCATGAAATATAGAAGGTGTGTTGAGGAATCTCTTGCATTTGAATTTTTGAAAACATGGATTGTGATCTTCATCAAAAGTTACATACTTTAATTAGCATTTATTAAAATTTTAAAGTCTGAATTCTTTAAATCAACAAAACAAAATTGATAGTTTTTTATAAAGAATAAATTCCACAGACCTCCATGCTGTAACAAATCTAGCGATATATAATTCATGTGCTATGGAATTTCCCTTCCTCATAGAACGACCGTTCCTGAGTGAAGGAGTGAGTAAGCTGTTTGAGAGACCCAAGAAAAAGATCCCCACAAAGCTCTCTAGATCTACAAATAAACTCCACCAAAACTATAGATATGATTAAAGATTGCCAAATCAGATGAAGACAACACCGGATCTGTATAACGAGAGCACCAAATTTGAAAAGGTAATGTCGACATATTCACGAAAAGGAATAGCCGAATCTGGTCGCAAAAAGTAATAGAGCAAGGAGATCGCAACTGGGAACCAGACTAAATAAAACTAAAAAAAAAACTCAAAGAGAGGGACAAGAAAACACTCATAAAGAGGGTAAAACCCTACTAAAGAGAGACACTAATACTGCGATAATCAGAGACTCTCTCATGGAGGGAGAGCACCCAGAGAGCACTTGAGAGGGGTTTTTTTTAGTTGAATGCAAACAGTTCTAATTTGTTTTTGAAATTACATCGTAAGTACTTCTAATACTATCGGAATAACATCAAGGTTCTTGAATTTGCATTTCAAATTTAGTTCCTAACACATGTTACAATAGAACAATTTAAATAAATTTTAATAATATTTGATATAATTTAATAAACAATAGAAGTATAGAACAACTCTCTATAATTGTCAAAGCTTTATTTAAGTAATCTACTATGAGTAAGTTTTTTAGGCACAAACAAATCTCACAACACAATGTATAAATATTACAATGTGTCTATCTCTTCTCTGTGGATGGATTCCAGAGTGTCAGTGGAATATAACAAAAGAGAACTAGATAGACACTTTATAATATTTATAAATTATATTTATCTGATTTATTTGTGCCTAAAGACTTACTTAACTACTATATAGAAAATTTCAAAAAGTAAATTAATGTAAAAAAGAAAAAAGAGTGAAAAGATAAACTTGAAAAATGAAACATGTCCACTCATGAGGCCCATATAACATTTGTCAATGATGTCCAATACACTTTGTCACGAAAACTAAGTCCCACCTACAAGATTTCTTTCATAACCAAAAAGATCACACGATGGGATAGTTTTGACTCTTGACTATCTAGCTAGTTTTACAATCCTCACTCATATTGGTTTTTTTAGTAACAAAAAATTCACAATCCAAAAGGTCAATAAACACGACATTAGGTCAACGGGTGAGACCATCCTCTTAATTTTTTTTCTATTAAAAAAATGAGTATTAACTCTATGAAAAACTCAATGTCTTGGTATTTATTTATTTATTAATTAGATTATTAAATACATTGGTACCTTTCTAGTTATAGTAAATGTCACATCACGGCTTAAACTAATAGAAAGATAGGACAATTTTTAATAGAATATAGAACTTAGTTTTTCTTTGAACCCTACTTTTTTTTATAAACTTGTTTAAATCAATGTCAATAGTTAATGACATTAGAAAGAAAAAAAGAAAAAAAAAAGTATAACAGAATTGACCATTTAGAGGACACAAGATGAAACTTTTGTAAAATTATAGGTATTAAAGTGTTTTCAAAGCTTAATTATTTTAAGCCATGTGGTTTATTCCGTCATTCTTTTTTGACACCGTTAACGATTATACTTAATCGAAACAAGTTTATAAGTTAAGAGTTCAAAGGATTAAAATTAGGGAAATTTTGTGATAAACCCTTTAAAACTAGTGTATAGTTTGTAAAACCCAACAAAAGTTAATTTTTAATATAAACCCAAAGTGCTTATTTGTTTTAAAGCGAAATCCCTTCTTTTTAATTTTTTTTTGTTTTTATGACAAATCTACCCCCACCACTACCACAATCGTCATCTTCATCATCAGCACGATCGCCATCGTCGCCGCCACCACGCCATTCCATCGCCACCGCACCACCAACACTGCCATCACAGCACCATTATCACCACCATCGCAGCACCACCATCACCACCATCGAAGCACTACCACACTCGCCACAGTGTCCACCATTGCAGCACTACCACCATCGCCACCATCATAGCACCACCACCCCACCGTGTCCACCAGTGCAGCACCACCACCATCGCCACCACGTCTACCATCGCAGCACTAGCACCAGCACCATCATAACAGCACTACTACCATCGTCGTCACCATCACCATCACCATCACGATCACCACCACCACCATTGTCAGTGTCATCACCACCACCATTGTCACTGCACCACCACCACCACCTCCCCCTTAACAGCACAGTTCATAACCACATCCATCATAGCACCACCATGACCACAATATTATCAGTTTTTGCAAACAGATAATATTATCTATTTTCAAAAACTGAGAATTTTTCACCACAACCTCCACCACTGCACCACCACCACCACCACCACCACCACCACCACTGCACCACCACCATCACCACCTCCTCCCCCTTAACAGCACAGTTCATAACCACAGCCATCACAGCACCACCATGACCACCACCAGAGCACCACAATATTCTCAGTTTTTGCAAACAGATAATATTATCTGTTTTCAAAAACTGAGAATTTTTCACCACAACCTCCACCATCGGAGCACCACCACCACTGTACCACCACCACCACCACCTCCCCCTTAACAGCACAGTTCATAATCACATCCATCACAGCACCACCATGACCACCATTAGATCACCACAATATTATCAATTTTTGCAAACAGATAATATTATCTGTTTTCAAAAAGATAATATTATCTGTTTTCAAAAACTGAGAATTTTTCACCACAACCTCCACCGCTGCACCACCAATACCACCACCACCACCACCTGCTCCCCCTTAACAGCACAGTTCATAGCCACAGCCATCACAACACCACCATGACCACCACCAGAGCACCACAATATTCTCAGTTTTTACAAACAGATGATATTATCTGTTTTCAAAAACTGAGAATTTTCACCATAACATCCACCATTGGAGTACCACCACCACTTCACCACCACCACCACCACCACCACCTCCCCCTTAACAGCACAGTTCATAACCACCATCATCACAGCACTGCCATGACCACCACCAGAGCATCACAATATTATCTATTTTTGCAAACAGATAATATTATCTGTTTTCAAAAACTGAGAATTTTTCACCATAACCTACACCATCGGAGCACCACCACCACCACCACCTCCCTCTTAACAACACAGTTCATAACCACCATCATCACAGCACTACCATGACCACCACCAGAGCACCACAATATTATTTGTTTTTTTTCAACAGATAATATTATCTGTTTTCAAAAACTGAGAATTTTTCACCACAACCTCCACCATCGGAGCACCACCACCACTGCACCACCACCACCACCTCCCCCTTAACAGCACAGTTCATAACCACCATCATCACAGCACTACCATGACCACCACCAGAGCACCACAATATTATCTGTTTTTACAAACAGATAATATTATCTGTTTTCAAAAACTGAGAATTTTTCACCACAACCTCCACCATCGGAGCACCACCACCACTGCACCACTACCACCACCACCACCTCCCCCTTAGCAGCACAGTTCATAACCACATCCATCACAGCACCACCATGACCACCACTAGAGCACCACAAATATTATCTGTTTTCAGTTTTTGCAAACAGATAATATTATCTGTTTGCAAACAGATAATATTATCTGTTTTCAAAAACTGAGAATTTTTCACCACAACCTCCACCATTGCACCACTACCACCACTGCACCACCACCACTACTGCAATCACCATTGTTGTCATCATTGTCGCTGTCATCGCCGTCACCGTTGTCGTTGACATCACACCATCGTCACCTCTATTACCATCGTCATCACCACCACCATAGCACCACCACAACTATCATCGCAGCACCACCACAACTACCATCGTCACCTCCATCTATAATCGCAGCACCTCCACCACCATGTCACCCTTATCACTATCGCAACAACACCACCGCCATCGTCATCTCCATCACCATCGCTACCTCCATCTACAATCACAGCACCTCCACCACTACGTGACCTCCATCCTGATTTTGATTTTCTGTCTCGTGTAAGAGGAGAGGTCATATTTGGTTTCTTATTAAATTAGGTCATTTTGGTCTTTTTGGTTGGGGAAGGGGTTATTGAGTTAGATATTAGAGTATTGGACTTTATGTAGTATTGTATTGATTTTAGGGTGCTATGGCTGAGCGCCCCTTAAAATTAAAATTGTAGGCCTCAAAAAGTCAAACTTTACTACACAGGGTATCAAAATAATTTGTAGCCTATCAATTTATACATTTGCTTTGTACGTACTGATATATACTAATTTATCACTATGAATAGATACTAACGTTGTCAACATTATCCTAAAACTTAAAAGAAATAGAAAAAAAATTATTAAATAGTCCTTGAAAATTCTTACCTGGACCCATTAGTTACGATTAGACGACATGAAATGTCTCCAATGGCTATGCTCAGAAAAATTTCAGTACGTTTGTTCATCTATTTTTGCTCATTTATAGTTTAGGATTCCACCGGGTAACATGTGTATTAATAAGACAAAGATAAAATAGAAATAAAATATAACACATATCATTCAAAAGATTAAGTGAACAACGAAAAGCAAAAATGTTCTATTTACCTTTCCCTTCTCGTAGTATTTCCGCAAATGTATGGCAAAGACACAACAGTTATATAGTAATACTGGAGGGGAGACACTTACTAGTGAGTGCATGTAAAAGACTGAACGAGAGATCATAAAAATTGAGGTGAGTGATTGAGAACCGATTTTTTATTTAGGTTGTCTTTAAAAACAAAAATAAAAGAAAGAAACATTACACTATTCTTGTGAAATCATTTTGAAATTTTGAGTAAAACATTTTATAAGTTGTACTGTAATTACTAGTACTTAAAAAAATTCTTCTTAGGCCCCATCCCACCTTTCGTTTTTTTTATATCACTTTCTACATACGATACAAATAGATAGATAGATATATGGTAAATGTCATTAATATCTTGGTATAATCTCATATCAGAGACCTTTTTAAAATTTTGAATAATATCATTCATCTCTCTTATTTTTAAAATTTTGTATCACTGACCTCCTTTCTGTTAATAGAGTGGATGAAATCTTGTAATGTCAATAAATTTTAAAGATGAAATGACATTAGTTCCCTTGCAATTGACTATCTGACCAAAATAAACTCACAATTAAGCTTGTGTCAAATGACATAAAATGTCCTCAAATGAGATATTTCAAGGTATGGGCACATTTGTCAAGTAAAATATCTAATATAAATACATAATTTGAGGGCATTTGTGTTGTCGCACTCGCCCCGAAGGTGGGGGCAGTCCCCTCGAGGATTGCGACCATTTTAAAAAGAAATAAAATAAAATAAGATAAAAGGCTCAAAGCAGCAAACCAAAGTGTGAACAGAAATGTGTGAAAGTGCGTGCAAGTGGGAGTAGAGGGCCAGTAAAAGTTTCAGAGTCGCCACCTAACGTTATCGGGAGTTATCTGCAAAGACAATTAACGTAAATCATCTTCGACTTTTGAAAATTGTTTTGAGAAAGTAGGCCCTTTTAAAAGTGACTCTTGATAGTCGTGCGAAACCAGAGTTCTTGAGATAGGTTCAGGGACTCGATTATGTCGAGGGAAGGTATTAGGCACCCTCGAACATCCATGACACACGATTTCCGGTTTAGTGGTTTTCATAGTAACGGGGCGTAAGTAAGAAGTAGTAGAATACATATAAAAGAAATTAAATCCGAGCATCCGTGACACGCGGTTGCCAATTTACGTATCTCGACACGAGATAGTTTGAAAATATGTATGTATCTCGACACGAGATAATTTGAAAGTATGTACGTATCTCGATTCGAGATGGTTTGAAAGTATGTAGTTATGTATACGTATCTCAACTAGAGATAGTTTGAAAATATGTACGTATCTCGACTCGAGATAGTTTGAAAGTATGTAGTTATCTCGACTCGAGATAGTTTGAAAGTATGTATGTATCTCGACACGAGATAGTTTGAAAGAAAATAGTTATGTCCGAACCCAAGTATGGGTTACATACGTATCTCGACACGAGAATCAGGCTGTATGTAGTTCTGTGCTGTGTATGTGTGTGGGTGTTTTGGTCGATCTAGACCGTGAAAGTGTGAAATAGTATTTTAAGTAAAGTCGGTGTAGCTAGGAACTTGAACCTGCACGGTATAGTCCTAGACTTTAACCTTTGAAGAGTAGTTTTTGGAAAATGTGTAATAGATCGACTGTGCAAATAATGAGCGCTATGCCCAAACATCTTGTCATCAAGCTATTGATTAACCTGACGGAATAGGCATGTTCGGGGTAAGTGAAAAGTGTTTTTTTGTTTTATGTTTTATGATTTTTTTTGTCTTTTTTTTTATGTGCCGGAAGCAAGGGTCGGTGCCCAGTGATTTGAGAAAGTGCTGGAAGTACGGGTCGGTGCCCACGTAGTTTGAAAAAGTGTACCGGAAGTATGGATCGGTGCCCAGTGGTTCAAGAAAAAGTGCCAGAAGTAAGGGTCGGTGCCCAGTGGCTTAGAAAAGTGTGCCGAAAGTACGGGTCGGTGCCCAAGTAATGAAAAAGTTTTACTGGAAGTACGGGTCGATGCCCAATGATCTAAAAGAGTAACCGGAAGTAAGGGTCGGTGCCCCCGTAGTTTGAAAAAGTGTACCAGAAGTATGGGTCGGTGCCCAGTGGTTTAGAAAAAGTGTACTGGAAGTATGGGTCGATGCCCTGTGAGTTTGGAAAACGTGTGCCGGAAGTAAGGGTCGGTGCCCTGTGATGTAAAAAAGGATGATGTGAAAGTTTTACCGGAAGTACGGGTCGGTGCCCAGTGGGAATGGAGAGAAGTATAAAATCTTTTGTGTTCTCTGATTTTCATCAATGAATATCAATAACAGGAGATAAAATGCAGTCGGGTAGGTCATTAGATCTCTTTTCGACTGACGTAGAATATAAAGTCCAATCGAGTGGAGTTCGAAGGTCTCCTTCCGACTAGCGCAGGATATAACAGTTTGATAACGTTCAGCCGGGTGGGTCATTAGATCTCTTTCCGGTTGACGCAAGATATAAAGTCCAATCGGGTGGAGTTCGAAGGTCTCCTTCCAAATGGTGCAGAATATAGCAGTTTGATAAAGTTCAGTCGGGTGGGTCATTAGATCTCCTTCCGGCTGACGCAGGATATAAAGTCCAATCGGGTGGAGTTCGATGCCTCCTTCCGATTGGCTCAGGATATAGCAGTTTGATAAAGTTCATCCGGGCGGGTCATTAGATCTCCTTTCGACTGATGCATGATATAAAGTCCAGTCGGGTGGAGTTCGAGGTCTCCTTCCGACTGGCAAAAAGAAGGCGGAATATCCAACCAATGGATTTATAGGGAGACCACACCACTAAAAGAAAATAAAAGAGAAAGAAAAAGGCGGAATATCCGACCAGTGGATTTATAGGGAGCCCCAGACCACTAAAGCATATAAGTAAATAAAAGAAAAGAAAAATGCAGAATATCCGACCAGTGGATTTATAGGGAGCTCGAGACCACTAAGTGTAAGAGTTTGAGGGAGTTACCTGTGCAAAAGGGGGCAATTTCAAGCCCAGTCGATGTTTTGTCGAGAAAGAATGAAAGAATTCAAAGGTTTGAAAGGATCGTCATCGAGAAACGTCACAGAAATAAGTCGAGAAAGCCCCAAGTTGAATTTCGACACGAAATTGACCTGAATGGACATTATAGTTGGGTTTAGAAAGGCCGGAATAGTCGAAATGCCTATAAGGCGGGCCGGAATGGGTCTAGGTTGAGTTGAGCGGGACTCGCGGGTTAGAACTGGCAGGTAGAGCCTGAAATGGACTTATAAAAAGCCAAACAGGTCCTAAAAGTTGGATTTGGCCAAATGTGAGGTCACTGGTGCGTCCGAAATGGCCAAATTAGCTGGGAACACGTGTCCGTTCATCAATATCCGGACCCGTAGTGAAGAAAATAGGGAAAAATTGAATGTGGACCAGGGTGACACGTGGCAGGTCAATACCACGTGTCAGTTGCTCGTTAGCTAGTCAAAGTGACTGGACAACTGACGTGGCAGCGGACTGGGCAGTCCACGTGGCAGACAGCGCCATGTGGCAACTTCTGATTAGATAGTCAGTGCTGACTCAGCATGACATGCGAGGACGTGGTATGATGATGTGGCAGTTAATGCCACATGTCAAGCCTAGATTGGTTGGTCAACGTTGACTCAGCACTGATGTGTCAAGACAAGTGGCAGATGACGTGGCAGATTATGCCACATGTCAGTTTGTTATTGGATGTCAATGATAATGTGGCATCAATGTGGTATTACACGTGGCAGTCAACAGCCACGTGTCATGTTTTGGTTGGGTGGTCAACGATGATGTGGCACCACGTGCCATCCTCTGGTTGGCCGGTCAATGCTGACTCAGCACTGACTGGGCTTACCTGCGCGTGGGCACGGGAAGGAGCACTGGTGGCGCGTGCGGCGCATGTGACATCTTCTAGTGACCGTTGGAGGTCAGGCCATCGAGGTTGGAATCATCTTAGCCAGACGATTGGCGTAGTGTTGGTGGTTTCCGGCGGTGGTTGCCGGAATGGCCGCCGGAGTAGATTCTGTGCAGCGGCGGTGCGTGGGTGTTTTCGGAGGCGCGTGGGCCCTCTGTGGGACTGATTTGGTGGTGGCACCAGCGGCGTTGGCTCTGGTTTGACCAGGAGGACCCACTGGATGGGGAGGTGAGATTCAGGGAGCTAGTTTAGGCTCTGTTTGGTTGGTATTCCAGTTTCTGGGAGTGGGCTAAAGGGTCGTTTGGTTTGAGCTCGGATCCTGGGCTTTCTGGATGTGTTTAGAAGCTGGTTTTTTTAGGGGGACTGGGTAATGAGGTGAGGTTTATGGGTTTTGTAGCGCCCCGACCTGCTGTGGCCGAAACGCTCACGAAAACCCCGCTAAACGCAAATAAAAAAAAACTACTAAATAAAGTCTATGCAAAGTTTAATCCCAAGGGCAAAAAGTTTAATCTTGGATTTCTCAAGAACGCAACATTTTTCACAAATATGGAAACTCCAAAACAATCGCATGAATCCGTCAAACTCATTGGTCCGTACAAACATGATGACAAAACTTAAAATATATACAAACCCAAACTTCAAATATTTACATCATAAACACTATTCAAACCGTCAACCAAAGTTAACATACAAAATCCGTTAACAACATAAGTTTAATACAAATATTTACAACTCCAACAAGCCAATCCAAAATGTCGCACATACATCCTAAACGTATACAACGACTCGAGACTCATAGAAGTGGGGCCTACGCTGCAATGCCTACAAAAATGCTTATGTGGGTGTGAGCAACCCTTGGCTCACAGCTAGACAACCCAAATAGTACAATATAAACATTCAAATCAACGCATAATCCACATTCAAGCAAATTCAACTAACATGTACGCTAATGCGATGCATTCCCTTAAATGTAATGACACACGCACCCAGGCCCATTTCGCTCAGCTCTTTTGGCCGTTTCCAAGGTTCGCTACTTGAATTTTTTATCGCTTTCGCTATGCACGTGCATGACATATAATATTCGTGCCATGCTCTATGTATGTATTTCATACAATTCGCTCATGAATTTAATTCAACCAAAATATAAATTCAACAATTAATGTTCATACTACACTATTTCGGTTTCTAGAAAACCTACCTCAAGTCTTTATGAAAATTAGTGCAATGATTTAGTCCGCTCGCTCCGGCGGCTCTTTTGCGGCGCTCCCACTTGCCTCTGAACCTGAAATCTTAAATAATTAGGTTTTATCGCATATATAGGCTAATAAGCATAATTTATAATCAAAATGAAACTTAAATATTGATTTTGCAAGCCAATTTTTAATTTTTTTAAAGCAGCCCATGTTTTGTTCTTATAATACCAAGACCCAAAACAACCTATAATCATGAATTTCATGAATTTTGAACCCACAATTCACTTATAGCATTCAAGAACCTATCCCAATATCATCATTCATTCTATCAAACTCAAAAAAATACCCAATTCTAGACCAATTTTCAGATTTGCAAACATACCCAAAAGTTCTTCTTCAAGCTCTTGAAAGCTTCAAGAACACAACAATGGTGAAACCCCCAATGCACAACCCATCTTTACCAAACTTGAAACAAAGGATCCCAATGGTATATAAAGCATATATAAACACTTAAACAACTCCAAAACCTAACAAATTCATACACCCAAACTTTCTATTTTTGGATTTTTTCCAAACCCTAAAAAAAACCCATTTTTCAAACTTCATCAAAACTCAATTTTAACATGTAGGATTCATACAACATCATATATATAACCCAAGAATCATCTTAGCAACCTCTAAACATGAATTTAAACATCAATTTTCGGATTACAAAAACCAAAATCTAAAAACCCCAATTACAAAGAACCCTAGAGAGAGAGAGAGAGATAGAGAGAGAGAGAGAGACATACCCACTTGTTGTTCTTCACTTGCAACTAGAAATTTCTAGCTTATGTGAAGGTTGGATTGTAATATCTTCAATCTTCCATCTCTCTAGTTCTTCTTCTCTCTTCTTCTTCTCTTTTTTTTTTTCTTCTGAACCCTCTAAAGATATATAGTGAATGAGACTAACGTTTGTCTCATAAAATCTGATTTGTAACTTTTAAAAATTATGTTTAACACCCCAATATTTCTTAAAACATGCACTCGAGTCCCCAACTTTCCCATATCATCTTAGGACCCCAAAGTATCAATAATTAACAATATAACCCCCATATCACAAATATAAATGCCCAAAAAATAAATTAATAAAAATAAAAGAAATATATATAATTTTTGCATCGTTTTCGCTTTACTAATTAATTTAAATCACCGTATTTCGTTTTAGGTCTCACAACTCTCCCCCCGTTAAAATAAATTTCGTTCCCGAAATTACATACCGTGATTGAAGAGATACGGATATTGCTTTTGCATGCTTTCCTCGGTTTCCCATGTCATCTCCTCGATCGCTTGACTTCACCACAAAACTTTCACCATAGGAATCTCTTTGTTCCTCAACTGCCGCACCTGTTGGTCTAAGATTTAAACTGGTTTCTCTTCATACGATAGATTCTCGTCAAGCTCTAACAGTTCTAATTCTAATATGTGCGATGGATCTTTGACATATTTACGTAACATTGAGACATGGAACACATCATGTAGTCGCGACAATTCGGCCGATAATTTCAATTTATATGCCGCAGTTCCGATTTTCTCTATAATTTCGTAAGGCCCAATGTTCCTCGGAGATAGTTTTCCTTTCGCCTTTCCACGGTGAGACTTTCAAAAACACTTGATCGCCCACTTCAAATTCAAGTTCTCGCCTACGAGTGTCTGCGTAACTTTTCTGCCGACTTTGAGAGGTTTTCAACTTTTCACGAATAATATCAATCTTACTAGTCGTTTCCTGAATAATCTCAGGGCCAAATATTCTGCTTTCAATTTTACTTTCGCCCACTTCGCCCTAATATATAGGAGTCCTACACTTCCTGTAATACCCCGTATTTTCAATAAATATTAATGCAGAGAGGTTCTATATACTTTCCTTGACCATTCATGCAATTTCATCTTCGATCGATCAAAGCTAGTTCGAGCGATCGAGAATCCCAGTATTTCAAGCGATCGAACCTTGTTCAATTGATCGAAACCCTACCGACATAAATTTAATACGTGGTCCCCACTTCGATCGATCAAACCCTTTTTTAATCGATCTAACTGACCGATCTGAGTTCGATCGATCGAGCATCCTTCGATCGATCGAGAATGTAATTATCAGAATTCCAGTTTCTGCGCAAATGCTGCCACCTACACTCCCATTTCCCCTATATATACATTGCATTCGTGTGTAATGTAAGGTTGCTGAACCTTGTGCTTAAGAGAGAGTTGAGAGTGTGTGCTTGTGTGTTGGTACATATATATACACATACCTCCATATATCTATATATATATACACAGCTTGGAGAAGAAAAGAAGGAGAAGAAGAAGAACAAGAAGAGGCCAGGAAAGAGAGACAGAAGAGACGAAGAGAGGAGCAGAGAGAAGTGGCCACCATTGGAGGAAGCTTGGAAGCTTTCAACCGAGCCAAACGCGCCCTTAACAACTTTCGGTGAGTTCCAAACTCACTCGGTAACTTAGTTATGATGTTTTACATATTCTGGACGTATAAATTATAACCCAAACACCCTAGCACATTCTGCACGTTCACAGGAAGAATCTGTGGAAGACGAAGTTCGACCGATCGAACTGAGTTTAATCGATCGAACATCACTAAGTCTCAATCGATCGAAATAAGTTCAATCGATCGAGATCACTTTTCTTCGATCGCTCGAGAAGACTTCAACCGATCGAACATCACCTTTCCTCAATCGATCGAGAGGACCTCAATCGATCGAACCCGAGCAGAACATAAATGTATTCCTTTCAGTTTATAATGCATAGTGCGTAGTTGTTTAATTGTTGTTTCGTGTTCCTATTATGCGATATTATGGATTTCGAAGGTAATGGGATACGATAACGAGATTGAGATAACATGGTGAGTAACGTAGTCGGGTTCGGAACGCTAGTAATAGTACGACGCGATAACGGAGTAAGTTGAGATGATAATACTGGGTAGTATTGGATAAGTGAGAAGTCAGTCAGTAAGAGGATTTGTATGTTCAAGGTTGTATGAGTCGAGCTGATGATTCGCTCAGGTTGAATCCAATAAGTGTATATCAAGGATTTGATCAGGATCTTGAGAATTATGGGTGCACAGTACTCGCAAGCGTTCTTAAAAGCGGTGAACAGTAAGAGTTCTTAAAAGCGGTGAACAAGAGTAGATGTGGCATGCCCATGATTTGAATTACCAGAGCTATGTATGTACAATACTCGCAAGCGTTCTTAAAAGCGGTGAACAGTAAGAGTTCTTAAAAGCGGTGAACAAGAGTATGGGTACATCCATGGACCAGTCGTTATATGAGAACGATGTATGGGTGCTCGCAAGAGTTCTTAAAAGCGGTATAGCGGTGAACAAGAGCACTGGTATGTTGTGCTGATATAATCAGTTCGAGATAGTCAGTGGGTATTGTGAAATCAGTCTTAGAGTGGGAATTGATAAGAATCGATTAATGATACGTCTGAATAAACGAGTGAGGAATATATTTAGTATCACTGTCATACATTGTTCATAATGGTAATTATGTTATTTCTATGAGACTGTGTTAGTTAGTGCTCACTCAGCTTTCAACAAGCTGACGGCCTTTATTGCCTGGACATTCCCCGTCCAGACTATCCTGTCCTTTACAATGCAGATGACGGAACTTATGGCGATAACGATTACCCTGAAGGGAGTTACGTGGAGAATGGCCCCACTGATGCCAGTTATGCTGACGCCTATCCGTATGCCAGCTGAAGATTTGAAGATAGATAGTAGTTTATATTACTACTTTTCTTTTACTGTTGTACTTTGTAGTTTAACGGGTACTTGGGCATATATTGTCTCCAGACCTGTTGTGATCCTGTGGACCATACTCTGATGTTTGTAATAGATAGAACCGTGTTTATATTTCAGTTATTTTACTGTTCCTGTTGTTCTTGTGAACTAGTACTATGTGGTGTGGATTATCAGTGACTTTCACTTGTCATTCCCTATGGACCCATAAAGGAAATTTATTTTTCTCTATTTATGCTGCTCCGGGGCGTGACACTTCCTCCCATAAGGAGACTCAAATGGTGCCATACCGATGCTACTGTGATAGCTGTTGTTATATGCAAATTCAACCAATGGTAGATGATTCTCCCAATTGCCTAAAAACTCCATCACGCACGCTCGTAACATATCCTCAAGTGTTTGAATTATTCTCTCTGACTGTCCATCGGTTTGAGGGTGAAACACAGTGCTGAATTTCAATTTAGTTCCCATTGCTTCTTGTAAATGTTTCCAAAAATGCGAGGCAAAATTAGGGTCGCGGTCGGAAATAATAGATACTGGGGCTCCATGCAATCAAACGATTTCATTCACATAAATTCTTGCATATCGATCAAGAGTGAACGTTGCTTTCACAGGTAGAAAATGCGCCGACTTAGTCAATCGGTCAACAAAGACCCAAATTGACTCATTACCTTTTTGTGTTGGCGAAAGTCCTCGCACAAAATCCATGGTAACATGATCCCATTTCCACTCGAGAATCGGTAGTGGATGTAACAAGCCCCCCGGTCGCTGGTGTTCAACTTTTACTTGTTGACATACCAAGCATTGAGCCACAAATTCTTCTATTTCTCTCTTCATCGCAGGCCACCAATAGTATTCCTTGATTGTCTTATAAAGTTTAGTGCTTCCTGGATGCATGGCATACACTGAACTGTGCGCTTCTTCTAAGATCTCCATTCTCAGCTCCTTATTTCGGGGTACACACATTCAAGTTCCATAACAGAGAACTCCATCGGCTCGAATAATAAAGTCTTTTCGCTTTCCACTTATCACTTTTTCTCTAAATTTCATCAACCTTGAGTCAGTATTTTGTAGCTCCTGAATTTTGTCCACTAGAATCGGTCTCACTTGGAACTGTGTTATAAAGGCTTCAGTGTTCGACATCGCTAGTTCAACTTCCATTATTTTCATCTCTCAAATAAAATCGACCCCAGTGCATTGGATACAAGAAAGTAGGCATTGAGATTTTCGACCTAGCGCATCGACCACTACATTTGCCTTCCCTGGATGATAATGAATCGTGCAATCATAATCCTTGATTAGTTCAAGCCAGCGCCTCTGTCTCAAATGCAATTCCTTCTGTGTGAATAACTACTTCAAGCTTTGGTGATCAGTAAGGATTTCACAACTTTTTCCATACAAATAGTGCCTCCACAATTTCAATGCAAAAACAATCGCCACCAATTCCAAATCATGCACTGGATAATTCAACTCATGTGGTTTTAACTGCCTTGACGCATATGCTATCACCTTTCCATTTTGCATCAAAACGCAGCCCAGACCCTGGTGTGACGCATCATTGTATACCACAAAACCTTCAGTACTTATCGGAATAGTTAATACTGGCGCTTGTGTTAATCGATTTTTCAATTCCTGAAAACTTTCTTCACATTCTCTACTCCAATTATATTTCACCCATTTTCTGGTCAGCTTAGTCAATGGCAGCGCAATCGATGAGAAATTCTTGATAAATCGGCGGTAATGGCCTGCTAATCCCAGAAAACTTCAAATTTCTGTAACGCTCACTGGTGTCGGCCAAAACAACACAGCTTCAACTTTTTTGGGATCAACTTTAATTCCATCACTAGAAACTACATGCCCCAGAAATGCTACTTCATCTAGCCATAATTCGCACTTGCTTAATTTAGCGTATAATCGTTATTTCCTCAATTTCTGCAATACTAATCTCAAATGATTTTTGTGTTCTTCAACACTGCACGAATATACCAGAATGTCGTCGATGAACACTATCACGAAGCTATCTAAAAATGGCTTGAACACTCTATTCATCAAATCCATAAACATTGCCGGTGCATTCATCAACCCAAATGGTATCACAAGGAATTCAAAATGACCATATTGGACTCGGACCGCAGTCTTCTCTACATCGCTTTCTCTTACTCTAAGCTGGTGATAGCCCGATCTCAAATCAATTTTTCAAAATATTTTTGCTCCTTGAAGCTGATCAAACAAATCATCCACCCTAGGCATCAGATATTTGTTTCTAATGGTCACCTTATTTAATTGCCTGTAATAAATGCATAATCGCATGGTCCCATCTTTCTTTTTAACGAACAATACTGGCGCTCCCCATGGTGACACACTGGGTTGAATAAATCCCCTTTTTAACAAATCATCCAACTGTATTTTCAATTCTTTTAATTCCGCTGGTGCCATTCTGTAAGGTGGAATCGATATCGGCATAGTTCCAGGAACTAGATCAATAGTAAACTCTACTTCTGTTTCTAGCACAACACCTGGCAATTCCTCAGGAAACACGTCTGAATACTCATTCACAATCGGAACCGTTTCTATTTGCAATTCTGCTTTCGTCGCATCGATCGCATATGCAATAACACATTCATACCCTTTTTTTTTAACATTTATCTTGCGTCTATCATTGAAATCAGACTCGTTGGTGTTACCCATCGCTCCCCGCAAAATACAAACTCGACCTCATTCAGGATTCTAAAGGTGACTTCTTTATTAAAACAATTTATTGACACGTAATAAGTTGACAACCAATTCATTCCCAGAATAACATCGAAGTCTTCTATATCTAACGGCAATAAATTCACCCCCATTCCACGATTTTCTATTTGTACCACACACCCTTCATAAACCCACTTAATCTCCACTTTATTTCCCAATAGCGTAGATACTATTAACTTTTCTCTCAACTCAGTCAAATAATCGTTAAATTGTTTTGCAAAGTTTATAGATATAAAGGAGTGAGTAGAACCCGAGTCAAACAATGTATACGCAAACATAGTTTGAAATTAGAATCATACCCGTCACTACTTGCAGTGTCGCCTCTGCATCCTTCTTTGTCATCACAAAAACTCGAGCTTGTACTCCGGTACCACTCGTGCTAGAACCCCCTCTTGGTTGTCCTCGCCCCAGACCTCGACCCCCGCCTGACGAAACAACCATTGAGGATACGGCCTCGGTCACCACAGTGCAATCTCTTGCCATATGACCCGGTCGCCCACACTTATAGCATTCTCGCCTATCAGGCATCGGGCAATCATGAGAAATATGCCTAGGAGTCCCACACCGGTAGCAAGTAACACCCCCAGAAGAACCACTACGGTGTGAAGGTGGTCTCATAGATCCTGAACCCAATCCACTAGCACCGCTTGATCCTCTGCCTCGTTATGGTTGTACAAACCCTCGACCTCTACCCGGAGCCTCTTGTAATCTCGGTCTTGGATCCCCACAGCTAGGCCCACTTATTTCGGTCATTCCTCGCTTTTGTTGTTCTCGAAAGGTCATGGATTCTCGTACATCTTTCTCAATCAACTTCGCTCTTTCCACCAATTTGAGATAGTTTCGTATATCCAGCGCTGAAAGTTTTGATCGGATCGAGAATTGCAAACCGTCCTGAAATTTTCTGCACTTTTCACATTCATCTTCTACCAACCTCATTGCAAATCGGGACAAAGCCATGAACTGAGCTTCATACTCCTCCACTGTCACATCTTGGCCTTGCACAAGATTTATAAACTCTCGCCGCTTCTTATTGCGGTATGTTTCAGTAAAATATATCTTGTTGAACTCTAACTTAAATTTCTCCCAAGTAATCTCATTAGGTTCTCTTCTCCCCACCATCGGCGTCTTCAAATGGGCCTTCAAGTCCTTCCACCAATAATCTACTCTGTCAATGAATGTAAATGCGCTAGCATCACACGGATATCATTGTCGATTTGCATAACTTCGAATATGTCCACCATCTTTGTAAACCATTTTTCAGCTTCTAATGGGGTACCCATTCCCGAAAATGTCGGCGGATGATACTTCATAAATTTTTCGTACAACCTCCCTGGCTCATCTTTACTCTTGCTAGACCCTGCAACTATCGCTTCAATTTTTGAGTCAAAATATCTCGTCATGGACTCAAACATGTGTTCTGCTTGGGAAGGTTGTCCTTGTCCCGTCTGTCGTGATTGTTCGACCTCCTGATTACCCAGTGGATGATGTGTCCCCTCCCCCTCTTCGCCTTTCGATCGATCTCCCGGAATCATTTTTTTTACAATTTCTGCAATTAACACAAGTTTGCAAAGCAAACATAATAATAACATTTATTGTGAGTCTACAAACGATGACCCATACAACCCAACTCAACGCCTAATCTACTGCCATGACCTAAACACACTGACAACAACGCATACAGAATCTATAAACCTAGGCTCTTATACCAAGCTGTAGCGCCCCGACCCGCTGTGGCCAAAACGCTCGCGAAAATCCCACTAAACGCAAATAAAAAAAAAAAGCAACTAAATAAAGTCTATGCAAAGTTTAATCCCAAGGGCAAAAAGGTTATTTAAAAAATTTTGCCCAAATTTTATATCAAAAAGAAAATATTTGAAACACGGTTCCAACGGTTCGAGCAGTGTGCGGTTTCGAGTTTTCTAGAGATAACTGTGCATGTTTCCGTAAAAGCCAACATATCAATGTTTATTATTAATACTATTATTATTATTATTATTATTTTCTTGGCTTAAACCACAAAACTCTATTTTTAAAACCACCAAACTTCTAACCCCAAAGGGATAATTCAACTCACTTCAAACACAATATTTTAGGCCTCTAATGCACAACAAATATCACCATAAACATCATAAACAAATTCCTATTCCTTAATCCAAGATTGAAATATGGATTTCTCAAGAACGCAACATGTTTCACAAATATGGAAACTCCAAAACAATCGCATGAATCCGTCAAACTCATTGGTCCGTACAAACATGATGCTCAAAATATATACAAACCCAAACCTCAAATATTTACATTATAAACACTATTCAAACCGTTAACCAAAGTTCACATACAAAATCCGTTAACAACATAAGTTTAATACAAATATTTATAACTCCAACAAGCCAATCCAAAATGACGCACATATATCCTAAACGTACACAACGACTCGAGACTCATGGCAGTGGTGCCTACACCACAATACCTGCAAAAATGCTTGTATGGGTTTAAGCAACCCTTGGCTCACAGCTAGACAACCCAAATAGTACAGTATAAACATTCAAATCAACGCATAATCCACATTCAAGCAAATTCAACTAACATGTACGCTAATGCAATGCATTCCCTTAAATGTAATGACACACGCACCTGGGCCCATTTCGCTCGGCTCTTTTGGCCGTTTCCAAGGTTCGCTACTTGGATTTTTTATCGCTTTCGCTATGTACGTGCATGACATATAATATTCGTGCCATGCTCTATGTATGTATTTCATACAATTTGCTCATGAATTTAATTCAACCAAAATATTAATTCAACAATTAATGTTCATACTACACTATTTCGGTTTCCAGAAAACCCACCTCAAGTCTTTATGAAAATTAGTGCAATGATTTAGTCCGCTCACTCCAGCGGCTCTTTCGGGGCGCTCCCACTTGCCCCTGAACCTAAAATCTTAAGTAATTAGGTTCTATCGCATATATAGGCTAATAAGCATAATTTATAATCAAAATGAAACTTAAATATTGATTTTGCAAGCCAATTTAAATTCTTTTTAAAGCAGCCCATGTTTTGTTCTTATAATACCAAGACCCAAAACAACCTATAATCATGAATTTCATGAATTTTCAACCCACAATTCACTTATAGCATTCAAGAACCTATCCCAATATCATCATTCCATCTATCAAACTCAAAAAATACCCAATTCTAGACCAATTTTCAGATTTGCAAACATACCCAAAAGTTATTCTTTAAGCTCTTGAAAGCTTCAAGAACACAACAATGGTGAAACCTCCAATTCACAACCCATTTTTACCAAACTTGAAACAAAGGATCCCAATGGTATATAAAGCATATATAAACACTTAAACAACTCCAAAACCTAACAAATTCATACACACAAACTTTCTATTTTCGAATTTTTTCCAAACCCTCAAAGAAACCCATTTTTCAAACTTCGTCAAAACTCAATTTTAACATGTAGGATTCATACATCATATATATAACCCAAGAATCATCTTAGCAACCTCTAAACATGAATTTAAGCATCAATTTTCGAATTACAAAAACCAAAATGGTAAAATCTAAAAGCCCCAATTACAAAGAACCCTAGAGAGAGAGAGAGACATACCCACTTGTTCTTCTTCACTTGTAATTAGAAATTTCTAGCTTACGTGAAGGTTGGATTGTAATATCTTCAATCTTCAATCTCTCTAGTTCTTCTTCTCTCTTCTTCTTCTCATTTTTTTTTCTTCTAAACCCTCTAAAGATATACAGTGAATGAGAGTAACGTTTCTCTCCTAAAATTTGATTTGTAACTTTTAAAAATTATGTTTGACACCCCAATATTTCTTAAAACATGCACTTGAGTCCCCAACTTCCCCATATCATCTTAGGACCCCAAAGTATCAATAATTAACAATATAACCCCCATATCACAAATATAAATGCCCAAAAAATAAATTAATAAAAATAAAAGAAATATATATAATTTTTGCATCGTTTTCGCTTTACTAATTAATTTAAATCACCGTATTTCGTTGTAGGTCTCACAGTTTTGAATGGTGGAGGCCATAGTGGTGTAGTGGTGGTTATATGGAGGTGTTTGGTTAATAACCAAACATAGCCTAAGGGTTTTGGGAGGGTTTTGTTTCAACCAAACAAGGCCTTACCAGAGGGAGGCTGTCCCTTTTTTTTTACTGCGTACGGATGGAGCTTTCTATTTATAGAAAGTTTTTTCCAAACCCTACATGGGTTGTGATCCTATGTAGGCGGAACGCGAAGTAGTATGTGGCATCCTTCGATCGGAACCATCGATCTTTGATATTTTTCAATCCGGACGACCAATTTGGATGATTCGAAAAGATCTGGGCTCGGTTTAATGTACTCTTAAAATTCGTATGGTTGGATCGAAATTCGTTTGAAACTTAGTAACGACTCCGTTTTCTTCAGACTATCGACGTTTGATTAGGATCGTCTAAACTTTGATTGTCGATATCTTTTGATCCGGCCGTTGGATTCTCCTGATTCAAGATGATCTGAGATCGTATTGATGTTCTCTTTGAATCGATATGGTGTCAAATGAGAACCTCTGACTTTAGAAATGACCGTTTTGCCCTTGTCTTTCCTGAATGAGCTTTGAAACTTCGGTTGGCCGTCGTTTCTTCTCTGATTATCCGATTTGGCTGAGTCGACTTGCAGAATTCCTGTTTTTCTCCATATTTCCATCCAAATATGCCTAGTTGGACTTTTGATGTTTCTAGATTGACGATCGTTTCCTTTTTCCTGAATTCGGTGCGCCGAAACTTCAATCGGAACATGATACTTCGTCAGTTATCAAATTTCAATGATTTGAAGTGCTCTAGGCTCGTATTGATGCCTGTTTAGTCCTGGCATAATTGAATTTGGCTTTTGGTCATTCCAGACTCTGATATGTTAACTTTCGGTTCGAATCGGTCCTGATTATTAACCTCTGGAAAGTCCAGAATGCAGTATATTGCATCATTGCTGATTATAGCGTTGATTTGACCTTTGGGGATCCTGGTTTGACCTCAGAGCTTTTTCTTTGATTTGCGTGCCTGGTGGGCCCCTCCCTACGACAGTTATTTCTTTTTTGACAGGTCAAAATGGGGTGTCTACATGTGTCATTTGACACAAATTCGCGAGCTTATTTTGGTTAATTAGTCAAAAATAGAGGCAACAATGTCAGTTTACTTTTTAAATTTTATTGACATCACGAGGTTTCATCCACTGGCCTTAACAGAAGAGAGATTTGTGATACAAAGTTTTACAAATAAGGGAGGTCAATGATATTATTCAAAATCTAGAGGAGGTCTCTGATATAGAGTCAATGATATTTACTCATAGATATATGAGTAATGTTAATATGTTATACTTCTCAAATCTTAATCTCAAATGATGTGGCAGTGGGCCTTTGGATTTGGATTGGATGCTAGCAATAATGATGGGACCACCACTCAACATCATCCAATCAAAATCTAGGGGATTCACTCTTGAGATTGAGATTTGGGATTTGGATTTGAAAAGCATAGCATTACTCTAAGAATAATATTTTACCCATAACTTTCACACAACTTTTTGTTCAAAACCCACAAAATTGTGTTTATCTCTCTCCTGTGTTACTGTTGGATCCACTGATATCAAAAGATGTAAGTTGTGAATAAAAAATTGTGTAAAAATTGTATCTTACTCTAGATATATATAACGATCTCCAAAGACGAGTAATGTTATATTTTTTATTTTTTTTTTCAAAAAGTATTTTCCAATACAATAATGCTAGGGACACTCCACAAAGCACACCCCAAAGCACATCATGCTTTAAATGCATGTACCTTGGGCTGTGGAACTTTTTTACACGGGGCCCACATTTTTTTGGGAACCGCTAGGGAAGCCCAAGGTACATGCACACAAAGCATGAGGTGTGCTTTGGGGTGTGCTTTGTGGTGTGTCTCTAGCACCACTCTTTCCAATATACACGACAGTAGGGCCCTCTTTAATAATGATAGGACCACTTCAACATCAACCAATCAAAATTAACTGGAACTACTGTCACATATATTGGAAAATAATTTTGAAAAAAAAAATTAAAAAGCATAGCATTATTCCTCCAAAGATTTAACGTGCAGCTCGGTCCAGCACCTCAACCCGTAAGGGCGCCAACCGTGTTAATCATGGTTAAAAAAAATAAGTTAACCATGGTTAAGTTGTACTTACTCCTCTTGACTCCTCCTTTTAAATGAACTTCAGCTGCTCACCCAGCCGTGCACACAAATTTCTAGAGAGGGAAAGGGAAGGGGGGGACAAACAGAACAAAAAAGAGATTTTTTTAGAGAGATATATATATATATATATATATTAACAAGCAATGGCGTTTTACGTGGTGGAGGAAGACGTGTGGAAATGTCCAAAACACCCCTCGAAGCGCCGTAGAAGTGGAATCTGTCCAACCTGCCTCCGAGACCGCCTCAACACTCTCTGTCCTGACTGCGCTAACGTGCGCCCCTGCTCCTGCTGCTCCACCACCACCGCAACAACAACGACGTCGTCTTCGTCTTCATCTTCGTCCTCTTTCTCTCTCTTCTCCGACGTCTCGAAGTCCGGCCGAGTCGTCGGCCGCGTGTCGAGCCTCATTGACAGCGAGCCTTCTTTCCGGCGATCCAGATCCGTCGCGATTCCGTTCCTCAGATCGAGATTTTCCGGCGAAAGCGTCGCCGGAAGTCTCAAGCCTACTCCGCCGGGAACAAATCGGACCAAATCGTCGTTCTGGTCCGTATTCAAGACGCAGAGCAAGAACAATAGAGGCGAAGAAGAGAGAGAAGATGAAGAATTGAAGAAGAAGAAGAAGAAGAAGAGCGAGATTGAGGAGGAGGACGATTACAAAAAGCGTGTGATGATGAGATCGAGATCGGTGAGTGTGCCGGTGACGTCAAATTCCGGTGCCGGAGAATCCAGATCGTCGGCGACGAAGGGAATGAGATGGCACTTTCCTAGCCCGATCAGTGTATTCCGGCATTCGAAGACATCGAAAGTTGTTCAAGAACGGTCGCCGTTGTACAGAGGTTGAATTTTTTTCATTTGGAGAAATTAAATTTTTAGAGACCTACTAATAAATAATTATCGAAATTACCCTTTTTTTTTCGTTCTTTCTTTTTTTTTTTTTTTTGACAAACTATATATGAATTCTGTTACTGGATATACAACTTGTAATTGTATTGATTGCACATTGCATTTCAGTTATAGGCAATCAGATTATTATTTGTTTTCAGTCCGTATAAGTATAAAAATATAGATGTGTATATATATATATATATATATGTAAATGATGCCGATGATGATGATAGTGGCAGCTCTTCAAGTTGGCTGTATAACTTGGAAGATTTTCTTTTGCCCAAGGATCCTTTAAATTTTTATTTTTTCTTAAAAAAAAAATAAAGGAAAAAAATAAAATATGTAGTGAATATCAGGAGCCACGTATATAGGTACTACCGGACGCTTCCGAGAATCTGAACCCAAGGTTTTCAGGTTGGGAGTTTCTTTCTTTTTTGAGTGCCTCATAATTTGGGTGCAATAGTGAATTGGTCCCACCTTACTGTATCATAATAAATGCCATAAATGATTTGGATTTGTATTTGGATTATAAAATAGTAAATAAATAAGTACAGAGTGAACAATAATTTGGTCGTACTCCGTAGTTTTGTTATGGAGAATACTTCTGTGCTGTTAACTCAGCACAGTTTGTGCTGTGCAAGACACAAGTTCAACAGTAAAACTGTCCAGTTTTAAAAACTGCTATTCTAAAAAGCAGTTTTACTGTTACTATTGTGTCTTGCACAGCACGAACTGTGCTGAGTTAACAGCACAGAAGTATTCTCCTTTTGTTATATATACTGATCAAATGATTGAATTTTCAAACAGTAATACTACGTGTACCGAAATAATTAAGGCTATTGAAATTAATGACTTTGATTATTGTGGTACACATTTTTTGTGTAATTTTCTGTGCACATCATTACTGATTGTCAAATGGGGTCGCACCTTATTAGCATCTTCTTGAATATTATTGAGGTTGTAATAGTTGTAAAATGGGTATGGAAATTAAGGAACTCTCCTCCCCTTTATTTGTTTATTTATTTGTCATGTATTTAGTTAAATTCTATGCTTATATTGATCCTTTTGTGAATATACCAGTAAAATTAGGGTGATGTTATTGTCACTTTATCATTGAATCAAGGCATTTTATGATATCACTCTTAAAACATGTAGTACTATACATATCATGTATTATATACATGGTACCACATGCTTTAAAAGTGATACCATAGAGTGACTTGGACAATAACAATTCCCTAAAATTGATGAGTGCCAAACCTTTTGGTGATGATCCCACTTTTTGTCTCTGGTTGTGGATTCATTAATTTGTACTACATTATGTTAACAGAGCACTACTAGATTTTCTTTGAGGACTGATCAATTCATGTGGTGGACTCATTTGTCTGCGAGTGTGGGCCTTTTCATTGAACTACTTGTGTAAATAGTATCTGTTCACAAGGGACTCATTAAATTCAAAATCCTATTAATTTATTTTCACCTAATTAATTTATTTCTATTTTACCAGGTGCTTTTGGTTTTAACCCAACAAAAAAAAAAAGTGTTTCATTTATTACTCTTTTTTCCTTTCACTAAATTTTATAAACAGTAACTTTATCGTTTCACCTTGTCAACATGGAAGTGCATTAGTACATCCCTAATTTGGAGCATCCATTATGATTCACTCTATTGACTCTTATTTCAGTCCCATATATTGAAACTTATGGTGACCAAAGAAAGGAATTGCTATTTGCGCTCTTTGGATGAACCAATGTGCTTTATAGACTGTATTAATTGCATGTTGTGTCACAGTACTCTAGAGTGCCTCAGTTCAATTTTGGAGCGAAAATAGCAATTCTCTTAATTTTAAAAAAAGAAAAAAGAAAAAAAAAAGGAGTGGGGTGGGGGGAATAGATGGTTTGAAGGTGAAAGACAGGCCTATATTGTAGGTTTTCTGCAAAAAGAAAAGCCAGGGGGATAAAAGGTGAACAGAGTGCATGGCTAGGGCCAAGCATTGGAATTTAGAGACAGTCAGACAGCCAAACAATTATTGCACGAAATTTGCATGAAATTTGGGGTATGATGTAGACAACCAGTTCTAAAAGAAAATTTCTAATTAGATTCTTGCACTGACATCAACTTTTTTCATCGTGATAAAAGAGAAATACAAGTTTTATCTATTTCACTTTACCATACACAAAAAAAAAAAAAAAAAATGTTTGATCTATCAGAACTTTCTTGAATAATTTGTGTGCACCCTTTTCCTCTACTTAGGTGGTTGAAAAGGCACCCACCATTTTTCTCTTCAACATCCATAGGATGCAGTGTAAAAATAATGACATGTTTTTCAAATTTAGAATAATTCGGTCATTTTGATAGTTATATCACTTAAAAAACTTCAATGAAAATTTACAACTTTTAAATATTTGAAAACTAAGGGCTCGCATGGTAACGTTTCCTGTTTTGAGTTTTCAGTTTTTTAAAAACGAAAACCAGTTTTGGTTTTTTTTTTTTTTTTGAAAAAAAAAAACGAAAACTTGTTTGGTAACATTGTTAATTTTTTTTTTTTTTTAAAAAAAAAAAACAAAAACAAGAACAGGAAACTCAAAACGACTTTTTGGTGTTTTCATTTTTTACCCAAAATTTGAAAACATTTTTTAAAAACAAAAAACAAAAACGTTACCAAACGTATTTTTAATTTTCGTTTTCTAAAAAACAAAAACAAAAACAGAAAACAGAAAACGACAACGTTACCGAACGAGCCCTAAATTTTGGAATTCAAATTTAGGAACCATAACAATACTAACAATGTAATATTCTATTGGGGGAGTAAGGAATGCAATGCAACTGTCCCAATGAGGTCTGTGTATGTCCACCAGTGGCACATGTATATATAACAAGTAAAGTTGCATGTACTGCTCCATAACGCAAAACTTGGGGTGTATGTACGTAGAGATTGAATTATCGTTGCCTCATTTACGATCACCCTTCCTATTTTCTTTTCACATGATTTTTGTAAGGTCATCCAACCTGTAAATTTTGAGTGAAACCTGTGATCTCATTTAAATCAAATTTTGATCTGATTAGCTCATAAGTTAAATTTTGCCCCGATCGATGAGATCTCATGTGGGTCCAACTCTATCCACATGTATAATAGGAGATGTTGCATGTACAGATCTCAAAATAGAACGTGGGGTGGAGGGAAATACTGAATTGAAACCTTTTGATCTCATCTAAATCGTAATTGGATCTGAATATTCACAACTAAAATTCTAACAAATATCATTAGATAAAACAAGATATATATATATATATATACACATATACAGAATAGATATCTAAAAAATAATAACAAGATATATGTAGACGTGTTCTATTCGTAAACATATCTAATATTGCATGTTCGTGTGGATCTGAAATCTTTGTTGTAAAAATTAAGTCTTATGTGGGGCCTTATTTGGTCGGAAGCTAGGCCAGACGAAAGCGAAAAAACACTGAAAGGGTCTGCCCATATATAGAAGAAAATCTTTGTTTACAGTAAACGAAAGATATGAAAACAATAAATGGTCATTTTGCCATAGTTTGAAGGCCAAAACTAATGAGTAATGGCCGTGCTTGTTTGTTTTTTTACTACAAATTGACACTTCAAGTTCAAATTATGACACCAATAATGAAAATGCCAATAAATTGAGGCCACCTTTAATTATTTTGGATGGCCGGACTAGATTAATATATAATCCGTTTTAATTGATATCGTCGATCTGCTATTTAGACACACACTTAAATACAGTGGACTAATAGTCCTTTTTTTTAATTAATGGATTAATTACACTTTATCCCTATGTGGTTTGATTCGATGTCTCTTTACCTCTCGGTGGTTTAAAAGTGACCACTTAACCCCCCGTACTTTTAGGTAAAGTGTCACCGCAAAAATTAGTGTTAACTTGACACTTTACCTTGAAAGCATAGGAGGGGTTAAATTGTCATCGGGCCAAACCATACGGGGGTAAATTGTCATTGGACTAAACCGCAGGTGGGTAAAGTGCTCACTAACTTTTGCGGTGACACTTTACCCAAAGGGGGTTAAGTAGTCACTTTTAAACCATATATATGAGAGTAAAGTAATATCGACCCAATCTACAGGGAGTAAAGTGTGATTAACCCTTAATTAAATAGTAATATGAGAGACTATTTAATCCCATAGGTGTGGTATTAATAGTTCCGAAACGTTTGAGTTAAAATTGACTAATTATATATAATTTATAGTCCAATCCCACCTTCGCATCCAAACATGGCCTAAGTGCTCTCTGTGTGTGTGTGTGTGTGAGAGAGAGAGAGAGAGAGAGAGAGAGAGAGAGAGAAGACCATTAACCTAAATTGATCAATCAATAGACAATGAGTTGACACAAAAACTTAACGAGACCATATTGTCTGCTTGTAGTTCGAACAACATTTTAGTTTAATTATGCTTTAATTAATTAGTAATATACCCGAAAATTTCTATATATCAATATTTTTTACTCTAGGCCCATCCTATATAAGTTTGTATTAATAGAACCTAATTATATTGAACTAGGGAGTAGTATATTATCAACCCATAACCCCCAATTAATATTTTTTACTTGACAAATTTACCCCTACATATATTATATACATATATGTATATACGAAATTTTGTTTTAGAAATTAAATTTAGGGCCATATTTATATATATATATATATATATAAAAGAGTCTATATATGTACATATATAATCATTAAATGAGTTAATTAATGATATTCACCCATTTTGGGTGTAATATCCCATAATTAAAGGCATGCACATTAAAGTTGAAAATAGTATATCACGTTGTTGTTTCTTGACTATTATTATCAATTTGTTAGTTATATCCCAATTTTTTTGGTATATCTCTTTCTTGGATTATTACTCCCAAATTATTGGACATTTTTTTTTTGTTGATGCATAATACATGTTTTTTGCTTATCTCTATATTGGTTGACACAATGATAATTAGTTGTTTATAACAACAAACGCGTTCATTTTAATATGTTACAGTGTAAAATTTCTCACAATTGTGAAACTGAACATCTAAACTAGTCATGCTAATTCTCATTTTTGGATAATGGATTTGTGTGTCTTCAAATGTTCAGTTTGTTGTAAACACTGCATATATACTGTCATTACTGGATATATGTTAGACCAATAATGTATAACATAAAAATCCTCCCAAAATGCTTGCTTATAACACCAAACCAGTTCCTTTTAATATGCTGCAGAGTAAAATTTATCACAATTTACACTACAGTAAACATTTTTATACTGCAAAGCTTATACAATTTACACTGCAGTGAACAATTTTATACTACCCAGCAAATCTTACAATGAAAATCGGTGAACAATTTTACACTGAAAAACAACACGAGTCAAATCTGGATGGCTACAATTTTTACACTAAAAATGTTACAGAAGAACACATGAACCAAAAAAGTAGTGTACAAGAGTAGTGACAAGAGCAGTGTAACGTTTATGACGGTATAAAATATCACACTGAAATTCACACTTCCGATTAAGCAATTGTTACACTGAAATTCACACTATAAGATTCTTGTTATTTACTATTAGAGAATATAGTGAGAATTCTTGTATTGTATTCACTTAATATTAAATTGTACAGAGTGTTCCCTTTATATAGGTGTAGGAGAGTGAGTACATAGTACATAGTGTAGTACAATAGTGAGTACAGAGTAGTACAGGTTGAACCTAGATAGAAGAGTGGTGAGATACAAGATATATATGAATAAGGAAATATCCTATGAGAATAAGGAAATATTCTAACAGCCCCCCTCAAACTCAAGGTGGTTGAATGGAAACCAATTTGAGTTTGGAAACCAAATCCTCAAGACGTCCAGGCGGATGAGCTTTAGTAAAAATGTCAGCAGTCTGATCGGTGGAGGAGACTGAGATAAGCCGAATGGTACCACAAGAGAGATGATAGCGTACAAAATGACAGTTGATCTCAATATGTTTTGTACGTTCATGAAAGACATCATTGTGGGCGATTTGAATGGCACTTTGATTATCACAGTTGATAGTTGTAGCAGCGGAATGAGTAACCCCCATTTCTGCAAGTAACCATCGTAGCCAGAGAAGTTCCTGAGTAGTATCAGCAAGAGCACGATATTCAGCTTCTGTACTAGATCGAGCAACAACAGTTTGCTTCTTGCTGCGCCAAGAAATGAGAGAATTACCCAAGAAGAAGCAATATCCAGTGGTGGAACGACGGTCAGTAGGATCGTCTGCCCAGTCTGCATCGGAGTAGGCACGTAGCTCACGAGAAGAGTGTGCAGAGAAGTGGAGGCCATGAAACAAAGTCCCCTTTATGTATCTGAGAATGCGGAGAACTGCTGCATAGTGAGAAGAACGAGGAGCAGAGAGAAACTGACTTACAATATGAACAGCATAAGAGATATCAGGTCTAGTAACTGTCAAATAAACCAGACTCCCAACAATCTGACGGTATAAAGTAGGATCATCCAAAGGTATTTCATCCATAGGAGTGAGCCTAGAGTTAGGCTCAAGAGGAGTGGTGCAAGTTTTACTGTCTGTAAGTCCAGCCCGTGTAAGCAAATCAGAGGCGTACTTAGCTTGAGAGAGATAATATCCGTCAGAACTAGAAGTGATCTCAAGGCCGAGAAAATAGTTAAGTTTACCGAGATCTTTCATTTCAACATGCTTGCTGAGATGGATTTTGAGATCCAAGATTCCAGATGTGTCATCTCCGGTAATAATCATGTCATCCACATAGAGAAGAAGAAGGATAATACCTTGGTCAGTCCTTCGGATAAAAAGAGCTGAATCATATGAACTGGCTGTGAACCCAAAGCGTTCAACAATAGTGCTGAACTTTGCAAACCAAGCCCGCGGAGCCTGCTTGAGTCCATAGAGAGCTCGACGAAGTTTGCAAACTTGATGAGGCTGATGAAGATAACCAGGAGGAGGACGCATATAAACTTCTTCAGTGAGCTCACCATTGAGAAAGGCATTTTTGACATCCATTTGGAATAAGTCCCAACGGCGAACTGCAGCTACTGCAATGAGGCTGCGGACAGAAGTGAGTCGGGCAACTGGGGCAAATGTTTCCTCATAATCAATCCCATACTCCTGGGTAAATCCCTTGGCTACTAAGCGGGCTTTGTAGCGATCAATGGATCCATCTGAGTGAGTTTTTATCTTGTAAACCCACTTACATCCCATAGCATTTTTTCCTTGTGGCAAGACCACCAAATCCCATGTGTGGTTTTGTTCTAGTGCTTGTAATTCATCATCCATTGCTTTCTGCCAAAGAGGATTAGAACTGGCCTCACGATAAGACTGAGGTTCATGACAAGAGAGAATGGTAGAAAAAGCAACATAATCACGAAGACGAACAGAAGGAGTTTTTACCCGGTTACTTTGTCGGAGAGGTGGATCAGGTGCAGGAATGGATCCATCAGTTGGAATAGGCAGCTCAGGAGAGGGCACGGTGGATGACTCAACCAAGATACCTATAGAAGGGGATGATGGACACGGAGATGGAGGTGGTAGTTCAGGAGGTAGGTTAGTATCAGTATAGTCTGGAAACAAGTCTGCTGAAGGATTAGTGAAGAGAAGTGGAGTATTAGTAGAAGATAGGTGGAACTTGGACATAGAAGAGAACATCTTGTGTTCCCAGAAGACAACATGTCTGGATATCCGAAGACGTTTGGAATAAGGATCCCAACATCTATATCCCTTGTGTTCAATCCCATATCCTAAGAAGCAGCTTAGGCGAGATCTAGACTCTAGTTTTGTGCGCTCATGTGGTTGGAGGAGAACAAAACATGCACAACCAAAGATCTTGAGTGTGCTATAGTCAGGAGAGTGACCATAGAGACGCTCATATGGTGACTGATTCCCAATGGTATGACTAGGAACACGATTTTTGGTGTAAACAGCTGTAAGAGCAGCCTCTCCCCAAAAACGCTCAGGACAAGAGGCAGATGTGAGAAGAGTACGAACAGTGTTTAGAATGTCTCGATGTTTGCGCTCGGCACGTCCATTTTGTTGGGAGGTGCCGGGGCAAGAACGATGTGGGAGAGAACCATGTTGTCGAAGAAAACTAAGAACTCCAGAATCAGTGTATTCAGCCGCATTGTCAGCACGAAATACTTTGATATCGCTTGAGAATTGAGTTTTAACTATAGTAGCAAAATCAAAGTACAATTGTGGTAATTCAGACCGACTACGCATAAGAAATATCCAAGTGTAACGAGAGTAGTCATCAATAAAAATTACAAAATATCTGGAGCCGCCCATAGTGGCAGTTGGTGAGGGGCCCCAAACATCATAGTGAACTAAATCAAAAGGAGCAGAGGAAAGTGAATCACTTTTATTGAACGGCAATGCCGATTATTTTGAAATTTGACAGGGAAGACAATCAAAATGTTCCTTATTAATAGATCCTAACTGACCACTAGACACTAAATTTTGTAGACCCCCGACAGAAGCATGTCTAAGTCGAGAGTGTCAGAGACTCAGTGTTGGAGTGGAGGTAACTGGTGCAGTTGTCTGGATGGATGAGGCTAGGTGTGATGGAATGTGAAGATTGAGGAGCTCAAAGAGTCGCCCAACCTTACGGCCTGTCCCAAGTGTCTGTCCCGTCTGTGGGTCCTGTACACAACAACCAGAAGACGAGAAAAGAACTGTAAGACCAAAGTCATACAATTGACCAACAGATATAAGATTTAGAGTTAGCTTGGGAATATAATATGTATCTGGAAGTGAGGTATTTGGTGTGGAAATCTTCCCTATATGACTAACAAACATTGGAGTACCATCAGCTGTTTGGATGGTTGGTGTGTGAACATCAGAATGTTTGGTAGAGAAAAGACTGAGGTCAGGTGTCATATAAGTACAACACCCAGAATCAAAGAACCAAGAGGAATTACCTGAAGTGACTGATAGAGCGGTAGAGGGTGAATTACCAGAGTGAGCAATGACCTGTTTGACAATATCCTCAATGTGAGCGACAGAAATCCCTTCAGCAAAAGGAGCAGTGGATGTTAAATGGTTGGTTGTAGTGGCAGCAGATTTGGAGGAATCACCCCGAGTCATGGAGTGTTGTTTGGCAGGTTGTTGGGAGCAGTCATACTGGAGATGGCCTGGACCTTGCTTTTGACAGTATCTGCAAGTGCGAACACGACAATCCAAGAGAGTGTGCCCACCTATTTTGCAGTAGTTGCACCATGGTTTGGAGGAATCAGAGGTAGGGGTGTAGTGATGCTTGGATTGACGATGATTTTTGGATTGGTAATTAGATTGTGAGCGATGCTTGGGTGGATACCCCTGATGAGTAGCAAGGACAGTGGCAGAAGGAGGTTCTTTGGGAGTGATAAGAACACTGTCGGTAGCTGGAGTTTTGCGAGGGCCAAGGCGAGTTTCCTCGGAAAGAAGTTCAGTGACTGCTTGATCGAGAGTCGGGAGAGGACTCCGATGGAGGAGAGATGCCCGAATATGTTCAAAATCATCCGTAAGAGCCATCAAGAAGAGAACTAGGCGCTGTCGATCGCGATATGAGGAAAATATCTCGGCATTGGCGGTATCGGTGAAGTTTGGTTCGGAAGAGGTGAGTTGATCCCAAACATAGTGTATTTCATAGAGAAAACTATTGATAGTCTGCCCAGGTTGTTGTTTCATGCGGTGGAGGGTGCTTAGAAGTTGGTATTGATGAGCAAGATCAGCGGTGGTGTAACGCTTGGCCAAAAAATCCCAAAGAGATTTGGCAGTGGTGAATCTACCAAACTGGAGACTGATGGAAGCAACACAAGTATTGCGGACCTAAGTAATAATTTTGTGATTCTTGCTATCCCAATCCTCAAGACGGTCATTAAATTTAGCTTTATCTTCTCCTTCGATCGGCGTGGGCTCAGTGATGTCCCCAGTGATGATGCGCCAAAGTTTGTGTCCCCGTAAAAAACTGGACATAGCCTAAGCCCAAATGATATAATTAGTACCATCCATAATGATGGAGATGGGTTGAAAAGCCTCGGCACGCTCCATATTAGAAAAGTGAAAACGGTGGGATAGTAGTAACAGAGTATGAGATCTGGCGTGGGGTCCGATTTGGGGGGTTTTGATGATGGGTAAAGATTGAGTTGATTGGGATGATCGGTGATGAGGTGTGAGTTTGATGATAAGGAGAATGATCAAAATCAAGGTATGAGATTGATTATAGGGGAATTGGAATCTTGATGATGTCTGAATGGATTGTGTGGTGGTGGGGTCCGGTTGTAGTGATGATACGACTCAAGGTCAAGGAGTGAAGAATGATCCAAGGTCAAGGACTGATGTCTATAGAATTGGTTATTTGGTGGGGCCGGCGGGATTGGTATGGAGTGATGTTGCGGCTGACTTGGTTGTGTGGTGGGGCCGGCTGGATAGGTGGTGAATGATGTTGCAGGTAGGGCTGGGTAGGGGTTTGGTGTAGCGGCTGGACTGGTTAGGATGTACTAGTTGCTGCGGCAGCACATATGGTGGTAGGTAAGTTTAGTATTGGTATGGTTCTGATACCATATTAGAGAATATAGTGAGAATTCTTGTATTGTATTCACTTAATATTAAATTGTACAGAGTGTTCCCTTTATATAGGTGTAGGAGAGTGAGTACATAGTACATAGTGTAGTACAATAGTGAGTACAGAGTAGTACAGGTTGAACCTAGACAGAAGAGTGGTGAGATACAAGATATATATGAATAAGGAAATATCCTATGAGAATAAGGAAATATTTTAACATTTACAATATAAAATTTCACACTATAACTAGCACTATACATGAGTGTTACATTTTACACTACAGCTTTTGAACCACAACTATTGAACCACAACATATTATACATTTTTGCACAACCTTTGAACCAAAATATGAGTGTTAAATAAAAAGAGATCAGATCACATATTTACTCACATCGGACGGTAATCATTTGATCCATAGCTCATCAAATCCAGTCAAGGTTCTTATACCTATATATGTATATGTGAATCTATATATTTCCTATTTTAAAAACAAATAGCAAAATTAATCAAAAACATTGAAGAATTTCTCGAACGTCGGCGAGGAATACAGGTGAGTTCGTCCGACAGTGGAAAGTTGAGATCCAGTTCGAGGCCTTTGAACAGCTTCATTTCGTTCTGGTTAGCCCCGATAATAGAGGAAAAGTTGGAGTGGGTCTGGACCTAGACCCCACGACTTCGCGCGTGATCGAACATCAACCGTTGATTCTGATGAAGATGGAGAAGGCATTCCTGGTTCATCATCTTTGATCGTAACTTCGCGTCGCTATCTCTAAGCCTCAATGGTTTCTCTGAAATTTTTTAGAGAGAGAAAATATGAGTGAGAGAGAGAGAGAGAGAAAGAGAGAGATGGAAAGGAGAGAGTTAGTGGGACTGGAATATATATATATATATATATATTAGGCACATGATTTTAGGAGTGCATTATGAGATTAATTACAGATGAAATATCTACTCTTGATTGTTGCGTAATTTTTGGAGAAGGGTAAAAATGTCATATTAAATTTAGTGGACTTATCAGTGAATTTTTTTTGTTGCTAGGCCTATTATGAACAACTTGACTCTAATAGGACTTAATTTTAGTTTACCCTTAATTAATTCTATTATTTCTACACTTACCAATAGGCTTTTGAGCTTTTTTTACTTTTTTTTGGTCGCCTGTTTATATTCTTCGATACAGTTACGATAGACTTAGGCTTAGTTTGGCCCCCCATTTTGGTGCTTCTCCTTTTTTAAAGCACAATTTCATATTAATTTATTTGGTAACTAATTTATGAGTTTTGCAAATATTGAATTTAGGGCTTTTTGGGGGGAGCTTTTAAAGCTCAAGGTTACTTTTTTGGTTTCATGATGTTTTTTTGAAGAGTAGTGTGTCACTCGTATAAAATTATCAAACAATTTAGTAATAAATTTCATAAGCTCCTTTTAAAAAGCCACGTGGTGGCCAAACTAAGCCTTAAGCATGTGATTATTCTGATTTTTGGATTTAAAAAATCTTCGAGTTAACTTTTTTTCTTTTTTATTTCTTTTTTTTTAATACATATATACTCCCTCCGTTTTAAATTAAGTGTCCATCTTTCCTTTTTTGGATATTCCAAATTAAGTGTCCACTTTCTATTTTAGACAAAAATGTGTGATTGATAATGTACCACCTCAAAAAGGTGAATAAACATCCACCATAAGTTATTATTTTCTTAAACTGCGTGCAAAAAGATAGTGGACACTTATTTTGAAATAAGTGAGTATATAAAAGACTATAAAAAATAAATAAAAATTTAAAAAATAAATCTCTAAGCGGATTTTCTCCATAGAAATCAGAGAAATTATTCAGTGCAGAAATCAACCATAAAAAGGGAATATTTTGAACTCAAACCCATCAAATACTGTCTATGAATATTGAGTGTCACATGGGTAATGTGTTCTTTGTTATTATTAAATAAAAATATTGATTCAGAGCGGCTGACCATGTCTTAATATATATTATATATACTGTTAAACCTTCTTTCAAATATTTTTAAACCATTCATTTTATTTTATTTCTTTTCTTAAACAAAAATGATAGGGATACACACCAAATGACACACTAAACGACACACAAGCTTTAAATATATGTACCCTGTGCTATGTATGTGATGCACAGAAAAGTGTGAAAAATTCAAACATCACAGGGTACATGCATTTAAAACACAGTGTGTCGTTTAGTGTGTCCTTTGATGTGTATTCCTATCATTGTTGTTTCTTAAAACCTTCAAATAGATAAAAGTCCGACACAGTCTTATTTTTATTAGTTGAAATTTCAATGCTTAGCTGGTCCTAGTCACAATGATACGTCTTCAACTGTTCTAACCATAACTAGTAACTGGAACCTTCTTTATAATTATTAACCATTATTTTATAATATAGATAGACACTCATGCATGTGGTGTTACCATAATTGTGTGTAAAGAACAGGATTCTATTTTCTTGTCCTTTTATTTGGAATGAGAAATTAGTTAAGAAGGCAATTTCCTAGCTGGGTCCTTTATGTATGTTTTTTCGATATGGCCAAAGTTTTTTAAGCTATGCGGACATAAAAGTATAAACCATAATTATTTGCATACCTACCAGAATATGACTCACTAATACTCGTATAATATAGTACAACAGAAAAGTGTAGGGGTGTTCACGAGTCGGGTGAGTTGGGTATGGCCCTCATCCGCTCATCCATCCGAACATAGTCGGGTTTTCCCTCCTTCCACCCGTCATTCACTCGTTTTGTCGAGTGCACCCGACTCATCGGGTGGTCGGGTGAGTCGGGTCAAGTCGGGTGAAACCCGACTATCTCATTTGTCTCAATTAAGTGTTTGGTTTACACATGACTTTGTCGGTATTTTATTTATTTATGGTTGCTGTGAATGCCTTTGTCTACATAATCATGTGCTAGCTTGATGATTTTAATATTTTTATATCTCTACTAGTGACATATATATTTTATTGATATAAGAATATAACATATATATATATATATAATTTAAAGACTATATAATACATAATACATATACTGATATAAGTACATTACATATATATATATATATTAAAGACTATATAATACATAATGTATCTACTGATATAAGCATGTTACATATATATATATATTTTTTTTAAAAAAAATTAAGTGTGTTTCGAGTCGGGTCGGGTGAATCGGGTTTCCATCCCCCTAGACCCGTGACTCCACCCGAAACTGTCGGGTTTTCACCTCCAAGACTCGTGACTCCACCCACATTGTTTAAAAATAAAAAATAAGGCTACGGGTGAGTCGGGTGGTCGGGTGAGTCGGGTGATCGGGTGGATTTTGAACAGCCCTAGAAAAGTGTATAGTTTGTTTGCCACGGCCGCACGGCCACCAGGTCTAGGTTTCTTCGTTGTTCGACTCAAATCGGTCAAAAAATTATCCTGTGTGATAAATTTTGGTGTAACAGATCATCATGAATCGTTGGATTAATATAGGATCTACAAGATCAACGGTCCACGATGATCCATCATATCAAAACCCGTCATATAGAATAATTTCGTCGACCACCCCCTTCCCCTTCTAATCGTGTGTATATATATATATATATGGTGGCGAGGCTATATAGCTTGATGAGTGGGTTCAACTGAACTCGCTCAAATTTTGAGAGAAAAAAGATTACATATAGCATTACATGACACGTGTTTTCCTATAATGACCACACTGAAATCAAAGTTTTAGCTTAAAAAAAATAATAAAAAATAAAAAAAGAGGGGTCATTTTGTCATTTAAGGGTGTCGATCAACTTGTCGTTTAACTTAGTTAAAAGTTAAATCTAAATCTATTCTCCACAATATATATTTTGTTATAATATTAAGTGTGTTAAGTGCTAAAAATGAAACGTTTTAGCATTTATTTTTTGCAAGCTTGGCGTAAGGTTCCTAAGGTTGGGCAACATTGATTTAAATGATAGTCCATTAACAATAACCTCTGCAAGGACAAAAGCCCAAGCCTATTTTTGTCACGCCTCGGAGCAGGAAAAATAGAGAAAATTGATTTTTTTTTTTAGGTCCATAAGGAATGACAGTTGAATGTCACTAATTGTCCACATCACACAGTACAAGTCCAACTAATAAACAAGAACAGTAATCAAGTTGAAAATATAATAACAATCTTATCCATTACAATAACAAAGTGGTCCTTAGGATCACAACTAGGGGTGCTCACGAGTCGGGTGAGTCGGGTTTGACACCAACCCGTTCATCCACCCGTATCCCATCGGGTTTAGAGCCTAGCACCCATCATTCATTCGACTGATCGGGCGGAACCGACTCGTCGGGCTCGGTTGGAGTCGGGTCGATTTCAGGTGAAACCGACAGAAGAGTGAAAAGGAAGAAAAAAAAAAAACACGCACACACACAGATCTGCAAGTCTCAAGAATGGAAGATCTAGAGTCTTCTGACCATTAGCTATTGATCTTGGTCAATAAATTAAGACAAAACAACAAAAACCAAAATTCAATCTACAGGAGCACAAATTTTTTTTTAGATCTACCAAGCTCAAGACTAGTAGAGTATCATAGATACATACATCACACTAGATCTACAACTACAAGTCTAGAATGAGGAACTCAAGACAGAACATTTGACCAAAAAAACACTCAAGACTGAACAAAAAAAAAATCAAATCTTGAGAAGTTACTCGCCAAAGTCGGTGAACGGAGGCGTCGAGGCGAACACAGGCGGCTACGATGGCCCTTCCCTTGATCGGTGGCGGTGTCCCCTTCTGTTGATTAGCAGTGGTGGCCCTCTCTAATGATCGGTGGTTGTGGCTAGTGTGGTCGTACCACCGCTGAGATGAAAAAAGGGTTGCTGGTGTTATCTTGAGAGGGTGAGATAATGAGACAAACTGATATAAGGAGTGTATTTGGGCTTTTAACATCTCTCTCTCTATGACAGTAATATATATATATATAATGTTCTTGTATAATATTCGCGGGTCGGGTTGGTTTTCTTGGGTGCTTAGAGATTCAAACCAAAGACCGAACTAAACCCAACCATATTTAAACTCCAAGACCCGTGACTCACCCCATGGCCTTTGAAAATCAAAAAAAAATCTATCAGGTGGTTCGGGTTAGTCGGGTGGTTCGGGTCTGCAGGTCATATTGATCACCCATAATCACAACAGGTCTGGAGACAACATATGCCCAAGTACCAGTTAAACTAAACAAGTTCAACAGAAATAACAGAAATATAAAATAGATAAACTTCTTCATCTCTAGCTGGCGTAAGGATAGCCGTCAGCGTAGTTATCATCCCCGTCATAATTGTCATTAGTAGGGCCACCCTCTGCATAATCTAACTCTGAGTATATAGTAGCCATCATTGTAGGCTCCATCACCTGCATTAATATGGACAGGATAGTCTGGATGGGGAATGTCCAAGCATAAACGCCGTCAGCTTACTTCAGCTAAGTGAATAGAAACTCCCTAAACACCTGTATTTGTGTTATTGCATTTCATTACATTGTCATGCATGATAATGTGATGTGTTGTGCATTTTGGCACAGGTGTGAGTGAGTTTTGACTCACGAGTTGATTTGGGTGTCTTTGTTAGAAAACCCTTTGAGACGATGTTGTTGGGTGTTTTGATGTTGTGAAGTCTCTCTGAGTATGAGATGTTCATTGTAGAATACCTTAATGTTTATATGAAAATAAATGTTTAAATCCATAAAGGTGGCAGGCGCATTAGTAACTCCAAACTGCATCACTTGAAATTCATAGTGCCCGTAGCGAGTCCTAAAGGCTGTCTTCTCCACATCCTCAGCTTTAACTTTCAGTTGATGGTACCCAGATCGTAAGTCAATCTTTGAAAATACTTCAGCCCCTTGAAGTTGATCGAATAGATCGTCAATATGTGGCAACGGTACTTGTTCTTGATTGTTACTTTGTTGAGTTCCCGGTAATCAATGCACATCCGCATCGTACCATCCTTCTTCTTCACAAATAGTACCGGTGCACCCCACGAAGACACACTCGGTCGAATAAAACCCTTGTCTAACAATTCTTGCAATTGAATCTTTAACTTCTTCTACTCAACTGGCGTCATTCGATACGATGCTCGTGAAATTGGTTGGGATCCCGGCATAACATCAATACCAAATTCAATCTCTCGATCAACCAATATACTAGGTAACTCCTTTGGAAATACATCCGAAAATTCTTCAACTACTGGAATATCCTCAAGTTTTAAATCGGAACCTTTAGTATCAAGAATACTACACAGAAACCCCCGGCAGCCCTTCTTTAATAAATGACAAGATTCAATAGCTGACACAATATGCGACGGTGATACAACACCCTTACCTTGAAAATAAAACTCATCTTGATTCGGAATACGGAATGCTACTCCTTTAGTGTTATAATCAATATTAGCATGATTAGCCGCTAACCAATCCATACCCAATATAACATCGAAGTGCTGAATAACTAACGGTACCAAATCAACGGTTAACTCTTTACCATTCACATTAATCTCACATTTTCTAAACACACCCGAACTAACCAATGGAGCCCCCAACGGTATCGCGACAGATAAATCATAGTTTAGGAACTCTAATGGTTTATCTAGACGTTTAGCAAAGTGGTGTGACATGAATGAGTGTGTGGATCCTGAATCAATAAGTACATTTGCTATATGTGAGCAAATGGGAACCATACCTGAGACAATAGTGTCGGCATAAGCGGTATCTCCCCGCTGGAGTTGAAATGATCTTGCCTCTCGTTGCTCCCTCCTCGGAGGTTGAGTAGTCCTTGGTGTGATAGCGCTGGCTGCGGAAGAACCAGAACCTGAAGCTCCTTGACGTTTAGTAGGACAGTCCTTAGCTTGATGTCCCAACTCCTTATAAGTAAAACATCAGCCCCTCGTATTCATATTTTGATTCGGACAATTCCTAACGATGTGGCCTGGTTGTCGACATATGTTACAAGTGATCAAATTTGGAAGTTGATTGCATTGTCCCCAATGGAATTTCTGACAAGTCTAACATCTCGGCTTGTTCCCACTAGAACCACTACCGATACTAACTGATGATCCCCCTGAACTCTGCCTCTTTGCACTACCATGTCCACTGAATTGACTTGATCCCGGTCGTTTACTTTGTTGACTCGGTGGTGGTGGAAAGTTTGAAGTGTACCCGAGATCCCTCTCAGCTATAGAGGCAATGTCAAGCGCCTTAGCGAATGTCTCGAGTCGGAACACAGTCACTCATCCCCGGATGTCACTTCGAAGCCCTGCTACAAACTTTCTTGCTTTCACTTTTTCAATTGTTATCATATCCCCCGCAAACCTTCCCAAGCTTGTAAATTGCATTAAGTATTCACGAACTGACTTTCCCCCTTGCACCAACTTCATAAACTCTTGAGCCTTTTGATCCCCAAATGATTGTGAAAAGTATTAATGTTCATTAAATATCTCCAGAAAGTGATCCCATGTAGTCGGTTGATTCGGGCCCAGCTTAGTTCGCCACCAATGTTGTGCCTCATCTTTTAATGTGTCAGCGGCAAATATAACTTTTTGTTCTTCCGTACACGGTAATACCCTGAAGAACTTCTCCATATCAGAAATCCAAAAGTTTGCCTTCATTGGATCGGCTTCCCCCACGGAATATTGTCGGCTTTTGCTTATGAAATTTAGAAATAGTAACAACGACCTCCCTCGGATTTGGATTAGGTTGTACCGGTCTTTCTTCGACCACATGAGTTTTAGCCACTAGAACCAATCCCTTAATTGATCTTTCAACTCGTTCCATTCGATTTGAGGTGTCACCTCCAGACATAATGCCTGACACCCACATTATTACACACACACACACGTTACTTTTAAGAAATCCATGGCATGCTAGTCAACATTAAAAGCATGCTAAATAAACGTGCATGCATGTTCATGTAGCTACGTATTGTTGTGTGCACACTACGCGTCGTAAACGTCTCTCGTCCCCAAAGGCTCTAGCCTACTGCTCTGATACCAAAAATTGTCACACCCCAACCCACCCCCGGTGGATTAGGACACGTGTAACAAGAGTAACCACACCCAAAACACACACTAATTAGAAAGAAAATGTGGATAAACCACTCTAAAGAACTCTATTGTGACAAAACAGCTCCCAAGGGCAAAATGGTCATTAAGAAATTAGGTAAAATTTTTAGACCAAAAGTTACATTTTTTAGTCCCGGTTCCAACGCAACAAACGGTGCGCGAATCCGAATTTTCTAGAAAGAGTTATGCACGTTTCCGTAAAAGCGGACGTGCTATGAAAAATACAAGCGGATCGATACCTTCATAAAACCCGGATCGATCCATTTCTTGTGTTTACTAGAAGAATGTACCTCGGAAAAGCTGGATTGATCCCTTCACAAACCCGGATCGATCCGCGACCTGCAGAACATGTTCTGCTGCTAACTTTTGATGTTAAACAAGTTTCAAACTTACCAAAACACAACCAAATCACATGAAAACATTATAAAACTTTGGGAAAACATTTCCAACACACTCCCAAACATTTTTAAGCTCAAGTTAAGCATGGATCACACAAACACATTCACCATTTGATCAAATCAATTATGAACTCTTCTCATTTGATCCAAAACAAACCTTTCAACTTTAAAACTCAATTCTTATCCAAAATACATGAAACTTGTTGAGAATTAACTCAAGGTTATAACTAGCATTGTGAACACTAAGGAAACATGTTTAAGATACTAGCGACACATCCGAACTTGCCGGAATGGTCTCAACTACTAACTTGTACCATTCTTCAACAAAACAGGAGAATTTACACATTAGCTCCCAAATTCACTTCTAACTATCACAATATAAGTTTAGGATTCAAACTCTTTTTCTACAACCCAAATATGAACATTAACATAAAAGAAACCATAATTTACAAGTTCAAAAGAAGTTCACAAGCATGAGGTACAAATCTCCCCCAACTCTCCCATCTCTCTCCCAACGCACGTCATTTCCTCTCAGAATACGGCTCCGAACCTGCGGTGGTTGTTATGTACCACAACAGAAATAGGAAAACGATTTTCTTAAGCATTACGCTTAGTGAGCATTCTAACATGATTGTATGTTTAACATGTGCAATGCTATAATTAACACACAAAACACAACCGTAATCGCCGAGTCACCGGTTATATGGTTCATTCAGACCCGAAGACCTCCCTTGGTCCCGTAGCCACTTCTATTCCTTGGACTTCCGTTTTTTTCGGATTCTTCCTCTACACCACCCTTATTACTCCCAACAATGAACCATTTTCCCGGTGCTCATTGACTACCACATAGACATATAAACACATATATTTGTATCAACATATCATCTTCATGAAATTGACATAAAATTCACAAATTAACAACAAAATAACATCTAACATGAGTGGTTATTCCTAACATCATCAAGCCTTGAACCCATTAAACACAATCATTTTATTTGTATAGAAAACTCACCTTAAGCAAGATTATACCCAAATTCAAGCTATAAAAGTGCTGAATTTCACCAATTAGAGCTCAATTTCTACACCAAAATGAATCCTACAAGAATTCGGTAGACGATGTCTCACCGTTAAGTATGAGCTACCAAAATCCGACAATTAAAACGTAAATTAAAGGTATAGAAACGTTCGTCTCACCTCTACAAGTTCGAAAACGACTTTGGTTCGCGAATATGACGAACGGCGGAAAAACGGTGTCGGCGTCTCGTCTCCGTCTTCTCCCCCGAGCTCTCTCTTGTTTTGTTTAATTTCTGTGCAAATGAGAGACTCCATGGTCTCTTGACACATACTTGCATGTATATGAGGTGTCATCACCTCAATTTCCATTATTTCCGTTTACACCCCCGGAACTTCTTAAGTTCTTATTATGAAATCCCCCAAACATTTTATTAACTACCCAATTATCTAATGAGTGTTTGTCTAAGTTTCGTATGGGTCCCAATGTGGGTTCCACATATTTTGTAAAATTGCTAACGCACCTACTAATTTTAAATTTTTTTCAGTTATAACCTTATTTGGGTATCTAAACTAATACTCATTGCTAGTACATGTATTATCATATAATATGAAAGCATTTAAACAAAGACTCATGTAATCACGTAAAAATGCATTTAATCATTTAAAATGCAAATTACCAATTTACCCTTCGCTGGGTTCCATTTCAATACCTGTCCCACCTCACTGGGGACTTTTCCAACTAGTGTCCCTCTCTGAACACTTTTTACATGGGCGAGTCCAAGCCTCGCCTTAATCCATTTTATACACTAATTATATTAATTAATGCATATAAAAATAACAATTTACCCGTTCTCCGGGTACGGGTGTTATATGTTATCAATTATAACTCTAGTACAAGTTTTACTTATTTTACTAAATATAATTTTAAGTTTGAGATAATGTTTTTGCATAGGGGTGGGCATACTTCGGGCCAACCCAAAAAACCGAACCGAAATCGAAAATTTTCAAATTTTGGTTCAGATAATAACCGAACCGAAATTATATCAGTTCGAAACCGAACTATTTTAATTAGTATGGTTCGGTTTTTGAAAGTAAAAAAAATTTCGGTTCGAAACCGAATAACCGAAATTTTAAGAATATATAAAAACTTGTTAGATAAATTAGGGTCATATGATTCATATTGTTAATGAAAAATAACAAATAAAAAACAGAATCAAAAAGTGGTGAATCTGTACTAATTTACTATACTTAATTTTACCCAAACAAAAAAAATAAAAATAAAAATAAATAAAATAAATAAAAAATAAAAAAATAATTTCGGTTGAGTTTCAACCCGAATTTTCGAACCGAAACCGAAGTTAAATTTCGAAATCGAACCATTTTTTCGAAGTTTATTTCAGTTCGATTTTCGGCACCAAAATTTCCAACCCGAACCGAAATTTTCGGTTCGAAACCGAACTGACCGAATGCCCACCCCTATTTTTGCATATGAGGAAATGAGTTGGTTGAAAGATCTCTATGCTAGTCAACTTTTTTCCCTCTTTTTCTTTTTTCTTTTTTATTTATTTATTTACAAATCAGTCTCACTCTATAATATTTATATTTTCATCTCTACCCTCGTTTGCTTTCTTTTTTCTCTATATATAATGTATACAAAAATTAGAAAAAAAAAGAAAGAAAAAGAAAAAAGTGCTTCTATATCCAATGAAACATATTATGCCCTGTTTGGTATTAAAGTGGATTTTTTTTTATAAAGAAGGTGTACTAATATTCATGTATTTCACATATATAAATAGAGAAAATTTGAAAGAGGGCTACACAGAAAGAATTACAATAACAATTATTTGCTATAAAAATTAGGAAGCATAGAGTTTCATCAATCCTGAACTTGGTGTCCTCATATGTAGTAGAGCTTGGATCCTCGACAGCCAATTGGGTGTTGCTACACAGGCATCACCCAACAAAACCACACACACACATATGTATATATATATATATATATTAAAGATTGGAGCACAAACAAAATCCACAAACATGTAAACGTGTCTATCTCTCTCCTGTGGGGTCTACTAACACTGTGGGGACAACTGACAGTATAAGATATACAGAGGAGAGAGATGGACACATCTATGTGTTTGTAAATTGTATTTGTGGATTTTGTTTGTACCATAGAACTGCCCATATATATATATATATATATGAGTTCGGCTGTAGTGGGGCAAGAGTGGTTTGGCTTTAGGTGGAGCAAAGCCATTGTACACATTGTAGGTGTGGATTGGAAGAGAAGAGGAAGACTGCAACATGTCACGGGGCATAAAATGTTTGCAACCTGTTATAGCATGTTATAGCAGGTTTGGACTTTCTTAAGGGTAGTTTGGACTTTCATAAAGGTTGTTTGGACTTTGCAAAAAAAATGTGCCAAATTTGCAAAATACTAAGCATCACTATTATGTACTTTATGGAATAAATATTGTACACAACTAAATAAAGTTGAAGTTTGTAAAAAAAAAAAAAAGTAAATAGTAAGTTTGGACTTTCTTAAGGGTTGTTTGGACTTTAATATAGGTTGTTTGGACTTTGCAAAGAAATGTGCCAAATTTGCAAAATATTAAGCATCACTATGTTGTGCCTTATGGAATAAATGTTGTACACAACTAAATAAAATTGAAGTTTGTAAAAAAAGTAAAATAATAAAATAAATAGCAGGTTGGACTTTCTTAAGGGTTGTTTGGATTTTGATAAAGGTTATTTGGACTTTGCAAAGAAAGTTCAAATGTTCCTTACTAAAGTACAAATGTTTCTTATAAAGTTCATATGTTGTTTAAGAAAGTCTAAATGTTCCTTACTAAAGTCAAAATGTTGCTGAAGAAAGTCCAAATGTTTCTTAAGAAAGTTTAAATATTCCTTATTAAAGTCCAAATGTTTCTTAGTAAAGTCCATATGTTGCTTAAGAAGGTCCAAATGTTCCTTACTAAAGTCCAAATGTTTCTTACTAAGATTCAAATGTTTTTTAAGAAAGTCCACATGTTCCTTATGAAAGTCCAAATGTGTCTTACTAAGGTCCAAATGTTGCTTAAGAAAGTCCAAATGTTTTTTATAAAAGTTCAAATATTCCTTACTAAAATCTAAATATTTCTTAAGAAAGTCTAAATGTTCCTTACAAAAGTCCAAATGGTTCTTAAAAAAGTCCAAAATGGTTCTTGCTCGACAATTTGAAGAATCCTAAGGGTTTGGACTTTGATAAGGGTTATTTGGACTTTGAAAATAAATGTGCCAAATTTGTAAAATACTAAGCAGCGCTATATAGACCTTATGGAATAAATGTTGTACACACCCTTTAGGAAAGTCCAAATCTGCTATTTACTCTTGTTTTTTCACAAATTTAAATTTTGTTTATTTGTGTACAATGTTTATTATATAAGGTATAACATAGTGATGCTTAACATTTGGCAAACTTAGCATATTTCTTTGCAAAGTCTAAATCATTCTTAGGAAAGTCCAAAACTACTATTTATTTTTCTTTATTTATTTGTTTTTTTTTTACAAACTTGATTTTTAGTTGTGCACAATATTTATTCCATAAGGTAGATCATAGTGATATTTAATATTTTGCAAACTTGATACATTTCTTTACAAGGTCCAAATAATCCTTATTAATATCCAAATAACCCTTAAAAAAGTCCAAACCTGCTATAACAAATGTCAGGTTATAAGACATTTAATGGCCCTGACATTGTGCAGCCTTTCTTCCCCCTTCCAAAATCACCTTGGACACATGTCCACTCTATGATCTACCAATCTTCTCATCCAATGACTAAGCTTCGTTGACTTTACGTGGGCAAAACAACTATTCCCCACTGTAGAATGACCCTATATATATAGAGTAATACTTGGGGCACAACCAAAGCCACAACCAAAGCCACAACTTTTTGGGCACAACCTCCATGTTGTGTCTATCTCTCTCTTGATGGGTCCCACAGTGCCAGTGACCCCACAGTGCCCACTAGGAGAGAGATAGACACAAAATGGAGGTTGTGGATAAAAGGTTGTGACTTTGGTTGTGCCCCAAGTATTACTCATATATATATTGCCTGTAAAGACATGATGTAATTACAGTCGGCGATAATGTATTCTAGAAGGGAAATGATTGGCATACATTTTTTTATATATTTTTTGACATACTATGCTTTAAATACATGTATCTTGTGTTGTTTGAATTTTTCATACTTTTTTGTGCACCACTTATATAGTACATGGTACATACATTTAAAGTTGAGTGTCAAAAAGTATGTACGTAGGACATGGTACCTCGATAGGAAGGAAGACCCTCAAGCCATCTGTACACGTGTAAAGCTGATGTGAAGAAGCTAGGAGCATGCAGTTCCACCATCACAATCCGAATCCCAATGTCCTGAGATGTAGGACCCACGTGGGTAGGAACAACTCATGTGGGGGGAGTCCCAACCGTACACGTGATGCTGTCGTTTTCTGGTTTGGTCGCATGTAAAGGACTACCCAACTTTATTCGACAAATCTATCCTTTCTTTGAGTTCTTTCATTTACATCCGAGAGTCTTTTCATACACATGTGATACATACACTGATACACATACACTTTTTTTTTTTTTTTAAATTTTTTTTCCATTAATTAAAATCAAACTTCATAGGAAAAAAAATCAAACAAACAATAAAATTAAAGAAAAGTAGAGCAAATAAAGGCAAAACAACTAAAATACAATACATAAGAAAGTATAAATGGTCACAGAAAACACTCCATCAACTACACAAGAAATCCGCCACTGCGCCACAATGACCGACGCATAGAGAAATCCCAAAATTCAGGACAATTTCAAACTTGTAAATGGTAGAGACCACCCAAAGAAAAAAGATGACACAAAGTCAAGCCCAAATAAGTGAAAGAACTTCACCAAAGGGGCAACCAAAGTTGTTTCAAAAGTTTTAATGATACCAAAAGATGCACCATAGAAAGCAACACAGTTGTAGAAGAGAGCTTCTAACTCTCTATGCAAAATTCGAGTATGATAGAGTCGGTGGTTTAATTTAGGGAGTTGTTATTTCCACTTTAAAATTGAACTAATGTACTCGGTACATAGTACTATTGACACACCGTGCAATACCTTACAATTAATGTATTCCATAGAATGTATTGGCTTATCCATAGAGTGTGAATAGTAATTCCCTTGATTTATAGGAGTTTCTTTTTCTTTTCTTTTTTTTTTTTTTTCTTTTTTCTGAAAATGTTATAGTCAAGTACTAAAGTGTTGTATCAATATACCAAAATATTGTATTTTGGAAAATTATTTTGATGATTTGCAAAGTTATACATGTTGGGACCATTGCAACATTTTGATACTAAAGTATAATATTTTGACACCAAAATTAGGTTGTATGATACAATCAATACCACTAAGGCCAAATATGGATCCCTGGGCTAGCAGCCCCCTAACTTTGAAAAAAAATAAACTTCTATTTGTACTAGTATTATATAGTATAAACATGCAGACTCGCCCCTCTAAATTTTTTTTTTAAAAATTATTATACTCATTTCCAAACTTACTCGTTCTCTTAAGCTCGATTATGCTTTAGCTATATAGACTCGGCCCTCTAAATATTTTTAAAAAATTATTATACTCAAACTTACTCGCCCCCTTAAGCTCAATTATGGTTTAGATATATAGAATCGTCCCTCTAAATTTTTTTTAAAAAATTACTCCATTCGTCATTTTATGATATCCCATAATAATTATTTATTTTTTTAAATTGATATACATTTTTTACTAATTTTTAAAAGTACCACTCATTGAAATTTATACGAAAAATTCGTTTGATAAAATTAAAAAGAAATTCAAAATATATGACAGATGGAGTATTAATACTCACGAACTTACTCGCCCCGTTAAGTTTGATTCCTGAAACCCGCCACTGACTAATGACCATGACTGGCTATGGCTCCTGTTTCATAGGTCCCCCTGACTCTATGTACAGATACATATACATTGCTTGTACAAACATAAGGGACAGACATACGCACACGCTCTCACTCTGTATAATTTTCTATGTATGTAATGTACCAAATTAATGTTCCAATAAATTTAAGAGTACGGTGATCTCGAGGATCTAAATCTCATCCATAAATTTCGTATGTGGCGTAAATTCATTTGATTACTTTTCAGTAGTTGATGGTTTTTATTAGGCCAAAATGCTGTTATTAGGCCACCATATCAATATCGGGCTTTTAAAGTCTTTCTTGTCCTTCCCAACTATACACATATAGAGTGAGAGAGGAGAAATTATTCTATAGTTTTAAATCATATGTTATGTGATGGTCTCAATTAATAATGGACTGACATATAATTAAGTATAATTTTTTTGTCTCCCAAAAATTAGATAACTATGCCACATAGTAATTCTTTACTGACCGAGAGCACCACATGACAGTAGCCCCGAACAATTGAATAACTTCTCTCGAGAGAAAGTCTGTGTTTAATCTCATACTACTTAATGGAAATCATATCATATATATATATATATATATAATTTAAATTGGAATCACAAGCCTGCCACATAGCTATGTGATTTTTCTAATTCTTCATTAATTTTTCTATTTTTTTTTATTAATAATACAAATATGTACGTATAATCTCTCTTTTTTCCTTTCTTTATCCTTTCATTATCTCATGCTCTCTACTCTCTTATCTAATCTGTTTTAATATATATTGTTGGGATTCTATCACATGTGGGTCAATCCCATTAGTTTAGGAATTGTGATTTGGCTAGATTCCGAATATGATTTGATTTCCTTATTAGTTGTATTACTTGTCTAACAAGTAATGGGTCTATATATAGGAATATTGTATGGAAAGTTAGGTAAGCCCTTAGTGTACCAAGTTGAGGGGTCTCCCCGGGGGTGCATGGTCTAGGGTGAGAGAGTGTGAGTTCTTTAGGGTATTGAGAGTGGGTATACAAAGGGTGTGAGGGTTGGATTATGGAAATTAATCCAAAGTATTTTGTACCAATTGTTTATTCTCAATAGTGAAAAAAATGGTTTCTCGGGTGTGGCCGTAGGCAGGTGTTTGGCCAAATCACGTAGAAATTTGTGTTTTTTTTTTTGTGTGCATGTTTATTTATGTTTGTGTGTTTCTGTGTGTTATTGGGGGAACTTGTTTTCGCGTGTTAAATTCACAACAGCGGTATCAGAGCTATGTTGATAAGATCATGGCGGGCAGAGGTGCATGGGAGCAGTGATGTCATCACATGGTAAAAAGAAAAGCAAAAGACAAAAAAAATTTTTTTTTGAAGAAAATCGATGAGCAGCGATCACGGAAGCATCAGCCACTTTGTTGGATGCATTGGCTTCAGTGTGGCTTGTGAGACTAGTTGTATTGATTGGAATTCAAGATGGAGATGGTTCCTAAGGTTTTTAGGCGATGCAGATTCATCGGAGGGTGCAGATTTGTGAGATTCTGCACGGATTGAGAATTTATTTTTCTTGGTGATAGATCATATATATATATATATATATATATATATATTGTAGCAGGTTGGGATCTAGGGCCGAAAAATAATTTTGATACTATTGTGATTGTAGTAGGTTGCGTATGGTAGAGAGGCTTTTACACTCCGCTCATACGGGTATTTCTCTTGGATTGCTAGATTCCGGGTACGGTAAGTATGTGCTTCTAGAGAAAATAATTTAATAGGTTCCAAGAAGACGTGGGCAGACACAGGCGCAATTATCTGACAGAGGTAATTGTTAGGATACTGCACGTAGGAACGTTGATCAAATTTTTTTTGGAGCAAGTTCGCTATTTGGGTGGTGTGATATTGATCCCAAAGTTGCGGAGGAATCTAATTTTGTTGCTGAAATCACACACGACGGTTGAGAGAAATGTGGATGGTTTGTGTCGTCTGGTTGGTAGAGTTGTACTCCTAAGTCATCGATGAAGAATTGTCACACCCCAACCCACTTCGGGCGGAATAGGACACGTGTAACACTGCAACCAATGCACGTCTCCAACACATATAGCATAAAACAAGTTTTAAACTCTCTTTTAAACTCTTCATAAAGCTCATTTGTGTATTAACCCCAAGTGTAAAATGGTCATTTTGAAATTTTAGTCAAACACAATGTCAAAATATAATATTCAACATTTTAAAACTAACGGTGAAAACGGCTCGCGATCTGAGCTTCCTAGCCCAAGTTATGCAACAAATTAAAGCATGGTTTATTTGGCAAAACATTCCAGTCTGACTGACCGGACAGAGACCTTAAAAATATACGATCGACCGAACAGAGAGCCCTGTTGCAGAAATTCTGCAGCAACTTTATTCCAACTTGTTTTGCAAGTTTAAAACTTCACCAAAACATGCCCAAATCACTTGAAAACACTTCCAAAACTTCCAAAATATGTCCACAAACATATTTAAACATTTCCACACATCTTTAAACATGATCCAAACCTAACCAGATTTTGTGTGAACATCAAAAATCATTTGAAAAGCACACCCAAGTATTTCTAAACATCAATCAACCATCATAAGAGTTTCTAAGAATCATTTCCAAACATTTAAAAGGAACACTTGAACATACTTAAACCATAATCCCCAACTAGAAATTTTAACTTACATTCAAAATCCATACTTTCCCAACATGTATATAAACATACCACTATAAGGAAAAGCCAAGTTAGTTTACAACCCAAACTACACCATTTTGTTCAAGTCTCTACCCAACCATGCTTAACTAGTGACTTGCAAGTGCAATTTGTAACAACCTGCATTTTCAGTTATTACTTTAATGAAATTTCCATGTCAGTATTTGTATTACCTGCTTTATTGTAATGAAAATTCTTTATTTGGGGTCAAACTATAATTTCATAAGGTCATGTTTACTTGTGATGTGATTTCAATTCTGTATTTTTAAAACGATGAAAAGAATTACTTTTGACTCAAACTGTATTTGTATATAATCAAAAAATTATTTTTGATGTTAAAGTAACTTTTTTCTGTATTTTGTGGTGATCACCGCGCCGCGAAAATACCAGTTCATGTTCAAAACTGTCGGCGCCGCATTAAGGTCCCACAATTTGAGAATCTCTCCCAATCATTACTAGGCTAGTTTGGATAATACATGTGTGTATGTGCATTTTTTTAATGCCATAAGTTGTATTCCCAAACACTCATATAGATTTCTAGACAACTTGTTAGTGTCTTGTTTGGTAATGTCTACCTTGTGTGTGTTAATGTTGGGCCTTAAGCTTCAATACCCAAACACACTACTTGCCCCTATGAACCTAATTGGCCTCTACTAGAGTAAATTCTACAGATCATATACGTATATATATATTATGTATTTCATGATTATAAGAATGTCATTATATAAGTAATTGTAATGTATTTCTTGAGTCAATTTGAAACAACTTGGGCACCAAGTTGAGGTTATATGTCACACTCTCATTCATAAGCTGGAGAATTGTTTTTCTTTACAAACTGAGATACAAGAAATTCAAAGAGTTTAAAGGGAGAGATATTAGAGAGTTTATTGATAGAATTTTATAAAGAGAGAAAGCTTTTCAATTTCATAGTCAAGCTTAAGTTGGGGTTCTTATTTCCTATTTCTTTCTCAACAAACACCACACTTTCAATCACAGTGAGTATTGTTAACTCACTCTGAATGTAAACTCATGTTTGTTTGCTATTGTTACATGTGTAATTGTGAATCACCATAGTCAATTTTATCCATGGAAGCTTGAAGATTCAAAATCAAGATTTTTCAACCTTAACCAAAATATGTTTTTAGAGATGAATATGAAAGTTTATGGTACATAAAAAGCTACGGTTAAGATATTAGAGCCTAAATCAATTGTATCGCGACGTATATTAAAAACGAAGTTTTGACGTCTCTTGGTTTTTCGTAAAATTCGAGAGCTATGGATTGAGTCATGTTAAACTGATTGTAAATTCTTAATCCTTATAGAAAAATGAAGAAATTTATATGTTACATGTCATGTTTGCTTCTGAATTGTGAAATGGGTCAAAAATGGCTTCAAGAAGGAAAACAGGGGAACTTCTGTGAAGAAGACAAAGTCTCTGCGCAAACTCGCACACACGATAGCACAAGAGACCCCTCGCGCGAACGCCCCGCGCGCGTGACCTGTGCATTTTTTGACACTTGGAAAATTTTTATATGAAAAACGAGAAATGGGCATATCGTGCAAGCGACCTGTCGCGCGGGCAGCCCGCGCGTGCGATCTAGCAGATTTTAGCTTTTGTCTGTTTTCTGCTAATGAACTATTTGGACTAACTTTTAAAGGCTATTAAGGTCTTGTTTGGGAATTTTTACTAAATCAGAATCCTATTTATTATGTTTGGTTTATAAAAGCGATAAACTTCGACTTAATACGCACGTTGTTCCCGTTTCTAGTTATTTGCACATTCCGTATAAAGCTTCATGACATTTATTTGGAGTCAGTTGTACATGCATGGTGAGTGATGGTTAGTGTGGAAAAGCATATGTGGTTGAGAGTGTGTTGTGGACACTCCCTGGTAATTGTGTACCAAAGTGTGATGTTTTGAGATTGCGGCTAAAGTATCTTTGAAATGCGACGGTGACAAAATTGGACATTCCCTGGAGCCCATGGTAGCGCTAAAATGTGTGACGCCGAACTTTGACATTCTTTTGCACCTATGGTAGTGCTAAAGTGTGGCCTACGGACACTCCCTGGTACCCGAGTCTGGATACTGCGTGAGGTTTCTCCTGTATTAGCGAGGCAGATTAGGTACTAAAGTGTGAGGCATTGCACACTCCCTGATACCCCATACTAAAGTGTGAGGGAAACTGGACACTCCCTGGTACCCCTGTGCTAAAGTATGGTCATCTTAGTGTTTTAAAGATACTGGAGTGAGAGAGTTGGGTGTTGTGTTGTCGAGAGAAAAGAGTTGGTAAGATGAGAATGGTTGTACTGGTCTCATGCACGGTCACATGTTTTATGAATTGAAGATTTTTAATTATTATCCTTACTGCTTGTTAAGTTGAATTGATTTCTATGATTAACTTGTCGATTAATGAAACCATAAAATGAAGAATGGTAAAGAGTATGTGTCACACCCCAACCCACCCCAGCGGATTAGGACACGTATAACAAGGCGATACACACCCAAAATTTACTAATTAGGAATAAAAAAAATATGAATTAAACCACCTTTAAGAGCTTTGTTGTGACAAAACCTAACTCAAGGGCAAAATAGTTATTAATAAGTATATCAAATTTTTATACCAAAAGATAGGTCTTTGAGTCCCAGTTCCAACAAAAAAAATGGTGCACGAATCCGAGTTTTTTAGAGAGAGATATGCACGTTTCCGTAAAAGTGGACATCTGTTGGAAACAGGGGCGGATCGATCCGCCCACAAAATCCAGATCGATCCAATTTCTTGTTTTTCTAGAATGTCCCTTCAGAACCCCGGATCGATCCACCCTTTGTACCTGGATCGATCCGGGTTTGTCACAGCTCGGTCCCACAATAGCGGAATCAGAGCCCGTGGCACGCCACCGAGGCTAAACCAATTCATTAACGTTCCCAAAATATAGTTTGAAGAACACACGCAGCGGAAAAACAAAACACATTTTAAAACTAGGGGTCCAGTCGACTGGGTCGGGACCTCAGTCGACTGAAGAGAGCAGAGAGTTTTCAAAAGATGTTTACAGCCCTTCCAGTCGACTGAGCCTGGGGTCTAGTCGACTGAAGTAAGAAGAACAAAAAAAAATCACATAAACCTTCAGAGGTCCAGTCGACTAAGGAAGGGCCCAGTCGACTGCTTTTGCCATATTAAAGAGCAGTAACTAGCAGGCACAAGGGTCCAGTCGACTGCTCCCCTGGCAGTAGCCCAATCTGCAGAAAAACAAGTTTCAAAAGCTTTTTAAAACAACCAAGTGTTAACCACACACTCCAACCTCACATCAAAGTAATCCTAGCTGTATTAAAACATTACTAAAGTATAATTATAACATGTTACTAACTATTACCATGCTTTAGGTCCATTCTAACATACTAAGTTAAACATAAGTTAAAACATTCAAATCTTTATTACAACATTCCTATTGTTCCAAAACTACAAGATTAACATTCAGGTTGCCTTCTAAGCGAACTCTAAGCCCACGTGCTCACTTCTCCGATTCCTCGCCAGCATTTACACCTGAAATGGTTATTTGAATAACCACAGATATTTTATTTGTTTAAGCTAACGCTTAGTGAATAAAACAACATATGCACATGAATGATAAACATGTCCGCATTCACATCTCTACATTTCATACTAGTCGCGGGAGACTCACGTGCCCGTCCATACTCCTAATCCGCGACTTCTCGCCAATAAGTCCACGCGAAAGGGTAAGACCCACGATTCTTCTCTTCAATCGTGCGACCTTAATGCCTATATCGGCTCCACAAAATGGCACGGTGACCACGTGCTCCTTCTGGCCCACATAAGCAACTTAACATACTCAATACATATCACCATGCTCGCGAAAATCAAACATTTCATCATGCTATTGGGCCTACTTATTAATACAAATGCCCAATATGACCTACACAGTATATATCTATGAATTAATACATGCTATTCAAACATAACATGAATACACGTCAAGAAATCATTCCAAAACATAGTTGGATCACTCACCTCCGATTTACGCTCTTAAACTTCGATCCAACGAAAACCCGTGTACAAAAAACGTGCAGAAGTCCGTCTAGTACAATTCCTATGGATCAAAATTCCATTTATCAACTTTTATGAAAAATTCTAGAAAACAACTTTTTGGAAAACTTGGCCAAACAAGCCCTAACATATATCAAAACGAAGCTCTTACCTCGAGGAGCTCGAATATGAAATATGGGAGAAAACAAACTGACGGAAGGTCGTCATTTGGCATCGCAAAGCTCTAAGCTCCAAAATCTCCCTATGGCCCCCTTTTTGGAATTTAGGTTAAGACTTGTGAAATTTATGAAAGTCATCACTTTCTATATATAAGCAAAACTATCAGGAATTACGTTTACCTCCCCACGAGTTTTCAAAACTCCTAATTAGTCTCTGAAACTTTCTATACAGCTTATTCATAACTTTATAAGTGAAACCTCAAAATTATAAAAGTTTTCGACTAAGTTTCGTTTGGTCGCTAAAACGCGAATTTCTACATGACGTTTCTGAAGTTGCTAATTAGCCTACCAAATTAATAGCGTGTTAATTTATTCTCACCAGGATATTAAAACTAACAACAGATATAAATTCTAAAACAGAAAATAATACAGATATTGAAATACACAGGTAAACATTTATTTTCAGATAAACATTTAAAGTATTCCACAGTGACTGTCTCACATTCGGAGAGACATCGCAACAACAAATCCTCAATCACTACAGTTTCAAAGGGTTCTCTAATACAGACACCCAAATCAACTCGTGAGTCAAAACTCACCCAAAGATGTGTCATAAGACACGCCACATCACATTATCATGCATGACAATGTAATGCAAAAGCAATAACACAAATACGGGTGTTATAGGGTTCCTGCAGAATGGTTTCTGCTGTAAAAATTTTGCTGCTACAATTTTTCAAACATGTCCAAAACATAATCAAACTTCATTAAACTTTAGAAAAAAAGTATTCCAACACATTCCCAAACACTTTTAAACATAAACCAAAAATACATGGAACTTCCTGAGGATTAACTCAAAGTTACAACGAGTATTATAAGCACGAAAGAAACATGTCCAAGACACTAGCGACACATCTGGACTTGCCGAGATGGTTTAACCCATTACTTGCACCACACTTGAGCAAAACAAAAGAGATTACACCTAAATTCTCAAACTCATTTCCAACTCTCCAAAATACAACTTTAGAATCCAACTTTATTTCCAACAACCCAAGTATGAATATTAACATGAAAGTAACCATAATTTACCTCATTTTACAAGTTCCAAAGAAATTCATATGTATGAACCACAAATCTCTCCCATTTTTCCCATCTCTCCCAACGCGCGTCATTTCCTCTCCGGATACGGCTCTGAACCTGCGGTGATTGTTATGTACCACAACAGAAATAGGAAAATGGTTTTCTTAAGCATTACGCTTAGTGAGCATTCTAAATATGATTGTATGTTTAACATGTGAAATGCTATAATTAACACATAAAACATAACTGTAGTCGCCGAATCACCGGTTATATGGTTCATTCAGACCCGAAGACCTCCCTTGGTCCCGTGGCCACTTCTATTCCTTGGACTTTCGAATTTTTCGGATTCTTCCTCTACACCACCCTTATTACTCCCAACAATGAACCATTTCCCCGGTGCTCATTGACTACCACATAGACATATAAGCACATATAAACACATATACATATATCAACATAATTTTCATAAAATTGACAAAGAATTCACATGATTAACATCTTTATAGTCTCTAATCATGAATTATCATTCCTAACATCACATATAGCTTAAACCCATTAAACCCAATCAGTTTTAGGTGTAGAAAACTCACCTTAAGCAAGGTTATATCCAAATTCAAGCTATAGAAGTGCTGAATTTCACCAATTAGAGCTCAATTTCAACACCAAAATGAATCCTACAAGAATTCGGTAGACGACGTCTCACCATTAAGTATGAGCTACCAAAATCCAGCAATTTAAATGTAAATTAAGGATACAGAAATGTTCGTCTCACCTCGAGTCCGAAAATGGTTTCGATTCGTGAATCCGACGAATGACGGCGACGGAACGGCGGAATTACGGCGTCGGTGACGGTTTCTCCGTTTCTCTCTCCGAGCTCTCTTCTCTTTTGTTTTAATTTTTAGTAATTGAGAGACTCTTTAGTCTCTTGACACACACATGCATTGCATGTTGTGTTGTCAACCTTTCTTAATTTCTCCCTTTTCGTTTACACCCCCAAATTTTCTTAAGTTCCTATTATGAAATCTCCCAAACATTCCATTAACTACCCAATTATCTAATGAATGGTTGTCTAAGTTCCATATGGGTCCCAACGTGGGTCCCACATATCTTGTGAAATTGCTATCGTACCTACTAGTTTTAAATCTTTTTCATTTATACCCTTCTATGAGTATCCAACATAAAACTAATTGCTAACACATATATCTACATATAATATGGAAGCATTTTAAGCAAATACTCATGTAATCATATAAATGCATTTAATCATTTAAAATACAAATTACCAATTTACCCTTCGCTGGGTTTCATTTCAATACCTGTCCCACCTCACTGGGGACTTTTCTAACTAGTGTCTCTCTCTGAACACTTTTTACATGAGCGAGTCCAAGCCTCCCCTTAATCTATTTTATACACTAATTATATTAATTAATGCATATAAAAATAATAATTTACCCGTTCTCCGGGTACGGGTGTTACATTTCTCCCTCCCTAAAAAGGAGTTTGGTCCCCAAACTTACTCTTACCTCACGAATTGAATAAGTGTGGGTACTTGGCTTGGATTTCATCCTCCCGCTCCCAGGTTGCCTCTTCAACTGAATGGCTTCGCCATTGAACCATTACAAGCGGAATTACTTTGGTTCTCAACACTTGGTCCTTCCTATCAAGGATTTGTACTGGATGCTCAACATAAGTCAAATCTTCTCGAATCTCTAACGGTTTTAGAACGGTAATATGTTTCGAATCCAGCACATAACGTCTAAGCATCGACACATGAAACATGTTATGCACATTTTCCAACTCTTGTGGCAGCTCTAACCGATAAGCTAACGGCCCAACTCGGTTAAGAATCAAATACGGTCCAACATATCTCAAACTAAGCTTCCCTTACTTACCATACCGTGCTATACCTTTTGAAGGCGATACCTTCAAAAACACATAGTCACCAACCTCAAACTCCAACGGTCTTCTACCCATATCCGCATAACTTTTATAACGACTCTGAGCCGTTTGCAACCGCTGTTTAATCAATCTAATCTTGTCGGTAGTAATTTGTACTATCTCTGGTCCCAAAAGCTATTTCTCACCAACTTCTGTCCAACAAACCGGTGATCTACACTTTCGTCCGTACAATGCCTTGTAAGGTGCCATTCCAATGCTAGTTTGAAAACTGTTATTATAAGAGAATTCGATTAAAGGCAAATGGGTCTCCCAATCGGCCTTGAAATCCATAACACATACCCTCAACATATCTTCCAAAATCTAAATCACCCTTTCGAACTGACCATCGGTCTGGGGATGAAACGCAGTACTAAAATGCAAAGCCGTCCCCATAGCTCTCTGTAACCTCTCCCAAAATCTAGACACAAATCGAGTGTCACGGTCTGACACTATCGAAACCGGTGCTCCATGAAGTCGAATAATTTCCCGAATGTAAATCTCTGCAAGTTTCGATGGATCTTTAGTCTTGATAGGTAGAAAATGGGCTGACTTAGTCAACCAATCGATAATAACCCTGATACTATCATTTGACTTCTGAGATTTTGGAAATCCCAATACAAAATCCATTGTGATATGCTCCCACTTCCATTCTGGTATTTCTAAAAGATGTAGTTCTCCTCCAGGCCGTTGATGTTCCATTTTCACTTTTTGGCATGTCATACATTTAGATACAAATTCTGCTACTTCTCTCTTCATACCACTCCACCAATAAATTTCTCGCAAATCTCGGTACATTTTGGTACTACCCGGATGTACTGAATATCTTGTATTATGAGCTTCTTCCATAACCTTACATCTCAAACCTCCAACATTGGGAACACATACACGGTTGATGTATCTCAAAAAACTATCTTGAAAGCTGAACTCTGGCCTTCTACCCTTAGGTAACTCGTCTACAACTTTCTTGAATTCTGGGTCTAAAAACTGGTTAGCCTTGATTTCACCAATTAAACTCGGTTGTGCCACAATCACAGCCATTAAACCACATTCAATTCTAGGAATGACTTCAAGTTCCAATTGTTCAAATTCTTTCACTAGCTCCTCCTGTGCTGTTAAGGCATAAGCTAAGTTTTCTGACGACTTCCGACTCAAGGCATCGGTAACTACATTGAACTTTTCCTCGGTGATACTGAATTTTGAAGTCATAGTCTTTCATAAGTTCCAACCATCTTCTTTGTCTCATATTAAGATCCCTTTGAGTGAATAGGTATTTTAGACTCTTGTGGTCGGTGAAGATCTCACATGTCTCTCCGTATAGGTAATGTCTCCAACTTTTTAACACAAAAATTACCGCCGATAATTCCAAGTTATGGGTCGGGTAATTCTTCTCGTGAGATCTCAACTATCTTGAAGCATAGGCTATTACCTTGTCATCTTATGTTAGCACGCATCCCAAGCCTTGGTGAGAAGCATCACTATAAATTCTGAAATTCCCAGTACTTGTCGGAATCGCAAGTATCGGTGCCGTAGTTAACTTTTTCTTCAATGTTAAGAAACATTCATCACATTATTTGTTCCATTCGAACGGTACATTTTTTCTCATTAACTTTGTCATTGGAGTCGCAATTCTAGAAAAGTCTTTAACAAACCTTCTATAGTATCCAGCTAGCCCCAAGAAACTTTGAATCTCTAATACATTAGTCGGCTTTGACCAATTTATTACAGCTTCAATCTTCCGCAGATCTACAAAAATACATTCTTTAGAGACCACATGCCCCAAAAATGTGACACTCGTCAACCAAAACTCGCTTTTCTTCAATTTCCCAAACAACAGTTTTTCTCATAGTCATTGCAAAACTAGTCTTAAGTGTCGTTCATGCTCCTCTGGACTTTTTGAATAAATTAGAATATCGTCAATGAAGACTATCACGAATTCATCCAAGTAAGATTTAAAAACTTTGTTCATCAGATCCATAAAGGCAGCTGGCGCATTAGTAACCCCAAACGGTATCACTAGAAATTCATCGTGTCCGTATCGGGTCCTAAAGGCTGTCTTCTCCACATCCTCGACTTTAACTTTCAGTTGATGATACCCTGACCTCAAGTCAATCTTTGAGAATACCTGAGCCCCTAGAAGCTGATCAAATAGATCGTCGATACGTGGCAACGGGTACTTGTTCTTGATTGTTACTTTGTTGATTTCTCGGTAATCAATGCACATCCGCATTGTACCATCCTTCTTCTTCACAAATAATACTGGTGCACCATACGGAGACACACTAGGTCGAATAAAACCCTTGTCTAACAACTCTTGTAATTGAATTTTTAACTCTTTCAGCTTAACTGGTGCCATTCGATATGGTGCTCGTGAGATAGGTTGTGTCCCCGGCATAACATTAATACCAAATTCAATCTCCCGGTCGATTAGTACACTAGGCAACTCTTCTGGAAATACATCCGAAAATTCTCTAACAATTGGAATATCTTCAAGTTTTAGATCAGGGCCTCTAGTATCAAGAATACTACACAGAAATCCCCGACAGCCCTTCTTTAATAAATGAAAAGCTTCAATAGCTGACACGATATACGGCGACGATACCACACCTTTGCCTTGGAAGTAGAATACATCTTGATTCAGAATACGAAATACTACCCCTTTATTGTTACAATCAATGTTAGCATGATTAGCCGCTAACCAATCCATACCCGGTATGACATCAAAATGCTGAACAATTAATGGTACTAAATCAACCGTTACGCTTTTACCACCTATATTTATGTCGCATTTTCTAAACACCCCTGAACTAATCATCGGAGCCCCCAATGGTATGGCAACAGATAAGTCATAGTCCAAAAACTCTAATGGTCTATCTAGTTGCTTAGCAAAATGATGTGATACAAATGAGTGTGTGGATCCTGAATCTATAAGTACATTTGCTAGGTGTGAGCAAATGAGAACCATACCTGAAATGACGGTGTTAGTAGAAGTAGTCTCCCCTGGTCTAAGCTGAAATGATCTTGCCTCCCGCTGCTCCCTCCTCGGAGGTTGTTTGCGTAGATCTTGGTGTAATAGTACTTGCCGCAAATGAACCAGAACCAGAAGCTCCCTGATGCTTGGTTGGACAATCCTTAGCTTGATGTCCCAACTCCTTACAAGTAAAGCATCGACCCCTCATATCCATAACCTGATTTGAACAATTCCTAGCGATATGTTCCGGTTGTCGGAAAATGTTACAAGTAATCGAATTTGGGAGTTGATTGCATCGTCTCCAATGGAATTTCTGACATGTCTGACATCTCGTCTTGTTCCCACCAGAACCACTACTGATACTAACTGATGATCCTCCTTAACTCTGCCTTTTTGCACTCCCTTGACTACTAAACTGACTCGACCCAGCCCTTTTGGTTTGTTGACTCGGTGGTGGTGACATGTTTGAAGTATACCCAAGATCTCTTTCAGCGATAGAAGCAATATCCAATGCCTTGGCATATGTCTTTGGACGGAATATGGTCACTCTCCCTCGAATGTCACCTCGGAACCCCGCCACAAACTTTCTGGCTTTCACTTTCTTAGTTGTTATCACATCTCCTGCAAACCTTCCCAAACTCGTAAATTGTGTTGAGTACTCTCGGACCGACTTTCCCCTTGCACCAATTCCATAAACTCCTGAGCTTTTTGATCTCCAAACGATTCTGGAAAATATTGTTCATTAAACACCTCAAGAAATTGATCCCACATTGTTGGTTGACCCAGGCCCAGCTTGGTATGCCACCAATATTGCACTTCATCCTTTAATGTGTTGGCGGCAAATAAAACTTTCTGTTCCTCTGTACATGGTAACACCCTAAAAATCTTCTCCATATCTGAAACCCAAAAGTTTGCTTTCATTGGGTCAGCCTCTCCAAGGAATATGGTCGGCTTTTACTTGTGGAATTTTGAGATTGTAACATCTTCTTCCCTCGGATTTGGGTTCGGTTGTACCGGCCTTTCTTCGACCACATGAGTTTCAGCGACTCGAACCAATCCTTCTATTGCTCTTTCAACTCGTTCCATCCGGTTTGAGGTGTCACCTCCAGACATAATGCCTGGCACCCACATTATTACACACACATACACGTTACTTTTAAGAAACACATGATATGCTAATCAACATTTAAAAGCATGCTAAGTAAACGTGTATGCATGTTTATGCAACTACGCATTGTTGTGTACATACTACGCGTCGTATGTCTCTCGTCCCCAAAGGCTCTAGCCAACTTGGCTTTGATACCAAAAATTGTCACACCCCAACCCACCCAGCGGATTAGGACACGTATAACAAGGCAATACACACCCAAAATTTACTAATTAGGAATAAAAAAATATGAATTAAACCACCTTTAAGAGCTTTATTGTGACAAAAACTAACCCAAGGGCAAAATAGTCATTAATAAGTATATCAAACTTTTATACCAAAGGATAGGTCTTTGAGTCCTAGTTCCAATAAAAAAATGGTGCGCGAATCCGAGTTTTCTAGAGAGAGATATGCACGTTTTCGTAAAAGTGGACGGCTGCTGGAAACAAGGGCGGATCGATCCGCCCACAAAATCCGGATCGATCCAATTTCTTGTTTTTCTGGAATAATGTTCCTCCAGAACCCCGAATACATCCACCCTTTGTACCCGGATCAATCCGGGTTCCTGCAGAATGGTTTCTGCTGCAAAAATTTTGCTGCTACAAGTTTTCAAACATGTCCAAAACATAATCAAACTTCATAAAACTTTGGAAAAAACTATTCCAACACATTTCCAAACACTTTTAAACATAAACCAAACATGTACCACATACCCACAACTAAATTTAATCAAATTCACTCATCAACTCCACCCTTTTTGAATCAAAACAAGTTTTGGAGCTTTGAAATTCAACTCTCATCCAAAATACATGGAACTTACTGAGGATTAACTCAAAGTTACAACGAGTATTATGAGCACGAAAGAAACATGTCCAAGACACTAGCGACACATCTGGACTTGCCAAGATGGTCAAACCCATTACTTGCACCACATTTGAGAAAAACAAAAGAGATTACACCTAAGTTCTCAAACTCATTTCCAACTCTCCAAAACACAACTTTACAATCCAACTTTATCTCCAACATCCCAAGTATGAATATTAACATGAAAGTAACCACAATTTACATCATTTTACAAGTTCTAAAGAAATTCATATGTATGAAGCTCAAATCTCCCCCATCTCTCCCATCTCTCCCATCTCTCCCAACGCGCGTCATTTCCTCTCCAGATACGGCTCCGAACCTGTGGTGGTTGTTATGAACCACAACAGAAATAGGAAAATGGTTTTCTTAAGCATTACGCTTAGTGAGCATTCTAAACATGATTGTATGTTTAACACGTGCAATGCTATAATTAACACATAAAACATAACTCTAGTCGCCGAATCACCGGTTATATGGTTCATTCAGACCCGAAGACCTCCCTTGGTCCCGTGGCCACTTTTATTCCTTGGACTTCCGTATTTATCGGATTCTTCCTCTACACCACCCTTATTACTCCCAACAATGAACCATTTTCCCGGTGCTCATTGACTACCACATAGACATATAAGCACATATAAACACATATACATCTATCAACATAATTTTCATAAAATTGACAAAGAATTCACATGATTAACATCTTTATAGTCTCTAATCATGAATTATCATTCCTAACATCACATATAGCTTGAACCCATTAAACCCAATCAGTTTTAGGTGTAAAAAACTCACCTTAAGCAAGATTATATCCAAATTCAAGCTATAGAAGTGCTGAATTTCACCAATTAGAGCTCAATTTCAACACCAAAATGAATCCTACAAGAATTCAGTAGACGACGTCTCACCGTTAAGTATGAGCTACCAAAATCCAGCAATTTAAATGTAAATTAAGGATATAGAAACGTTCGTCTCACCTCCATGAGTCCGAAAATGGCTTCGATTCGTGAATCCGACGAACGACGACGACGGAACGACAGAATTACGGCGTCGGTGCCGGTTTCTTCGTTTCTCTCTCCGAGCTCTCTTCTCTTTTGTTTTAATTTTCAGTAATTGGGAGACTCTTTAGTCTCTTGACACATATACATTGGATGTTGTGTTGTCAACCTCTCCTAATTTCTCCCTTTTCGTTTACACCCCCAAAGTTTCTTAAGTTCCTATTATGAAATCCCCAAACATTCCATTAACCACCCAATTATCTAATGAGTGTTTGTCTAAGTTCTGTATGGGTACCAACGTGGGTCGCACATATCTTGTAAAATTGCTATCGTACCTACTAGTTTTAAATCTTTTTCATTTATACCCTGCTATGAATATCCAACATAAAACTAATTGCTAACACATATATCTACATATAATATGGAAGCATTTTAAACAAATACTCATGTAATCATATAAATGCATTTAATCATTTAAAATGCAAATTACCAATTTACCCTTCGTTGGGTTTCATTTCAATACCTGTCCCACCTCACTGGGGACTTTTCCAACTAGTGTCCCTCTCTGAACACTTTTTAGATGGGCGAGTCCAAGCCTCCCCTTAATCCATTTTATACCCTAATTATATTAATCAATGCATATAAAAATAATAATTTACCCTCTCTCCGGGTACGGGTGTTACAATATGTTTTATATTCGTGTAACAACCTGCATTCCATTAATTAATTTCAATTTCATTTCCATAATTAATCTATATTTGCTTTGTCATATTTAAATCAATGTGTATTGTCTGCTGTCATTAATTTTGATTCTCATATTTGGAATCTTATTTCTTGTCTAAATTCATAATTAAAACTCTTTTGGGGGTCAAACTGTAATTTTATAAAATTTAGCAATACCTGTGTTGAATTTCAAAGTCGGTATTTCAAAACGGTGGAAACATTTTCTTTTAATTCAAACAGTATTTTTATAAAACCGGAAAAGTACTTCCTACGTTAAAATGAATTTTCTGTATTTTTGTGACGGACACCGCGCTGTGCTAAACTTCCACAGATTTTGGAAGTGATGTAAAACAAGATTTGACATTTGCTTTATTTCTAATTATGGAAACTCATCATTGGTTAAGGCATTGTTTGGGAATGCTTTGTGTGTGTGTGTATTCTTATGCCATAAGCTGATTTTTCCCAAACACTTCAACTCTTGACCCCTACTACTCTAAACTTGGCCTTTGATCAACTGTAGAGTTGATATAAACTATATACGTATCTATATACCTGCATATTAAGTAATTTCTAAATCAAACCAATTGTTGAGTGAAGAGAAATTTTCTTGGCCACCAAGTTCTTCTCAAAAGGCTTCTATATATACACTCCCATATCCTCTCACTCTCACATTCTACTCACATACAAGCACAGAGAGAAAAAGAGAGAGCTTGAGAGTTTATATAGAAATTTTAGAGAAGAAAAGCTTCATCTCCATAGCTAAACTTACAAGTGGAATTCTTATTTTTGATTATCTCTCTCAACCAATCACTTCTATCTTCAATCTGTGAGTATTTTAAACTCACTCCAAATGTAATTTGTGCTCAATTACTATTTGTATGTGTATATATGTCACACCCCAACCCACCCCCGATGGGTTAGGACACGTGTAACAAGAGTAACCGCACCCAAAACACACACTAATTAGAAAGAAAATGTGAATAAACCACTTTAAAGAACTCTAGTGTGACAAAACAGCCCCCAAGGGAAAAATGGTCATTAAGGAAGTATGTAAAATTTTTATACCAAAAGTTAGATTTTTGAGTCCCAGTTCCAACGCAATAAACTGCATGCAAATCCGAATTCTCTAGAAAAAGTTATGCATGTTTCCGTAAAAGCGGACATGCTATGAAAAATACAAGGCGGATCGATCCCTTCATAAAGGCCGGATCGATCCATTTACTTGAGTCTCTCGCAGAATGTTTCCTTGGAAGGGCGGATCGATCCTTGGAAGGGCGGATCGATCCCTTCATAAAACGCGGATCGATCCCTTCACAAATTCTGCTGCTAAATTTTTTTACTGTTAAACAAGTTCTCAACTTACCAAAACACAATCAAATCACATGGAAACTTTATGAAACTTTGAGAAATCAATTCCAACACATTTCTAAACATGTTTAAACTCAAGTTAAGCATGGATCATAGAATCATATTCACAATTTGATCAAATCCACTAAGAACTCATTTCATTTGAACTACCACGGACTTTTAAACTTTGAAACTCAATTCTCATTCAAAATTCATGAAACTTGTTGGGAGTCAACTCAAGGTTGTAACTAGCATTGTAAACACTAAGGAAACATGTTTAAGACACTAGCGACACATCCGAACTTGTCAAGATGGTTAAACCCACTACTTGCACCACACTTGAGCAAACCAAAAGATATTACACATTAGTTCCCAAATTCACTTTTAACTACCAAAATACAAGGTTTAGGATCCTAACTCTTTTTCCACAACCCAAGTATGAACATCAACATAAAAGCAGGGCCGACCCTCCCTCTTTGGCAAGTAGACCTGGGCCTAAAGCCCCCAATTATAAAGAAAATTTGAGGGCCCCAATACTTGGTAGTAATATATAGTATGTTGTATCATTTATCAACATATCATAGTGCTACTTCAGCCCAAAAGGCCCAATAATTCAGCCTCTTCCATCTCTTTTCTTAATTTTTTTAATTTCAAAATCCAGTAGCATGTGGACACAACTCACAATTCTCTCTCTCTACATTCTCTCTCAATCTCTACGTTCTAAGATAAACAAGCCTTCTTTGGCAGCTTTGTTTAGGGTTTTTTTTGTTGGTTCAAAGAATCTAAGTTCAAACAGAGTTATAGAGCCCCAAACTCTCATCCTGGATGAGTCATCCATGATCCATGGCAGCCCACTAATTTTTACCACATGTTTGTATCTCTTTCTCACTCCAAAAAATAGTTTCTTGAAATTAAAACATCTCACATAGAACTAATTCATGATATTCATCTTATGATTATTATGAAAACATTATATTATATCTTTGGCAGCTTGGAGTACTGGGCTTTTAAGTGAATTCTTCTTACTTAATTGTATATGTAAGTTCGTGTATATTTTTTTTTCTTTATACTTGTTTAGTATTTTATGGTAACTAGTTCATAGTAGTATGTAGAGGGCCTCATTCTAGTTGTTCGCCTAAGGCCCCCCAAAGCTCAGGACCGGCCCTGCATAAAAGTAACCATGATTACACCATTTTACAAGTTCAAAAGAAGTTCTCAAGCATGAGGCTCAAATCTCCCCCATCTCTCCCATCTCTCCCATCCATAAGTCAAGACTTCAAGCCTCAAGTCAAGGACCTCAAGCCACTAGTTACACTGTAATATAGGTTTAAAACATATCTACAAGTTCCAAAACCTTTTCCCCCTCTTCCCGAGCACGTCACTTCCTCTCCGGGTATTGCTCCGTACCTGCGGTGGTTGTTATGTACCACAACAGAAATAAAAAAACGGTTTTCTTAAGCAATTTGCTTAGTGAGCATTCTAAACATGACTGAATGTTTAACATGTGCAATGCAACAATCAACATATAAATCACATTTGTAATCGCCGAGTCACCGGTTCAATGATTCATTCAGACCCGAAGACCTCCCTTGGTCCTGTGGCCACTTCTATTCTTTGGACTTCCGTCTTTATCGGATTCTTCCTCTTCACCACCCTTATTACTCCCAACTAATGAATCATTATCCCGGGCTCATTGAATACCATATAGACATATAAGCATGTAGGCACATATTCATAGCAACTTTTCATACAATTGACATGAAACCATAAATTCAAGAATTTCATATCTTCAAAGCATAATTTCAATAACCCAATATAATTAAGGAATATTGAACATCTTAAACCACAATCATTTTTAGGCTAGAAAACTCACCTCCCACAGATTTTACCCAAATTAAGCCAAATTATGCAGAATTTCCCCAAATTGAAGCTCAATTTCTACTCCAACAAGAATCCTACAAGAATTTGGTAGACGGCGTCTCACCAATTAGTGTGAGCTACTAAAATCCAACAATTTAAACAGAAATTCAGGGTATAGAAATGATCGTCTCACCTCCACGAGTCCAAAAGTAGTCTCGGATTGTAAATCCGACAAACGGCGGCGACGGAACGTCGAGATTTCGACGTCGGTGACGGTTTCTCCGTTTCTCTCTCCGAGCTCTCTTCTCTTTTGTTTTAATTTTCAGCATATGAGAGTCTCCCTCTCTCTTACACCTATACATGCACAAGCATGAGGTGTTTTAACCTCAACTTTGTACATTTTTCACTTACACCCCCGAATTTTCTTAAGTTCTTATTATGAAATCCCCCAAACATTTCATTAACTACGCAATTATTTAATGAGTGTTTGTCTAAGTCCCGCATGGGTCCCAACGTGGGTCCTACATATTTTATGAAATTGCTATCGCACCTACTAATTTTAAATCCTTTTTCATTTATACCCTTATAACACCAAATACTACACATAAATCAACATGTAATATGAAAGCATATAAGCAAATATTCATATAGTCCCATTAAATGCATGTAATCATTTAAAATGCAATTTACCAATTTACCCTTCACTGGGTTCCATTTCAATACCTGTCCCACCTTACTGGGGACTTTTCCAACAAGTGTCCCTCTCTGAACACTTTTTACATGGGCGAGTCCAAGCTTCCCCTTAATCCGTTTATACACTAATTATACTAATTAATGCATATTAACACAATAATTAACCCGTTCTCCGGGTACGGGTGTTACAATATATGTTGATCACCATGTTTATATTCTTCAAGAACTCCATAGCTCAAAACATGGATTTTCCAAACTAAATCAAAATTCATTTTCTGAATGAAATATGAAAGATTATAGTATGTAGAGTATGCGATTGAAAAATTAGAGCTTAATTCGTTCGTATGGCGACGTATGATTAAAATGAAATTTTCGTCAACTCTCGGTTTTTTGTAAAATCCGAGAGCTACTGATCGAATCAGGTATATTTGATCGTAGATTCTTAATCCTTGCAAAAAATCGAAGAAAATCATATATTACATGTCCTATTTACTTCCGGAATTGAAAATGGGTTAAAATGGACCCTTAAACTGAAAACAGAGCAGTTCTGATGAAGAAGATGAAGTCTCTGCTGAAACTCGCGCCAGCGAGGGTCGCGCGAGCGGCCCGCGCGCGCGAGGTTTGTGTTCCCAGGCAGACAGAAAAGTTTAATAAAAGAAAAATGAAAATTAGGCAGGTCGCGCGAGCTGACCGCGCGAGTGATCCGCGCGCGCGATCTTCCTGAACTCTGGCAGAAAGAAAGGTTTTTACAATAAAACAAAAATTGGGCATATCGCGCAAGCGGCCCGCGCGAGCGACCCCTCGCGCGAGCGGCCCGCCTGCGCGACTTCTGACAGTTTCTAGTTTTGCTTGTTTTGTGATAAGGGACTGTTTGGGATAAAATTTATATACTGTTTGAGTACTTTTTGGGAAATTTATTAAATCAGAATCTTAATTGGTTATGTTTGAAAGATTAAAACGTCGTATTGTGACTTATCAATCCCCGTACGCACGTCGTTTGTATAAATCAGTGAATTGCCTTATGTTTTAAAGTTTCATGACATACATGTGGAGTCAGTTGTACATGCATGGGGAGTGTGAATGTTGGTTAGTATGGAAAAGAGTAATGGTCAGTGTGGCATAGTGAGTGAGGTTGAGATTGTGATGTGGACACTCCCTGGTAAGTGAGTACCAAAGTGTGTTGTGATTGAGATTGCGGAGAGGGTGTCTTTGAAATGCGACGGTGGCAAAACTGGACACTCCCTGATGACCATGGTAGCGTCAAAGTGTGTGAAGCCAAACTTGGACATTCCCTGGCACCCATAGAAGTGCTAAAGTGTGGCCTACGGACACTCCTTGATACCCGAGTCTGGATACTGCGTGAGGGTACCTCCGGTATTTGCATGGCGGATTAGGTAAAAGTGTGAGGCAATAGACACTCCTTGGTACCCCGGAGCAAAGTGTGAGGCAAACTAGACATTCCCTAGCACCCCTATGCTAAAGTGTGGCTATCTTAGCGTTTCAAAGATACCGGTGTGTGATGTTGGGTTGTTGGGTTTTGTCGAGAGAAAAGAGTCGGTAAGATGAGATGGTGCATTGTTTTCATACACGGTCACATATATGTGAATTACATATTTTAAATAATTTTGTGCTTGTTTCCTAAAATAACGTCCATGCTTTAATGTAAACTTATTGGATTTAATGAGAATTGGAAAAGAGGTAAATGAGTATGTTTTACATTCAAAGTCATGTTTTTAATACTCACCAGCTTCTTGAAGCTGACGGCATTGATGCGCCCTGGACATTCGTGTTCAGGCTTTTCAGGTTATGACTACGCGGGGCCTTATGACTATGCAAGCTGAGAACAACTATCTGATGAAGAGAATTTACTTTTATATGTTTTAAGTTATAAACTGTTCTTGTAATAAGGATGACTGTAATAGATATTAAGTTATTATTTTGTTTTAAGGCGGTTTGTGCCTTTAGAGACCCCGTGCTATAATATGTAATAAGTTAGAAAAATATTTGTAAGCTTTGATTGCTCAACTCTGATTATATGTTTTTGTTGTTCGACGTTTGGGACGGAATCGATCCTTCAAACTGTCGCGACCTACGGGTCCATAAAGGAAATTAAATGCTTTCCATATTTATGCTACATCGGGGCATGACAATTCGAGCATATGTTTTAATACTCACCAGCTTCTTGAATCTGACGACGTTGATGTGTCCTAGACATTCATGTCTAGGCTTTTTAGGTTATGCTCATGTTGGACTTTATGACTATACAAACTGAGAACAACTACCCAAAGGAGCATTTATTATTATATGTTTTAAGTTATGAACTGATATTGTAATAAGGATGACTGTAATAGATGATATATATTATTTTGTTTCCAAGCGGAGTGTGCCTTAGTTGATCCCGTGCTGTAATGTTTATTAAGTTGGAAAAATTTTGTAAGCATTGATTGCTCTACTCTGAGTTCTATTATTATGTTGTTCGACGTTTGGGACCGAATCAATCCTTCAAACTATTGGGACCTACGGGTCCATAAAGTAAATTAAATGCTTTCCATATTTATGCTATGTCGGGGCATGACAGGATTTAGTGGTATCAGAGCCAGGTTATGTAGTTTAACCAAGCTCGGTTATTCACGCCACACATTAGTGACATAGATTAGCTTTAGGTTTTTACTAAGCCATACAATCAAGTTAAGTCGAGTCTAATTTACCAAATTTAGGTTTACCAAACAACCAGGTTCTGGCTTTTAGTTAGTTAGCACCGATTGTCCTTAGTTCACAACTCGAAATCCAAGTTGGTTTTATCGTAGAGGCAATTGTACATGTTTTGCCACATCGACAAGAATGTTAGTAGTCACCAAATATCCTTGGAGTTATCCATTTAGAAATTAGCCAAGTTGGTCATGACATATAAATTCCATATAGATAGATAGTAGTCGAGTACCTAAGAAGTTAAGGTGATCCATAGTCCTCATGAATAGCTTAGACACTGACGAACTTCCTGAGTCAAATCTCAGAACAGTCAGCATAGCCTACGACCCAGAGTTTGGAAGGAGAATGAGAATAAAAATACGATCTCTTTGCTATTAGACAGCCCTAGTTTGAATATGTGTTTTGTGTATTACGTTTACTTGAATTATATTATGTATACTTGGATTTTATTGCATAATTATGTTATAGTATGAGTTTATTATATATAGTAATATTAACCCATTAGGCTGGACCCGTGTGTAGGAGCATAGATGACCAAGTCACCTCAAGTAACCGAGAACCAATCAAGCGGACAATCCCAGCTGTTATCTCCAAAAGTCGATCCCACATGCTTGGTTGGGTCACTTATTCTAAACTTTTGGAAGATGGGTAATAAAGTCATCATAGGTCAGTTAGGAGATCGTCTCTATGAGAGTTTCCTTGCAAAATCATCTGAGCTACAGCAAGGCAAGAGGAAGTTCCAAAAAATGGTGACTCCAGTTGAGGACAAGGGTATAAGCAAACCAAGCAGCCTCTGTGCTAATTACAAACTACCAGGTCACATTTAGTATGATTACAATGAAACTCAATGGATGGAACACGGTAGTCTGAGTCACCTCCGTAAGGAAATGAGTGCACCAAAAGCGGAGAATAAGAAATAGAAAACCAAACCTCAAGTCTGTTTTAACTGCCAGATGCCTGGGCATTTTGTTAAAAGATGTGTTTTACCCAGGAGGATAATGCAATGCTTTAACTGTGGCACCCCCAGTCATTTAGCTCGAGACTATAAGGTACCTAAGCGCATCGCTCATCAAAATATAGTCTGTTATAACTGTGGTAAATCTGGTCACATCAGTAAGTATTGTATTGTTACTAAGAGAGCGGTGAATGGTCAGCAGGGTCAGACTCATTTGAATGCTATTATTCCCGATACCACTGGATATGATGAAAGTATTTATGAAAAAGGGGGTTATGAAGAAGCTCAGTCTGATCAGCAAGAAGTGGAAGGTACATCAACTCTGTTTAACTCCCATGTTAAAGTTTTATTTAATATGGGTGCTGTACTTTCATTCTTATCTATTAAGACTATTCAGAGATTGGGTATCCTAACTCACCGTTTAGAGAAAGCTTTGAAGGCTACCTCACCATTAGGAGCCACAGTCAAGTTAGGACATGTGTGCAAGGATTATCTCTTATGACTAGGAGACCGTGAAATCCCTGCAAAGTCTGATTGTCCTATAGATGAAAGAGTTTGACATAATCCTAGGAATGGATTGGCTCTCTCAGAACTAAGTGAAGTTGGATTGTGCGTGGAAGAGAATTACATTCTCTGACAATGGGAATCAATCCTTTTAATTCTAATGTAACCCTATGGGAGATATGTTCCTCATGAGATGTTTAGCTAATATCGAAGTCGTCAGTACAAAGATGACAGCGTCGTCTTTACTTGTAGTCAGGGACTTCGAAGAAGTATTTCAAGACATTTATAGCTGGCCACTCGAGAAAAATATAAAGTTCTATATTGAACTTATACCAGGCACTACCCCGATCACTAAGGTTCCCTACAGGATTGCCTTGTCGAACTATTGGAATTGAAGGAACAAGTGCAAGAGCTCGAGATCTTGGGTTTTGTACCTCCAAGTATATTGCCTTGGGGAGAACCAGTATTATTCATGAAGAAGAATGACGGGACACTTCGACTGTATATCGACTAGACAGAGAAACATGAGAGCGCTTTTCTAGAGTTGAAAGAGAGACTCACTGTCGCACCGGTAATAACTATACCCAAGCCTGATGAAAAGTTTACTACCTTTAGTGACGCGTCATAACAAAGATTGGGTTGTGTACTTATGCAAGATGGTAGAGTTATCGCCTATGGATCTAGGCAGCTGAAATCGAACGAGTTGAACTATCCCATTCATGATTTGGAATTGGCGGCAGTGGTATTTGCACTCAAGATTTGGAGACATTGTCTCTACGGTGAGAAGTTTGATTTGTTCTCCGATCACAAGAGTCTAAAATATTTGTTCACACAGAAAGAGTTGAACATGAGGTAGTGTAGATGGATGAAGTTGATTAAAGATTATGACTTCACGTGAGAATACCACCCTGGTAAAGCTAATATGGTTGTTGATGCCTTAAGTTGGTAAACTCGTGGGCGATCACCTCCCTAATGATTAGAGAATGGCGAGCATTGGAGACATTGACTGAATTCAATGTGAAAAATACTGAAGAAAGAGAATGGCAACTTTTTTGGATGTCTTATCCTACAACCTATCCCCATTGACTGCATTATTAAAGCTCAGAAAGAAGATGACAAGTTCCAAACGTGGTTTATTAAGATGTCAGAGAAAGATCCGACAGAATGGAAGGTAGAAAGCGATAGAGGATACAGATGCAGAGATAGATTGTGTGTACCAGATTGGAAAAATTTAAGAAAGGAAATTCTGGAAGAATGCGCCTAAGTCCAAATTTACAGTACACCCGGGAGAGACCAAAATGTACAAGGACCTGAAAAGAAATTTCTGATGGAAAGGTATGAAAAAGGGCATGGCCGAATTTGTATCCAAGTGTTTGACATGTCAACAAGTCAAAGCCAAGCATCAGAGACCTTCGAGATTGTTGCAACCGCTACCTGTCCTAGGTTGGAAGTATGAACACATAACCATGGATTTTGTAGTGGAATTGCCTCGATCTCAGCAGAATCATGACGCCATTTGGGTAGTTGTGAATCGATTGACTAAGTCGGCTCACTTTATTACTTATAGTATAACATACCCGGTAGAGAAGATGAGCCAGATATACATACAACAAGTTGTGCGACTTCACGGTGCACTTGTGTCGATTGTGTCAGACTGCGACGCACGTTTTACTTCTAGATTTTGGGAAAACCTGCAAGAAGCTATGGGAACCTCGCTCAAGATGAGTACCGCTTTTCACCCTCAGAAAAATGGACAGACTGAGCGTGTTAATCAGATTATGGAGGATATGCTTAGGGCTTGTGTTATCGATTTCAAAGAATCTTGGGAGATGCACTTGCCTTTGGTTGAATTTGCCTATAATAATAGTTATCACACGAGTATTGGGATGGCACCGTTCAAAGCATTGTACGGATGACCATGTCATTCTCCATTGTGTTGGGCAAAAGTTGGAGACACAAAGTTGATGGGACCAGATTTGGTTAGAGAAACTAACTAGAAGATTTCTCTGGTCAGGGAAAGGATGAGAACCGCACAGAGCATGTATAAGAGTTATGCCGATCGACGCCGAATAGATTTGGAATTCAGCATTGGAGATCACATACTTCTTAAGGTTTCACCGACCCGAGGAGTTGTGCGTTTTGGTATCAAGAGAGGGAAGTCCCCGCATTTCGGGGACGAAATCCTGTTTAAGGGAGGAAGGATGTAACAACCTGCATTTTCATTTATTACTTTAATGAAATTTCTATGTCAGTATTTGTATTACCTGCTTTATTGTAATGAAAATTCTTTATTTGGGGTCAAACTATAATTTCATAAGGTCAGGTTTACCTGTGATGTGATTTCAAATCTGTATTTTCAAAACGATGAAAATAATTACTTTTGACTCAAACTGTATTTGTATATAACCAGAAAATTATTTTTGATGTTAAAGTAACTTTTTTCTGTATTTTTGTGATGATCACCGCGCCGCGAAAATACCAGTTCATGTTCAAAACTGTCCGCGCCGCATTAAGCTCCCACAGTTTGAGAATATCTCCCAATCATTACTAGGCTAGTTTGAATAATACATGTGTGTATGTACATTTTTTTAATGCCATAAGTTGTATTCCCAAACACTCATATAGATTTCTAGACAACTTGTTAGTGTCTTGTTTGGTAATGTCTACCTTGTGTGTGTTAATGTTGGGCCTTAAGCTTCAATACCCAAACACACTACTTGCCCCTATGAACCTAATTGGCCTCTACTAGAGTAAATTCTACAAATCATATACGTATATATATTCTGTATTTCATTATTATAAGAATGTCATTATATAAGTAATTGTAATGTATTTATTGAGTAAACTTGAAACAACTTGGGCACCAAGTTGAGGTTTGGCTATTTATATCTCATACTCTCATTCACAAGCTAGAGAATTGTTTTTCTTTTACAAACTGAGATACAAGAAATTCATAGAGTTTAAAGGGAGAGATATTAGAGAGTTTATTGATAGAATTTTGTAAAGAGAGAAAGCTTTTCAATTTCATAGTCAAGCTTGAGTTGGGGGTTCTTATTTCCTATTTCTTTCTCAACAAACACCACACTTTCAATCACAGTGAGTATTGTTAACTCACTTTGAATGTAAATTCATGTTTGTTTGCTATTGTTATATGTGTAATTGTGAATCACCATAGTCAATTTTATCCATGGAAGCTTGAAGCTTCAAAATCAAGATTTTTCAACCTTAACCAAAATATGTTTTTAGAGATGAACATGAAAGTTTATTGTACCTAAAAGCTATGGTTAATATATTAGAGCCTAAATCATTTGTATCACGACATATATTAAAAATGAAGTTTTGACGTCTCTTGGTTTTTCCTAAAATTCGAGAGCTACGGATTGATTCATGTTAAATTGATCATGTTAAATTGATTATAGATTCTTAATCCTTGTAGAAAAACAAAGAAATTCATATGTTACATGTCATGTTTGCTTCTGAATTGTGAAATGGGTCAAAAATGGCTTTAAAAAGGAAAACAGGGGAAATTCTGCGAAGAGGACGAAGTCTCTGTGCAAACTCGCGCGCGCGATCGCTCGAGCGAGGGTCGCGCGAGCGGCCCGTGCGCGCGACTTGTGTATTTTCTAACACTTGGAAAAATTTTATAAGAAAAAAGAAAAATGGATATATCGCACGAGCGACCCGTCGCGCGAGCGGCCTGTGCGAGCGACCTGGCAGTTTTTAGCTTTTGTCTGTTTTCTGCTAAGGGACTGTTTGGACTAACTTTTAAAGGCTATTAAGGTCTTGTTTGGGAATTTGTACTAAATCAGAATCCTATTTATTATGTTTAGTTTGTAAAAGCGATAAACAATGACTTAATACGCACGTTGTTCCCGTTTCTAGTTGTTTGCACTATCTGTATAAAGCATCATGACATTCATGTGGAGTCAGTTGTACATGCATGGTAAGTGATGGTCAGTGTGGAAAAGAGTGTGTGGTTGAGAGTGTGTTGTGGACACTCCCTGGTAATTGTGTACCAAAGTGTGATGTTTTGAGATTGCGGCTAGAGTATCTTTGAAATGCGACGGTGATAAAACTGGACATACCCTGGTGCCCATGGTAGCCCTAAAGTGTGTGATGCGCGCCGAACTTGGACATTCTTTGGCACCCATGGTAGTGCTAAAGTGTGGCCTACGGACACTCCCTGGTACTCGAGTCTGGATACTGCGTAAGGTTTCTCTGGTATTTGCGAGGCAGATTAGGTACTAAAGTGTGAGGCATTGGGCACTCCCTGATACCCCGTACTAAAGTGTGAGGAAAACTGGACACTCCCTGGTACTCCTGTGCTAAAGTGTGGTCATCTTAGTGTTTCTAAGATACTGGAGTGAGAGAGTTGAGTGTTGTGTTGTCGAGAGAAAAGAGTTGGTAAGATGAGAATGGTTGTATTGGTCTCATGCACGGTCACATGTTTTATGAATTAAAGATTTTTAATTATTATCCTTATTGCTTGTTAGGTTGAATTGATTTCTATGATTAACCTGTCGATTAATGAAACCATAAAATCAAGAATGGTAAAGAGTATGTTTTACATTCGAGCATATGTTTTAATACTCACCATCTTCTTGAAGCTGACGACGTTGATGTGTCATGGACATTCGTATCTAGGCTTTTCAGGTTATGCTCATGCTGGACTTTATGACTATACAAACTGAGAACAACTACCCGAAGGAGAATTTATTATTATATGTTTTAAGTTATGAACTGATATTGTAATAAGGATGACTGTAATAGATGCTAGATATTATTTTGTTTCCAGGCGGAGTGTGCCTTAGTTGATCCCGTGCTGTAATATATATTAAGCTAGAAAAATTTTGTAAGCCTTGATTGCTCTACTCTGACTTCTATTATTATGTTGTTCGACGTTTGAGACGGAATCGATCCTTCAAATTATTGCGACCTATGGGTCCATAAAGGAAATTAAATGCTTTCCATATTTATGCTACGTCGGGGCGTGACACAATTCATATGTAAAGGCACATTCAACACCAAGCTTGAACTTGAAATATTACAAGAGCTTCCAAAATACAAGTTGTTCAAACATTCCCAATACAAAAGTTACATTTGCAATTAAAACCATCTAAGTTTACAACTCCCAAGTCCAAACCCGACGTGCCGGTCATTTTCTCTCATCTTCCTGATCCGTACCTGTGGTAGTTATTCAATAACCACACAGAAAATAATGTTTGTTTAAGCTATCGCTTAGTGAGAAAAGCTAATCACATGTATAAGTGTAATGTCATATTCAATGCACAAATCAACAATCAACACATCATTTAGTCTCCAAAAGACCAAATGTAAATTCACCATAACGTCGCTCTTGCCCTTTTCCCTTATGCACGTATAGCACCTATAAATCACACCATCTCACAAATCCTTCGACAGCTGGGTCGTCACCCACGCACCTTTACACAATTAAGTGGTGAGTACCCTTACACAGATTGGGCTTTCCACGTCTCCTTATTATGGAGTAAATCCATTATGAACCAACATAAGGCTTCCTTCAACCCACATAACACATAATCACATAATCATATCAACATAGTGATTCATTCACAGTGTAACACATATTAAACTTCCAATATAAAGTAAACTAGCCAAACCCACATAAATCAACATGTTAATATATCCAATTTTCATGTCCATGCTTTAATCTACAAGAATTCAACATACTAACATTTAAATTAACACATTTAACATGATATACATTCAGCCCATGGATTAGAGTCACTTACCTCCGTTCGATTCCTATTCTAATTTCAAACCCAATTTGAAGCCCTTGTGAATTCCTTCCTCTAACCAATTGAGACTTCAATTGAAAGACAAGATGAATTCCTAGGCCAATTTGGAGTTTTCCCCATTTCTCTTCGGTCCGTATGGCTCCTCCTTGTTCTTTCCTTTTTTTTTTTTCCTTCATTCTTCCTTGTGATTTTCGATGAGGTATTGAGCTGATGGACAACTCTTTCAGTTTTTCTCTCTCTACGTGTAATAACAAGAAGAGAGTTTGGGCAGCTCATGCTTGCCTCTTCCTAAAACCTTCTACACAATTTCTAATTCTTCCTTTCTTTTTATATTCTTCTAAATGGGTCCAAAAAAGTCTAAACAAACTCACTAAGTCTTGTTTGGGTAAGACTAAGTTATACCACCATGTTTGTATTATGTACCCACTTAACTCTCTTACTTCCTAATATTATACCCAACATGTAGTCCCAATTATTTACATCCATGTGAAGTTACTAAATTAGCCTACCAATTACGAACACGTGTCCAATTCGATCTTACAAGGGAACACAATCACATATTGTGCTTACAAATGCGATTAACAATATTAATATAACAAAAATACTTATATAAGTGAGTGCGTGGATGGTTTGTTCACGGTTCAGACGATGGTGAGGGAAAATCATGTTGGAGAGAAAGAGGGATCGAGGTTCTTCTCTGGAAGTAATGTGTATAATTAACTAGGGCTGCAGATGTATTGGTCGTAATTTGATGAATCGGAGATGTTGAGGCCATACTGATTCGTGGTGTGCATGCTGGTACGGAAGATGGTCAATGGTAAACGGTTACAAATCGGTCAACTTTGTGGGTGCTCCAGTTAAGGGGGTGCTGATCATGTGTGATAGATGGATTAAACAGTTTCCCCACAAGTGATAGAGGGGATGATTGTTGGGATTCTATCATATGTGGGTCAATCCCATTAATTTGGGGATTGTGATTTGGCTAGATTCCTAATATGATTTGGTTTCCTTGATAAAGTTGTATTACTTGTCAACAAGTAATGGGTCATAAACTCTATATATAGGGATATTGTATAGGAATTTAGGTAAGCTTTTGTTGTACCAAGTTGAGGGGTCTCCCCTCATGGGGGTGCATGGTCTAGGGTGAGAGAGTATGAGTTTTTTGGAGGATTGAGAGTGGGTACAAAGGGTGTGAGGGTTGAATTATGGGATTTAATCCAAAGGTTCTTGTACCAATTGTTTATTCTCAATAGTGAAAGAAATGGTCTCTCGGGTGTGGACGTAGGCAAGTGTTTGGCCGAACTACGTAGAAATCTGTGTTTTCTTTGGTGTGCATGTTTACTACTGTTTGTGTGTTTTTGTGTATTATTGGGGGAATTTGGTTCCTCGTGTCAAATTTCCAACATATATATATATATATACAAATATCCCCAAATATACACATTGTATATATATATAATAAAGTGCAATCAAAAGCTTAATTTTTCTCAATTTTTTATTTTTGTGTTTTAAAAAAAAATCAAAAATAGCATAGATAGATACTCCTATTATATACATACACTCTCTTATTTTCTTCCTAAGCTGTAACTACTAATCGCGCGCGCATGTGTGTGTGTGTGTGTGTGTGTGTGTGTGTGTGTAGACAAAGAATGTTATTAGATAAGTTAAAACCTACCTAAACTTAATAAATTTATACTAACCAATTATGCATTGGCTTCTTTTATCGGTCTGTGGCTATAAAGTTTAGAAGTTAAGTATCATATATATACTTATAAAATAATTTTAAAAGGTAAATGCTTATTTTCTTTTAAAAAATATAAATTACTTCCAAAAAGGTGGTAGTATTTGAATTTTTCTACGTGAGTATGATGAATATAATATAAGTTAGGATTATATATACTTCACTTTTTGAATTATATCTATATCTAAATTCTATCTTTATATTTGCTTGGGATAAGTTTCATCATATTTTCTGTAACAAAATTTAAAAATATACAAAATATTGTTGTTATTATTTAAATTTTAATCGTGATTCATCATATATTGTTCAATTATATGTACATGAGATAGTCCACAATTCAAACCCATTATCCCATATTTTCATTTTTATTTTTATTTTTTTTGATAAATATTATCCTAGATTGTTAATAGAAAGAGAACTTGATAATGTATTTTCTCTAAATCCAATATCTCCCCTAAATTTTGTGGAGAGCTAGCTAACATATATGTATCCTTATTTGTATAAATAATATATGTCAACCTCACACGCTTGCAATAACTAAACTGTAAAAAAATAGAAAAAAAAGGAGAAAAAGAAAAAGAAAAAAAAGTCTCTTTAACATTCACGTCTGTCTTTTCCATTTTTCTCAACCTTTCAAACAAATTCATCTTTAAAACAACCATCTCCGTCATAGTTTTTTTTAGATATTTGATTCAAAATCTTGTGTTCGAAAATTATGTTTGTAGAACTATTATCATACTTAGTTCATACAGTAGAATTAATGATTCTTTTATTATTTTGGTTGTTGCAGGTTACAAATTAACGATTCTAGCTAAGATGGTAGAAAGTGGTTGATAGGAGTTGCAGATTACATAATTGTCTTTTTTTCTTTTTTACATTTCCAATTGCCTGGGTTTTCGTTAGTCAGTGTATCATTTATTATATATTAATTATTTGTGTAACACAATACATTGAAAATTCATTAGCACATTCAAACTCTCAAAATTTATAGTTACAAATAATGACTCAACAATATACATTCTTCGTTTTTTTGACTACTTTTGATCTGTTAACTACTTTAGATTTGATCATAAATTCCTTCAATAATAAGAAAGACTTCTTGAATTTTACTTTGTCGAGTGATTCATGGATATCTCAAACTTGAATTTTACTTTGTCAAGTGATTCATGGATATCTCAACTTGATAGATTACTGTGTATAAATAATTTTTTTAATTGCAGAATTTATTTGTATTTAATCACTAATACATTTATGGTTGTAAAGTAGTAATTTTTTTAGGGATAATTAAAATTCAGTCTACTTTATGTAGAGTATTTAAAAGTTAGTCAAGTGCTTTTTTGAAAATAAAAGGAAGTCTATATAAAGTCACTAAATTATAAATGCATCAACTTTTTGTCTAAAATGCCAAAAATACCCCTCTCTTTGGTCTTTCTCTCTCTCCTCACATGGCCACCACCACCACCACCGGCAGCCACCTCCACCGGCAAACGCCGCCACCACCACCACCATCGACCACCACCACCGGCCACCACTGCTGGCAACCACCGCCCCCGCCGCCACCACTGGCCACCACCACCACCACCCCCACCCCAACCTCTCTATCTCTTTTTTTTTTTTTTTTTCTCTCTCTCTCTCTCTCTCTTTTATCACAGCCACCACCACCACCAACCCAAACCCAAACTCAAACCTCAACCCCCCTATCTCTCTATATATAATATACATGAGTATATATACATATCTAACATATGGGCACCACCACCCCAGGCTCTCTGTATCTCTTATCTCTCTTCTCACCACCACCAGCATCGCGGGTCACCTCCTTCATCCACCACTGCAGCGAAAAAAAAAGAGTTGCAGGATTTTGGAGCAACTGTCCAAACCGAAGGAGCAACTCACCAAACGTCGGGAGCAACTCACGAAACGTATCGGGAGCAACTCATCAAACGTAAGGAGCAACTCACCAAACGTATCGGGAGCAACTCACCAAACATATCAAGAGCAACTCACCAAAAGTAATGGGAGCAAGTCACCAAACGTGTTGCTCCTTACCACCACCGGTCACCGCCGCCACCACCACCACCACCACCACCACCACCACCACCCCCACCGTCACCGCCGCTGCAAAGCGGGGGTATTTGTAAAATACAACCGCGCTAAAAGAAAGAATTGCATTAGTTTTGATCACAACTTCCCGTTTTATCTGCAATTTGCATTACAATGCTAGTTTTAGACAATATGATTAATCTATGATAAGTTGTATTGTTTTAGCTACTATTTGTGCAGGTTAATGCTGCTGTATAAAAGACTGAAAGATTTGATAAAAAGGAGATGCTTTGTTTCAAAGAAGGAAGATTGAAGAAGAATTGCAGAGTTCGATCGATCGGCAGAGTTCGAGCGATCGATGTTTCGATCGATCGAAGGAAGTTAAAGCGATCGAAAATTCAAGATGTTCAATCGATCGAGAAAGTTTCGATCGATCGAAAGTGCCTTTTATTAGATTATACGCGCATGCAGCAGTTGCGGGTTTTAAACCCTAGTTCTTAGGTTTACTATATATCTTCATATTGTGTACGTCAAGAAGGAGACGCCCAAACTTTGTTTTATCAGTTTAGATAGAGAAGAGAGAGTTTTTCCTTGGTTTTTGTAGGTTTTATTGAAGATTTATCATTGTGAACAAGATTTCTTTAGTTAATACAAGTTTATCTGCATTCCAGGTTTATGATTTATTGTTTATCTGTCTTCTGCACTTAGTTAATCATAGTTTACTTATTAATCTCGTAGTGTTTTATGTTAGTTAGATTACAATCACTAGTTTTATAGTTTTAATGCAAAACTTTCAAACAAACATAGTTTTAATGAACTTTTACGTTAAATATCAATCTGTGGTACTCCAGACAATGTCTGAGTAGTCCTAGGGTTGGGAAATCGCGATGAAATCGTGATTTTAGGCCTCTGCCATGTAATATTTTTTTCCTGTGTTCGATCGATCGAAAGTATGTCGATCGATCGAGACAGTGATTTTGTCGAGCGATCGAGTAACTATCGATCGATCGAGAGATGAAGATATTCGATCGATCGAAAGCGCGTCGATCGATCGAGGATTCTGATTCTTGAGAACACCCAAAACAGTATTCTAAGACTTTCTGTTTTAAGGATTTGTTATCAAATTGTCCCCAAATGCTCAGTTTGTCAAAACAGTCTTTAAACTTAAGGCCTTAAGGCATTTTCTTTCAATATATTTTGCAAACCACCCTCAATGCTAACACCATTGTAGGTGAGAGTCTTAACTATTGGATTAAACCGTCTTCATGTATTTCAAACTTAATTGAGATGATGTAGTCCCGGTCATGAAAGGGCTATTGATTCTATATCTTTAGAGAAGTACAGAATACTGTAGTAGGTGTACTCCTTTGAGCTGATTTGCAATTGCATGGTAGAAGGTTAGGTCACGGTGGATTCGCGTGATCCCAACACTTTCTTTTATTAAGAAGAACCGTTTCTTTTAGAATCTTGCTTAGTTAGATTGTTTAGTTAATTTTAATCACTTTCATTAGTAATCTTAGTTTGTGGAACTTCGTGTTCTGCACCATCATTCAAACTTAGTTATTTTATTTTGTTTTCTGTAGAGGTTAGTCTAATTCGATAGGTCAACACCTTCCCTGTGGGATCGACCTGGACTTAATCCAGTTACTACTTGCACGTCTACCTACACTTGGGTATTGCACACAAGCGCACACAGAAAATATTCGTGTCAAGTTTTTGGCGCCGTTGCCGGGGAAGGCGACGATCAATTCCTTAGATTACCTCAGTCTCTCTTCATCTCTTTCTATTTTTTATTTTTCTCTTCTTTTCAGTTCTTTTGGGTAAGTTCTCACCCTAGGGACCCTCTCAGTTCATGTCCGAGAATTCCATTGAAGGAATTTTTGGAAATCCTTTCTATCTGTCTGACTCTGAAAGCTCCATCAACCCCATAGCCACTCCAACTGCATCAATGGATGATCATCAGAGTGAAAACGGTGACAATGTTTTGGTACCAATCGATGAGGCACTCCGTCCTCTTTGCGATCTCATGCAACCAGAACATGCACCTACGCCCTCTTGCATTCAAATCCCACCGCACAATGGCGAATTCCAGTTTCGCAATGGGATGATTCAACTGCTTCCCACTTTTCATGGGATGGAAAGCGAGAAGGCGTATTTACATGTCACCGATTTCGAGGATGTTTGCAAAACATTCTCGCAAACTTGTCCCAGGGAGGTGGCGCATTTAATGCTATTCCCCTTCACGTTGAAAGATAAAGCGAAGGCGTGGCTCCACTCCCTAAAACCTAATTCAATTTTCACCTGGCATGCGATGCGCACCGCATTTTTGAAGAAATTCTATCCTACTCGCATGACCACAGACCTTCAGCGTCAAATCAATTCCTATAAACAAAAGAGCAATGAAACCTTCACAGAAGCGTGGGAGCGGTTCAAAGATTTGCTTCTCTCATGCCCACATCATGGGTTTGAGAAATGGCGAACAATCAGCTTCTTTTATCGGGGATTGAATGGTGAAACAAAGAAGTTGGTGGAAACGATGAGCTCGGGACCATTTCTGCGTAAAAACACTGAAGAGGCCGAAGCCCATTTCGAATGGTTAGCTGAATACGCTCATGAATGGTCAAATGCTGACAATATCTCACGCTCACAGATCTCCTGTGTAGAGGAAAAAAGCTTATATCAGCTAACCAATGAAGATCGCCTCATGACTAAGTACGCAGAGCTAGCAAAGAAGGTGGAAGAGTTAAGCATGAAAGGAGAGAGTTCTAGACAAGTCATGCCTGAAGAACCATGTGGCACATGCAACATGTTGGGACATCCAACTCAATATTGTCCTAATGTGCCACATTTTCAAGAGCAAGCCCCTATAGAGATGAATGCCATGCAAGGTTTTCGAGGGGCGGGGAATTCCAATAATAATTTTCAAAATAACAATAGATGGAATCACCCCGGTTTTGATTGGAGAAATAATGCTGGGGCCCAAAATCAATATCAACAGCAGCCCTACAACAATAATCAGTATCAAGGGCAAAACAATAGGCCGCCCCAGCATTACAATCAAAACAGAACTAACAATTACAATCAAGCTCAACCCTCTAATGCGCCCCAAACCAATGCCTATGTGCCCCCGCACAAGAAGGTACAAGAGGAGGAGCCACTTGCTAATGCCAATCTAACGCAACAACTCATCCAAATGATGAGTAAAATGTCTGCTACACTAGAGAGGATAGATGCACGGCAAGAGAGCTCAGGAGGAACATTCCCTGCCCAACCACTTCAGAACCCCAAGGGACATAACAATGGTCCTAATAATCAGGAACATGCTAAAGCTGTGACCACACTGAGAAGTGGAAAAATCATAGAAAAAGGCATACCTCTGTCCACTCCCGAAGTGTACAAGGAAGGGGAATTGTTGGATGAAGAAGTTGAGCTACCATCTACTCGAGAGGAGGAGCCGTCTACTAATGACGAACCAATAAAGGAATACCTTGAAGCTCCGAGAGTAGATGAAGAAGTTGAGCGAAGGCCGGGAAAGGAATCTGTTAAGGAGGAACCACCAAAATGCCCCTTTCCTGCACCTTATCCTCAACGGTTGAAGAAACCCAAGAATGAGACGAAGAATCAGGAGTTTTTGGAATTGTTTAAGCAAGTTAAGATTAACCTTCCACTCCTAGATGCTATCAAGCAAGTGCCGGCCTATGCTAAGTATCTTAAAGATCTATGCACGGTCAAGAGGAGGCAAAGCGTGAAGAAACATGCTTATGTCGCATGTCAAGCCAGTGCGATCATTAAAAATGAGTTGCCCCCAAAACTCAAAGATCCCGGTACACCTACGGTCTCATGTAGAATTGGGAATCAAAAGATAGACAACGCACTCCTTGATTTAGGAGCAAGCGTGAACCTGCTGCCATACTCAGTCTATAAACAGCTAGGGTTGGGTGAACTCAAACCCACCCGAGTTGCTTTGCAATTGGCAGACAGATCTGTAAAGTACCCTAGAGGGGTATTGGAGGACGTCCTTGTCCAAATAGACACTTTTGTATTTCCGGTAGATTTTGTGATATTGGACACAGAACCTGTGTCTAATCCTGGTGCACATATCCCGGTTATTTTTGGACGTCCATTCCTCAACACCATTGATGCCACAATCAAGATTAGAACTGGTATCATGACTATCGTATTCGGGAACATGACGTTGAATATCAAGATCTTCTCTAATCCCCGACCTGAAGAATACGATGATGAGGAAGAAATACATTATATAGACACGGTCATTGAAGATGAAGTTGACTTGGTCGACTATAAAGATCCTTTGGAAGTTGTGATGACTCAATTTGGCGATATTTATCAGCCTGCAGAGTCCACCCCATTGGATGCTGACTTGAATCAGACGTGTCTTATGATGGATACGAAAGAGGAGGATAGAGCTGATTGCATGTGGATACAGCCTTATGAACAACTGCCTCCGAAAACCAAGTTGGTAATGCCCTCTAGTTTCCAGTTCCCGGAATTAGAATTGAAGGAGCTCCCCAAAGAGCTAAAATACGCATTCCTAGGGACTGGAAAAACTTATCCTGTGATCATTTCAGCTGTTTTAACTCATGAACAGGAAAGTAAGCTAGTGGAAATGCTTACCAAGCATAAGGACGCTATGGGATGGACAATTGCTGACCTCAAAGGCATAAGCCCATCTATATGCACACATAAGATATATCTGGAGGAAGACGCCAAACCCTCAAGGCAAATGCAAAGGCGTCTGAATCCCAACATGCAAGAAGTGGTTAAGAAGGAAGTGCTTAAACTGCTTGATGTTGGGATGATATATCCAATATCTGACAGTCCTTGGGTTAGTCCTACCCAAGTAGTTCCAAAGAAAGCTGGCATAACGGTCATCCCAAACAAAGAGGGTGAATTAGTACCGACACGTGTCCCCACTGGATGGAGAATGTGTATCGACTACAGGAAGCTAAATACTGTGACCCGAAAGGATCATTTTCCTTTGCCATTCATGGATCAAATGCTAGAACGAGTGGCGGGTCATAAGTACTACTGCTTCTTGGATGGATACAGTGGGTATAATCAAATTGAGATTGCTCCGGAGGATCAGGAGAAAACCACGTTCACGTGTCCATTCGGTACTTTCGCCTACCGACGAATGCCATTTGGCTTATGTAATGCACCGGCTACCTTTCAGCGGTGCATGCTAAGCATCTTTAGTGACATGGTCGAAAACATCCTTGAAGTTTTCATGGATGACTTTTCAGTATTCGGCCATAGCTTCGAGGATTGCCTCAGCAATCTCGAACAGGTTTTAATGAGGTGTGAGGACAAACACCTAGTCTTGAATTGGGAGAAGTGTCACTTTATGGTGACCAAGGGTATAGTTCTAGGCCACATAATATCCGATGAAGGAATCCAAGTGGATAAGGCTAAGATCGACATAATCTCAAACCTACCTGTCCCCCGTACAGTGCGAGACATTCGTTCATTTTTGGGGCATGCGGGTTTTTATCGTCGATTTATCCAGAATTTCAGTGCAATCTCTCGACCCCTTTGTCAACTTCTTGTCAAAGATGCACCTTTCGAGTGGTCAGAGAGTTGCCAGAAGTCCTTCGAGGATTTAAAAGATCTCCTCACCTCCGCACCAATAATACAGGCACCCGACTGGAGTTTGCCTTTTGAATTAATGTGCGATGCTAGTGATTACGCCATTGGCGCAGTCCTAGGCCAGAGGAAGGATAATAAGCCGCATGTGATATACTATGCCAGCCGAACCTTAAATGAAGCTCAAATGAATTACACTACTACTGAAAAGGAGCTGCTGGCCGTAGTATTCGCTCTGGACAAGTTTAGGTCTTACCTGATAGGGTCGCCAATCTTCTGTTTTACAGATCATTCGGCCCTCAAGTATCTTTTGTCAAAGAAAGACGCTAAACAACGGCTTATTCGCTGGATACTCTTACTCCAAGAGTTTGATTTAACAATCAAGGACAAGAAAGGAGTAGAGAATGTGGTTGCGGATCATTTATCCCGGTTGACTTTTACCGATAACACTGAATCCCAATCCATTAAAGATGAGTTCCCAGATGAACAGCTACTGGCAGTAAGTAGTCTGCCTTGGTATGCTGATGTGGTAAACTACCTGGTCACGGGTGAGACACCGACTCATTGGTCGAATCAAGATAGGAAACGGTTCCTCTCGTTTGCACGCCATTTTTTCTTTGATGACCCATACCTTTTCAAATACTGTGCTGATCAGGTCATCAGGCGTTGCGTACCCAACGAGGATATAACCGTTATCTTAGCGTCATGCCATTCTGAGGCATGCGGTGGCCATTTTGCGTCACAGAAGACCGCACAAAAAGTGTTGCAAAGCGGTTTTTACTGGCCCACAGTCTTCAAAGATGCTTATTCCTTTTGTAAGACATGCCAACGCTGTCAAAAGCTTGGAACCATTTCTAAAAGGAATTCTATGCCTCTAACCCCTATCATCACAATTGAGATATTTGATTGTTGGGGCATAGATTTTATGGGCCCATTTCCCAAGTCGAATAACTGTGAGTACATACTCCTTGCTGTGGAGTATGTATCGAAATGGGTAGAAGCGATACCAACGAGACGAAATGATCACAGAACAGTCATGTCATTTCTCAGAGAGCATATTCTGTCTCGTTTTGGTACTCCGAAAGCTTTACTAAGTGACCAAGGCAAGCATTTTTGCAATAAGCCTTTGGAGTCACTTCTCAAGAAATATGGAGTCCATCATAAAATCGCTCTTGCTTATCATCCACAGTCAAATGGGCAAGCAGAATTGGCTAACCGAGAAATTAAGCATATTCTCGAGAAAACGGTTAGTTCCAATCGAAAAGACTGGGCATACAAATTGACTGACGCGTTATGGGCATACCGTACTGCCTATAAGACGAATCTTGGTATGTCCCCGTATAGACTAGTTTACGGGAAAGCTTGCCACCTTCCTGTTGAAATTGAACATAAAGCTTATTGGGCGACACGCTCATTGAACTTTGATATTCAAGAGGGAGGTCAGCTACGCAAGCTCCAACTTGCAGAGCTAGAGGAAATACGACGAGATGCGTATGACTCTGCAAAGTTGCATAAGGAAAAGTTGAAGGCTCGACATGATCGTACGATTTTTCGTAAATCATTTGAGCCGGGGCAGAAAGTGTTGCTGTATGACTCTCGCCTCCATCTTTTCCCAGGAAAACTCCGTTCCCGGTGGACAGGCCCGTTCATCGTAAAGACTGTTTTTCCACATGGAGCGGTTGAGATTGTCAATCCCAAGAACGATGAGTGTTTCAAGGTCAATGGCCAAAGATTGAAGCCGTTCTTGGAGAATTTTCGCACTGAAGTGGAGCACATCCAGCTGGATGAGCCCAGCTATTCCACCACTTAAAAATCTCAATTGGAATTCCAACTTGTTGTTGTATTTCTTTTCTTTCCCTGCATTTTAGTTTCTTTCTTTCTTTTGTGTTTAGTTGTTCTTTCTTTCGTATTTGTGATTTAGTTCTAATCCATTATTCCTTAAACCACTCTGTTGCAGGTGATTATGCGAGGTGATGATGTCCATTCAATCGGTTCATGGGCTGATTCCGAGTGTTGTTGTGGCACCTGGACTGAGGGTGAACCCACGCCCTGCCCCTTGCATCCTTATGATCCTGAGGTTCACACTCGAATCAATGCTTCCATCGGATATATCCCATTCGACCCTGCTCTCCTGGACATCAATCCGTTTGAAAATATGGACTTTCCTAATGAGGAGGAGTTGGATGAGGAAGAAGACCTGTACATGGGGAGAATGGTGGATGATGCCCTCATGGCCCAATGGGAAAACGATGATATGTGGGAGCCATGGGAAGATCATATCCTCCAGGATGTCGTCCCAGAACGTCACAATGCAATCTTTGTTTTTGTTGACGATTTCCTTACCCCCGAGTTGGTCCCATACTGCTATGTGCACTTGAGCTATTTGCTTTTCAGGCTTCAATGCCCTTTACCTGCTAGTGCATTTTGGGAATCCCTGCCGATAGTGAGGATTGTCACTATGAATCTTCTATACCCACCTATTTTCCTTCCGCATCAGCTCTTTCATGGCTTATACATTCAACGGCCGCAGACTCCGCCACAAGAGGAATGCCCATTGCGCAATATCACTCCGTTATCCCTATCTCCATGCGGATCACCTCTTGCCAATGCTATCACTTCCTTAGAGACTCCAGATTTGTTCGATGATGTCGTTGCTGCTTTCCGACTGTTCTGGGAAAGGGAATCATCGAGCCTGGACTCCGTTTTTGAAGATTTGGTGCAGCATGAAGCAATTGTGGAAGAGAATCTTTTCACGCTCGAAGAATAGTGCCACACTCCAATTGTTTTCATTCATTCCCTTTTATGTTTATCAATTGGAGTGTAATCTTTGACAGACATGTTTTTGGTTTTAGTTTTATTTTAGTTTTCTTTAGCTCAATAAGGTTTAAATACCAAGTGGGAGGCAATACTGTGTAGTTTGGATGTTTTAAAAGGTTTTATTTCTATCAAATTGCAATTTTTTCTAGTGTAAGGGTGAGTTTTTGGCTTACAGACTCTGTTTCTGCACTGTTTTCTTTCTGCTGTTTGTCCAGAATATTTTAGATCTGTTGGGGGTACTTATTTCATCCATTCTGTGATATCTTGGAATTTCCAGATTCGATCGATCGAATGTATCTCGATCGATCGACGATTTCTTATCCTCGATCGCTTGAACACTTTCAATCGATCTAATACTCGATCGATCGAACAATATCGATCGCTCGAGAGTTGTATTTAACCGAGGCTTCCAGCGTACATTTCCTCAGTTTTTTTCATCTCCCTCTTCACTCTCGAGCGATTGAGCGCAGAGGAGCACACTCGAGGCGAGTTTTCGCTTCCTTTCATTTCACTTGGTTATTCGAGGAGCTCTTCCTCCCCAGATCATCACCCTCAACTCCGGCATCCTCACCACTACACGCAACTCAAGGTAAGACCTCGAGTTCCCCCCCCCTCATTTCACTTGATTCCATTTCTTAAGGGAGTGCCCCCAGTGTGTTTTTAAGCCTCTTCTTTGCTTGTTTGTCGTGTTTGGTTTGTGTTTGGGCCGTTTCTGTTCTCAGAAATGGTTCCCGCACATTCGCTGTTCTGTATCGATCGAGATAGGTTCGATCGATCGAACCTTGCACTTTCTCAATCGATCGAACACTGTTCGATCGCTCGAACTCCAGCAGTTTCATTTTTGTCTTGATTTGATTTCTTTTCTGTTTCTCTTCTATTTCAAGGGCCCACAATGAACCCTGTTATGGGTTACCACAGGGAGAAGCCCTTTGACCTTGCTATTCCTGATCCGGTCCCACTCCATGGCTTCCGGAACACTCCCGACCGCCAGTGGTTCACGAGATATTTTCAGACTCGACCGGTCATGCTAGAGCGACCACTAGAGACGGTCTGGCTCGATACTCCCTGGTTTCTCGCCCGCATCCGGGCCATGCCACATTGGTACGATTTGCTCTCTCAGGCAAAGAGAGTGAATCTCGCATGGATTCGTGCGGCGAGTGCGACGATGATCAGAGATCCCGGTGCCGCATTCACACTACGATCGTTCTTTCGCGGCCGGGAGATCGTGTTCAGCCCTGCTACCGTTTCAGCTGCTCTTGGAGTCCCTGAGGTGCCTGATTGTGTATGCCCACACCGTGACGGTACACCAGTGCTCTCACCCACTGCTGTTATCCGAGCGCTTACTGGTGGAGCATTACCGAGCTGGGATGGTATGGCACTGATTGCAGATATTTACCTGACCGATGATTACCATATGCTCCACCTAGCGTTGAGCAACTGTTTATTGGTCACCTCCTACCGGGAGAAGATTGCCCCCTGGTATGCCCATGTGTTATATGCCATAGGGACGGGGTTGCCTGTTTGTTTGCCTCGCTTATATATTGACTTCATGAGGCACCCCACTCGCTACATTGCTGCCAAGAAGCACCTGAAAGGTGCTTGGGCTATTCACAGAGTGATTGAGCATGCTGGCCTCCTTCCCTTACCTGGCGATGCGACATCTCAGGCTCGCAGTCGTTTTGGTGAGGCTGCTTCTCGCCGCTCAGATGCTCAGAGGAGGAGAAGAAAGGGCAAGGGGAAAGCGAAAGTTGGAGGGAAGAGGAAGAGAGCTGTTGGCACCGATACTGAGGGTGCGGCTTCTGGGACGCCCACTGAGGCTGAGGAGCCAGATTCGGAGGAGGATGATCCCGTTCAGGAGGTGGCACGTTTTGAGCTGAGACAGAGATCTCAGGCTCCAGCCCAGGGAGAGTCGTCATCTGCGCCTCCCCCGACTATTCACGATCTATTATTGGAGGAGAGGGAGGCACGGATGCGGCTTGAGGGTAAGATTGATCATATCTCTACCCTGCTGACTACACTGCTGGTCCAGCTTGGGTTTGACCTGTTTGTGCCCCCATTTGCTGCCGCTGCACCACCACCTGCTGCCGATCCATCTCCTACTGTTGTTCCTGTACCCACTGCTGCTGATCCATCATCATCCGCTCCATCCACGACCGATCTTCCATCTACTTCTGCCGATATTCTGACAGCTACCGCACAGCCACCGCCTGCTCCCATCGACATCCCGTCTGATGTAGCCGAGGATGCTCCGTCTGGAGTTGATTAGTATTCTTAGGGGAGGTGGTGTTTCTGTATTCATAGTTATTTGGTATTTTGGTTTGGTTTGGTTGGACAGGTTGGGTTATGTTTTTGTTTTTTGTGGTTGTTTTGGGTATGTATGGATATTACTACTGTTATTTCATTTCTCTTCACTCTAGTGGTTAATGTTGTTTGGATCATAGTTTTACTTGTTTTTTTCTTTATCTATTGATCTGTTGTTTTGGAGATTGTGTTTTATATTTCTATGCCAGGTTGCTATGCGTCTTATCAACGCGTTACACTATACAGGTGATACCTATCTATTTTAATTGTTGAAAATCAACTTCTGGGACTATGTTGTTTTCAGTTGGGGGTAGGAGGTAATAGATAGGTATACACCCGTGACGATCAAGTTTTACACTTGGATATGCTTGAAATTTAAGAACACGAACACAGTCTGTTAAAATTTTGAAATTTTGAAATTTTTATTGGATCTTATTGATAGAATAACTCTGAATAACCTCTCCTGCTTGTTAATTAGACAATGATACATTTGTAGTATTCTTATCTTTTTATGGATTAAATACACGCGTTTCTCTGTATCACTAAAATAAATTGCATTTGTAAAGCTAGTATGTACCCAATACTTTGGTGCACTAATTGGCAGCCATGTAGAAAACCTGAAAATTGAGTTAAAATGAATATTGTACGAAAAGAACAAGTAGTGGAAGCTAATAACCCTTTGTGAGTTTTTGAGCCAATTTTCATTTCTGAGGGAATTCTCATACATTGTCGAATGGTTTTTCTTGCATATATTTGTGAATTCGTTGTTAAGTCTCAGTTTTCTGTAAAAGTTTTGACTGCTTGTTAGAGGAGAACGTTCAGGATTTACTAATTATACTCAATGAACACTTAAGTGCTAAAAATTGAAAGTTGAGAAAATGATTCAAGCCATCGTATTACCCATTCCTTTACCTAACATAGCCTACTTACATTCATTGCATCGTTTCACCCCTGATCCCACCTCAGATAAATATTTCCAATAAAAATCACAAGAATCCAAATCCTTGATTTATACCTTGACCTCATCGAACTGTTTGATAAATTTATTGAGAATGAGTCATCAAAGTATGTGAAATGGAAGGAAGTTGTTGTGGGACATTCCAAAAAAAAAAAAAAAAAAAAAAAAAAAAATGATGATGAATGAAGGAGTTATATATATATATAAAAAAAAAAAAAAAAAAAAGAAGAAATGAATGGGAGATCGGGTGGAGAAAAGAATGAAGAATAAAAAGAGAAGTGGAAATTCCATCACATACTAAAAAGCACACTCTTCTCTACAACATCCCCACCTACTAAATAAGAGCCATAATTCAAAGTCTTGAAGATTCTCAACAATTAATTTGAACATGAAAGTGCGAGTTGAGTTATCCACGGTATTTCGCTCCTCTAGTAAGTAGTATTCCATTCATGAGACTATACACTCCTAAATGTCCGTTTTTCATAGAGTCAAGTATGAAAGCATTAGCACTTAGAATATCATCTTTATCAAAGCTTTCATACTATGTGCGATCATTATAAAGCAAGTTTTTGAGAGACGTTGTTTTTTAGTGTGACCAATGTGAGAATTGAGCTAAAACTGCAAGTTCCAAAGTACAATAATCTAGATAACTCTTAATAAGGGTTGGACGCATGGTTGTTAATTCCACACACACACGGGTGCATGATGGTAATACATTTGTATATTTTACTTGGTAATATAGGGGAGCATGTGGATCTCTTTCATGGGTTGATAGAGGATATTATATCCTTGTAGAGTTGAATTAACAGTTTATTGGAAGGGGAAATTCTACAAGTTATTTTAAATTTTCTTGAGCTTAAAATTGGAATTTTGTGGGTATATTCACTGCAAACCCTCACGAGACAACACTCGTCCACTAGGGGGAACCTAGGGGTTTAACGGCTTGTTGCATTCGCTAAATGCAACCGCGATTCCTGCGAAAGGGAGTTAGGATTTTTTCTCTTCATCTTAGTTTAGGTTGTTTTTAGTTTTTCTTTTGTTTATTAGTTGTGGTAGTATTAGTTTAGGAGTTTTTATTTTATTTTATTTTTCGCTTTATCGCTAGGGACTAGCAATAAGCTAGTTGGGGGTTGTGCAAAGCGGGGGTATTTGTAAAATACAACCGCGCTAAAAGAAAGAATTGCATTAGTTTTGATCACAACTTCCCGTTTTATCTGCAATTTGCATTACAATGCTAGTTTTAGACAATATGATTAATCTATGATAAGTTGTATTGTTTTAGCTACTATTTGTGCAGGTTAATGCTGCTGTATAAAAGACTGAAAGATTTGATAAAAAGGAGATGCTTTGTTTCAAAGAAGGAAGATTGAAGAAGAATTGCAGAGTTCGATCGATCGGCAGAGTTCGAGCGATCGATGTTTCGATCGATCGAAGGAAGTTAAAGCGATCGAAAATTCAAGATGTTCAATCGATCGAGAAAGTTTCGATCGATCGAAAGTGCCTTTTATCAGATTATACGCGCATGCAGCAGTTGCGGGTTTTAAACCCTAGTTCTTAGGTTTACTATATATCTTCATATTGTGTACGTCAAGAAGGAGACGCCCAAACTTTGTTTTATCAGTTTAGATAGAGAAGAGAGAGTTTTTCCTTGGTTTTTGTAGGTTTTATTGAAGATTTATCATTGTGAACAAGATTTCTTTAGTTAATACAAGTTTATCTGCATTCCAGGTTTATGATTTATTGTTTATCTGTCTTCTGCACTTAGTTAATCATAGTTTACTTATTAATCTCGTAGTGTTTTATGTTAGTTAGATTACAATCACTAGTTTTATAGTTTTAATGCAAAACTTTCAAACAAACATAGTTTTAATGAACTTTTACGTTAAATATCAATCTGTGGTACTCCAGACAATGTCTGAGTAGTCCTAGGGTTGGGAAATCGCGATGAAATCGTGATTTTAGGCCTCTGCCATGTAATATTTTTTTCCTGTGTTCGATCGATCGAAAGTATGTCAATCGATCGAGACAGTGATTTTGTCGAGCGATCGAGTAACTATCGATCGATCGAGAGATGAAGATATTCGATCGATCGAAAGCGCGTCGATCGATCGAGGATTCTGATTCTTGAGAACACCCAAAACAGTATTCTAAGACTTTCTGTTTTAAGGATTTGTTATCAAATTGTCCCCAAATGCTCAGTTTGTCAAAACAGTCTTTAAACTTAAGGCCTTAAGGCATTTTCTTTCAATATATTTTGCAAACCACCCTCAATGCTAACACCATTGTAGGTGAGAGTCTTAACTATTGGATTAAACCGTCTTCATGTATTTCAAACTTAATTGAGATGATGTAGTCCCGGTCATGAAAGGGCTATTGATTCTATATCTTTAGAGAAGTACAGAATACTGTAGTAGGTGTACTCCTTTGAGCTGATTTGCAATTGCATGGTAGAAGGTTAGGTCACGGTGGATTCGCGTGATCCCAACACTTTCTTTTATTAAGAAGAACCGTTTCTTTTAGAATCTTGCTTAGTTAGATTGTTTAGTTAATTTTAATCACTTTCATTAGTAATCTTAGTTTGTGGAACTTCGTGTTCTGCACCATCATTCAAACTTAGTTATTTTATTTTGTTTTCTGTAGAGGTTAGTCTAATTCGATAGGTCAACACCTTCCCTGTGGGATCGACCTGGACTTAATCCAGTTACTACTTGCACGTCTACCTACACTTGGGTATTGCACACAAGCGCACACAGAAAATATTCGTGTCAGCCGCCACCACCATCTCTCTCTTCTCACAACCACCTCCACCACCACCACCACCACCACCACCACCAAACCCAAACCCCAACCTCTCTGTATTTCTCATCTCTCTTCTCCCCACCACCACCATCACGGACCATCTTCCTCATCCACCATCCCCATTGCAGAAAAGGAAAACAAAAAAGTTGCAGGTTGGAGCAACTGTCCAAACGGAAGGAGCGACCCACCAAACGTATCGGGAGCAACTTACTAAACGTAAGGAGCAACACGTTTGGTGATTTGCTCATTCCGTTTGGTGAGTTGCTCCCGATATGTTTGGTGAGTTGCTCAATCCGTTTGGGCAGTTGCTCTAAAATCCTATAACTCTTTTTTTTTGGTGCAGTGGCAGTGGTGGATGAAGGAGGTGACCCGTGATGGTGGTGGTGGTGAGAAGAGAGATAAGAGATATAGAGAGCTTGGGGTGGTGGTGGCCATTTGTTAGATATGTATATATACTCATGTATATATATATATATAGAGAGAGAGAGAGAGAGAGGGGGGGGGGGGTTGAGGTTTGAGTTTGGGTTGGTAGTGGTGGTGGTGGTGGTGGTGGCTGAGAGAGAGAGAGAGAGAGAGAGAGAGAGAGAAGAGATAGAGAGGTTGGGGTGGGGGTGGTGGTGGTGGTGGCCCTTTCGTGGCCGCGGTGGCCAGTGGTGGTGGCGGCAGTGGCGATGGCCAGTAGTAGTGGCGGAGGCTGTCAGTGGTGGCGGCGGCGGCTGCTGCCGGTGGTGTGGTGGTGGTGGCCATGTGAGGAGAGAGAGAAGAGACAAGGAGGGGTATTTTAGAAATTTTATACCAAAGTTGATGTATTTCTAATTTACAAAAAGTAGTAGACTGACTTTAAAATACTCTAATTAAAATAGACTGAATTTTTATTATCCCATTTTTTATTATTAAAATTGCAAACAACATAGATTAAAAATATCACAATTAGCATTAGATATACTATCTTTTAAAATGATATATAATCTAATCTCCCCCCCCCCCCCCCCCCCCCCCCCCCCCCTCTCTCTCTCTCTCTCTCTCCAAATATACATAGGTAATCTCGTGCATTGCACTGGTTTAAAAGCTAGTTATTGGTAAACACGAAACCATATGGGAAATGAGATAATTACATTTCAGTCAATTTTTTGTATAAAGTTTAAAATTCAATCTATCACTTTTCTTAATTTTTTTTTTTAAAAAAGGACAACTGTCATTATAAAAAATTTAAAAGTCATCAACTAATTTTTGTTAAAAAAACATCTATTTTTGAATTGCTATTTTGTGTTTTAGTCTATTTTATATTTCAATGTTGTGAACTTACACCAAAACGTTGTGATGATTGCTCATAACGTTTAGAAGACTTGCTCCTGACGTTTGAAGAGTCGCACCAGACTTTGAAACGAGTTGTTCCCTACGTTTTAAAGAGTTGTTCTCAAATGTTTCGTAAAGATTGCTCCCAACGTTTAAAAGAGTTGCTTCATAATGTTTTGTAAAATTTGATGACTTTTCTTTTTATTTTTTTTATTTTTTTTACACAAAAAAAAAACAGTTTATATTTTTTTAAATTTAGAAAAAAACAATAGATTCATGACTATTAAATTTTTTACAAAAAAATTGACTGAAGTTTAATTATCCCTATGGAAATACGTACTTACAACAAGACACCTTGTTGTTGACGCCTTTAGTCATTGTCTACAAGTTTAAGGCCTGCTTGAGAAAACCTAAAACACAACCTGATTCCATCTAAGTTTAATTTCAACTGGTTCTTGTGATAATCTAATTTGTTGAGAATTTATTTCTGACATAAGTAATGTTGTTTGCACCCAAAAACCGTCATTGATTTTTGAGCCCGAGTGGAGTTGAAGTTGGGTGAAGGAGACGCTGAGGCAAGTAGTGATGACTCATCGGACTCAAGAGGTAAGCCCGATGGGGGAAACAACTGTAGGGAGATGAGAAGAGTCCGATGGAAGCATGTGGCAAGTGTAAGCATCATCGGGCTATGAGAACATAACTCATCATGTTGAGAGCCCGATGGATTGTTTGAGCAACGTTATAACTGATCGGGCATGATGAAAAGGAAGAGTTTGTCCGATTGATCATAAGAAGTTGAAGAAATATGATGGGACATGAAAAGAGTCATGAGCCCGATTCATCCAACAGGGGGAGGTCGATTGATGAAAGACAGGGCGTCGCTATTCATAGCTGGCATGATGACGTCATATCTGAGAGTTTTTTGGAAACAGGAGTCCGTCTGGGAAAGGAGTTGTTAGTTGCCAGCTGGATTGGAGCATTTAATCCCTAAATTAAAGGGATTGATTCAAGTAAGTTCTGGATAAGGAAGGAGATGGTGATATAGAAGGATTCCTTCAAATCAGCCAATCAATCAGTAGATTGGGGCGTAGGAAAAGGAATTATAGTTCAAATAGGAATCAGTTTAGGCCGCTATAAGTATAGAGGCAGGCCTTCGAGCAAAGGACTCCGCGTCTCTTCGACAAAAGTATACACAGCATTCAGTATTCAGCATTCAAGCACATTCAAGGCATTCAGAGCACTTTTTCTAAGTCTTTGTTCCCTAACTTTAATAGCAATTAGGTCTGTGTCTTTTTGTTATTTTTATTCTCTGTTTCTTTTGAATAATCAGTCCATTCTGTTGTTCTTGAGATCTGTTTTAGTTTTCCAAGCATTTAATAAAAATCTACTTTTATTAAACCGTTTGTGATTTGTTTAACTTGTTTAAACTTGATACTTTTTAGCTTGTGCGCTTCAGTACTGCTAAAGGACTTTTAGTGAGGGTACTTTCCTACTCACTACACACAATCACCAGTTTAGAAGTCAGATTTACCAAAGCCTTGTGTATCACTGACACAAGCAGATAGGAAATTAGTTTGCACGCTTACACGCACACACACCGAACCACAGATTGGTTCTGGCACGCCCGCGCAAATTAGAGCAAACAAATGTTACTAACACAACATATTGCACAATACAGAGCATAATAGGGCTTTAAATGCCTTGTACTCTATGTTGTTTGAATTTTTCATACTTTTCTATGCACCACTTACACAGCACAGGGTACAAGCATTTAAAACCTTCTTGTGCTTTGTGTTGTGTAATGTGTTGTGTTTGTAGCATTACATAGTATTATTCTTACATAGGAGTCCGCATGCCCAGTCTAATAAATTTCTTAAAACAGATTTTCTCTGTCAAATCAACCTACACCTAGTTCTCACAAAAACCAGATAAAAAAATTAGACTTAAACTGAACAAAATCTTATTTTAAATATTCCCAAATAACCCCTTAGCTTTGCTCGATCTTTAAATTACACTGCACAACCACTTCTATATTAATTTGGAGGATGGAAGACCTCCACAGACACACGAGTGAATTTTCACCTGAAATAGTTAGGAGGTGTACCTTGATCATTAAGTATATTAAAGTTTTAAGATCGGATTAGAAGTAACATATGGATCAAAAATATATTGTATATACTTCGAAAGAGGCAATCATCTTTGAAGTGTAAAATAGGCAGACAAAATTTATAGGAAAATGTTGAGTACACTGGTTTTGTGCATTTAAATTTTATATCCATCCGTTAATATGTCATGGCAGTTTAAAAATTAATTCGAACTTTGTTTGATAAGTGGTAAATAATTTTGAAAATACACATCAGCATGTGGATAATTTAAGTATCTCGTTTAGGTGTACCTAACCTTATGTTAGTCAAATTTATATCTAATCTAAATAATTGGAGTAGCTAGATAAAAAAAACCCTAGGTTTTCTCTCCATTCTCTCTAACTTCTGCGCTCTTCTTGCGGCCGCCCCTTAGTGGCTCTCTCATCTATCATGAGAGAGCCCTTAATCATTTTCTTTGCTATTTTTTGTTGCTTTTAATAATTTGCCCCCTCTTTTGAGGGGGTCCCTCCTTGTTGGGGGTTCTATCCCTCCTTGTTGAGGGTTTGTTTTATTTTTGTTTGGTTTGGTTGATTAATACAGCTAGATCTCTTTGTCTTCGTATTCCGTGATTGGATCTCACCTCTTTCGCAGTCACGGTGGTTTTAAAGCTCGAATATTTGTTGTGGTTGTTGGTAACTTTCTCCTTCAGATGGCTTAGTGTTTGAGCTACGCCACAGTCTGCGAAATCATAGTTTTAGAGATTGCAGTACAAACCAGAAGATTGCTGTGATTTATTATGTACTTTTTTCTTCTTCTTTTTTGTATTTGTTCCTTGTGAACTTGCCTTTTGTGAACTGGAATTCTTATGCTTTGTGATTTTAAAAAAAGAAAGAAAAAAAGTAGCTCCTATCTGACTTAGCTGACATCATGTCTCTCTATATCTTTGGCTTTCGTTCGAATATTAAAGAGTAGTGTTATAAAATTTGAAATACGACTTGGTAAGTTTATATTAATTACATAGTAGTGTTATAATTCTCAAATTGGAAAAAATACCAAGTGTCACCAAATTTACTTTCTGACGCATCACATCTTCCTAAAAAAAAAAAAAATCATACGAATTATGCGTATAAGATGTAGAAGTTTTTTAGCGCAAAAAAAAAAAAAAAAAAAATTCTAGAAGTTAATTGACCATAAATAAAAAATTAAAATTAAAATTAAAAAACTAAAAGCTTGACAAATTAAATAGCATGAGGTTACGACTCATCCCGCTACCTGCGGAAATAGGATACGTGGCACGCCACCAAGGCTTATCCAATACCATTAACGTCAAATAACAGCGAAAAAGATATAAATGAAAGTCCCGATTTTCGAGTGGTAAAAAGGTTATGCGCATTTGACACACTTAAGGGAAACATTTTGTTTGAAAATTGCAATCCAGCCAACTGATCGGGGGTCCAGTCGACTGGAAATGCAAGATACAGAGACCCAAAATTTCATACTCCAACCCAGTCGACTGTGTCAGGACCCAGTCGACCGTGCCCACAAAACTTTAGTCGACCGACACCACTCAGTCGACTGTTTCTTTCGCAGAATCAAAATCAACATTTCATCCAATACTCCAGTCGACTGCGTCGAGGGATCAGTCAACTATTTTTCTAATATAATAGAGCAGTAGCTAAATCAACACAGTAGTCCAATCGACTGTACCATAAACCAGTCGACTGATTCCTAACAGCTTACCAATTTATGCAATTTTGCAACTTATGGCTCTCCAAACCAAAACCAACACATTCACAACTATGTTGTAACGTACTAAAACATAACTATAGGAGTGTGATCATAAGTTATAGTACCTGAAACTATCCTAAGGTTCTATTACAACATATTACAATTTCCCAAATCCTTAATACAAGTTAGGAAAGGAAACAAAATTTAAGAGCAATCCCGTCGTCCCCTCGACCTCACTCTTTGTGTTTCTTCTTGCCTCTCTTCTTTTCACCTGCAATGGAGTAAAACTCTACTGCTCAATTATATGCTGAGTGGACAAATTCTAACATATGCATATATGATCAAACATGCTTTAATCTCATAAATCACATCAAATAGTCTCTAGGGAGAAAAACACATATTCATCTGGTAGCGACAAGTCCAAGTCTTAAACCACGATGCCCACGACTAGTCCAAGTCTACAACTGTTGCATCCCCAAGTGCCATGGCAAGTCTAAGTCTTAAACCATGCACAGTAGCCGTTGCTACTAAATTCTCAAACATCGAGAAACTTACTCCGGCATGAATTTGTATAAGTTCCCCCTTTTGACCTACATAATCAACTCAACGTAATCGTGTAAAAGTAGACATGCTTTTCACATTTAAGCGCATGCATATTTAACGGGCCTACAATTAACACATGAATTTTGCCCGGATTACAATTTCGTCGTCGAAACCAAAACATGTATATTTCTTATATAACATAAGTTAGAACTTTATACCTCGTGCTAATTTTCTCAAACTTTGAGAGATCGTCTAGAGGCGCGAATAAACGTCGGATGCCAATTTATACGCGATTCCTACAAGTATATACATTTTTTTTTTCAAATTTCTAGAAATTAGATTTTGTAAAAAGTTAGCCAAACGAGCCCTAAGAGTTATCAAAACGTAGCTCTTACCTCGAAGAGTTCAATCTAGAATCTGGAGAAAAACTGACGATCAGAAGTTCATCGATCGGCAACGTGAAGCTCGTGGGAACCAATTATCTCTCTCTCCCCAGATATTTTTGGAAGGTATTGAAAATAATGAATCTCATCCTTACTATTTATAGGCACAATTTTCAGAAATTATGTTTACCTTCCCACGAGTTTATCAAAACTTCTAATTATTTTCCGAAACGTCCATTTTATGACTTCACGAGTGAAGATTATTAATTACATAAGTTTTCGACAAATTCCCGTTTGGGTACAAAATTACGTCCGAAAACTAATTTATGTAGAATCTCTAGATAACCTACCTTTTATGCAACATATCACTCACGTTCTCACCACTGTATCCAAATGATCTAAAATCATATCAAAACTATCAGAAATTATACAAAACATGTATAATTACCATTCATAAAATACCATAAACATTTAAGCCATATAAAATATGGCTTAAACATTTAAGTCATATAAAACATGTATAATTACTATTTTATGATATTCACAAAATATCATAAAATACCATAAACATCAAATAATATTTAAGTCATATAAATATTATTTTATTCATGCCAATGCATCATGATATTCCTATTACCGTGTATTCGATTGGCGCCTCACCGTTGACCTTCAGTCAACCTCATATATAATTATCAAATGACATTGATAATTCATAAAATTTCATTTATGCATTTTAAACAAATTTTTATTTCTAAAACGGGTGTGACACATGCAACATTATTTTTCCTTTATTTATGCTTCAAATATAGCCATACTTTTAATAAAATGGATAGTGCATGGAGTCTTTTTGGAGCACGAATATTGTTTCCCACTTTATTTGAGTACATAGTTATATCTTTTATATGTTATAGAATATATAAATCGTCCCCCTTGCAACCTCCAAACATAAAATGAGTGCCTTTTTTTCAATAATTTAGAATGTTTTTCTAATCACCAATCTCACCAAAATTTTACTTTGTACCCCTCCTCCCCCACCCCATTCCCCCAAACCCTCCTCCCCCACCCCCATTCCCCCAAACATTAACTTTTTTTTTTTTTGGGGGGGGGGGGGGTGGCCCTTATGGGTAGATATTAAATCCCATTAAAATCGTGGATGCCAATATCACTAAAGTTATCTCTATCTCTATAGTCTATATAATAATAATACTAATACGGCCGGTGCAGCATCAAATCAATGCTAAAGCTAGTAACTATGCAAAGGTCATTCAATCGGTTTAATCATATCCATCTTGTGTCAAACAAGCCCTATCATGGTTCCCCACTAAACCTCAAATCATGCAAAATTCTATCTTTTAAAGCAGTCTTAAACCTCCTTGAAAAGTATTAAATCGATTGAGACATAACTCAAGTGACAAAGAGCTTAAAATTTGAATTTTCTTCAATGTATTAGTTTGAAGTTTGAACCTCCCCATCTCACATGTTATAAAAAAAACAATTAAAAAAAAAATGGCTGCATTTATTAATTAAAGAATTTACAAATTAACCCATGTGGCATTCCAATTGTAATGTCACATTACTCTTAACTTGAAAATATTGTGCTAAAAAATCATGTGCCACTTAAAAATCATGAAACATCGAATTTTTATTTATTTATTTTGAAGAAACAACTTATTTAGATCTAAATGCATCACTCTTTAAGAAAATAGGAGAAGGCTCATTTGTTTTGCCCCTTCAATCTTTGCTTCTATATGGGCAGCCCAACTCAGGTCTTTCCCCCTCCAAAATCATTTCTGAGTGGGCCATTCTGGGCCGAATCAGGTTATATTCTTCCTATCTGACCTGGTCTGTCGCTGAAGGAAAATTGAAGGTTTAATTTTAAGTCCATCCTCTCCAACCAGCTAGCCTAATTGGCCAGAATCTCTGTTTCCCTTAGGAACCGAAGTAAGTGGATTGGCAGACCGGACCATATGTAGTTGGACGAAAGTATTCTGGCGTTAGTGCACGTGTCCAAGGTTTTGCCCACTGTTTTACTCTGATAAAACAGTATCGGTAACTACAGTCACTTAGTTGATTTTACTACCCTTTTTTTTTTCCAATGCGGTTCAATTTCTCCACAACACAGATTTTACGAAAACGACGAACGGTTCAGTCAATCAATCACACCCCTACAAAGATCAGGTGAAGAGATTTCCCTTGTCTTTTAGAAAAAAAGGTGCTTCTTCTACTAGTCAAATCGTGTTCACTACACGAGCTTTTACCAAAAAACTTTACATCCGTTATGGATGGTTAGAGAATTTGATAAGACATTTACGTTGAATTAGCGACATATTATGAAATCATAATGCGACTGTTTACCTTAGTTGACCTTATTAAAAACATCAATTATATGGTCATTAACAAATGCATTTCTTTGGGCCTAGGATCCATTCCTGGGCTTTCCGTAGATTTATATACAAGCCCATTAGAGGCTTAGAGCATATGTAGTGGTGTTGGGCCTTAGGGCAACTTACATCAGATACTGTATGGCTATGTAAGGTAGTGTATAGTAGTGAAACTTAACTTTATCATTTAGTTAATTTCTTTATCATACAGCGAAATGGAGGAGGGACTGCCGTCTGAGAGTAAAACGGCAGAGGGAGTGCCATTTAGGCCTAGCCGACAGTGGGTAACGGCAGTCTCTCTGCCGTTTGGGGGTTGGATGTCGCTCTTTTTCCGTTTGGGGCACTACACCGCTATGAGCCTCTAACTTTTCGTACACAATATTAGCTTAAATTTATCTTACCGTTAACTACACTAGTGAAGATGCTCTTTTTGCCGGTCACTAGACAAAAAACTTAAGAGTCGGATAATTCTCTTTCCTTTTTTTTTTGTGTGTGTGTACACCTATGTGTGGGGGGGGGGGGGGGGGGGGAGTTGGATAATTCATTTTGATCTGCCTTTTTTCACCAAAACATGCTCAACCCTTGCATGGGCCTCGTGAAATATTCAATAAATTTATTGAATATTTCACTAGGCCCATTTTCATTCTTTGGCCATTTTTATGTGCTCCACAAGGCAACCCAATGGACCAAAAATCAAAATATACGGATACACCGCCATACTTATATTATTTTTTACTGTGCCCTCTGTACTTTAAATCATGTCATTAACACCTTTTATACTTTTAACTAAACTGAAATTGTTAGTAAATTAGTTAAATTTAACGGATATAAGTAATGTTTGTTAACAATTTTTGGAGTTTATTAATAATTACCAAAAGCTAAAGTAAATTATTTAACAAAATATCTTCTACAATTGCAAGGGGTTTAAAAGCTATTTTCGATAACTTATACCAATTATAAATTTTATTTTATCACTTAAGAAAAATAAACTACCAAAATGACACATTTGAGACAACAAGGGGATAGATTGAAAAATGTGCTCACACCATAGGTAGTCAAAGTGACAAATATTCCACTAAACAAGTTTATGTTTCGTTAATTTTAACTGAATTGATAAGTGTTTCAATTTAGTTCAAATTATTGGAGTATTAGTGACATAATTTGAAGTATAAGAGACAAAATTAAAAAATAATCTAAGTACATGGGGTGTATCTGTAATTAACCTTATAGACAAAGTCCAGAGAGATGAAGGCCACCTGTTTTCTCTCTCTCTCTCTCTCTCTCTCTCTCTGTTCCGAGTTGGTTGCGAATCGCGGGAGCTGTTTCTGAGCAGAAATGGAGATGTCAGAGAGGAGCCAAAAGGAACTCAACAACCACAAACCAAACCTAATCTTCACATACGGCACTCTCAAACGAGGCTTCCCCAATCACTCTCTCATGGAAACCCTAATCGGAACCGACGACGCCGTTTTTCTCGGCACCTACCGCACCGTTCACGAGCAACCACTCGTCTGTGGTCCCCACGGCGTCCCGTTCCTCCTCAATCTCCCCGGTGCCGCCGGAGGCCACCGCGTCCTCGGCGAGCTTTACGCCGTGTCGGACGGGGGACTCGTCCCGATCGACGAGCTGGAGGGCACGAGGATCGGCCACTACGAGAGGCTCCCGATTCAGGTCGTCGTCGTCGCAGATGAAGGCGGCGAAGTGGTGGTGGAGGCGGAGGCGTATTTTGCTCACCGGAGCTTCGCGGAGGCGATGTGGCGGAGGAAGGGGCTGTTAGGGTTTGGCTCGTACACAGAGGAAGAGGCGAAAGGGTATGTGAGAAGGGAGTTTCGGCCCAAATGTCGGACTTTTCTGGAGGATATTCAATTGTTTGTGTCTTCGTCCTCTTCGTGATCGATTGATATCAAAATACTTCAGTACGCAACCTATTCTTACACTGAATATCCTATTTGATTAGCTAAGAGCATCAATTTATTGCTACATTATTTTTTGTGAAAGAAATTCATCTGGAATTTGATGTTTCATGCTATATTTGGATTTGAATTGATGTTAATTAAGTTATTTCCTTCAGTAATTGATTTATCCACGATGACTCGGTTTGGATTTTTAAGTGCATTGATGCGTCACTCTAGGGCTTAGTTTGGCCCCCATGTGCCTTTTTAAAGGGGCTTATGAAATTTATTACGTACAAGTGGCACACTACTCTTAAAAAAGACATCATGAAATCAAAAAGCAACCTTGGGCTTTTAAAAGCTCCATTCTAGAGCTTTTAAAAACTCCCTCCAAAAAAGCCCTAAGTTCAATTTTTACAAAGCTCATAAACTAGTTACCAAATGAATTAACATTAAATTGTGCTTTAAAAAAGGAGAAGCAGCACGTGGGGCCAAACTAAGCCTAGGAAAGTGTCTTGTTGCTCTTGTAAAACTTCTGTATATATAAACTAAACTATTTATTATTTAAGTTCTTATTCCTGTAAATTTAAGTCTTCCCTTGTTGAATTTAGCATGAAGACTTTTGAGTTTTACACTGTGTTTGGATTGAGAGAAGAGAAGAGAAGAGAAGAGAAGAGAAGACATGCTAGTTTGGATGGAGAGAAGAGAAGAGAAGAGAAGAGAACCATAATAAAATATTAATAAAATGTTCAATATATCCTTAATGAATTGGAGAGAACCAAAATTGGTTTCTTTTTCTTCTCACCTTCTCTCCAGTTCTCTCCATTAACGTTCTCTTCTCTCCCAACTTAAATATCCAAACAAGAGAACTGGAGAGAAAGTGGTTCCCTTCACCTTCTCTTCTCTCTGGTTCTCTGAATCCAAACGAAGGCTTAATGAAATACGCACCGCACCCACCCCGTTGCAACACTATTATTTCCATATCTCCCTAAATTCATAATCAATTATGGGACTTCAGGACTAGGAAGTGCCGGTGTAGTTGCAGGTATGGGGGTTTCGTCTTCAAAAAAGCTAGGGTGCGGGTGTTGGATTATACTTGTATAAAACATTGAAAAATATATACTCATATACAATTATATACATGATTCTACTGCCTTGATTTTATATGTACCTAAGAGTCTAAGACATAAATAACAAGCATAAAGGCTGCATAAGCAACACTAGTTTTCAATTAGTAATCCAACTACCAGCATTCTGAAATTCTAACATAATGTTAGAGACCTCCTTTTAAAAATATAAAAAAAATAAAAATAAAAAATAAAATATAGAACAAGCACCCAAGAAAGAATACATGTTATCTTCAGCCTTTTAGAAGAGTTTGTATTTCCCTGCTTGAGGATGACCTAAAGAATTATCACAAAAAACTCCACCAAGCTTATATTTGGATATAATTTTGGTTGTCTTTAATGAGCATGGTACACAACCAATGTGGTCTTTCTTTGAAACTTATTAATAGTTGTCTAGACCTCAGTCCTATGAAGCACCGATACTTCATTTGAGGTTCGTACCAGTATCGACTCGAGTATCGGATACCGATACGACCCGATACGCTTGGGATACGTGTCGGATACTTTGTTTTTCGAATCTGTGTATTCTAATGTTATTTTTTTAACCGATACGTCCCCGATACGTTGACGATACGTCCTTGATACGTTGAGGATACCAATGTTTTTAAAACCGGACCTTTCATCGAACCGGAAAAATGATCAGGTCACGGGTTAATGGTTCAACCGTCGGGTGAACCGGAGTCAAATCGTGACATCATAATTATGTAATAAATATATTTATTTAAATATATAAGAGTACAATAATATATAATTAAGTATGAAATAGAGATAAATTGTAAATTTTTTACTTCACATTTTCATATCCCTACATATGATACAACTAACAAATAATTTGAGAACTAATTTAAAATTCAAAATATGATAACCATACCATTGGCCTACAAATTAATTACAACCAACCCATTCTTTAACAACTACCAAGACTACAAAGTAAAAAGTGAACATTAAAAGCTCTAATATTACTTACAACCTACCACCTACCATAATGACCAGTTTCACTTCCCAATAACAGTTGTCAAAACCAAGAATAGTGTAAGTGGTGTAACATATATCAAATGCAATCTAGAGAGAGAGAGAGAGGGGTTGCTAGAGTAAACAAAACCACAGGTTATTTGACCGCCAGGAAATAGACGGCACTGTGAGGCGCAGCGACAACCGGAGTTGCTCCGACCAGGCTAGATGATGACGACAAGATAGAGGTCCATTCGCTAGAGGACGACGGAGGTGAAGGATGGACTTTGGAGGGACCTGTTTTGGTGGACACAAACCATTTTTTAAGCTTTTACAAACCCGGTTCATCCACAAAACCGTCACCGGTTCTCCGGTTATCCAGTTCAACCGGTCCACCCACCGGTTTTGGCCGGTTCTTACTCCGATAACGATTACCGAGTCAAACCGGACCGGAAAGCCGACCGATCGACGGTCGAACTGGTCCAACCGGCCGGTCCGGTCCGGTCCGGTCCGGTTTTTAAAACATTGGAGGATACGTTGCTGATACGTCGTCTTCTTCTTCTTCTTCGTTAGTTCTTTGGATTGGATCTACCATTTCTCTCTCTCTCTCTCTCTCTCAGTTGTGTGGCTGAGAGAATGAAACCCTGAAGGAATTTACAATATGTACGCTGGACACTGTTTAATTTTATTTTATTTTTGCTGAAAAATTACTCTTTAGATTTATTATGATTAGGTCCCTAAAACTTTTACAAATATTAAAAACTCGAAAAACATCTTTAGTTAATTTTAAATAACACCACCTAACTTATATATATATATATATGAATATATCTAATATTTAGTCCCTAAATTTACAATTATTTCTAAATAACACCATATAATTCCTATATATCTACTATATTATTACATTTTTGGGCATTTTATCATAAAATTTATATATTTTTTAAAATAATATATGTTAATACATAGTATTAGACTATTAGTAGTATCATTTAAATAAATAAAAAAGACTATTAGTACTATAAATATATTTTAAAAATTTGTGTCCCCGACGTATCATATCATTCTTTTTTGAGAAATAACGTGTCAACATATTCGAGTCGTGTCGTATCCGTGTCATGTGTCTGTGTCGGTGCTTCTTAGCCTCAGTCCATCACATTTATATAATTGCTATGGTGCATCAGATTCACGAGACAGTTTTCAATTCCTTATAATGAGGACTTACAAGTGCCAGAGCAGGGAGTATCATCCCAAAGCAGAGTTAATACGCCTCAGACTTATGTTGTCATTTAACTAGGGGTGGCAAATTAAATCCGAACCTGTCAACACGCCCGAAGTTTTGCGGTTTCGGTTGCCTTGAAAAGGTGTGCGGGTTGAGTTACTGAACCCGCTCAAACAACGGGTTGAAAATGGGTTGAGAGCGGGTTGAATATGGGTTGTAGCGGGTTGGTATATAACCATCATTTTTTCCTGTCTTTGGGTTTTAAATCTCTCTCTCAGACGGCTAATCTCTTTTCCTCTTTCAATTCCAATAATCAACAAAGAAACTCTATTTTCTCTCTCTAATTCAAACGCAGTTGGATTTAATCATTGGCGGCTACCATAACCCTCTTTTTTTTTTTTTTTTTGCTAAAGCAGCTATCGTAACCCCACTATTAGTATGGTATTCTATCTCAAAATCCCTCAATCACCATCACAAACGAATTTTATTTCCCTCTCTCTGATGGATTTTGTTTGTTTGTTTTGGTTAACCACAAACTCAGATTTTTGAAAACTTTCAATGCTACAATGATCATGAAATTCTGAGTATTTGGTTGGATGTTCTACACTACCCATTTTCTGTTGTAGAAGCTGAGGGAATGGGTTTTGTCTAGAGAAAGTAGGGTCAAAGCATAAACAAAATCAATGCTGAGAGATAGGTGAGAAAGATGAGACATATTGGTTAGGTGGTTTTCAGTTTAGGGCTTTTTTTTTTTGTTTTGTTTTTACACATCCAAATTCCTTGGCCTTCTTTTTCCCCCTTTTTTGATAATAATTAGTAAGATTTCAGGTTTTGTAAAGCCCGAAAGCATTCTTGTAGAAGATGTAGAGGTCTGATATCATGCTCAGAAATAAGAATAGAGTGGGTGGTTGGCCAAAAAAAAAAAAAATTTAAAGCTGTTTCTCATCATTTTTTCCAAATTCATAAAAGAATGTGGGGGATGTTTTTGTTAACGGGTTTGACCCGATTCATTGAAGACCCGAATTGTGCGAGTTGGATGTGGGCTAGAACCGTTTACAACCCAACCCGCAAACAACACCCGCCCAAATGCGCCCATTTGCCAGGCCTACATTTGACACGCTTAATGGACTAACTTTGCATTAAAACATGGCTTCACCTCTTCCTTTGTGTAATACTCAGTTTTCCAACAAATAATTTTAAAGCCCAAGTAATTTAGGCCAATCATGAGTAGGATTGACAGTTCTTCTATTGTGCAGCAAATGTTTATACATGACCAAGTGGAGTTTGAACTCTTCCATTCTGCTAGGCTGACGCAGTGACAAACATGCCATTCTATAAAACTTCAAAAGGGTCATGTATATATATAGATATAGGGTCATGCGCAAATGCTTTTTTGACTGTTTTTCTGATAGGAATGCTAGCTGCATGAATCAATGTTACACTTTAGCCTTAAAAACTATTACCTGTGGGTGATAAATGTTAAATCCCTTGCACACAATATGTGCAAAGAACTTCCAAAAAATTTAGGAAAGTACAATCCCTTTATGAAAAACAAAAAGTACGGTTATTAGTTGGGTACAATTTGTTCATGAAGGAAGATTTCTCTCCACCCAGGGAGAGCTAACTATTGAAGTGCAGTATCGATTTCATATTGGATTGGAATTCACTTTACCTGAAAAGGTATTAGTATATTGATGTAAGAAGACAACACAGTATATCAAAAGGTGTGGAGAATTTTCAAACTTGATTACTGTTTATTGTTGTTTTTTATTTGTTTGCCATGGCAGAGGTAGTAAAGAAAGCAAGGGAAGGAGGGTGCAATTGTATTGCAAGGTTAGTTTGCACAGAGAGGCACGAGAATTCCTGCTAAAATACACAACAATATGGTGACACAAGTTCATCATTAGTAGATGAATCAATAATCATAGTTACCTTAATAAGGTTATCAATAGAACAAACTACACAAGGTTCTATGATCCTTCCCCACTTTCCAGCTTATCAGATATTAAATTGATCGCTATGAAACTCTCTGCATTATAAACTCTTGTCTATGTTTACCCTCGATGCTTATTTCCTGCTTCCTTAGTAACTTATTACTTCAATGATTAGGAACTTCGAATTAGACGTATAAAGAGCCACAATGTTGAAACTAATTTGATTGGAATGTCTTGACAAGCTCTTTTCTGGAGGTGATTCGAATGTCTTGACACGGTGTTGAACACATAAGCGTCACCATTCTAGAAGTGTCATGCTTCCTAGTTGATTGATAGTCTTGGCTATGAGCAGCTATTGAAGTGAAAAATAGCTATTCATACTTGGAAACAAAAGTTGTCAAAACAGAGAATTTGTCTCGCGTGATCGTCACGGCCATGTAATGTCCACTATGATACAAGAATTTTGTGGTTCCTGTAGTGAAGGAGATTTCAGTGTTGTCACATGGTGTGACTTTCACTAGGGAAAACTTCTTGGTCAAAAATATAGCCCCCTCGTTGAAATGGATTTCATAGAACTCCACACTCACACTCTATAGTAGTTAAGATATGCTTACTGTGAAAGATCTTTTTTAATAATTTCATGTAAATACAAAGAATCAATGCACGCCTATCTTTTATTCTATGCTAATGCGATGATCAGTACGTGTGAATAAGAGGCTGGAGAACGTTTGAGCAAGTCAATGACAATAAGACATTCCATTGCTCGCAACTATGTTCCGATATGAGGACGTCACAAATGATGTAATGTGGGAAGAATTAGTATTTGTTATTATCAACCTTACAAAGCGTGGAGAGGGAAAAAGGATCCACTAACAAAGCAAAGTGAGATGGACAGGTCCCACTCTTGCAAGCCAAAGAAGATGCTCATTTCTCTCTCTAGCATGTGAATTTGTCCACTAGAGCAATTCCATGTTAGTTTCAGAAGTTGGTGAGGTTGATTATTGGGGTTGGCTAGATCTAGATGGGGTCAGGCTCCCCTTAAAGTTAAAGATGTTGGTTTTGAACTTTGGCCTTATTGTTGGGTCTGACATTTCAAATCTGTATGCTCTGTGCATGCAAATCAGGATCTCATGTACTTGGAGACTATATCTACATATATATGTGTGTGCATATTTGTATAATGTTGCATTTTAATGCTGCTGTTGCTGGCTCCTACTTGCTGTACTCTGTTAGAATCAGAAAGGTTGGTTAGAACTTATTGATTTAGGATTAGAGGTGTGTGAAAACTGCCCTAAAGAGTATTTTAAGTACCTTGGAGAATATGTGAAAACAATGTCAGCAGTGGCTATGAACTAATGCAATAATCATTATCTCTGATTCAGAAATTTTGGAGCTTCAGGTAGCAAATATTGATTTTGTCAGTGAGTATCAATCAAATGGAAATTAGTCAAATTGCAATAATGGGTCTGAAATTTTTGGGGTTTTTTTGCTTTCTGGAACGAATTGCCATTGTATTACTAGGGCATAGTTTGGCCCCCATGTGGCTTTTTAAAAGGAGCTTATGAAATTTACTACTAAGTTGTTTGATAATTTTGTACTAGTGACACACTACTCTTCAAAAATATATCATGAAACCAAAAAGCCACCTTGAGCTTTTAAAAGCTCCATTCTAGAGCTTTTAAAAGCTCCCCCAAAAAAGCCCTAAGTTCAATTTTTACAAAGCGCATAAACTAGTTACCAAATGAATTAACATGAAATTGTGCTTTAAAAAAGGAGAAGCACCAAAAGGGGGGCCAAACTAAGCCCAGGTCAAAATGATAAGATTAATCAAGCCACTTCAGGAAGAAAACTGTGAAACCCATCCTCAGCAGAGAAGTAAAGGCCTGTTTCGCGAGAGGTTTTTTTCTGGGTGCGTTGAGGGTACCACGTGACTTGCTTATGTGGTGTACCCTCCAACCAATGAGAGAGTTATTTGGGTGGTGGGACCCATGCCCCTAAATGCAGGGGGTCTCACTTTTGGGTATGGGTTCCACCCAAAAGACTCTATCTCTTTGATTGTAGGGTACCATGTAAGCATGTACCCTCAAACTAAAATTTCTCCCGTTTCGCACAGCTTCCTATAAAATTACTTATGTTCAAAAGGCGTCCGAGGTTGCTTTTGGCGGATCGAAAATTGATGCTATTGACTCACAAATTTTTTTTTTGTGTGTGATTGAGTGGCCAAATTTTGTTTGCCAAACAGTTCATTTTAGCTTTTGCAATTAAATAATCACTTATGAACTTCAAAAGCTGTTTCCTAACACCCTTAAGCAAAGGGAACTCAACCAGTCATTCCATTTGGTCTTCAATTCCTTTTACTGGCGAGTTACCATGTCGTCTCATCAGTGGATCTGTAATAGAATGAGTGAAACTTGTTCTATTTGATACAAAACATACATGTAATGCTGTAATTGATCTCTGTTATACTTACTCTGCAAGGTCATTTTTGACGTCTAAACAACATCGCTTTAGACCATTTTTCTGATTTTAACGATTCTCTCTTTAGGCCAATTTTTTTTTTCCCCCCTCCCTTCTTCTCTTTTCATGGGTTATAACATAGAAAAACATCAGCTTTTGATTTTCTTTCCACTTTCATGGGTGTATAAAGCTTAGGAGAATCAACAATGCATTACAGGGGAAGGCTAAACAGTAGTTGCAATAAGATAGAAACACACATATGGGGCTAGCTATACTAAATTTATGTCTCTCTTTCCCTTGTTTGGACAAAAAAAGTTGTGCAATCTAGAAACTGTATTAGCTGGAAAATAACATCATACATCCATATGCTTGGACATATGCCTATCTCTAAAGTTATAACTACTACACTACTTGGTTGGATACCACCATTTTCCTATAACCCCAATGCGTGTATCCACTTTGTAGGGTGTAAATTGTGTTCTCCTATTGAAAGATCTCAATTATTTAATAAATCTTGTATACATATATATATATATATATATATATATTTTTTATTTTTGGCTTCAATTATAGAGATATAAATGAATTGTTTATGAGCTCCTCATGACATCCCAAAATTGGACCAGGCAATCGAAAAAGTGGACAGTAGTTGGTTGATTGCTGTTCAAATTGGACTTGGTGAAAAGTGGTCATACTTGGATAAGATTCTTATGCAATGTAAACGCTTCAATTTGGTATTTTGTTGGGGGAAAAGTTCTGTAGCTAAGTTGCACACATTCATAGTTAATCACAACCAAGCAGAAGATTGAACTAGCGAACTGGTTCAAAACTGGACTGGGTCAACCCTATTCATGCTTTTATTATTATGATAGATATCTTAACGTTTTTAATGAATGATTTGCATTTACTTTTTGTTCGGTTCATTAGCATAAACGGTACAGTGACATGAAGTGGACCGGAATTTGTTGTTCGGTTCCCAGTTTTAACGGCTGAACTAGTCGGGTTCTAATGACGTTGAAGACATTTAAATACTCTTTATCTGTGGACCACCAAAGTCACGGTTTAGTGTTCTTGTGTTTGTAGGTGATCTGTTTGTAGGTTGTAGGGTTTTTAGATTCTTGATCAAGTGAACCCTATTATAGATTTATTACGTACATGGTGAAGCATATATGGACTTCATGCAGTAATTAGTTCTTGCTCCTTTACCTTCAAACTAGTTCTTCCTAAGTTGATGGTTGTGAAACAGCCTAGTGAATTTGAGCAACTTCATAACTGTAAATGTTGAGTGTAGCAATTAATAGCTAGAGAGAGAGAGAGAGAGAGAGAGAGAGAGAGATTTCTTTCGATTAGGGAGGGGTATTTCTGTTAGGTGATTACTAATCCTATTAAATTATTAATAATGAAATTTCTTGTTGTCCAAAAAAATAAAAAGCACAATGGCTCAAGAACATTAGTTTTCCACACACACACACACATATATATATATATATATATATAATCGAGAACTTTAGTTTTCCATTTGATTGTATAGTTAGGCGCAACTTCATAATTATTTCACCCCGTAGTTAAGAATATTATAAAAGGATGGATCTAGAGGTGGAGTATATACACTCGCTCCCTAAACTTTTTCTAAATTATTAAAGCTCGACCCCCCCCCCCCCCCCCCCCCCCTCTTCCCCTTGCTTTTTTTTTAACTGACGTGTATATATAATTTTTAAAAAAGTTTGGTGTGTGTTTATAAACATAAATTCTGAATTTACTTTACACATTACTTCATACATGGTTAATTCAAATAGTTTGTAATTATCACCTTATATATTTATCTCATTATAAAAAAAAAAAAGTATAAATAAGCATCAATTTTTTTTTTTTTTTTCAAGGGCATTCCCCGAATCAGTATGTCTTCGGCCCTGTAAACTGGATTCTGAATCCGTCTTTGTAAGCATCATACATGAAAAGTTTTTGGAGAGTATTATGTGGCAGTCAATCAAACAGGTATTGTGGATGCAGGGTTACATGTAGCCAGGGAGACACCTACACGTAGTAAGAGGAGTTCCACTACTTCACTTGTGGATCTCAAAGTATGGGTCTCACCTACAATACTTAATTTGCTTTGTTATAGATTATCACGTAAGACTGTATTTTAAGGATTGTCCGTCGCAAGGTGGGTGGTTATTGGGTGGGTGACACTCATATGATACTGACAAGATTACAAAATTATTTATTATTATTATTATTATTATTATTATTATTGTTATTATTATTTGTATTTTTTTAAAATGGAAAATAAATAAATAAATAAGGGTGATGTTATTGCCACTCCATTATTGAACCAAGTCACTCTATAGTACCATTCTTAAAGCATGTGGTACATGCATGTCATGCATTACATACATGGTACCACATGCTCTGATAGTGGTACCATGGAGTACATTAGTTCAATGATGAAGTGAAAATAACAATTCCCATAAATAATTGTGTGTTCCTGCCATTTGCTATGTGGACAGCACCCACTTCACTACCGATGATCCATGCTCCACACGATACTCTCCGAGTACCGAATTTTTTTTCGAATGAATTCCTTTTAAAAAAAAAAATAATAATAATAAATATAAATAAATAAATAAATTGGTGGGCAAAGAACGAAAATAAGCTCGGTCAACAAAGTGATCGTTCAGTAGCTCATTGAGTAAAATTTAATCAAGATGATGAGAGTTACTTATATCAGTACGATCATATACATATATCCAAATTAAACAGCAAGTTCTGAGGAAGTACCAACAGCACACTACAAATTGAGCGGTGTTATGAAGGCTTAGTTTGCCTCCCATTTTGGCGCTTCTCTTTTTTAAAGTATAATTTTATGTTAATTTATTTGGTAACTAGTTTATGAGTTTTGCAAAAATTAAACTTAAGGCTTTTTTGGGGGGAGCTTTTAAAAGCTCTTGAATAGAGCTTTTAAAAGTTCAAGATTGCTTTTTGGTTTCATTGATGTCTTTTTGAAGAGTAGAATGTCACTTGTATAAAATTATCAACAACTTAATAATACATTTCATAAGCTCCTTTTAAAAAGTCACGTGAAGGCCATACTAGAGGCCAAACTAAGCCGAAGTCGCCAAGCAAGTTTAACTAAATTGGCCGTGGAAAGGAAAAGGTTTTCGTTAGGAAATTAGATCTTCATCAAACAGATTTAGACGCTATTTGAGCAATACAACAAATGTTTTTACAGTTCAGAGAAGAACCCGTTTTGGTTTGGAATAGTTTTATATTTATGTAGCTGCTTATAGTTACATAAGCATGGACAAAATTGAGCTTGAATTGCAATTTTTTATTTTTATTTTTTGTGTAAACCGATTTTTAGTATATAAACAATAATATGCATGCAGAGTAATAAATTTATTTATTTTTTGTTTATATATGGGAAAAAATATTTATCTATTAATTTAGTGCTTAAACAATATCTAATAGTATATTCTTGTCACTAAAAAATTACTATAATCTAACGTAAAAAATAATGCATAAATAGAATTTGGGCTCGGGCTCGGGTTCCATGGGTTAGCAAAATTCTGCCCAAGCCTGGCCTGAATTGGATTCGGGCTTGCATTTTTTGCCCAAGCCCGGCCATGGTGAAAGTACTGCGGGCCCCAGCTTGGTAATTTTAGGACTGTGCATGTGTCACGCCCCGCAGTAGTAAAAATAGAGAAAATAAATTCTTTTTTGGACCCATACGCCATGACAGTTGAAAGTCACCATATTGTCCATGCACCAAGTCTAATCATCAAAGTAAAAATCAAACGCCACATTGGGATATCTAAGTTCAACATATATAAAGTTCAATACTAACTATTACCACCCATAGGTAGCAACGAAAACGTAACTAAAATATTACAACAACATACGCCAAGTTCCAACTTTAACTACTACAACAATCTCTAAAAACATAAATGTAAACTAACTATAGCGAAGATCCAAGTTTCGGCTCGCGTAGTAATCAGTATCAGCATAGCCTCCGTCATCGTAGGTTCCATACTCATAGCCACTAGCCATGTATTCCTCACCTGTGCTCTCGTAACCCTGCCAAGCTGGATGTAGGATATCCAGCGTCATAAAACGCCGTCAGTTACGGAAGCTGAGTGAGTACAAATACTAACATAGTATCTATAGATATGCAGTATATAAAAACAACACCGTTAAAGGATCATCTCAGCGTTCGGATGTATATATGCACCAACCCACTATAACCCATAACTGACATTATCCCAATCATAATATGGACTCTTAGGTCGGCACCTCGCCCGTAGCTTTACATCTCACGATACTCAACTCAGATACGTAGTCCCAAACCATACGATCTATCAAACCCGACAAGAAGTCCCCACTTCTAATGAACATATCATTCTGGCTAACACGCCCTGGCTTATTCCGGTCAACATGCCCAATACATTACGGCCAATACGCCCAATTCATTCTGTCCAACATTCCTGATACATTTCGGCCAATACGCCCAATTCATTACGGCCAATACCCCTACTCATTACGGCCAACACGCCCAATACTTACGGCCAATATGCCCTGGCCGACACGCCCTACCGCATACTGGCCAACATGCCCTGATACATACTAGCCATCCTATCCCACTGCATTCAACTTGACATGAAGTCCCAATCTATCATACATAAGCCTGACACGTAGTCCCACCTTTCCCACACATATAACAGTCTCACCTCATTGAAATCCCACACCCAACATTATACGATCTTCGCGATCGCATTCATACATACCATCATAAATCATATCGACCTCTGCAGTCGATAAACCCACTACTATGCACGTCGTTTCTCATTTTGATTAACAACATTACACCATCATTATACAATTGGTTCCACTGTTCAATACATTAAGCCCATTATTCAGCATGTGTGTTATTCCCATACATCTACCCATAATCAACGCATGATATAAAACAACTTAATAGCTCGTGAGATATAAACCACTGAACATTTAACATTCTGTCCTTTTCAATCGATTAAAGTCATTTCAATCGATTGAAGGTAAGTTAAGTTTGATTGATTGAAGTTGTTTCGATCGATGATCGATTGAGATCAGTCTGTGTTCAATCGATCGAAATGATTGAGAAGTGTTTTTTTTTCCCTAAATTGAATTGGACCTTTCTCGCAAGCCGAACAACTATATACCTACGTATCTACGCTATTAAGTGAGTATAGGTACTCACTGGTAAAGTTGGTGATGCCGACGACATGTGGGGTGGCCGTGGGTCCTTGGTGAGCTTTCTTCTCTCTTGTCTCTTCTCTTTCTCTCTCCCTCTTCCCTTTTCTCTTCTGGTCGAGAGTGTTTATGTGTCTGTGTGTGTGTATATATATGTATATACGTGTGTGTATAGATATATGTATATGTGTATATGTATATATAATCTATGTATCTCTCTCTCTCCATAGCCCTCTCAAGGTTTTCAGCAACCTTGTGTGTGTGTGTGTGTGTGTGTAGGATACATATGTATATGAGAGGTGAGTGAATGAGAGCCGTGGAAATAAACTTGGCAACCAAGTTAAGTCATGTTCGATCAATCAAAAGTGAGTTCAATCGATTGAAATGGAGACACGTATGAATTCAGGTCGGCAACATTTCGATCGATTGAGGAAGGTTCGACCGATTGAGAATGCCCAAGTTCGATCGCTTGATAAGAGTTCAATCGCGTGAAAGGAAATTTTCTTTAATCGAGTGATGTTCAATCGATAGAAAAGGGTATTAAAGGAAAGGTAAATATAGACATATTGAATCTTATTTATATATATCAGGAATACCAAAATACAAAAATACAACGAAAATAACGGGTATTACAACACAAGTTGGCATGTCCGAGTTGCACTCCTACATAAGCATGGGCAGATGCACTAAGGGCTCTGGGGGGTGTGCAATTGCCCCCCTCAACTTTTCAAAATTGTCCTTTTACTTTATGTATTTTATACTTATGCATTTGTGCCCCCTCAATTTTTAATTTACCCCTTCGAAAAATTCAAAAAAATTTCACTTTAATTAGTCCTAATTTTTTTTTTTTTTTTGTAAATTTACTCAAACTATTATTTTATGCACTCAATTAGGCCCAAGTATTTTGAGGACTTATAGATAATCATTTTGAACGTATTAAGGATTATTTTTTTAATAAGTAAAATTAGTATTTAAAAAAAACAAAAAACAAAAAAACAAATTAAACAAAATAAACAACAATTTAATCATATTGGCAACAAAAAAAAAATGTTTGAAACATTTTTGATGAGGTTCATTTGTCTTTGACCAAATATGTTTTCCATCTCATTATATGTGAAACTTACAATTTTTTAATCCCTAAAAATCAAAATTTATACTCCCTCCGTCCCATAATAAGTGTCCACATTTCCTTTTTTGGATGTCCCACAATAAGTGTCCACTTTCCTAAATTGGCATATAACTTTTACTTACTTTCCAAAACTACCCTTATAATAAAGACAAGGAAGCATTTATTTGTGGTCCCAAAACAAACAAAAAGTCAAACACCCATCACATCAAAGGGTAAAATTGGAAAATGACTCTTTAATGCACCAATTTCTTAAACATTGTGCAAAAAGAAAGTGGACACTTATTATGGGACGGAGGGAGTATAATATTTTAACCAAAAATCTTCGGTGCCTTTACATATTCATACAAATGTTGCCCTCTTGAAGCCAAGTCCTAGCTCCAGCGCTCCTATACATAATTATATGTGCCTTGAAAATGGTTCTTTATTAGATAACATAACCTTGATTATAAGAACTAAATAAAAGTGCGACAATTTCCAAATCAATCATATTTACATAATTCGAGAACATACCCTTAGAAAAGGGAAAGAAAAAAAAAATTAAAAAAAGAAGGAAATTTAGGTCCACACAAGCTTTGGCTATTTGCAATACAACATACATACACTTATATATGATGAAATGTGGGAGACAGCAAAAACACACTAGTGGGACTATAATAAGAGCAAGTGAGGATCTTTGTGGTATGGCCATAGTGTGGGGACTACCAATTTCTCCTTTGCATGTGCTGCAACCACTCCCTATGTATAAACGCGCTTTTGGACTCCTTTCCATTTCTATAAATAGCCATCGATCATTTCATGCATTTTCAAGTCATAGTTAAGGGATTTGAAAATATATATTCTCATATGGCTACACACAAAGCTGTGAGTATTGTTTTCTTTGTGTTATTAGGCATAAGTATATGTTCTGCTACAAGAGCCCTATTCACTCTTGAAGGAGGTCTTGGCTACACATCGGGGTCAGGCGGCACTGTTGGATATGGCTCAGGCCATGGCATTGGCAGCGGTGGTGGTGGTGGCGCTGGAGGCTATGGTGGTGGTGGAGGCTCTGGCGGGGGTGGTGGCTATGGTGTTGTAGGGGAACATGGTGGTGCTTCTGGCTATGGAAGCGGTGCTGGTGGTGGTAGTGGTGGTGGTGCCATTGGATATGGAGGAGAACATGGTGGTGGTGGTGGTGGTAGTGGTAGCGGTGGTGGAGGTGGAGGTGCTTATGATGGTGGAGGTGAGCATGGTGCAGGATATGGTAGTGGGGGTGGACAAGGAGGTGGTGGCGGGTATGGAGCCGGAGGAGAACATGGTGGTGGTTATGCTGGTGGAGGTGGCAGTGGAAGTGGTGGTGGTGGTGGAGCTGCTGGATATGGTGCAGGTGGAGCGCATGGTGGCGGTGAAGGAGGTGGAAGTGGTGGAGGATATGGTGCCGGCGGGGAACATGGTGGTGGGTATGGTGGTGGTGGTGGGAGTGGTGGTGGTGGCGGAGCGGGTTATGGAAGTGGAGGAGCAGGAGGTGGTGGATATGGAAGTGGTGGAGGAGCTGGTGGAGGTGCAGGAGCAGGAGGTGGTGGATATGGAAGTGGGGGAGGAGCTGGTGGAGGTGCAGGAGGAGCGCAGGGTGGAGGATATGGTGGTGGTGGCGGTGGCGGCTCTGGTGGTGGAGGCGGTTATGGTGCCGGAGGTGAACATGGTGGTGGATACGGAGGAGGCAGTGGCGGTGGTGAAGGTGGTGGCCATGGTGGCTATGTCCCTTGAAAGCACACCTTCACTATTATGAGAGCAATATTAATATTATTACAAGAATATATAATAAGGTTTTACGTTAGCAAGAGTGTGCTATAATGTTAATTGTACGTATGGGATGCAAAAGAGATGCCAGCTAGAGTTGCATCAAATATTTGTACTGTTTATTTCTAATTTATTAAATTAATGTTTGGTGCATTGTTAACATTAATATCCCGGCCAATTAATATAAGTGCTCTTAATTAGTCAATCTTCTACGTGCATGATAATCTGCATGAAAACCAAAACCTTTTTATTTTATTTTAATGGGTTAATTACACTCACCTCCCATATGGTTTGCCTTAATTACATGGATCTCCCTCGCATTTTGGGAATTTACGTGGACCTTCATTATGCCTAGTATTTTGTAATACTTAAGGGAGGAAAATGTTACAGAATGTTAATTTTAAGGGGCATGTGTTACAGATTACTAATTTTAAGAGAGCTCCATGTAATTTCCCAAAATGCGAAGGATGTCCATGTAATTAAGGCAAATCACAGGGGAGGTGAGTGTAATTAACCCTATTTTAATTAATGAATTGACAACCATCCCACAACCACCCTGAGAGCATACATAGGGACAACACTTGGGTGCTTTTCAGTCGGTGCTTTTCGTGTTGTTTCCTCTCACAGAAGTGGGACCCAGTACTTTAAAATAATTTTTAAAAAATTTTCCTGGATCCCACTTCTGTGAAAGAGAACAACACGAAAAGCACTTGATGAAAATCTGTACAAAAAAGGCTTTGAGAATGGAAAATTTGGAATTACTACAATGAAGCTAGTAGATGATTTTAGGAGTGATAGTTGCCAAATCAAGATAAGATTTGACCTCCATTTAAAAATATAATATATATCCCAAAAAATTTGTTCTCATACTCAAATATATATATCTATATATATTTGTTCAAAAAATTCTAACAATCCCCCACTAATTTTTTAACAAAGATAAATAATTGATTAACTGGGTATACAAAATGGCAATAAATAGAGTTATGCATAAATACATGTGAACACCGTCTTGAACCTTTACATAGTGAAAAATATTCAAAGCATAAGAATTTGAGTGATTGAGTCTTGAACTCAAATTCTTGTGTATACACGAGTATCTTTCACACATAACACTTATCATGGCGTAGTCTCAAAAAGCCAGCACATTACGGCCTTGTGCTTTATCTCGGTATCATGAATGCTCTAAAGAATTTGCCCAATCAATTCTCATAGGAAGCGACCACCACTTCCACATTCACTAGGTGAGTCTATCAAGAGTGCTCCTACATCTAGGCACCCCGTCCATAAGGACCATAGAACTCATTAAGAGTATAAATTCAACTTTCATCGCTATAGGATATCGTGCTAATTACAAGTGTGGGACAAATAAAATGCATGATCCACCCCCAATTACTATATATGTGACTTGTTTTTACCCTTTGAACCCGGTTCTTGGGATCTCCAGTCCCCAGGTTGGGATACCATCACATGTAATTTATTTAGTAATGAGCTTAAGTCCCATACCTTTAGAGGTACTACATACATTTTCTCTTGCCAAAGCTTTGGTTAACGGGTCTGCGAGATTATCGCCTGACCTCACAAATTCAATAGTAACAAAACCCTCAGAAATAAATTCTCTCACAGTATTGTGTTTACGACGTATTTGTCATGATTTACCATTATGATATTGGTTCAGTACTCTTCCTATGGTAGCAGTGCTGTCACGGTGTATCAAAGTAGCTGCAACTGGCTTGAGCTGGATAGGTATATCTGATAAAAAGCTACGCAGCCAACTAGCCTCCTCGCTAGCTGAAGATAATGCAATCAGTTCAGACTCCATGGTGGGCTGAGCTATAATAGTTTGTTTCTTGGATTTCCAAGAAACCGCTCACCAATCAATACTAAAAATGTAGCCACTCGTGGCTTTGCAGTCTTCCGATAGTGTATTCCAATCAGCATCACTGTAACCTTCAAGTACAACGGGATACTTATTATAGTGAATACCCAAATTAATAGTTCTTTTTAAATACCTCATTATTCTATCAATTGCATTCCAATGTTCTATGCCAGGTTTACTAGTATACCTACATGGAACTCCTACTGCGTAGGTAATATCAGGTCTAGTACAATTTGTAGCATATCTTACACTCCCAATAATACTAGCATATTCCTTTTGATTAATAATGTCACCCTCATTAGGGAATAATTTAACACTAGGATTAAAAGGAGTACAAACAGGTTTACAATCAAAATAATTATATTTTTTTCAAAACTTTTTCAATATAATGAGATTGATCAATAGAATTGCCAATATGAGTTCTTGTAATTTTTATCCCCAAAATTACATTGGCCTCACCCAAATCTTTCATAACAAAATTAAGTGACAAGAAATTTAGGTCTCTTTTATAATCTCTAAAGTATAACTAAAAATTAATAAATCATCCACATATAGACATATCATAACACATACTCCATCATTGTATTTATAATAAATACATTTGTCACTTTCATTAATTTTGAATCCATTTGAAATAATGGTCTGATCAAATTTTTCATGCCACTGTTTGGGTGCCTGTTTTAAACCATATAATGATTTAATTAATTTACAAACTTTATTTTTATTATTCGGATCAATAAAACCTTCAGGTTGATCCAAATAAATTTCCTCCTCTAATTCTCCATTTAAAAAAGATGTTTTAACATCCATTTGATGAATATATAAATCATGAATAGCAACAACAACTAACAAAACTCTAATAGAAGTAATACAAGCAACTGGAGAATAGGTATAAAAAAAGTCAATATTTTCCTTTTGTTTAAAACCCTTAGCTACTAATCTAGCTTTAAATTTTTCAATAGAACCATCGGGTTTAAGTTTCTTTTTAAGGACCCATTTACTACCTATAGTTTTACATCCAGGTGGTAAGTCCACAAGTTCCCACATACGGTTGGACAAGAAAGAGTCCATCTTATCCTGAATGGCTTTTCTCCAGAAATTAGCTTCTGAAGAAGTAAGAGCATCCTCTAAACAAGAAGGATCTCCTTCAATATTAAATGTATAAAAATCAGGTCCAAAGTGTAATAACCTGCATTTTTCTTGCATTGTCATATTTAAAATTATATATATTTTGTCTGCTTTTATCCTTATGTGAAAAATTTATTTCTTGACTAATCTCATATTGAAATTATTTTTGGGGTCAAAATGCAATTTTCATAAAAACTGGCAATACCTGTGTTAAATTTCAAATCTGTATTTCAAAACGGTGGAATTATTTCTTTTAAAACTCAAACTGTATTTTTATAAAATCAGAAAACTATTTCTAACATTAAAATGAATTTTCTGTATTTTTGTGATAAACACCGTGTCACGAAAATACTAGTTTAGGTTTAAAACTGTCCGCGCAGTGTTAAACTTCCACAGAATTTTGGGAGTAACTGATTGGACAAATTTCTTTATACCCAATTATTATTGCTAAAGTTTTCCCTTAGGCCTTGTTTGGCAAATGCTTGTAGTATGTGTGTTGTCCTAATGCCATAAGCTTGATTCCCAAACACACCTTGACCCACACCAACTCCACCTACCCTTTCAATTATCAATGGAGCATTATGAATTGCAAGTGTATATTTACACATCATTGCTGCACTTTCTTTGTAATTAGTGGAGATTAATGGAGAATGAGTGGGATGTTAGGCAAATGTTTTCTAAGTGGGAGTTTGAGTATTTATACACCCAACCACACTACACATTCTACACTCCTAACATAGAGAGCTTGAGAGAGTCACATAGAGAGATAATAATTTCAGAATTTGAAGAGCTCAATCCTCCATAGCCAAGCTTGAAATTGGAGATTCTTAATTCTTGTATTTCTTTCTCAACAACTTCTTCAATCTACATCACGGTGAGTACTACTAACTCACTCAAAATGTAACTCATTCCTTATTTACTGATTTAGGTAGTTAATTTTAACAGTAGCAGAATTTTGTTTTCAGATTTTTGTTAAGAAAACGAATGAAATTTAAGGTTCTGCTCACGTTGTCCCAAGCAAAACTCGATTCTGCACACTTTTCGTCTAATGCAATTTTCTCAGATTTTGCACCGTTTGGGCAGAAAATGAGGATTACAGTAGCAGAAAAAGTATATTAGAAATTCAATCTAATATTTTCTCTTTTAATTTTAACAGTAACAGAATTTTGTTTTCAGATTTTTGTTAGGAAAACGAATGAAATTTAAGGTTCTGCCCGCGTTGTCCCAAGAAAAACTCGATTCTGCACACTTTTCGTCTAATGCAATTTTCTCAGATTCTGCACCGTTTGGGCAGAAAATGAGTATTACAGTAGCAGAAAAAGTATATTAGAAATTCAATCTAATATTTTCTCTTTTAATTTTAACAGTAGCAGAATTTTGTTTTCAGATATTTGTTAGGAAAACGAATGAAATTTAAGGTTCTGCCCGTGCTGTCCCAAGCAAAACTCGATTTTGCACACTTTTTGTCTAATGCAATTTTCTCAGATTCTGCACCGTTTGGACAGAAAACGAGGATTTCAGTAGTAGTTTTTAGAATGCTATTAGTTATGTTTAAAATGATTAAGGCAATGAATTACGAATTTTCAATCCCCGTACGCGTATTATTTCTTTAATTCTGTGAATTCCTTTATGTTTAAAGTTTGATGACATTCATGTGGAGTCAGTTGTACATGCATGGTGAGTGTTGGTAGTGTGTAAAAGAGTAATGATAGTGTGGAAAAGAGTAATGATTGTGTGGAAAGAGTATGAGTTTGAGTTGTGGTTGTGGTTGTGATTGTGGTTGTGGTTGTGGTTGTAGTTGAAAATGCGGAAGAGGGTGTCTTTGAAATGCGAAGGTGGCAAATATGGACACTCCCTGACGCCCATGGAAGCGTTAAAGTGTGTGAAGCCGAACTTGGACACTCACTGGCACCCATGGAAGTGCTAAAGTGTGGCCTATGGACACTCCCTGATAACTCGAGTCTGGATACTTGTGAGGGGGTTGCCCCGGTATTTGCATGGCGGTTAGGGTATTCAAAGTGTGAGGCATTGGACACTCCCTGGTACCCCGGACCAAAGTGTGAGGCAAACTGGACACTCCCTGGCGCCCCGTTGCTAAAGTGTGGCTATCTTAGTATTTCAAAGATACCAGGAGTAGGATAGAGGGTTGTTGGGTGTTGTCGAGAGAAAAGAGTCGGATAGATGAGATGGTGCATTGTTCTCATACACGGTCACATATGTGTGAAATTATCTTTTAAATAATGTTGTGGTTGTTTTCTAAAACGAGCTCTTTATCATAAATATAAACTTGTGGTATTTAAATGGAAATGGGAAAAAGGTAAATGAGTATGTTTTTACATTCAAAGTATTGTTTTTAATACTCACCAGCTTCTTGAAGCTGACGGCGTTGATGCGTCCTGGACATTCGTGTCCAGGCTTTGCAGGTAATAATCAGGATGAATCGTATGATTGTGCTAATTGAGATCAGTTGCTGAGAAGAGATGTTACTTTTATATGTTTTATGTTTATGTGCTTTAAGATATGTTTTGGTTTTGTAATAAGGATGACTGTAATAGACTTTAAGTATTGTTTTATTTTCAAGGCGGTCTGTGCCTTAGTAAACCCCGTACCATAGGATGTAATAAGTTAGAAAAATTTTTATGAGCCCTGATTTCCCTACTCTGATTAATGGTTTTATGTTGTTCGACGTTTTGGGACGGAATCGATCCTTCAAACTGTCGCGACCTACGGGTCCATAAAGGAAATTAAACGCTTTCCATATTTATGCTACGTCAGGGCGTGACACAAAGTCTTTTGAGAGTTTAACTCTCTTACGTTTACGAGGTTCATATTTTGTGTTATTATCTCTATCATGCACCCTAGAATCAATGGGTTTAGAAGGGATCGAAATATGAGGTTGGGAACCCCCACTATCCCTTGATTTAAATGGAAATCTATCTTCATAAAAATCAGCATCTATAGACTCAAAAATAACATTATTTTTAATGTCTAAAAATCTACAAGCCTTACTGTTATAAGCATATCCAAAAAATGCACATTCTATAGCTCTACTAGCAAGTTTATGCCTCTTAGGATCAGGTAGTCTAACATATGCCAAACACCCCAAACTCGAAAATAATTTAAATTTGGCTTTCTATTTTTCCAAAGTTCAAATTGAGTAATTTTTGTGTTAGAGTGGGGAACTCTATTTAAGACATAACAAACAGTTAATCAGGCTTCTCCCCCAAAGATTTGTGGGAGCTCCAGAACTCACAAGTAAAGCAACAAAAAGTTCTGTAAGTTCCTATTTTTACGTTCGGCTACACCATTCATTTCAGGTGAATAAGGGGCTGTAGTTTCATGAATAATATCGTGGGATTCTAAAAAATTACTAAATTTTCTTTCTTCATATTCCGTGCCTCTATCGGTTCTAAGCCTTTTAATTTTTCTTTCAAATTGATTTTGAACTTCATTTAAATAAATCTTAAAAGCATCAAAAGCATCATTTTTATTTTTCAAAAGATAAACATGTGTATTTTGAAGAATCATCAACAAATGTAATAAAATATCTTTTTCCACCACGTGTGAAAATTCCTTCAAATTCACATAGATCACTATGAATTAATTCTAATAACTCAGAATTTCTAACAACGCTTTTATGTGGTGTTTTTGTAATTTTTGCTTGGCTACACGAGATACAATGCTCAAATTGTTCATTACTTAAACTAGGAATTAATCCAAGTCTACTCATGCTATCCACATATTTTTTTATTAATATGACAAAGCCTAGCATACCAAACATTCATAGAACTAGACAAAATATAAGTAGAAGTACATCATTTATTAATTTCAGAAATATTCAACTTAAACATGCCCTCACATGCATATCCTTTCCCAACAAACATTCCAGACTTAGGGTATGTTTGATAATCCAATTAAGTGGTGAAAATGAAAACTTTCAGCATTTATTTTGCTTCAGTGCGTTTGGTAACATATCACTTATTTGAAAAATCAACCAAAAAATCACTGAAAATTTTAAGTGAAAAATTTCTACTGAAAATAATCACTGAATGCAATCTATTTCAATATTTAAAAAAACTGTTTTTAGGACTGTAAAGTAGATCGCTTAAAATTTTCACTACTTAAAATTCAACACTTAATTTTCAGTACTTAATTTTTAGTTTTATCAAACGCACCCTTAGTAATTACATACTGATCACCCCCAATAATTTGGCTAAAACCAGTCTTATTAATAAAAAAAACCAGAAACTAAATTTTTCCTAATCTCTGGAGTATGCAGTAAATCCTTCAAATCAATTTCTTTCCGGAGGTGAAATTTAGCTCAACATTGCCAGTGCTTAAGACCTTGGTGGTGTGTGAATCACCAAGTAAAACTTTTTCACTCTCCACAGGAGAGTAGCTCTTGAACCAACCACGATTGTTACACACGTGCCTAGAGGCTCCGATATCAATCCACCAACCTTCAGAAACTATCATGGAATTTATTTCCGTAATCATAGCCACAAGTGGCTCTTCTGTCACATTAGCCTCAGGAGTAGACTGGCGCTTCCGGCAATTCCGTGCAAAGTGCCCGGGATGTCCACAAACAAAACATCCACTGGAATGATTTTGTCTTGAAGGAGGTCCTTGGTTCGTATTCTTTTTAAAATGGTTCTGGCTCTGGTTTGAAACAAATTTTTGTTTTTGTCCAAAATTATTTTTCTGGCCAATTTCATTTTTAAAATTTTTAGGGCTTGGTTTCAAAACTTTAATTTTATTTTGTTGGGGGCTAACAGTATTAATTTTGGTTGGCACATATTTTTCCTCTTTTTGGTCTTGCAGTCTAGTTCCTCCTCGATTCGGAGTCTCATGATTAGACTCTCTATAAAAAACTCTTTTGACTTATGCCTTAAGGAGCTCCTGAAGTCCTTCCAAGAGGGGGGTAGTTTATCAATTAAAACTGCCACTTGAAATTGTTCATCTATTTTCATCCCCTCTGAAAGAATTTCATGAACTATTTTCTAAAGTTCATGGCACTGTGAGACAATCAATTTTTTGTCTATCATTTGGTATTTTAAATAACGACTTACAGCGTATTTTTTCGCTCCGGCCTCTTCAGTATTGTATTTCTTTTGAAGTGCATTCCAAACATCAACAACATTTAGCAACTCGACATAGAAATCGTAAAGCTCGTCTAAAAGCCCATTGAGGATGTAATTTTTGCAGTTGAAATCAACAGCTTTCCATTTTTGTTCTTGATGAGATTTCGCGAGTTTTAGAATATCCGAGTCCCTCAGGTTTGGTTCGTTAAGTGTTGGGCTTGTGCCCTCAAACCAGTACTTTATGTATGAGACATTGACATTTTAATATATGGATATTACCTTTGTATTTCATTCTGTATGTTTCTTTAATGAGATGATTGTTAATCCTTAAGTATCATAGTAAATAATTCGTGTGTGTATGAGATACATACAAGTGAGATACGAATTATTATTCTTTGATACTTAGAGCTTGTCATAGTGGATGATGTGACTAGATATCTCATCAGGTTTACACTGTATCATGATTAACTACCATTGGATGGAGTGATTAATTTCAATCACTAGAGTGCAACTCTTAGTTAATATGCTAGTGCTTATAGAGCATTGACGGACCTGAGCTTTCCTATGGACACTCAAGACTGTCAAATAGTGGATAGGAACTCATAACTTGTATAAGGTACGTGTTCTCAATCTTGAGACGATTATGAACACAGACTGTGGATATGGCTGCTTTAACTTACCAATCAGTGAGGTCTATTGAAGATCAACACCTGGGTTTCTTGGGTATGTCATGTTCATAGGGTTGTGAACATATATTGTCAAGATAGAATCTACCCTCTGAGTTAGAGTAAGCATTCCCTTGAGAATGTCATCAAGTTGATTACTAAGAATTGCAGTCTTGTTGATAAGTAGTTATCAACATGTATGGTAATCATAAGAGGTGAATGGGACTCAAGGAATACAAGAAGTATTCATGATTCAGGTCGACAGTAACAGTTATCTGACTACCTGAATATGATTACGAATGCTGAAGGTAGAGGGACATTAGTACACCATACAAGTCTAGTTATCGCTTCAGATATGTTCTTTTGCATTGGAATTCAGTTATCATTTTATAGTGGAGTAAACGTTAACTAATCAGTTGGTTAGCTTGCTGATCAAAGAGTTTGGTCATAGGAATTAACAACTGGTCTGAGCTAATAATAAAGAGCCTAGGAAGTCCCACTCTTAGCTCCGCTAGGATGCTTGGAAAGACACATGAGGATCTTGTCAAGGCGGGTTCGATCGATCAAAGTTGTCTTGATCGATTGAAGTCTTTGCGCGTTTCGATCGCTCGAAGTCTCGATCGATCGAAGCCACTTCAATCGCTCAAACATTAGGTCAGTTCTGGGAATCTATAAATAGGGAAACTGCGTTCAGAAAATAGAGTTTGTCGTTTTAATATGCCAGAAGCTGCAGAAACTATTTTAGGGCTCCCAAACCTTCTCCTTCCTCTCTATTAGGGTTCCCACCAACTCTAGTCCTTCCAGCAGGCATCCGCAGGAGTCATAAGAGTGAAACAACCTAGTGGAGGCTGCTATATCACCAAGGAAGAAGAATAACATAATTGGGTTCAAGACTTGAGGTATAATTCTTGTCCCCTCTTGTTAGTACGCATGTATGTAATTGACAAGTAGTAGATCCTGGGCTACCAATAAGTTTTTGAAGCTTAACCTTTCCGCTGCGCGCTTAAATGTTAATTTTAAACTTGTTTTTCTTTCAATTGGTATCAGAGCCACACTTGTTTGGATCTATAGATGCGTTTTGGAACACTAGTTTTGATTTGCATGTTAATTTTAGAACTGTTTTCAAAACTGCATCATCACAGATCTGTTTCTGCAATGTTATCGCAGAAGAATACAAATTTGTGATTGCATTGGATGTATGATGAATTCGATCGATTGAAGTAGTCTCAATCGATTGATCTTTGTCTGTTCTTAAGCAATCGAACGAGTTTCGATCGATCAAACTTTTGTTCTATTCGATCGATCGAATGGTGTTCAATCGATCGAGATCGATTCTCTGTCCAGGTATTCAGTTTACAATTTTAAAGTTTTTTAAAATGCATACTTTAATTTTTAAATATGCTATAAAAATTTTTCAAACTTTTCGATGAAACTGAAGGTTCAATCGATTGAACTATGTTCAATCGATCGATCGAACATCTGTCGATCGATCGAAGTATGACAGAGAACTGAGATGCTATTTTATGTTCTAAATTAGTGCGTAAAGAGTTTATGTACTATGTAAATCAATTAAGGTTCCAATGGATTATATATTTGTTATATATGCGTGGATGTGCGTACGACTAACCCTTTTGCAGCAAAGTTAGTCCCCTATCTCCCATGACACCAAGATCAGTTTTATTATTGTATGAATGTTTGAGATTGGTATATATTTTGTTTTAATTCTTGGTTTGGTTTTAAAGGCATATGTAAAGGGCGCTGCGATTTCAATCCTACGAAAAGGAAAGTCGCACCGGTTTCCATAGCCTTTTTTATTTATTATTTTTTCTTCCTTTTTTTATATATATATTTTTTTATTTCTAGATAAATTGTAAGCTTCGAAAGAATCATGGGACCAATGTAATAGATTTAGAATATCCATGAAGATGGAGGAGAAAGTTGTTGTCCATGAAGATGGAGCTGGAGGCGATCAAACAAAGAAGAAGGTTGTATGGAGATAGAGCCATGAGAGATAAAGGCATATGAATGCCTAATTTGTTTTCAATTTTAGTTTTTTGTTTTATGTGCTTGGTTTGTGATTGGCATTTAATTATATTGTTACTACTTGCATGCACGTAAAACAAGTTTTCTAAAATAAAATTCAAAAACTGTTTTCAACGCATTAGTAAACATTGTATGTTTATGGGTAATGTGTAGAAACAATTTTTTTCAAAAAGTAAAATCCTTATTTATTAAATCTAGTGGGAGAGGGTCTTGCTATAACACCCACGATCTTCCATTAACAATTCATTGTAAGATGAGTAGTGCATTATGTGTCACCTCGCTAGGAGTGATCATTCCATATGGAGGGTACACTACTCATTGGTTACTAGATGTGAACTTCCTATGGATAGGACCAATCAGACGTGTTAAAGGGTGACCACCATACGGAGGCGGTACTTGAGGCGGTTGTGATTGGATCCTAGTTAATGGTACACACTAGCTAAGCTATGAATAAGGGATCCCACACGGGGCATTACTCAGAAACTTAGAGATCAAAAGGGTTTGGGATTCATTACTTGTTTTGCAAGAGTTTCATAGCGGACAAGTCATGATAAATCGAAGGATCGAACATTGACTACCATACAGAGGCTTTCTTCTTTTGTTTCGATATTCCGACGACGTTGTTATAAAATAAGAGTTTTAAAGATTCTTTTATTTCAAACTGTCAAAATCTGATATCCATATTTATTTTGTCTTTTGATTTTTTCAGTAAATAATGTTTGGATCTACATTTAGTCCACTTGCTATCATACTCACTCAAAACAAGTTAACTGGAAATAACTACACTAAATGGAAACAAAATCTTGACATCGTTTTAACTGCGGAGGATCACATATATGTCCTCACCACCCTATGCCCCGAAGAACCTACAGCAAATGCTTCCGCAGCTGCCAAACACGAGTTTGATAAATGGAAGAAGTCGAATGGAATGGCTCGTTGCTACATTCTGACCTCAATGGCTGGTGTGTTGCAACACCAATTCCAGTCGAACCATTCTGCCAGTGACATTATCGAATCCTTGAAAAATATGTTTGGGGAGCATGGCAGGCCTGCCAGGCAGGTAGTTATGCAGAAGATAATGAGTGCAAAGTTGTTGGAAGGGACTCTAGTCAAAGAACATATTTTTAAAATGATTGGTTATTTAAACGAGCTGGAGACCATAGGTGCCAACATCGATGCACAGACCCAAATTGATATGATCCTCAATATGCTGTCGTCGTCATTCGTTCAATTTAAACTGAATTATAATATGAATAAAATGGATTTTTCAATGAGCGAATTAATGAGTTCTTTACTGGCAGCGGAAGGGGTGATCAAAGCTGGGGGCAACGTTCTGAACATTGAAAAAAGCTCTTCTTCTTCCCGATCTATGCCGAAAGGTAGGAAAAGAAAAAAAGAAGATGGCTGGCACTGGTGGTCCAAGTGTTGGACCGATCCCTAAGATTGCCAAATCCAAGGGAAAAAGTAAGGGCAAAGGGAAGGTGGGTGGTCAAGGCAAAGGAAAGTGTTTCCAATGCGGTGAGAAGGGTCACTGGAAGAGGAACTGTCCAGAATTCTTAGCTACAAGAGTTCAAGGTATGATTAAATCACATGTGATTGAAGTAAGTTTTATAACGGATACTTCAAACACTTGGTGCATTGATTTTGGTGTGACTAACCATATCTGTAATTCATTGCAGGGGTTCAGATCAACCAGGATGTGCAGTGATGGGAAAATTATAGTTACTCTAGGTTCTAGCGCAACCGTATCTGCAGTTGCTATAAGAGTCATAGCTTTAGAATTTCTAGACAATAAAGTTTTGATTTTATTAGATGTACTTTAGGTCCCTTCAATGAGACGTCATTTAATTTCAATTTCAAATTTATCGAATAATGGTTATTCTTTTCATTTTGGAACTGAAGTTGTGATTAAAAGAAATGGTGCTTTTATTTGTTCTAGTGTTAAGTCAAATGGTCTGTATGTGATTACTCCCAATATTTCTAAAGATTCTTGTATGGAACATAATAACTCAGTGGTAACTGTACCATCTAAAAGAAAGGAACCTTCCACTAATCCAACAAGGTTTTGGCATATGAGGCTTGGCCATATCAATCTGAATAGGATTGGCAGACTAGTCAAAGAAGGGGTCTTAGGCGATTTGGTTCTTGAACCAATGGAATCCTACGAGTCTTGTTTAGAGGGTAAGATGACCAAAATGCCCTTTCCAGCAAAGGGCAATAGGACTAATGCATTGTTGGAATAGTTCATACTGATGTGTGTGGACCAATAAATATTAGAGCACGGGGTGGTCATGAGTATTTCATAACATTTATTGATGACCACTCTAGGTATGGTTATGTGTACCTAATGCAACACAAGTCTGAAGCCTCTGAAAAGTTCAAAGAGTTTAGGGCTGAAGTGGAGAAGCAATTGGGCACACATATGAAGGCCATTCGATCTAATCGAGGTGGCGAGTACATCTCTAATGAGTTTGTTGAACACCTCATACAGAATGAGATTCTGTCACAATTGACTGCACCAGGTACACCCCAGCAGAATGGTGTAGCAGAAAGAAAGAACCGGACTCTTTTAGACATGATTAGGTCAATGATGAGTTATTCTGAGTTACCATTATTCCTTTGGGGATATGCTTTGGAAACCGTTGCATACATACTAATTCTAGTACCAAGCAAATCTGTTCCTAGGACACCACGAGAGATGTGGATTGGGCGCAAGCCTTGAAAACTTAATTACAAATAAAACACAATCACAAACAATTATGTAAAGAGAGAAGGGAAGAGACACTTGCAAACCGAGTTTTCAAGTAGTTCGGCAATGCGCATACCCACCGTGGCCTACTCCACCCCTCAAGAACACCTCTTGAGGATTCCTTTACTCCGATCTACTTCACGAGTGTAGACCAAACCGTTACAAGAGCCTCCAATCTCTTCCAAAGAAGAACACCTCTTCTTTGCACACAAGGGTTACTCTCACTCTTTACAATTAATTTGGGTACAAATGATAACTCTCTCTCTAGAGTGGATAGTACAATGATAGCTCACACAATAACTCCTTAGTGAGTGGATAATACAAATGAAAGGTCACTACAATTTGCTCTCTCAAGAATTACAATTGAAATGAAGAACAAATTGATTTTTCACACAAAATAGGGCTCAATTGTGAATGATGATTAAACAAGTTGTTTGAATGATTTTCCTTCATTACCCAACCCTTAAAATCACCGCTATATATATATATATATATCTTTTCAACACATATGACCGTTGGGCGTGTTGGGGGTGTAAAAAAAATTTTCAAAAAGTTTAGAAAACTAGCCGTTAGGTGTTTCAGTGCGATCCAGTCGATTGAAAAAATGCCCCAGTCAACTGGAAATTTTATAGCAGTGTCTAGCTTTCAAAAATTAAAAACAATAGACTTTTTTTACAATCCAGTCGACTGGAACAGTACCTCCAGTCGACTGGACATTACCTCCGGTCGATTAGACCCTTCAAATATCAGTCGACTGGTTTTCTGTTGCTTTTTGGCAAACTGACACCTCTTCACTAAAACGGGCATAACTCCCTCTACAAAACTCGTTTTTGCGATCCGTTTGAAGATTCGAAAACTAGATTCAAATACCTTTCCAACCATATAAAGCTCAACATATAGTTTCTTACCAATTGATCAGGTTTGGCTTTAAAGATGAACTACCTGCACAAAGGTCTATGTTTTGACTCAGCCACTTGAAAGCTTTTGTGAAATGAATTTAATTGAGTGGTCTAAGTATGTTTAGGTCCTTGAGAGTATTTTAAAGTATGAGAGCAAGGATACTAAGGTCCAATTAAAGTTACTTGAGCCCCTACGAGTGATTGATCAAAATTCTTACATATAAATCCTAGTCTTCAACCAAGGATGAAAAATCTTCAAGTTTTCAAGCTTGATCCTTATTGAGCTCCATCACTCTTGAACTTCACCATATGCTATCTCATGATCTCAAACAAAGTTAGAACATCTAAATGCATAAATCAAGAGATTAGCACAATGAAAATGACTTGACAATTGATTGGAATAGAATCACTAAGAATATGCAATTATCACTAGATTTGTCATCATCAAAACAAGCATAAATATTAATGCCAAAACATGCAATAGAGATATAGTAATTTAATGACAATAAGAGTCGTTTTCATGTTATCATTCAAAGTAACAAGATATGCAACATATGAATCCACGAATGATAACTTTCTAATAATCTCCATTATCACTTTCCCATTTTAAAAAGCTCTATCATTCTCATTTTCAATAATCTCTATTGTTTTCCCCCTTTTTGACAACAAAAAAAAGATTAGGGTTTTGAACAAAGCAAACAAGTTATGGAGGCAACGAGATACCAAAACAACTAAATTGAACATAGTAATATGTTCCCCCTCAAAATAAGCAAACATGTCATGAAAGATACCAAATTACCAAATATCAAATATGATAATAAAGTAAACATAATGATATGTTCCCCCTCAACATATGCATATATGAATAAATACCAATTTTATGATCAAATAATGTATTATCTTCTTAGGAGGATGGAATAGCAATGAACATCAAAATAACGTGATAAAACAAACATGATTAGCATTCTATCAAGAGAAATATCAACACAAATTAATCTATCCTACTCCTACTAGGCTTAAGGTGAGAGATTTAACCATTATTCAAGCATCTCTTGGATGCAACATTTGCCGAGGAGGTAGGAGAAGATCCCTTCACAACCCAAACCATGTTAATTTTCTTTCGAGATGAACATTTGTAATTAACATGCCCCCTTTTCATGCAATAATGACAAGTTACATGGGGAAGGGTCTCATTTGAGATGGATTCCTTAACAAAGAAATTCTTGTGAGAATTTTGAGAATTTGAGGGTATGGATTTCTCAAAGAAAAGTTTGTACTTCTTCTCCTTATTGGTGGGATTGAATCCCAATCCGGCCATATCAAAAACACATTTTTGTTTTTCCAAAAGCATATTCAAATTTTGCTCACCTTGGGTAAATTTGACTAAGATTTTTGATAAATCTTCAATCTCTTTTTTCAATTCAACTTTTTCTTTTTCAATAAACTCACTTGAAAGTTGATTGGTTGAGATAAGTTTTTCTTGTCTCAAAATATCATTTTGAGATTTTAAATCTTCCAATTTCTTTCTCAACTCCACATTTTCTTTTTCAAGCTCATTTGAAGATTGTGCTCTTGAAACATGTTTTTCATTTTCAATCTTCAAAGATTCATTTTGGGATTTCAAAATATTTAACTCATTTGAAAGCATTGAAAAGTTCGTTTTAAGAGAAATATTTTTGATTCCCAAATTTTCCAACTCCTCATGTAACTCCTCAAATGCAAATTGAAGTTCATCATAATTAGCGGATGAGTTGGAGTTTACGTCTTTTACCTTAATTTCATGAGCTGCTTCTTGGTCGGTTAACTTATCTTTGGATGCATCATCATCATCCCAAGTGTCCTCTTTTGCCATTTTCTCATTCTCATCCTTTTCTTCATTGGCTAATAGGCACACTCTTTTCTCTTCACAAATTTGGTTAGTAGTAATATGAAAATTTTTTATACATAACCAAATTTCATTTGCATTAGAGCATGAACGAATTCTATTATATGAAATATCATCCAAAGAATTATAAAGAATTTTTATAGCTCTAAGATTCAATGGAAAATTATTTTGATCACTTTCATTCCATTCAATCTTTGGTTTAGGAGAAAAACCATCTTTGACAATACTCCAAAGATTGTAGTCAAGTGAAAGAAAATAAATTTCTGTTCGCCTCTTCAAATGATCATACTTATGATCACTCAACGATGGAGGAGTTCTAATACAATATCCATTTTCAAAAAATGTAGTTTCCATGTATCATAACTCAAAATTTTTCAAAAACTTTTGAAAATAGAAGAGCCGAAGTTCTGATACCAATTGTTGGCCCAAATATGGAAACCTTAGAGGGGGGTGAATAAGTTTTTAGCGGAAAATAAACCTTTTTGAAAACTTAATTACAAATAAAACACAATCACAAACAATTATGTAAGAGAGAGAAGGGAAGAGACACTTGCAAACCAAGTTTTCAAGTGGTTCGACAATCTACACACCGTGGCCTAGGTTCACCCCTCAAGAACACCTCTTGAGGATTCCTTTACTCCGATGTACTTCATAGGTGTAGACCAAACCGTTACAAGAGCCTCCAATCTCTTCTAAAGAAGAACACCTGTAACACCCGTACCCGGGAATAGGGTTAATTAATCATGTTAATACACATTAATTCATATAATTAGTGTGTATGATGGATTAAGGGGAGGCTTTGGACTCGTCCGAGGAAAGGTGTTCAGTAAAGAACACAGTTGGAAAAGTCCCCAGTGAAGTGGGATAGTTATTAAAGTGGGACCCAGTGAAGGGTCAGGATAAAAATATTTGCATTTAAATGATTAGATGCATTTATGTGATTTTTTTTGGAAATATGTTTAATTCCTTTCATATCATATTGTTAATATGTTAGCTTTTGATATCTGCTTATTAACCCAATAAGGGCATTATTGAAAAGATTCATAAATGGTAGGTACAATAGCAACTTCACAAAATATTTGGGACCCATATGAAATGTAGACTAATCCTACTTAGAAATATTGGGTTGCTAACGGAATTACATTGGGAGTTTCATAATAAACATTCGGAAAGTTTAAGGGGTATAATTGAAAAGTTGGGAAAAAATGTGTATAACACTTAGGTGAGTCACTTGGTGACTCATTCTTCATATAACAGATTGAGGGGGAGAGAGACACGTTGGGATGAAGAGTAAAGAGCTGTCCATTAGCTCTTCATCTCACCAAAATAGGAGAAGAAAGAAAAAAAGGAAAAAAAAGAAGAAAAGAAGGAGGAACCGTACGGATTGAGGGGGGAAAAATTGGGGAAACTTCAAGAGAGTCTAGGGAAAATCATATTGATTCATCAATTGAAGTCTCAATTGGGTAGAGGAAGGTAAGACTTACATCCACGTGTAGTTTAATTCCACTTTAAAGGTGTAAATTTGGTGTTAAAGGCCTAATCGGTATACCGCGGTTTGCCGCAAACGTGTAGGAACTCAACGGGGCTTCGAATTGGGTATCTAGAGTGAGAATCGCAAAGAGGTGAGTGACTCTAATCCATGGGCTGGATGTATAATTGTGTTTAATGTTACAATTTATGAAGTATTATGTTGATTATGATGTTAATGTGTTGAATTATGATGGTTAAAGCATGATAGTATAAATTAGAAGCTTAACATGATTAGTTTTGCAAGAATTGTCATACTTGAAATTATTATGTGATTATGTGTTATGTGGGTTGAAGAAAGCCTTATGTTGATTCACCGTGGATTTACTCCATAATAAGGAGAAGTGGAAAAACCCAACGGTGTAAGGGTACTCACCACGCTAACTGTGTAAAGGTGTGTGGGTGGCGACCCAACTGTGGAAGGGTATGTGAGATGGTGTGAATTAGAGGTGCTATATGCACATAAGGGAAAAAGGAAAGAGCGACGACACGGTGAATTGATATTTGGTCTTTTGGAGACTAAGTGATATGTTAATTGTTGATTTATGCATTGAATATGACATACACTCATACATGTGATTAGTTTTACTCACTAAGCGAAAGCTTAAACAAATGTTATTTTCTGTTGTGGTTATTGAATAACCACCGCAGGTACGGCACAAAAGGAGGAGAGGAAATGACCGGCACGTCGGGTTTGGGCTTGGGAGTTGTAAATATGTGTGGTCATGTCCATATATTTAAACAGGTTTAGTTTCAAAGTGTAACTCTAATGTTGAACCACTTGAGTTTTGGGGAGGGTGTGATATGTCAAGTTCAAGTTGATGTTGTTTATGGGTTTTGTTATGTGGGTTGCACTTGCAAACCACAAGTTGTGTATACTGGGAGAGGACTTGGGATTTAGCTAAACTTGTTGTGAATCGGATCACATTAGTCGGTTGCATAACAAATTTAAACATGTAATAGCTTAGTAATGTTGACCCCGACCCATGGAGTTTCTTTGACCTTCCCTTTCAACTATGTTGTACTTAAGTTCAAAACTAGTTACAATTCTTTGAATGGTTCTTGAAGTGATTAGGAGTGAAACCTTTCAACGGTTGTGTGTTTCAATGAGTTTGCGATGCTTTCGAGCACTTTTTGGTGGCTCTAAAATGGTTGGGAAGTAGCCCCAAATGCCTTGGGAGTTTGGGGACTTTTAAGGGTGTTAAATGGGAGAAAATATGGTCCAGAGGGTACTTGGACCGGTCAAATTGACCCTCTCGACCGGTCGAATGCCCTTCTGCCCAAAACAGTGATTTCGAAAACATTTTCTGACGGCTTTTACGGAAACGAACATAACTCTTTCTAGAAAATTCGGATTCGCGTGCCGATTTTTTCGTTGGAACCGGGACTCAAAGCTCTATCTTTTGGTGTGAAATTTTGATATACTTTATTAATGACCATTTTGCCCCTGGGGCTGTTTTGTCACAGCAGACCCTTTTATGTTGGTTCAAATCATGTTTTCCTTAATAATTAACATGGTTTCTTCCTTATTAGTGTATTTTGGGTGCGTATAGTATTGTTACACGTGTCCTAATCCACCGGGGTGGATTGGGGTGTGACAACACCTTTTCTTTGCATACAAGGGTTACTAACCTTCACTCTTTATAATTAATTTGGGTAAAAATAATAACTCTCTCTTTAGAGAGGATAATACAATGATAGCTCACACAATAACTCCTTAATGAGTGGATAATACAAATGAAAGCTCACTACAATTTGCTCTCTCAAGAATTACAATTGAAATGAAGAACAAATTGATCTTTCACTCAACCTAGGGCTCAATTGTGAATGATGATTAAACAAGTTGTTTGAATGATTTTTCTTCATTACCTAACCCTTAAAATCACCCCTACATATAGTTTTTCGACACATATGACCGTTGGGGGTGTTTGGGGGGGGTGTAAAAGTAATTTTTGAAAAGTTTAGAAAACTAGCTGTTAGGTGTTTCAGCGCAATCCAGTTGACTGAAAAAATGCCCCAGTCGACTGGAAATTTTTTAGTAGTGTCTACCTTTCAAAAACTGAAAGCATTCGAATTTTTTACAATCCAGTCGACTGGAACATTACCTCCGGTCGGCTGGACCCTTCAAAAATCAGTCGACTTGTTTTCTACTGCTTTTTGGCAGACTGACACCTCTTCACTAAAATGGCCATAACTCCTTCTACAAAACTCATTTTTGCGATTCATTTGAAGATTCAAAAATTAGATTCAAATACCTTTCCAACCATATAAAACTCAATATCTAGTTCCTTACCAATTGGATCAGGTTTGGCTTTAAAGATGACCTATCTGCACAAAGGTCTATATTTTGACTCAGCCGCTTGAAAGCTTTTGTGAAATAATTTAATTGAGTGGTCTAATTATGTTTAGGTCCTTGAGAGTATTTTAAAGTATGAGAGAAAGGATCCTAAGGTTCAATTAAAGTTACTTGAACCCCTATGAGTGATTGATCAAAATGCTTACATAAAAATCCTAGTTTTCAACCAAGGATGAAAAATCTTCAAGTTTTTAAGCTTGATCCTTGTTGAGCTCCATCACTCTTGGACTTCACCATATGCTATCTCATGATCTCAAAAAAAGTTAAAACATCTAAATCTATAAATCAAGAGATTAGCACAATCAAAATGACTTGATAATTGATTGAAATAGAATCATTAAGAATATGCAATTATCACTAGATTTGTCATCATCAAAACAAACCTAAATATTGCCTTAAATAAATTCAAGGCTAACACCTTCTTTGGAACATCTCCGGATATGGGGGTGTCCGACACATGTGCTGAAAGGAAAGATGAGCAAGTTGGATTCTAGATCGGAAGTATGTTACTTCGTAGGGTATCCAAAGGGTACTTATGGATGGTATTTTTATGATCCAAGAGAACATAAAGTGTTTGTTAGTACAAATGTTGTTTTTTTGGAAGATGATTATATCATGAACGATAAACCTAAGGGAATGATAGATCTGAGAGAGATAGAAGGAGAGCCCTCAATCCAGCCCACAGTTGATGACGATGCAATTAAAAAAAATACGAGTTATTCACCCATTTCTGCACCGATACCTCATCGTAGTGGGAGGATTATCAACCAGCCTGATAGATACATGTTCTTAGGAGAAGTTTTTGAAGCTGTCTCCATAGAATCTGAATTTGATCCTGCCACATACGAAGAGGCAATGACTGATGTTGATTCAGCTCGCTGGATTAAAGCTATGAAGGCTGAATTGGAATCTATGGATTCCAATCTGGTCTGGGATCTTGTAGAACTTCCAGCCAATATTAAACCCATTAGCTATAAGTGGGTCTACAAGAGGAAAAGAGGATCTGATGGAAAGGTTGAGACCTTTAAGGCTAGGCTTGTAGTGAAATGTTATACTCAGAGGGAGGGCATTGATTATGAGGAAATCTTCTCCCCAGTAGCCATGCTCAAGTCCATTAGAATACTCTTATCCATTACTGCATGCCTAGATTATGAGATCTGGCAGATGGACGAGACTGCATTCTTGAATGGCAATCTTGAGGAGGACATCTATATGCAACAACCAGAAGGGTTCATAGCTAGTAGGAAAGGTAACTTGGTATGCAAGTTACAAAAGTCCATTTATGGGCTTAAGCAAGCATCCAGAAGTTGGAACATTCTTTTTGACCCAGTGGTCAAATCGTTTGGTTTCATACAGAATCTGGATGAACCTTGTGTATACAAGAAATGTGAAGGAAAAATGGTGACTTTTCTTGTGCTCTACGTTGACGACATTCTACTCATTGGGAATGACGTAGCGGCATTGTCAACGGTTAAGGTTTGGCTAGCTAGTACTTTTGATATGAAGGATCTAGGAGAGGCGAGCTATATTCTTGGAATAAAGCTCTTTTGGAATCGTAAGCGAAAGATAATGGGATTATCTCAAGCTAGTTATATCGATAACATGCTAACTAGGTTTTCAATGGATAATTCGAAGAAAGGTTTGTTACCTTTCAGGCATGGTTTATGTCACACACCGACGTAGCATAAATATAGAAAGCGTTTAATTTCCTTTATGGACCCGTAGGTCGCGACAGTTTGAAGGATCGATTCCGTCCCAAACGTCAACATATAATCAGATTTGAGCAATCAAGGCTTACAAAATTTTCTAACTTATTACATATCACAATACATGGTCAACTAAGGCACAAGCCGCCTTAAAACAAAACAATAACTATTGTCTATTACAGTCATCCTTATTACAAACCAGTTCATGAATTAAAGCATAGAATATTAATAATAGTTTTATCTTCCAAAAGCAGCCGTTCTCAATTTGCATAGTCATAAGGCCTCGCGTAGTCATAACCTGAAAAGCATGAACACGAATGTCCAGGGCGCATCAACGCCGTCAGCTTCAAGAAGCTGGTGAGTATTAAAAACATAACTTTGAATGTAACACATACTCATTTACCATTTTCCAAATACCTTTAATACAACAAGTTTACATTAAAGTAAGGAGTTCATTTTAGAAAAGCAACCACAATATCATATGACAGATATAATTCATATATGTGACCGTGTATGAGAACAATGCACCATCTCATCTTTCCGACTCTTTTCTCTCGACAAACACAACAACCAACTATCACACACCAGTATCTTTGAAATGACTAAGATAGCCACACTTTAGCACAGGGGTGCCAGGGAATGTCCAGTTTGCCTCACACTTTGGTCCGAGGTACCAGGGAGTGTCCAATGCCTCACACTTTGAATACCTAATCCGCTATGCAAATACCGGAGGAACCCTCACGCAGTATCCAGACTCGGGTATCAGGGAGTGTCCATAGGCCACACTTTAGCACTACCATGGGTGCCAGGGAATGTCCAAGTTCGGCTTCACACACTTTGACGCTACCATGGTCGTCAGGGAGTGTCCAGTTTTTCCACCGTCGCATTTCAAAGACACCCTCGCCGCAATCTCAATTCACAACACACTTTGGTACTCACTTACCAGGGAGTGTCCACAATACAATCTTAACCGCACTCACTATGCCACACTGACCATTACTCTTTTCCGCACTAACCAATATTCATACTCACCATGCATGTACAACTGACTCCACATGTATGTCATGAAACTTTAAACATAAAGTAAATCACTGAAATATAGAAACAACGTGCGTACGGGGATTGATAAGTCACAATACAACGTTTTAATCGTTCAAACATACCCAAATAGGATTCTGTTTTAGTAAATTTCCCAAACGGAGCTTTAACAGTTCATAAAATATCACCTAAACAGTCCCTTAACGTAAAACAAGCAAAAAACAGAAACTGTCCAAGCTCGCTCGCGCGATATGCCCATTTTTCATTTTATTTTAAAAACCTTTTCTTTCTGCCAGAAAACACACAGCTCGCGCGCGCGGGCCGCTTGCGCGAGGGGTCGCTCGCGTGGTCCACTCACGCGACCCTCGCTCGCGCGATCGCGCGCGCGAGTTTAGGCAGTGTCTTTGTCTTCTTCGTGGAAAATGCCCTGTTTCAGAAATTCAGGGTCTTTTTGACCCATTTTCAATTCTGTGACAATATACATCATACCATATATGAACCTCTTTGGTTTTTCGCAAGGAATATGAATCCACAATCAATTTTACACGAATCAATCTATAACTCTTGAATTTTTAAGAAAAATCAAAAGACCTCAAAACTTAATTTCTAATATACTTTTTCATATGAACAAATTAAGCTTTAATACTTTAACCATAGTCTATATATACTATAATCTTTCATTATAATCTATAAAAACATATTTTGGTTGAGTTTGAAAGATCATGATTTTTCAAGCTATGAACATCAACGTAAATTTATCAATGGTGATTCACACATCAAGCTATCCATACAGTAATTGAACATGAAATTACATCCAAAGTGAGTTCAGAATACTCACTGTGATTAAGAGAAGTAGAAATAGATGTTGAGAAAGAAACCCAATTAAAGAAACCAATAAGAGCTTCAAGCTATGGAGGAGAGTTCCTCTCTCTCTAAAAATTTCAGCAAGATAACTCTCAAGCTCTCTCTTTTCTCTCTGTGCTAGAAGTGCAAAATGTGAAGTTCCAAGAACTTGGGCTCCAAGTCCCTTCACACACACACCACAAATTAATTTCTAATTAACAAGTAAATACAATATACACAACTCACAAATATATACGTATATATACACTCTCAGATTTTGAAGGGGTAAACTAGAGTAGTAGGGGGCAATTCAAAAGGTGTTTGGGAAATTAGCTTTTGGCACAAGCATAACACACAATAACAAGGTATGGGCAAACAAAGCATAGCTCAAGTATCTAGGAATCACTTATTATGTTTAGGAAAACAACTTATGGCATAAGATTTACACATACACAATTGCAATACCCAAACAAGGTATATCCAATGATGAGTTGCCATTAATAGAAATAAAGCACAAGTCATTTCACACTTTACGTCAATTCCAAACTCTGTGCAATTTTAACGCGGTGTGGACAGTTTTGAACATAAACTGGTATTTTCGTGGCGCGGTGGTCACCCCAAAAATACAGAAAATTCATTTTAACGTAGGAAGTACTTTTTCGATTTTATAAAAATACTGATTGAGTCAAAAGCAAACATTTCCACCGTTTTGAAATACAGTTTTAAAATCCAACACAGGTATCACTAATTTCCATAAAATTTTTGTTTGACCCCAATAAGAATTTTAATATGAATTTAGATAAGAAATAAGATTCCACATATGAGAATTGTAATTAATGACAGCAAACAATACATATTGATTTAAATATGACAATGCAAATACAAATTAATAAATGAAAATACAGGTTATTACAGTTTAGCGTTCTCTATGGACCAGTGTCCAAAAACACAAGAGGAGAGGAATCGCATGGCAGGAGTCCCCTATGCTTCGGCAGTGGGAAGTTTCATGTATACGATGTTATGCACTAGACCAAATATCTGCTTTGCCGTTGGCATGGTTAGTAGATATCATCTAGGTCCAGAACACTGGACAGCCGTTAAGCACATTCATAAGTACTTGAGAATGACTAAAGATTACATGCTTATGTATAGTGGTAGTGAGTTAATTCTAGTAGGATACACTGACTCGGACTTTATGTTAGATAAAGATTCGAGGAAGTCGATGTCCAATCATCTCTTTACCTTGGGAGGTTGTGTTGTCAGTTGGAGGAGCATTAAGCAGAAATACATTGCAGACTCAACTACAGAAGCTGAGTATGTAGCTACTTGTGAAGCCACAAAGGAAGTTGTTTGGCTCAAGAAGTTCCTTATGGAGCTCGAGGTGGTACTAGCGTCGCTGTCACCTATTACACTTTATTGTGATAATAGTAGGGCAGTGGCTCAGTCCAAGGAGCCAAGAAACCACGGAAAGGGAAAGCACGTAGAGCGGAAATATCATCTAATCTGATATATTATTCAACGTGGAGATGTGACTATCAGCAAGATTGCCACCTCTGACAATCTTGCAGATCCGTTTACAAAGGCCTTGCCATAGAAGGTCTTTGATTGTCATTTAGATAGTCTAGGTCTCAAATATAATCCTGTATGGTTGTGAGTGTAAGTGGGAGTTTGTTGGGTTTGTGCCCTCAAACTAATACTTTATGTATAAGACATTGACATTTTAATATATGGATATCAGCTTTACATTTTATTGTGTATGTTTCTTTCATGAGATGATTGTTAATCCTTAAGTATTATAGTAAATAATTCATGTGTGTATGAGATACATACAAGTGAGATACGAATTATTAGAGCTTGTCATAGTGGATGATGTGACTAGATATCTCATCAGGTTTACACTGTATCATGATTAACTACCATTGGATGGAGTGATTAATTTCAATCACTAGAGTGCAACTCTTAGTTAATATGCTAGTGCTTATAGAGCATTGACGGACCTGAGCTTTCCTATTGACACTCAAGACTGTCAAACAGTCGATAGGAACTCATAACTTGTATAAGGTACGTGTTCTCAATCTTGAGACGATTATGAACACAGACTGTGGATATGGCTGTTTTGACTTACCAATCAATGAGGTCTATTGAAGATCAACACCTGGGTATCTTAGGTATGTCATGTTCATAGGATTGTGAACATTTATTATCAAGATAGAATCTACCCTTTGATTTAGAGTGAGCATTCACTTGAGAATGTTACCAAGTTGATTACTGAGAACTGCAGTCTTGTTGATAAGTAGTTATCAACTTGTTTGGTAATCATGAGAAGTGAATGAGACTCAAGGAATACAACAAGTATTCATGATTCAGGTTGACAGTAGTAGTTATCTGACTGCCTAAATATGATTACGAATGCTGAAGGTAGAGGGACATTAGTACACCATACAAGTCTAGTTATCGCTTTGGATATGTTCTTTTGCGTTGGAGTTCAGTTATCACTTTATAGTAGAGTAAACGTTAACTGATCAGTTGGTTAGCTTGCTGATCAAAGAGTTTAGTCATGTGAATTAACAACTGGTCTAAGCCAACAATAAAGAGCCTAGGAGGTCCCACTCTTAGCTCCGCTAGGATGCTTGGAAAGGCACATGAGGATCTTGTCAAGGCATTCATGAAGACAATAGTCCAGTGCATTTTTACACTAGATTGTTTTAGGGTAAATTGACTGAAGGGATTAGTTCGGTCAATCTGTTCAGTTTTGTTCAATTTTCTTACACTCCTAGCTAGGTTGTGTTTGCGTAAGTGACCATATGTTGAAGGCTCTCTTGAGTTAGGATGGAGAAAAATGAAAAAACAATGGCTATTTCTTTATGTACATTTTCAATTGTTCTAAAATGTGATAAGTCTATGTATATATATACATACATATGAAACTTTAAAATCTAGCTGGCATATATATATATATATATATATGTGTGGGACATGTACTTAGACTAATAACATCTTATCACATTACCAAATGTTGAAAAAAAAATGCACTAGACTATGAGTATGGGCATTCATGAAGACAATAGTCCAGTGCATTTTTTTTTTTCAACATTTGGTAATGTGATAAGATGTTATTAGTCTAAGTACATGTCCCACATATATATATATATATATGTGCCAGCTAGATTTTAAAGTTTCATATGTATGTATATATATACATAGACTTATCACATTTTAGAACAATTGAAAATGTACATAAAGAAATAGCCACTCCACTTGTTTTTTCATTTTTCTCCATCCTAACTCAAGAGAGCCTTCAACATATGGTCACTTACGCAAACACAACCTAGCTAGGAGTGTAAGAAAATTGAACAAAACTGAACAGATTGACCGAACTAATCCCTTCAGTCAATTTACCCTAAAACAATCTAGTGTAAAAATCGAACCGATCGAACTGCCAAAATACACAAAATCAAACAGTCGATTTGAAAACCTCAAAACCGAATCGATTACACCCTAACCCTAGCCCCTTAACACCTTAACCTGTATACGTTAGTAGTGTGTGTTTGGTTTGTGTAATTGTGTGTGTAAGGAGTCACAAGACATAGAGACCCCTTGGTCCCTAGTTGGTCCCATAGCCATGTTCTAGTTTCGTATTAACTGCAGAATCTGTTAGTCCGCACAAGAGAATGTTTGTGCTGTACTTCACACGTCTATCGCCATCATAAGTGTAATCCCTTTCTTTTTGTGTGCTATAAGAATATGAGTCTTTTGATACATAAAATGACAGCAACATCATCTCATTAGGACATTCTATAGTGGGGCAAGGTGGTTTCGCTCCACTTGGGTCCAAAACCACTACCACGTGTCAGACATGGATTGGAGGAAAAAAGAAAAAATTAGCACAATTAATGCTCTGTTGGTTTGACTTTTCTTAGCCTAGTTTGAACTTTTCTTAGCAACATTTGTACTTTGCTTAGTTTAATTTGGACTTTTCTTAGCTTAGTTTGGACATTGTAAGTGTCGAGCAAATTGAGAAAAAACTTACAAGAAATTAATGTTCCTGACGCGCATGCAATTAATGCACTGTCAGTACGTTGGAATTTTCTTAACAATATTTGGACATTTTTTTAGCAACGTTTGGACCTTTCTTAGTTTAGTTTGTACCTTGATTGGTTTAGTTTGGACATTTATTAACTTAGTTTGTACTTGTGTTATTTGCAAATAAATGTCAAACTTTGTTATCAACGTACAAATACTTCCTTGATAAAGTCCAAATGTTGCTTAATAAAGTCCAATGGTTGGTTAATAAACTCTAAACGTGGCTTAATAAAGTCCAAAGATTTGTAAGAAATGTATAAATCAATGTTCAAAACCATATTTGCCACATGTCTCACAGAGATGAAAGCTTAAACTCATCCAACGGCCAATAATATTTTCGCTCCATGTGCGATGAAACCACTTCGCCCCACTTTAGAATTTCCCCATCGCATTGGCAGCTAAAAGGGCACTACAAGAAAATTGACATAATTTGATGGCGTTTTAAAAATGCCGCTACAGCCCTTCAAAGTGTCGACATATGTATTGCCGGCGTTTTGTCCGGATGTTATACAAGTGTCGGCTCTACGGGTGCCAGAAATTTTCGACACTTGCCTGCAAATCCTCTTTCGGTGTTTCTATCGGCATTTAAATTGTGCCACTATATATGGGTATATTTAGCGGCGTTTTTAGAAATGCCGACACTTAACGGCGTTTATAGTAATAATTGCCGGCATTTTTCTACAATCTTTTCCTGGCACTTGTGCACAAACGCCGTAAATGTGATTTTGTTTTTTTTTTTTTTTTTTTTGCGTTAATCAAAATCCCTCTCTTTTTTTTGTTGCAAAAACCTGTCATATATATATATGCATATCTAAAATCACATTCATTTTCATACAAAAATATTCATGCAATAACTCAATACACTAACCAAATGTACACCATTTTAGTAAAAATCAAACAACAATTCGCACCAAGTATTCAAACTAACTACTACTTGTAGTATCAAATACATTTAGAATATCCAATCCAAAATAAAACTAGTAAATTATCTATAGTTCCCCCCTCCCCTCCCCTCCCCTCCCCTCCCCTCCCCCACCCCCCCACACAAAAAAAAAAAGAGTTTCTTCTCAAAATCAAATCAGCTCTAATCCTTTAATTGCTCTACTATAACTCTTCCTTTAATTCCTCCACTACAATTCTTCTACCTACATGAAAGAAAGAAGGGTGTTACTATAAAACATATAGCATTTAAATAAAAAAAATAATGAACATTACAAATTACATAAAAATGTAAATGAATTGAACTAAAAAAAAAAAAGGGGAAATGAGAAAATACATCTCCAATTGGCCATGCAATACTAATCCCAACAACATCTCCCCTGGTCTTAAATTGTCTATAAGATCGCACCAACTCTGCAGTTTATTCCAATGCCTCGATAACACATACTTCCAAAAATCCGAGCCCAAGTTTCATTTGCCTAATTACTTTTGACGGGTCTATACTAATTATGAATCCTTTCGCCAAAACATTTTTAGTTATATTGCTACTAAGGAGATGCACTTCTTTTTTTTCCCTACTAATAAAAGATTCATACCAAAATAATCAATTTACTACTATTAATATCTCAATTTCCATTTTATCAACATTAAAACTTAGCAATCAAACGGAAAAGAACTTGTGTATTTTGTGAATACAAACTTGTAGTTCAGATTTTACTGTATTTGATGCATTGTAGTTCACTTGCTTCTCTCCCTTCTTTCCCTTCTTTGAATCACTACAAGAAAAAAATACTATTTATGTCACTTTTTAAATTGTATTTGTCACTTTTATTTTGACAAAATTATTTCTCGCTTGAGCTTTTTATGTCGCTTTTTAAGTTTTTATGTCAGTTTTTTAAAAAAAGTGACATAACTAAGAAAGTATTTATGTCACTTTTTTAACTTGACATAAATACTTTATTATTTATGTCACTTTTTTTAAAAAGTGACATAAATTAAAAACCGACATAAATAATAGCGTATTTATGTCACTTTTTAAAAACTGACATAAATAAAAACGCGGTGGAAATTTTGTAAATAAAATGAATGATCATTCTGTCGATTTACTAAAAAGTGACAAATACATTTCAGTTTTATGTTAATTTTTAGTAAAGGTGACATAAAAGATTTCAAGTGACATAAAAGCTTTTTGGCGGGGTAAAAACCAATGCAGGTCGTAAATTTTTTTTATTCCCTCCCAAACCCTCGAGTACTTCATTCCCAAACCCTTAATTTTTTAATTCTCAAACCCTCTCCACTCTATCCGTCGCACCTCTCCCTCCTCCACCACCACGCCGCCGCCTGATCCACTCTGCCACTGTCGCCTCCTCCTTCTCTCAGCGCCGCTGCCTCCTCCTTGCACCTCTCTCTCTCTCCTTGGCATCCTCAATCTTAAGAATCTGGTAACGATCGTAGATATGGATTTAATGGTGATTCAATTCATTTATTCTATCACGGGTGATTTTCGTAAACCTAAAAAATATTTTTGAGTTCAGAATGTGTGAGTGTGTATGCAGATCTGTGAACAGAGTGTGTGCGTGAGAGAGAGCAGATCTGTGTGTCGATTGAAGTGTGTGTGGATTCGTGTTTTTGTAGATCTGTGCAAAAGTGTGTATGTGTGTGTGTGTATGTGTGTGTGTGAAGTTGTTCAAGACCACTCGAGTTTCACGAGGTTTCGAATCTCTATAGAATTTTCAAATATTTTTTTTTTGCTTTGGATCGCAATGTGCTATTTGAGTGGTTTTATGAATTTTTATACGATTTGTGTTTTTGGAATGTGCATAGTGATGTTTTGAAACCCTAATTTATAGGTGGTTGTTATTTTATATGTCCATCAAGAGAAGAAGCGGACAAGGCAATGGATACGTATCATAATAAGAGGACTCTTCTTGGGGTTAGTTGCATTGAGTTTTTTTTTTCTTTTCTATAATAGACCCATCTCTTCATTTTCTTTGTTTTTTCTTTGCAACAATGTATTGGTCTTTTTATACCCATTTGTTTGTTCAATCACAACTAGTTTTCTAAGGTGTGAGTTCTAATTCTTTCTATCTTTCTATTTCTCTGCTCTTCTCTGGGTTTGTTGTAATTTTTGTTATTCTTGAGTTCTACTTTCATATGCATATATACATCTATATATATATTTACGGGTCTGATAAGTTGTTTCTACATTCATAGTCAATTTCTATATTTATACGAAGTCTGATAAGTTGTTGCTATGTCTACACTCATAGGCAATTTCTACTTTCATTGGGAGAATATATTTGTGAAGAAATGTGCATCCTAGGGTCTGGGTTTTAGAAATCTATATCTATAGAGTGCAGTTTTGCTTATCCCAAAATTGTTCACCTTTTGCTCACCCTCCTTTTCCATTGGCTAATGAAGTGAGACACAATACTTTACACCATTAATTAACTCTCATTTAATCATTGGGCCCACTGCATTAGCCAATGGTAGAGGAGGGTGAGCAAATGTGAGCAATTTTGGGGTGAGCAAAAATATATTCATGTCTATATATGTATGTGTAAGTGGGGGTGTCTTTCTTTTTTCTTTTTCTTTTTTTGATAGAAGTGTCATGACCCATCCCGCTGTGCGCGAAAATAGGACACGTGGCACGCCACCAAGACTCATCCAATTCTATTAAAGTAAAAACAAAACAGTAGCAGAAAACATAAGTACAATCCTTTAAAATCAGAGTTATAAAAAAGTTTTGACCAATTAGAACACTTCCAAAGAATTCATTTTTGAAAACAGAGGTTCAGTCAGCTGGGTCGGGGCTTCGGTCGACTGAAGATCAAAGCAGTGAGTTTAAAAAAATCAACAACCCCGTCCAGTCGACTGTGTCAGGGACTCAGTCGACTGGGCCCTCAATTTTTCTGTCGACGGGGCTTTGTCCGATCGACTAGGCACTATGCATGCAGAATGTGGTATTTTCATGCGGAAACCAGTCGATTGATGGTCTCTCTTCAGTCAACTGAAGCCTGAAAATTGAAGGAAACTTTCCAGATTACAGGGGTCCAGTTGACTAAAACACGAATCAGTCGACTGATTCCCCCCAGAACTGCACAATTCTGCAGCACAAAAAACCAAGGTTTCTCAAATCAATTTCCAACATAACTCAACCAAATTACAACGATTTAAACTATAATTACCAGATTTGATTACAACATATTACAAATTCAAATTCTTATTACAAGATCGAAATAAACAGAATTATAAACAAGGTGAGGTTTCCCCGGTGTTCCTCGGCCTTGCTCTTCACGCTTTTTCTTGCCTTTCTTCTTATCACCTGTAATGGAGTAAAGCTCCACTGCTCAACTATATGCTGAGTGCACAAGTTCTAACATATTTAATATATGACAAAAGATGCCTTAATTCCACAATTCATAACAAATAGTCTCTAGGGAGAAAAATACGCATTCATCCGGTAGCAGCAAGTCCAAGTCTTAAATCGCGATGCCAATGACAAGTCCAAGTGTATCAACCATTGCATCCCCAAGTGACATGGCAAGTCCAAGTCTGTCAACCATGCATAGTAGCCGTCGCTACTAAAATTCTCAAACATCGAGAAGCTTATTCTGGCATGAAACTGCATAAATCCCCCCTTTGACCCATATAGACAACTCAACGTGCTCGCGTAAAAGTAGACATGCTTTTCACATTTTAACCGCGTGTATAATTAATGAGCATAAGATTAACACATGAATTTTGCTCGAATCTTAATTCGTGGTCGAAATCTAAAACATGTATATTTCTATATTTCACAAGTTAGAACTTCAATCCTCGTGCGATTTCCCCCAAACTTTGAAGGATCGAGTAGAGGGCCGATTAAACATCAGATTTTATATTTCAAGTGATTCCTACAAGTTTTACTGGGTTTTTTCCAAAAGTCTAGAAATTAAATTTTTTTACAAAATTTAGCCAAACAAAGCCTAAGAGGTATTAAAACGTAGGTCTTACCTCCAGGAGTCCAAATCTAGAATCTGGAAAAAATCTGACAGATGAAAGGTCGTCGTATGTCGCCGGCAAGCTCATGACAACAAATCTCCCTTTTCTCTCTCCTCTCTAGATATTTTGTAAGGTTTTGTAACTAATGACAAAATCATCCACTCCTATTTATAGGAAAACTTTCTAGAAAATGCGTTTACCACCCCGCAAGTTCTCAAAACTTATAATTAACTCCTGAAATGTCGCACACGTCCATTTTATGCCTTTATGAGTAAAAACTATAAATTCCAAAAGTTTTCAACTAAGCCTCGTTTGGGTCCAAAATTACGTCCAAAAACTAAATTTTATGGAATCTCTACACAACCTACCTCTTATATAACGTGTCACTCACGTTCTCCCCATAGTTCTCAAAATGATATACAACAATATTGAGATTACCAAAATTTACTCTACACAGTTAGATTTACTATTCATCACAAATACCAAAAAGTCAAATAACATTTAAATCGAATAAATTTCATTTAATCGTGCCATTGCAAAATGAACTTCCATGTTCCCATGTCTTCACTGACACCCTACCGTTGACCCACAGTCAACCTCATTCACCACTATCAAATAACATTGATAATTTACAAAAACTCAATTATGCATGATAAAACCTTGAAATTTTGGAACGGGTGTGACAACTCTTCTCTCCAAAAAGGAAGTTTGTCCCTAAACTTATACCTCATATGTCAAACAGGTATAGATACTCATTCTTCATTTCTTTTTCACTTTCCCACATAGCCTCTTCGACCATGTGACTACGCCATAGTACTTTTTCCATTGGAATTGTTGTAGTTCTCAAGACTAGTTCTTTTCAATCTAGAATCTCTATCGGTTATTCCACATAAGTCAAGTCTTCCTGAAACTATAACGGCTCAGGTACAATGATCTTACTCGTATCTCTAATACAACATCTCAACATTGATACATGAAATACATTATGCACGTGTTCCAATTCTAATGACAAGGCCAATCGGTAAGCCACTGGTCCTATTCTCTCTAGGATCTCAAAAGGTCCTATAAATCTCGGATTGAGTTTTCCTCTCTTTTTGAATCGTACAATACCTTTTGAAGGCGATACTCGCAAGTAGACAAAGTCTCCCACTTCCAAGGTCATCGGTCGTCGCTTCGAGTTTGCATAACTGTTATAACGGCTCTGAGCTACCTTGAGTTGCTCCTGAATCAGTTTTACCTTTTCTGTAGTCGCCTGTATTAACTCAGGTCCTAGCAACTTTCATTCCCCAACCTCGGTCCAACAAATCGGTAATCGACATTTACACCCATACAAAGCCTCATACGGCGTCGTGTCGATACTTGACTGAAACCTGTTGTTGTAAGCAAATTCAATTAACGGTAAGTATTTCTCCCAGTCACTCCCAAAATCAAGAACACAAAGTCTCAACATATCTTCTAATGTCTGAACCATACGTTCTAACTGTCCGTCAGTCTGAGGATGAAATGCGGTACTGAAACTCAACTTCGTACCCATAGTCTTCTGTAGATTTCCCCAAAACCTCAACGTAAAACTACTATCACGATCATATACAATCGCAGCTGGAACCCTGTATAGTTTTACAATCTCTTTCACATACAACTCCGCTAACCTTGCAGGCTTAGTCATCTTAATCGATAGAAAATGTGCTGATTTTTTGTTAATCGGTCAACTATCACCCAAATTTTATCATTCTTGTTGAACAATCGTGGAAATCTAGAAACAAAGTCCATCGTAATCTCATCTCATTTCCACTCTAACACTGGTAATGGCTATAGTAACCCCGCAGGTACTTGTCTCTCTACTTTCACTTACTGACATGCTGAACACTCAGAAACATACTTAGCAATTTCACGCTTCATACCTTTCTACCAAAAGTTCTCTCGCAAATTTTGGTACATCTTGTTACTTCTCGGATGCACTGAGTATCTAGTACTATGTGCTTCCTCTAGAATCCTTTCTTTCAAGCCTTTCACATTCGGTACACATAACCATGTCTCAAACTGCAATGTTCCTTGTTCTAATAAAAAACTGGGTCGCTTTCCCAAAGGTATCTCGTCTCTCATTTTGCACAAGTAAACATCATTAAACTATTCTCTCTTGATCTCGTCAATAACATCTGGGTGTGTTATAAGTGCCATCATTAAGCCACCACTAGACTCTGGTATCACATCCAATTCTAAACGTTCCACCACTGTTACCAATTATTTTTGTTGTGTTAGCTCATCGGCCAAGTTTGTTGGTGTCTTCCGGCTTAGCGCATCGACTACTACATTAGCCTATCTCGGATGATATTCAATCAAAAGATCAGAATCCTTCATCAATTCTAGCCATCTTCTTTGTCTCATGTTCAAATCTCGTTGTATGAACAGGTATTTCAAGCTTTTATGGTCCATGAATATCTCACACTTTTCCCCGTATAAATAGTGTGACCAAATCTTTAACGCATAGATTACTACGGCCAATTCAAGATCATGAGTCGGATAGTTAACCCTGTGTGTCTTCAATTGTTTAGAAGCATAGGCAATTACTTTACCACCTTGCATAAGCACACATCCCAACCCATGATCTGAAGCATTACTATAAATCACAAAACCCTCGGTTCCGGATGGTATCGTCAAGATAGGTGCTCTTGAAAACTGTCTTCACACTCTTGACTCCATTCAAATGTAACTCCCTTTCTCATCAGCTTTGTCATTGGTAATGAAATCTTTGAGAAATTCTCTATAAATCTGCTGTAGTATCCAGCTAATCCTAAGAAACTTTGAATTTTGGATACGGATGTCGGTCTTTGCCAATTAGATACTGCTTCCACCTTGTGAGGATCAACTGAAACTCCATTCTTGTCAATCACATGACCAAGAAAAGTAATACTAGGTAGCCAGAATTCACACTTCTTAAATTTACCAAACAGTTGCTTTTCTCGTAATCTCTGAAGTATCAATTTCAAATGATCCTCGTGCTCTATCTCACTCGGCGAGTAGATAAGTATATTGTCGATGAACACTATCAAAAATTTATACAAGTAATCCTTGAAGACTCGATTCATAAGGTCCATGAATGTGGCTGGTGCATTTTTAACTCCAAATGGCATAACTAAGAACTCATAATGTCCATAACGCATTTTGAAAGCTGTTTTCTCTACATCTTCAGCCTTTGCTTTCAACTGATGGTAGCCCGATCTCATGTCTATCTTGGAAAACACTTGTGTTCCACAAAGTTGATCAAATAGATCATCAATTCTAGGCAATGGATTTTGTTCTTGATCGTTAACTTGTTTAGTTCCCTGCAATTAACACATATACGCATCGAACCGTCTTTCTTCTTCACAAACAATACTGGAGCTCCCCATGGCGATATGCTAAGTCAAATGAAACCTTTGTCAAGTAATTTTTATAATTGGACTTTTAGCTCCTTCAATTCTACAGGTGCCATTCTACACGATGCTTTTGATACAGGTCTTGCGTTCAGCATTATTTCAATGGTGAACTCAATTTCCCTCTCAATCAGTACATCTGGCAAGTCATCTGGAAATACATCTGAATATTCTCACACAATCGGAATGTCTTCCACTTTTAACTCAGTCGCTGAAGTATCGATCACTGAACATAGGAATCCCTGACATCCATTCCTCAATAATCTACTTGCTCGGATAGCTGAGATCAAATACGGTGGCGGTGTAACCTCACTCCCTTGAAAACAAAAAATCTCCGTGCATCGGTGATCGAAAATTTACCTCTTTCTGTTCGTAGTCGATGGTATCTTGGTTAAGTGCTAACCAATCCATTCCTAGTATCACATCAAAATGGTTCATAGTGATTTGTATAAGGTCTATGGTCATCAATTTCTCACCTAGCTTGATTTCACAGTCCTTGTATATTGTAGACGTCATTATCGGTCTACTAAGGGGTACGGCAATAGATAGTTCATATACTAACAGTGCCGATTTAACATTCAAATGTTCAACAAAGGCATATGATACAAATGAATGTGTAGATCCTGAGTGAACAAGTATGCGTGCTAAATGCGAGCATACAAGCACCATACTTGAGACTATTATCTTTGAGGCGGCCATATCTCCTAGGTTCATCTAAAATGCTCTCCCCTGATGTTGCTCCATCCTTTGTCCCCCGTCATTGCTCTGTCTAGGCTTCGAACCACTAGAAGCCATAGAACTAGCTCCTTGCTGAGGACGCTTCCTTGGGTAATTCCTAGATTGATGCCCAGTCATCTCGTAATCATAACATTTACCCCTTACATCTGGTGTCAAACTAGCAATGTTTACCCCTTGAGTTTTGTTCTGGAAGTTCGTCATAAAACATCGACCGGTATGTGGTCTATTATAAAGTGGACACAACGGTATGTTACTTGGGGTCCTCCAAAAATCACTGAAACTAGAACCAGTGCCTTGTACAAACAGCCTCTTGAAGGTCCCACCTTGGCTCCGGTCTCTACCCTCATTACCTCGCTTGCCTTGCTGATTTTGGCTCTACCTTTACAAGTATCGTTTGTTGTACTGCTGATACAGTTGAATGTTTGTAGCTCTCTACCCTCAAACAGATATTCTCTCTTAAACCTTCTTCAAATTTCCTCGCCCTATTTTCCTCTTCCAACACTAAACCCTTACCGAATCTTAGCAACGCATTAAACTTGGAAGTATATTCGGTTACATTCATGTCTTCTTGCTTCAAGTTATCAAACTCTCTCTTTTTCGCATTGTGAGCGGCCTGCGAAAAGAATTGGTGATTAAACTCCGCTTTGAACCCCTCCCAAGTTATTGGTGCCCCTTGGTCCAAGACATTTACCCACCAATTCTGAGCTTCTCCTCTCGGTACATCATTTGCATTTTCAATCTTTTCCCTATTGGACACCGGAATAGATCAAAAAAATTTCTCCATGTCCATAATCCAATGTTCTGCTAGCGTCATATCAGACGTCCCATGGAATTCCGTTGGTTTCTTCCTTATAAATTGTTCTGACACGGATCTCATACCCCGAATCTCATGTGCATGTTCCATAGCTATCGGTGCTGGCTCAAATGGGGGTGTTGGAGGCAATCATTCTGCTATGTTCCGTATTATGTCCCCCATATTTCCCATCATTTCTGCCATTTCATTCATACGTCGGGTATGCAGTGATAATTCTCGGTCATCACTCATGATTACAATCTTGTAATTCTCAATGCATAAACACTATGCATGCACAACAATATCTAAAACATATATGTACGACAACATACATATGCACCAAACATCTCTACTATGTATGGATGCAATCTAGAACATGTGACAATTCACTTAACACTCTACTCGATGTCGATCGTTCCCAAGGTTTTGTTATCTCTAGCTCTGATACCAATAAATGTCATGACCCATCCCGCTAACGTGCAAAAATAGGACACGTGGCACGCCACCAAGGCTCATCTAATTCTATTAAAGTAAAAACAAAACAGCAGCGGAAAACAAAAGTACAATCCTTTAAAATCAGAGTTATAAAAAGTTTTGATAAATTGGAACACTTCCAAAGAATTCATTTTTGAAAATAGAGGTTCAGTTAACTGGGTCGGGTCTCCTGTCGACTGAAGATCAAAGCAGTGAATTTAAAAAGATCAACAGCCCAGTCTAGTTGACTGTGTCGAGGACTGTGGATATGCCGGCATTTGGGCCCACTTTTAAAACATTTTTCAAATTCAAATTCAAATACGAGTCGCCACTTAATTTTTAAAAGGAAAATTAAGAAACCATTTTAAAGCAAACTGATCTTTTGTGAAACCAAAGACAAACTAGGTCCGGGGATTATGGAATGAAAGGGGAAGGAGCCCAGCGGACTAAAACACCCCCTTTCATCCTATCTCACGATAGACCTCTACTCAACATCCTTTTTAATCAATTTATTAATTTAAGCATGCCCTCAATTAATACATAAATATAAGTATACATATCATAAGCATGTCAAAAGGGCGCAAAATTGCTAATGACGAAATATCATTTATAAGCCACGTAATTCAAATAGCAAACACCATGATATGCAATAAAGAACTAGAGAACATATCCGGGATCTAGCCGCGAATATTAAACGTGCAATGCATGCGAGAATAGAAATCCTAAGAAAAGGTCTCTATCACATATAAACACATAAGGCAAGACCTAGTCTAAAGTGTCGCACATGGAGTTGAAAATCAATTCAAAATCAAAGGAATGAATTAAACTAGAGAAGGGATGAGAAGTTGTACCTCAAATGCGCTACAAAACAAAGGTTAGTACACATGCCTTAGACAAGATATAATATCAAAGAATCATTAATCCTAAGTCATGTTCAATTTAGATACAACTTAGACAAGAGATAAGTCCTACTCATTAATATTAACATGTATGAATGAATGCATGAATATGAACAAGAATGAGATATGAATTTATTCATTAATTTGGATCACTTAGCCTCTAGATTTGAGTTAAATTGTCATTATTCAAAGCATGGTTTGGGTTCCAAGACATTAGGAGACCATTTGAGTAGAAATAAATAAGATTAGACAAAAACAGTAGCAGTTTTTTATGAATTACAGAGAGCATACCAGATCTTAAGAAATAGAAATCAAATACTTCCAACGGTTGGATCTTAATGATATTTTGATATGTTATGCCTCTGTGAGTCTAGTTTCTAACCCAAAACGAAAATCGAGGTTTCAACGGTTAGATCTCTGGGAATACGGAAAATACTAGACCTCACTCAGGATTTTACAACTCTCTGTCCAGAGATCTTGTATGATTTGTAAAAAATAGCAAACAAATCTGAATTGCTTCATTCTTTTTAGGGAACCTTCCTAACACATCAAGGTTCTTAGAAAAAATTATTTTGGGTCACAAACACTTTATTAAAATCCCGATTTATTTATTCCAAAAGAGTGTTGCTATGCTGAAATTCTGGACAGATTGTTGTTACTTCACAAAACTCATGACCAAACCATTTTAATCATGAAACTACATTAAAACAAAAATTACAGCGGTAGAAAATTGTGTTATTAACACTTTCCTGTTGGTTCACTTGATTTCAACGGTTAGATTTCGAACTAAAAATCTTTGATCAAAAACAGTTTGTGAACTCACTGTTTTCATTTTGCTAGTTCCACTTTGTTGATTGGCCTCAACTATTAGATCATAATGTTGGGCTTAAACCAAATCATTTCTTCTACCATTTGATGGTCATTGAAGACTAAGGACCTCTTTAGACTTATGGACTTTTAATGAAGTATGAAATGGACTTCACAAAATCCCAAACAATGAACTCAAACTTATGGACCAAAATTTGAGTTCAAATCATTACTCCTACCACTTGGTGGTCATTGGAGGCTAAAGACACACATATATAGAGGTTTTGGATGAAGTATAAAGAACTTCTCAAAACCCAAGGAAGAGATTAGTCTAAGCCATAGAGATGGACTTAAACTAAAATATTTCTCCTATCATTTGATGGTCATTGGAGACTAAAGAAAAACAAATCTACTCTAATCTTCATGGAAAATAGTATGAATTCCATAAGATTCATAGTAAAGAGATCCTAGTCATGAGTTGATACTAGTATCTTACCAACTATGTGTAGATATGACCATGATCAACCTTAAACTCCATATGAATCACAAGGTTATAGGAGAATAAGGAATCAAACTCAAAGAGTTTCAATGAGATATGGAAGATCTCATGAATCTTATGAATGAAATAGAAATAAAGGAAATCAAAGTTTTATTTAGGAACACAAATTCTTCAAAACTAATTTATCTCAAACCCAAGGCATTAATTAGATCCAAATTAATGAAATGTTACGAGATTCAATCACAAGTTCTTGGTGGTGTGTGATGAAATGGGGTAAGAAGAGAGGTTTTGAAAAGGTGAAAAGTTCCTAGATCTAAGAACTTGTGATTGAATTAGCCTAACTCTACCAAGGATTAAGAGGTTACCTCTATGACCTCAAAGAATTCTTCAATTTCTTGTGAAGTTCTTCCAAGATCTTCAAATTCTTCTCAAAACTCTTCAAATTCTTCAAGAAATTCTTCTCTTCTTCTCAGTTCTCTATATAATTCTCTCTCTAAACTCAAGTATATCTCTTGTATATGTTTGTATATTGATTCAAAAGTTCCTCCTTTTCAAATGAAGATGAAGGTCTCTTTATATAGACCTCATTATCTCAAGGATAATTGGGTAAATTCGGGTAGAGACCCATGTGCAAAAATTTCTTCTAGAACATGTGAGAAAAGCAGTCTGTTACAGCCAGCGACACTCGACGGCTCCCGGCGGCATTCGCTGAGTGCCGGGCGGCATTCGCTGAATGCCAGACGGCACTCACTGAGTGCCGCCGGCTTTGTCACGTGCCGGGGCTAACTAAATTTTGCCCTACTTTTTAATTTTCAACATATATATTAACATAAGCTTAATTATTGACGAATTATGTTAAAATACTTGTATTTGTAATATATTCCATTAAGAATACATCCATAATATATGCTCTAAATGTATTATTCCTCCTCTCTTTTTCCTTTTCTTTTCTTCCTTTTCTTTTCAAAAATTCCTCTTTATTTTAAAATTACTTTTTCATCATTTTTATTTTATATTTCTTTTCAAAACTCTTCTTTTATATATATTGAGCAAATTCTCAGACTGATTTCCTCATGTGTTCTTCAATGTTCGGGTTTCTCCCGAATACCCAAACTCTCTCTCTTCTTTCTCCTTTTTATATTTTCTATTTTTAATTTTGAAATTTGTCTTGAAGAATCAATTGAAGATTTTGAATTTCCTGGAAAATCTTCGAATGTCAAATTCACTTGTCATCATCGGTCTTTAGAGAGGTAACCAATCCCTAGATTTGACGTTTGGTCAAAATTGGGGTGTCTACAGTTTGCCCCTCTTTGACAGAGCTTGTGAAGCAACGCGTATCCCAAGTGAATGTCAAAGCCTGTGTGAAAGACAAGCCTTTGACCAAACAGTCGAATCCAGGTAAAAATAAAAGTGCATTGCAAAATCGGGTGCGCAGATAGCCAAGTGCTGGTCGTGCTCAAAGGTGAGCTGCCTACGTATCCCATCGGGAATCAGACCAACAGGTAGTTCGGGCAAGGGACAACGATACACAAGCGTAGGTAGCCACACAGATGAATGCATCCTATCTTATCGTGATGCACATGCTAAACAAATAAATGTCCCGTGCTCCCAATTGTGATGATACAGAATCATGCTGCTTCCTAACACCAGAAATGCACCTTATACGTTGAATTATCATATTGTGATATCATCACCAACGTTGTATGCAATCTTCGTATATGCTTTGAGAATCGTCTGATTGGCTGAGATGCGCCTTGCGCCTTACATTCCATAACCAAGTCAGGTAGCACGCTGGGAGATTGAGCCGCTTCATGCCTTACGCTCCATAATCTCCCAAAATTATCTGATCGACTCCATTGCCGAATCAGGTAGCACGCTGAAAGATTGAGCCGCTTCATGCCTTACGCTCCATAATCTCCCAAAATCATCTGATCGACTAAGCCAAATCAGGTAGCACGCTGAAAGATTGAGCCGCTTCATGCCTTACGCTCCATAATCTCCCAAAATCATCTGATCGACTAAGCCGAATCAGGTAGCACGCTGAAAGATTGAGCCGCTTCATGCCTTACGCTCCATAATCTCCCAAAATCATCTAATCGACTAAGTCGAATCATGTAGCACGTTGAAAGATTGAGCCACTTCATACCTTACGCTCCATAATCTCCCAAAATCATCTGATCGATTCCATTGTCGAATCAGGTAGCACGCTGAAAGATTGAGCCGCTTCATGCCTTACGCTCCATAATCTCCCAAAATCATCTGATCGATTCCATTGTCGAATCAGGTAGCACGCTGAAAGATTGAGCCGCTTCCTGCCTTACGCTCCATAATCTCCCAAAATCATTTGATCAACTAAGCCGAATCAGGTAGCACGCTGAAAGATTGAGCCGCTTCATGCCTTACGCTCCTTAATCTCCCAAAATCATCTGATCGACTAAGCCGAATCAGCTAGCACGCTGAAAGATTGAGCCGCTTCATGCCTTACGCTCCATAATCTCCCAAAATCATCTGATCGACTAAGCCGAATCAGGTAGCACGCTGAAAGATTGAGCCGCTACATGCCTTACGCTCCATAATCTCCCAAAATCATCTGATCGATTAAGCCGAATCAGGTAGCACGCTGAAAGATTGAGCCGCTTCATGCCTTACGCTCCATAATCTCCCAAAATCATCTGATCGACTAAGCTGAATCAGGTAGCACACTGAAAGATTGAGCCGCTTCATGCCTTACGCTCCATAATCTCCCAAAATCATCTGATCGACTAAGCCGAATCAGGTAGCATGCTGAAAGATTGAGCCGCTTCATGCCTTACGCTCCATAATCTCCCAAAATCATCTGATCGACTAAGCCGAATCAGGTAGCACGCTGAAAGATTGAGCCGCTTCATGCCTTACGCTCCATAATCTCCCAAAATCGTCTGATCGACTAAGCTGAATCAGGTAGCACGCTGAAAGATTGAGCCGCTTCATGCCTTACGCTCCATAATCTCCCAAAATAATCTAATCGACTAAGCCGAATCAGGTAGCACGTTGAAAGATTGAGCCGCTTCATGCCTTACGCTCCATAATCTCCCAAAAAAATCTAATCGATTCCATTGTCGAATCAGGTAGCACGCTAAAAGATTGAGCCGCTTCATGCCTTACGCTCCATAATCTCCCAAAATCATCTGATCGATTCCATTGTCGAATCAGGTAGCACGCTGAAAGATTGAGCCGCTTCCTGCCTTACGCTCCATAATCTCCCAAAATCATTTGATCGACTGAGACGCTTCATGCCTTACTCTCCATAGTCGAATCAAGTAGCAACATTAGGGTCAGTGCAGATTTGTTTTCGGAAACCAAAGATGCAAATGTGTCATTTCACGAGGCAAAGTCAAAGTCGACTCGATTTAACTCCTGACTCCTATTTTTGGAGTTACTTTCTTTTTCGAGGTTCATTTTCAAATTTCCCTAAATCTGGGAGCACTAAGATGCGTATCCACTTTCATCTCTAGAATTGAGGGTCAATAAGAATCAGATTGGCTTAATTTTTCACAATTTGGAGTCAAGCAAACTCAAAGTCAACTCAATTTTTCAAAATCCAGAGTCAATCTGACTAAAATCAAATCAAATTCCAACAATTCGAAGTCAATCTGACTCAAATCAAATCAATTCTTCCAAATCAGGAGTCAATCAGACTCCAATCAATTTAGATTCTTAAAATCAATCAAACTCAAATCAATTCATTCTTCAAAAATCAGGAGTCAATCAGACTCAAGTCAATTCATGTTTTTCAAAATCGGAGTCATTCAGACTCGAATCAATTCATCTTTTCAAAATTGGAGTCTTTCGGACTCGAGTCAATTCATTCTTCTAAAACCAGGAGTTAACCAGACTCAAATCAACTTAGATTCTTAAAATTAACCAAACTCAAATCGATCCATTCTTCAAAAATCAGGGGTCAATCAGACTCAAGTCAATTCACGTTTTTCAAAATCGGAGTCATTCAGACTCGAATCAATTCATCTTTTCAAAATTGGAGTCTTTCGGACTTGAGTCAATTCATTCTTCTAAAACCAGGAGTCAACCAGACTCAAATCAACTTAGATTCTCAAAATCAACCAAACTCAAATCGATTCATTCTTTTAAAATCAGGAGTCAATGAGACTCAAATCAACTTAGATTCTTAAATTCAACCAAGCTCAAATCAATTCATTCTTCTAAAATCAGGAGTCAATGAGACTCAAATTAACTTAGATTCTTAAATTCAACCAAGCTCAAATCAATTCATTCTTCTAAAATCAGGAGTCAATCAGACTCAAATCAACTTAGATTTTTAAAATCAACTAAACTCAATTCAATTCATTATTTCAAAATCAGGAGTCAACCAGACTCAAGTCAATTCATGTTTTTCAAAATCGGAGTCATTCAGACTCGAATCAATTCATCTTTTCAAAATTGGAGTCTTTCGGACTCGAGTCAATTCATTCTTCTAAAACCAGGAGTCAACCAGACTCAAATCAACTTAGATTCTTAAAATCAACCAAACTCAAATCGATTCATTCTTTTAAAATCAGGAGTCAATGAGACTCAAATCAACTTAGATTCTTAAATTCAACCAAGCTCAAATCAATTCATTCTTCTAAAATCAGGAGTCAATAAGACTCAAATCAACTTAGATTTTTAAATTCAACCAAGCTCAAATCAATTCATTCTTCTAAAATCAGGAGTCAATCAGACTCAAATCAACTTAGATTTTTAAAATCAACTAAACTCAATTCAGTTCATTATTTCAAAATCAGGAGTCAACCAGACTCAAATCATTTTAGATTCTTAAAATCAAGGAATCAATCATACTCAATTCTTTTCAAATTCGAAAATCCAGAGTCAAAAAGAATTTCTAATTCCAAATCATAAGTCATACTCAAAAGAAGTTCTAATCTCTAAAAACAGGAGTCAATCTGACTCGAAAAAAGTGAGAGTCAATTCGACTCAAAGAATTCCAATTTTCAAATACCAGGAGTCAGTCAGACTCGATTTAAATTAAATTCACCTTCTAAAATCATTTAGTTAATCAGATTCAAATAAATTCAATTTTCTAAAATCAGGAATCAATCATACTTAAAGAATTTCAAATTTCTAAAAAAACAGGAGTCAATTGGATTCGAAACAAATTCATTCCACAAAACCAGGAGTCAATCAGACTTAATTCAATTCAATTCCCAAAATCGGGAGTCAGTCAAACTCAATTCTATTTGAATTCTAAAATCAGGAGTCAGTTGGATTCGAAACAAATTCAATTTCACAAAACCAGGAGTCAAATCAGACTCAAAACAAATTCTATTTCAACAAATCATGAATCAATCGGACTTAAAGAGTTTCTTATTTCCAAAAGTCATGAGTCAATCAGACTCAAAAGAATTTCTATCTGCGAATAGGGAGTCAATTCGACTCAAACATTTTCTATTTCAAAAGGGGAGTCATATGATCTTAAAAATTCACATTTCCCAAACACGGAGTCACATGGACTCAAAAATTCACTTTTTACTAACAAAGAGACATGCGAACTCAAAAACCCATTTTTTACAAATACGGAGTCACACGAACTCAAAACATTCTTATTTTACAAACACGGAGTCACGCGGACTCAAGAACTCAATACTTTACACACACGGATTCATGCGGACTAAAAAAAAATCATATCTTACATATATGAAGTCACGCTGGCTCAAGAACTCATTCTTTTATATTAACGGAGTCACGCAGACTCAAGAATCATATTCTACACAAATGGAGTCACGCGGACTCAAAACATTATTATTTTACAAACACAGAGTCACGCGGACTCAAAAAATTCATTTTTTACAAACACAGAGTCATGCGGACTCAAAAAATCCATTTTTTACAAATACGGAGTTACGCGGATTCAAAAATTCATATTTTACAAACACGGAGTCACGCGGACTCAAAAATCCATTTTTTTACAAATACAGAGTCACGCGGACTCAAAACATTCTTATTTTACAAACACAGAGTCACGCGGACTCAAGAACTCATTCTTTTATATTAACGGAGTCACGCAGACTCAAGAATCATATTCTACACAAATGGAGTCACGCGGACTCAAAACATTATTATTTTACAAATACAGAGTCACGCGGACTCAAAAAAATTCATTTTTTACAAACACAGAGTCATGCGGACTCAAAAATCCATTTTTTACAAATACGGAGTTACGCGGATTCAAAAATTCATATTTTACAGACACGGAGTCACGCGGACTCAAAAATCCATTTTTTACAAATACAGAGTCACGCGGACTCAAAACATTCTTATTTTACAAACACGGAGTCACGCGGACTCAAGAACTCATTCTTTTATATTAACGGAGTCACGCAGACTCAAGAATCATATTCTTCACAAATGGAGTCACGCGGACTCAAAACATTATTATTTTACAAATACGGAGTCACGCGGACTCAAAAAATTCATTTTTTACAAGCACAGAGTCATGCGGACTCAAAAATCCATTTTTTACAAATACGGAGTTACGCGGATTCAAAAATTCATATTTTACAAACACGGAGTCACGCGGACTCAAAAATCCATTTTTTTACAAATACAGAATCACGCGGACTCAAAACATTCTTATTTTACAAACATGGAGTGATGCGGACTCAAAAATTCATATTTTACAACACGAAGTCACGCAGACTTGAAGAATTTTAAACTTTTGCAAAATCGAAGTCATAAAGACTCAAAGAATCAAAGGAGCCAAATAAGGCTCAAATACTTGATTGATTAATGATGATGATGATGATGATAATGATGATGCTAATGACTTGTGCTGGATTGACGAGGAGTTTTGACACTGAAATGAGCTCGTTTGGATGAGCTTGTCATGAGTGTGGATTTGCCACGGAAGTGGGCTTATGAGGTATGTTTGCCACAAAGTGGGCTTATGTGCATGAACTTGCCATGAGCGTTGGCTTGGCTAAAAAAGTGCCACCGGGGTGGGCTTTTATGGATGAAACTGCCACATAAATGGGCTTATAACGAGAGCTGCCCTGAAAGTAGGCTTTCGATGAAAGAGTGCCATGTGAATGGGCTTATGATGGGGTCGCCACAAAAGTGGGCTTATAATGGTGGTCACCATGAAAGTGGACTTTTGATGAGAGGGTGCCATATGAATGGGCTTTCGAAGATAATTGCCACGAAAGTGGGCTTTGGAGAAAATGATTTCCTACATCTGCGGACCCTTGAAATAAATAAAATGATGATGATTTTTTTTTTTTAAAAGAGGGAAGCCACCTATACCCCTAGTCTTGGACCCTTCATATTTCCACTTTAGCATTGTGTTATGATAGTGTTTAAAAATCCTGCTTGCATTGCTCTTGGGATACTCATGGAGACTTTTCAAATCTTTATTCATCATCTTAAACCCACACAATTGAGACCATTATTGACTCATCAAAGGGGGACAATCTTGACAAAGTGATTACACAAGCGACTGACTCAAACTCTGTATTATTATGAATCAATGTGCTTTCATCGTGAACAATGTATCATCTTACCTTTCATTTATTCATCATCTTGCAATGTTAGTATTTTTTCCGACAAATCTAAACTTTGAAGGTTCTCTTTTTGAGTTAGTTGATTCTTTGCCTATCCAGAGTGTGCTTCAGATTAGTGCTTTAGCTTAGAGAATAAAAGACAATCTATTTCAATCCATTCAAAACAAACTCGATTACTCGAGAACTTTTCTCTGACATAGAGGGATTTTGGCAAACGAAGTTTGCCCCTAGTTTGAGTAGGACTCGGAGGCATTGCTTTTGGGATTAAATGAGGTGTTCAGCAAACGAAGTTTGCCCCTGGTTTGGCGATATATATGTGGCTTCGAGCAAACTTACGCAAGTTTACCCCTAGTCTGAAGAAAGGAAACCAAAGGCACAAAGGGTGATGCTTATGGTTTAGGGATGGTTATGGACCGAGAACCTTGGAAGGTTCGCCTACTTATCCCTGAACGGGAATCAGGTCCAAAGTAGTTCGGCTAAGGCCTGAAAGAAAGATGCCATGAGATGGCGAGGGTGATGACCGAACCGAGTAGGCTGCCTACGTATCCCCGAGTGGGAATCAGGTCAAAAACGTAGTTCATCAACTCTGGAGGTCTTGAAAGAATAAGGCTTCAAGAATTTGTGGGCTTTTCGAGCCATGTTTCCATATGGGTCCAATGAATGCTCTTTCTTGGGCAGATTTTTTGAAACAGATTCCTTGTGGTAGCTTTTGAACAGGATGATGAGAACATGAGCTACTTCTCCCTTTTATGCATTTTTTTCTTCTTCTTTTCCTCTTTTCTTTTCTTCATCTTTTTTTTTTTTTTTTTTTTGCCGGTTGATTCTTCTCACCTTTTTACTAGCCAGTTAATCTTTACAACTCTCATAATACATCGTGTTTTAATCATACCATATCATACTCACAAAGCAATTTCAGCTCTCCAGATCACTCTTTATTTTCCTTAAAGATATCTTTGCATTGTTTTAGACTCACTTATTGAGCCTCTCACAAAATTTTGAGACTATTTGATACTTTCAAATCTCTCTTTTCATTTCCAATTTCTTTTCTTTGTTTAGAACAACACAAAGCCTTGAGATAATTCATGTGCTAAGTGCTCAAGAATTCTCAATCTTCTCTGCCTTTTCTTTTCTCTTTCCTTTCTTCTCTCTACCTTACTGTCTCTTATTCTCTTCATGATTTTGACTAGCTAGGATTAGGATTTCGAAATCAACACGCATCTTATTTTTGCTCTAACTTTTGCCTAGGCGCCCTTTCAGGTTTTCATCCTAGCGAGCTCTTTTTTTTTTTTTCCCCTCTTTCCCCCCCCCCCCCCCCCCCCCCCCCCCTCCCCCCCCCCCCCCTTTTTTTGGAAGACAAAGTTCATTTAAAATGTCTGGCTACCATCAAGGACCAAGTTTATGGCTTAGGACTGGTTGGGCTCATCTTTTAGGCTTGGTATTTAAGAAAAGGGATGGTGAGCAATTTTAAGATTTGAGCAAGAGCATCGTTAAATTCTTAAAGTAAAGCTAATCAATCCTCTGCTCCTCTTTGGATTTGGCACATATTTTTTTTTTTTTGATCACTTGGGGATCCTTTTCAATGCAACGATTTATTAACAAAGCACTTTCCATGATCATTTGAAAAAGTGATTTTTTTTTTTGGGCTTAATGATCCATTCATTCACGACTATGCACATTTATTTAAGCAAAAAAAGAGATTTTATTCAACTAGTAGGGAAGGAGGATTACATCACTCGACTCGATAAACTGGACAAAGACTTGCAAACAGACTTGATAACAGGCTGACCAGAAGACTCGACTGGACTTGACATTTGACTCCAACCTAACATAACTCGACTACCAGACTTGACTTGGTCTCAATTAGAGTGTCACAGATAATTTTCAATTTATTGGGTCCCCAAGAGCATCCATATTTGATTCAGCAGTAGCATTTCCAAACACTATTACCTCACTGGCATCTTCCTCAGGTTCATCATTTCCCTTCCGTATCTTTGTAGGAACATCATCTGCCCTTATGGCCCATTTTTCAGTTGAATGGCCCTTTTCTGGCTCATATTGAGTATTGTCAACGCCTTTTTCGATTCTGTTGATTGAATTGGGGCCAGTTGGTTGTTGTGCACTCATAGAGGCAACGAATCCCTTGAGAGTGCTCAGTGATTGCTGGGATTGAAAGGATTGCAAGTCATGCCAAATGTTACTCAGTGGGTTCAGCGAAGGAGTGATCATTTTCTGTTCAATGAGATCTTGGATATCATGGCAGAGTTTTATGCAATAATTGGTCATGTGACCAGGGTCTGGTGGTAGGCGCAGTATAATGATGGGTCATATTTGAGGGGTAAGGGATTTGATGGTGGCCTTGGGTCCAGAAGATTGAGGTGACCAAGGGCCATGGATAATGGCATGCCAAGGTTGGTGAAAATTCTTTGCTTGCGGGTTTTGGCTTGATTTTGGATTCGATTTTGAGCTTGAGCCGACTTTTAGGTTTGGATATGCGGTTAGGCTAGGATATCTTGAGTTGGGATGTTGGCTTGGATTAGCTTTTTGGATGGATGGGGTCAAGCTTAGATATGAGCTTGAGATTGGATGTGGGCATTGATGCATGGGTGGGTTTGGACATGGGCATTGTTGCTTCTCTAGGCAATCCATTATTCTCTTTTCCAATTGATCCATTTTCACCTCATTGTTGGCCATCTGATCTTTCAATAATTGAATGGACTCAAGCATGACCCCCTCCAATTACTTCACCCTAGAATCTTGTTGCTCAACAACGACTTGCAGTTTGCTTACTTTCTCTTCCAAAGCTCTGAAGGCCATTGGCAGATCAATCTCAAGATGATGGTTCATGTTCTCCTAAAATCAAGAAGACGAACCCAAGAAGGTTAGAAGTGTCCTCACTAGGGGATCTGGTTGTCCCATTCTTTCTACAGGTTCATGACATAAAAGGGGCCGCAGGCAGAATTGATTTTCAGAAGGCAAGGAATTTTGAAGAACTATTTTGATCTTGATTGGAGAGAAGATGTTGTGAATTTGTATGCTACACATGCATGCAATGAAAAAATGTTCATGCTTTGATGATTAAATGCATGCACCGCACACATGGCACACGGATGAAATGCAAGTGTGTGTGTGTGCCTATTCTATATGCCAAAGAAAAGAAAATCCTAATTCTAACACATAAGCACATAAGCACATAAAATCCTTATTCATGTCAAGTGCGCTAATTTCTCCTTTTAATTGTGATCCTCATTACCCCTTCAATGATTGGGTATACATGTATTTTTTTTTAAATTTATTTGGAAAGCATTTCTTGAATGATAAAATCTTTTGAAAACAATTCTCGAGAGTTCTTTTGAAAATGAGGATGTTAAACATTCCTCAACAAAAAAGATTGGATTGAATTTTTGCTTTGAAATTCATTTGAAGAGCATTTTTTTTTCAAAAATAATTCCCAAGATTTTTTTTGGATTTTTCCTTAGAAAATGATCATGTGAAAATGTACCTTAACAAAGGTAATTAATTTGGAGTTTTAATCAAAAGAAGTGAACTCCAAAGATTTTTTTTTTTCCGAAAGGGTGATCGAAAACCTTGAGGAAAAGATAGTAAAATCTGTTTTCTTTCAAAGATGGACTTAAAACTCTTTGGGCAGGAGGATCACATGATCGGATTATCATCGTACTTTCCATGAATTTGGATACATACAAGGTCAATGATGCTTAGCTAAACATGATATAAGAGATGTAATCTTGTAATCAAGGTTCAACATGTTCCCCTGATGTCGCGGGACACAAGGGGAATTGCTCAAAAGTGATTAAGAGTTTACACATCTTCTATCAGGCAAGCATCGTCATCATCTCAAGTAATCCCTTCCGGGCATACAAAACTTCCTAGCACATAACCCTAATCAAGAATTAAATTCCTAATTTTGAAAGGTTCTATGGAAACTACTATGCAAAGGCCGAGTTTTGGTCAAATAAGGGACCCTTGACACACACCCGATAGGATGCTTCATATACCAAAACATGGTACGAGATCAAGGGTGATCACACGGTCCCATGATGGCTTGAACGACCGGGTTGCCCCGAGCCTCCAAGGTCATAGTTCCGTGCAATCGACTGGCGAGACATGCAAGTGCAATGCAACAGGAATACAAAAATTAATTAACTCGATAAAAAGGATGCTTTCAAGTCTAATCCTCGAGTGAACCCAAAATCAGAAATTCTGGTCTGCGAAACCAGAGATTCTGGGTTCGATCCCCAGCAGAGTCGCCAGATTGTGGATATGCCGGCATTTGGGCCCACTTTTAAAACATTTTTCAAATTCAAATTCAAATACGAGTCGCCACTTAATTTTTAAAAGGAAAATTAAGAAACCATTTTAAAGCAAACTGATCTTTTGCGAAACCAAAGACAAACTAGGTCCGGGGATTATGGAATGAAAGGGGAAGGAGCCCGGCGGACTAAAACACCCCCTTTCATCCTATCTCACGATAGGCCTCTACTCAACATCCTTTTTAATCAATTTATTAATTTAAGCATGCCCTCAATTAATACATAAATATAAGTATACATATCATAAGCATGTCAAAAGGGTGCAAAATTGCTAATGACAAAATATCATTCATAAGCCACGTAATTCAAATAGCAAACACCATGATATGCAATAGAAAACTAGAGAACATACCCGGGATCCAGCCGCGAATATTAAACGTGCAATGCATGCGAGAATAGAAATCCTAAGAAAAGATCTCTATCACATATAAACACATAAGGCAAGACCTAGTCTAAAATGTCGCACATGGAGTTGAAAATCAATTCAAAATCAAAGGAATGAATTAAACTAGAGAAGGGATGAGAAGTTGTACCTCAAATGCGCTACAAAATAAAAGTTAGTACACATGCCTTAGACAAGATATAATATCAAAGAGTCATTAATCCTAAGTCATGTTCAATTTAGATACAACTTAGACAAGAGATAAGTCCTACTCATGAATATTAACATGTATGAATGAATGCATGAATATGAACAAGAATGAGATATGAATTTATTCATTAATTTGGATCACTTAGCCTCTGGATTTGAGTTAAATTGTCATTATTCAAAGCATGGTTTGGGTTCCAAGACATTAGGAGACCATTTGAGTAGAAATAAATAAGATTAGACAAAAACAGTAGCAGTTTTTTATGAATTACAAATAGCATACCAGATCTTAAGAAATAGAAATAAAATACTTCCAATGGTTGGATCTTAATGATTTTTTGGATATGTTATGCCTCTGTGAGTCTAGTTTCTAACCCAAAAAGAAAATCGAGGTTTCAACGGTTAGATCTCCGGGAATACGGAAAATACTAGACCTCACTCAGGATTTTACAACTCTCTGTCCAGAGATCTTGTATGATTTTTACAAAATAGTAAACAAATCTGAATTGCTTCATTATTTTTCGGGAACCTTCCTAACACATCAAGGCTCTTAGAAAAAATTAGTTTGGGTCACAAACACTTTATTAAAATCCCGATTTATTTATTCCAAAAGAGTGTTGTTGTGCTGAAATTCTTGGCAGATTGTTGTTACTTCACAAAACTCATGACCAAACCATTTTAAACATGAAACTACCTTAAAACAAAACTTACAGCGGTAGAACATTGTGTTATTAACACTTTCCCGTTGGTTTCACTTGATTTCAACGGTTAGATTTCGAACTAAAAATCTTTGATCAAAAATAGTTTGTGAACTCACTGTTTTCATTTTGCTAGTTCCACTTTGTTGATTGGCCTCAACTATTAGATCATAATGTTGGGCTTAAACCAAATCATTTCTTCTACCATTTGATGGTCATTGAAGACTAAGGACCTCTTTAGACTTATGGACTTTTAATGAAGTATGAAATGGACTTCACAAAATCCCAAATAATGAACTCAAACTTATGGACCAAAATTTGAGTTCAAATCATTACTCCTACCACTTGGTGGTCATTGGAGGCTAAAGACACACATATATGGAGGTTTTGGATGAAGTATAAAGAACTTCTCAAAACCCAAGGAAGAGATTAGTCTAAGCCATAGAGATGGACTTAAACTAAAATATTTCTCCTACCATTTGATGGTCATTGGAGACTAAAGAAAAACAAATCTACTCTAATCTCCATGGAATATAGTATGAATTCCATAAGATTCATAGTAAAGAGATCCTAGTCATGAGTTGATACTAGTATCTTACCAACTATGTGTAGATATGACCATGATCAACCTTAAACTCCATATGAATCACAAGGTTATACGAGAATAAGGAATCAAACTCAAAGAGTTTCAATGAGATATGGAAGATCTCATGAATCTTATGAATGAAATAGAAATAAAGGAAATCAAAGTTTTATTTAGGAACACAAATTCTTCAAAACTAATTTATCTCAAACCCAAGGCATTAATTAGATCCAAATTAATGAAATGTTATGAGATTCAATCACAAGTTCTTGGTGGTGTGTGATGAAATGGGGTAAGAAGAGAGGTTTTGAAAAGGTGAAAAGTTCCTAGATCTAAGAACTTGTGATTGAATTAGCCTAACTCTACCAAGGATTAAGAGGTTACCTCTATGACCTCAAAAAATTCTTCAATTTCTTGTGAAGTTCTTCCAAGATCTTCAAATTCTTCTCAAAACTCTTCAAATTCTTCAAGAAATTCTTCTCTTCTTCTCAATTCTCTATATAATTCTCTCTCTAAACTCAAGTATATCTCTTGTATATGTTTGTATATTGATTCAAAAGTTCCTCCTTTTCAAATGAAGATGAATGTCTCTTTATATACACCTCATTATCTCAAGGATAAATCGGTAAATTCGGGTGGAGACCCATGTGCAAAAATTTCTTCTAGAACATGTGAGAAAAGCAGTCTATTACAGCCAGCGGCACTCGACGGCTCCCGGCGGCATTCGCTGAGTGCCAGGCGGCACTCGCTGAGTGCCGGGCGGCATTCACTAAATGCCAGGCGGCATTCGCTGAGTGCCGGGCGGCATTCGCTGAGTGCCGCCGGCTTTGTCGCGTGCCGGGGCTAACTGAATTTTGCCCTACTTTTTAATTTTCAACATATATATTAACATAAGCTTAATTATTGACGAATTATGTTAAAATACTTGTATTTGTAATATATTCCATTAAGAATACATCCATAATACATGCTCTAAATGTATTATTCCTCCTACCTTTTTCCTTTTCTTTTCTTCCTTTTCTTTTCAAAAATTTCTCTTTATTTTAAAATTCCTTTTTCATCATTTTTATTTTATATTTCTTTTCAAAACTCTTCTTTTATATATATTGAGCAAATTCTCAGACTGATTTCCTCATGTGTTCTTCAATGTTCGGGTTTCTCCCGAATACCCAAACTCTCTCTCTTCTTTCTCCTTTTTATATTTTCTATTTTTAATTTTGAAATTTGTCTTGAAGAATCAATTGAAGATTTTGAATTTCCTGAAAAATCTTCGAATGTCACCGGCCATTGTCATCATCGGTCTTTTGAGAGGTAACCAATCCCTAGATTTGACGTTTGGTCAAAATTGGGGTGTCTACAGGGACTCAGTCGACTAGGCCCTCAATTTTTCAATCGATGACACTTTGTCCGGTCGACTGGGCACTATGCATACAGAATGTGATGTTTTTATGCAAAAACCAGTCGACTAATGGTCTCCCTTTAATCAACTGAAGCCTGAAAAAACTGAAGGAAACTTTCCAGGTTATTGGGGTCCAGTCGACTGAAACACGGATCAGTGGACTGATTCCCCCTAAAACTGTACAATTCTGCAGCACAACAAACCAAGGTTTCTCAAATCAATTTCCAACATAACTCAACCAAATTACAACGATTTAAACCATAATTACTAGAGTAATCACTAATGTTACAAGTCATGATCCAACTCCAGATTCGGTTACAACATATTACAAATTCAAATTCTTATTACAAGTTCGGAATAAACAAAAATATAAACAAGGTGAGGTTTCCCCGGCATTCCTCGGCCTCGCTCCTCACGCTTTTTCTTGCCTTTTTTCTTATCACCTACAATGGAGTAAAACTCCACTGCTCAACTATATGCTGAGTGCACAAGTTCTAACATATGCAATATATGACAAAACATGCCTTAATTCCACAATTCATAACAAATAGTCTCTAGGGAGAAAAATACGCATTCATCCAGTAGCGGTAAGTCCAAGTCTATCAACCGTTGCATCCCCAAGTGCCATGGCAAGTCCAAGTCTATCAACCATGCACAGTAGTCGTCGTTACTAAAATTCTCAAACATCGAGAAGCTTATTCTGGCATGAAATTGCATAAATCCCCCCTGTAACCCATATAGACAACTCAACGTGCTCGCGTAAAAGTAGACACACTTTTCACATTTAACTGCGTGCATAATTAACGGGCCTAAGATTAACACATGAATTTTTCCCAGATCTCAATTTCGTCGTCGAAATCTAAAACATGTATATTCCTATATTTCATAAGTTAGAACTTCATGCCTCGTGCGATTTCTCCCAAACTTTGAAGGATCGACTAGAGGGCCGATTAAACGTCGGATCTCAGGTTTCAAGTGATTCCTATAAGTTTTTTTGGGTTTTCCCCAGAAGTCTAGAAATTAGATTTTTTACAAAAGTTAGCCAAACAAAGCCTAAGAGGTATTAAAATGTAGGTCTTATCTCCAGGAGTCCAAATCTAGAATCTGGAGAAAATCTGACAGAAAAAAAGGTCGTCGTATGTCGTCGAAAAGCTCGTGGCAACAAATCTCCCTTTTCTCTCTCCTCTCTAGATATTTTGTAAGGTTTTGTAACTAATGACAAAATCATCCACTCCTATTTATAGGAATTTTTTTTAGAAAATGCGTTTGCCACCCCGCGAGTTCTCAAAACTTCTAATTAACTCCTAAAACGTCGCCGACGTCCATTTTATGCCTTTACGAGTAAAAACTACAAATTCTAGAAGTTTTCGACTAAGTCTCGTTTGGATCCAAAATTACGTCCGAAAACTAAATTCTGTGAAATTTCTACACAACCTACCTCTTATATAATGTGTCACTCACATTCTCCCCACAGTTCTCAAAATGATATCCAACAATATCAAGATTACCAAAATTTACTCTACACAGGTAAATTTACAATTCATCACAAATACTAGAAAGTCAAATAACATTTAAATCACATAAATGTCATTTAATCGTGCCAATGCAAAATGAACTTCCATGTTCCCGTGTCTTCGCTGACACCTTACCGTTGACCCACAGTCAACCTCATTCATTATTATCAAATAACATTGATAATTCACAAAAACTCAATTATGCATGATAAAACCATGAAATTCTGGAATGGGTGTGACAGGAAGTGGGTGCCTTTTTTGGATTCTACTTATTGTGTTTTTTGTTTTGCAAAAAAAAAAAAAATTTGTATTTTGGTAAATTATTGTTGTTGTGTTGGCACTCACTGATCTTGATTACAACTTTTTTTTTTCAATTGTGAGTTGGATTTCTCTATTAATATATTTGTTGTTTAGGCAACATATATGTTCTGGGTCCCTTCACTTTAGTTGCATGTATATATATACAGTTTGGTCATAGTCTTTTTTTTCTTGAGGGAATTGGTTGGTAGTCTTATCCCAACTATTTTAGGAAATTGCATCAAGTGTACACGACTGTGAAAATTTTGAAGGTATTTTCTGATTGTTGATTTTTCCTGTGATCATCCATGGATTTACATTCGGTTTGTTTTACCGCAATGTGTTTGCTATCATCCTTATCGCAATTCTCTCTTCTAATCTCTACAAGCATTTCTATTGCAAGAAGATTTGAGACACTATCAACCCCATTACCTAATATATGTTCCTTTAGTATATGAAACGCTCTACAGGTATATTATCTTTTCTTTGTATGTGTGATGGTCGTAGCACCATTTTCCCAAGTAATTTGGCATCCATATTATCACCAAAAGGTTGGGTCTAAGAAATTGAATGAGCGTGTGCAGATTTTCACTTCTTTATCTAGTGAGTAAAAAACTTCACTGTTTGCTGACGAATTCCAAAAGATTGTGAATAAAGTTTTTGTCCATGTTCATGCAAGGAAAGAAATTTCTTAAAATATAATTATCGTGTGTCTTTCAATTGTTATAAAGTGGTTGGCTAGACAAGCTATGATATATCTATATTAACTTATAGTCTTCTCTACAATGAAGTAATCTCTCGTGACCTTAGCTGGTGACAAAAATAAAAAAATAAAATTCAGTAATGAAGAGTTCTCATACAACACACTTACATTCATATGTCTACTAGTCAAAATCATGTATAAGCAAGGAAAATTTTTCGAGGACTATCATGTTACAAAATGTGATGAAAACTTCGTCAATAAGAATAGTGCATTTGTGCAAGTGTCTAGTGTTTCTTGTGAAGTCATACACATGCTTATGTGCCATTAAACAATTAGGACATTCAACAGACATTAGATTTCTAATCTTGTAAATTATACACTACAAGCCTCTGATCCTATAACGTGTAAGAAGATTTGAACCCCTTTTGTATGGTGAATGTGGAAATAGCCAAAAGGACATACGGCCAGTAGGATATATACTAGAGACCTCCCTTCATTGTGACTCCTCAATTATCATTTTCAAAATAGGACACATAATCAAGTCATTTCTTCTATTCCCCACATGTGGAATTAAAAACCAGTTGGTTAACGTAAAGCCATTGTAGCATCATGTGCATGAGATACTAATAATATTACTTTAATAAATTGAATTTTCTAACTATTAGATGGATAAACTCTTTTCGTTTTAGTTTCTTTCTATAAAAATGTAGGCAAAAGTCCCTAGAAATAACTTTCAAGAGTTTAAGTCCAATTTGATTCTTTATTTGTTAAAAAGTCCCTCAAAGGTAGAGTTAAGTGAAATTTCATTTCTATTTTTCTTTTTCCCGTAACTCCTATATGCATCTACACCTCTGTTGTTAAAGGATAACTATATATATTTGAATTACTTCCGTGTTTTTAAAATTTTATGTTTGCATGCTAACTATATATATATTGTGATTAGATGTACTTAATTTATAACATTTTTAAAAGTGCTCCTTGCATCTAGCCTCGGAAGGCATTTGCGCTTAAGTGCGCCTTTAAAAAAATAAGATCTAAATAGAAAAGGAAATAACATTTATTACTGTAGTTTTACATAATATCATTGTTGACCAGTTATTTGGAAAATCCCAAAGGCAAGTAAATAAGAATTAAAATGATTCGTTTAGTTCTTTTTTATTAACTATTAAAGTTTTCTACATGTGTCATTCCGAGTGCCGAAACCCATTTTGGTCTCTCAAAACTCCAAAACTTAGTTTTAGAAGCCTTAAGTCTATAAATTTGCATATTCGCGTCTAACTTGCAATCTGTGAATCGGAATTGCATGTCGTTTCTTCATAAAGTCTAGTTAGGTAAGTATGAAGTGTAAGTTCCACTCCCGTGTCATTCCGAGTCCCCGAAAACATTTTGGTCTGTCAAAACCCCCAAACTTAGTTTCTCTTTTATTATTTTATATATACAACTAATTAATGAAAACTTTTTCTTTTTTGTAGGTACAAAGTTTTGCATTTTGATGGGAAGTTCTAACAAGCGAAACCAGCACTTTTTTTATTGGGCTAATTTTTTTTTTTGTTGCTTTAATTCATAGTTTTGCTGGTACTTTTTGATGAATATAACATGTATATGTTATTACTTTGGGATTTGACGTGTATCGATTATATATATTTTTTATTCATTCCAATTAATTGATTGATATTGAGATGAAGATGAAATTTAGTGGTTGAAATAGATCATTGAGTTATATTTAATTTTGTACAAGATGGCATTGTATGTATAGGGTGGTATTGTTTTTACAGGGTGGTATTGAATCAATATTATTTAAAACATTTATGTCATTTTAAAAAAAAAAAAAATTGACATAACTTATTACACATTTATGTCACTTTTATCAAGTATTTATGTCACTTTTAAAGTTTTTATGTCACTTTTAAAGTATTTATGTCACTTATAAGACTTTGATGTAATAATTTTGTATGGTATTTATGTCACTTTTTTTTTTTTTTTACTTTTATGTCATTTTAGGTTAAAAGCGACATAAATAAAATGATATTTATGTCACTTTTAAGTATTTATGTCACTTTTTATTAACATATGTTTTGGTTTTATGAAACATTTATGTCACTTTTGTAAAACAAGTATGTCACTTTTAAAAACATTTATGTCGCCCTCATTTATATCACTTTTTACTGAAAAAAAAGGTGACATAAATACCTATTTATGTCACTTTTTAAGTGACATAAAAAGCATTTTTCCTTGTAGTGTATGTTTGTTAACACTCCATTAAAAGTTACTTCTCTAGAGACAGGGTGTTGGTCTCTTGGTGTAACAACCCACCTCCCCATCTAGCAACCATATTGTCCGCTTTGCACCTAAACACAAAGAACTTCCCAGGGGGTCACCCATCCCTGGTACTGCTCTGCCAGCAGCACGCTTAACTGTGGAGTTCTTTCGTGTTTAACTCCCTCATGGTTTTAAAAGGCCTTGTTAAGGTATCAGAGCTTACGCAGCCTACCCCTCTCCAATATTGTCCTCTTTTGGTGCCTACCAGGTTTCGAACACTGGCGCTTGCCCTCAAGGTTTTGTTCCTTCACCACTCAGGCAAGGAGGCCTTGTTGCATATAGAGGGGTGATTAATCCTTATAAACTAGTCCATGAACTTCACCCCATGCGATGTGGGACAAGCCCCCACACCCGAACTCACCTCATCCATCTTGGCCATCCTATCTCAGGAATATTGGCTCTTGGTCATCACACTTGCAATCGCATAGCTCTCAGTTGTTGCCCTTAATATGACACCGCTGTTTTGTGTTGTCCTTTTCTTTTCACGGTTTCTTGTATGATACCTCACTCCATTGACAATATATCCAGTTAATTTGTTGCCAACTTTTGAGGACCTAACGCAACACCTTAATTTGGTGTGATAATTGTACGCTACCTGTCGCATGCAACTTTGTAACCTATTAAACAACAACCTTATTTTAGTATCAGCTGCTAAGACATTATAACCCCAAAAATTAAGTTTAAACTTAAAACTATTATTTATAGTTGTCGTATAACTCACATGATCTTTGAACCATGTGTGAAATGTATTGTTGTGCAATCGATACATATCATGTGACCTAGGTCGTCGCATGCTTCTTCTAATTGACTTACGATATTCCCTGCATTTACATGACAATAAATTAATTATTTTTTTTTATGTAAGCCTAATTTTTTTTTTTTTTATTAAAAGACACTATTATCTTACTCTCAAAATGGGGAAACCACATCCGTGTTGACTAGTACATAGCGATGTGCTTGTGCCAATGTAATGTCATCGAGTAGAAACGACCTCCCTTCACCTAAAGGACGCACAGGTGATTGACAAGTGGAGTTGTCACCACCATCATAGTTTCGTATAGGTCGGCTAAACTTAGTTTCAAAATCATGCAGGTATCTCGAACAGAACGTTAGACATTCTTCTGCCAAATATCCTTCGGCTATTGAACCCTCTGGACAACTTCTATTGCGCACATAAGATTTCAAAGTGCCGAGGTAGCTGTAATGGACAAAATTACTAACCTGAGTTCATATAGTAGGACTAAGATTAAAACAAAAGAGTAAAAATGAAGCCTAAACTGGCGAATTACCTCTCAATTGGGTACATCCAGCGAAAGGCTGCTAGTCCAGCTATTTTAGCCTCTTCTGCTAAATGAATGAGCAAATGTTCCATTATATCAAAAAAGGATGGTGGAAATATCATCTCAAGATGGAAAAGAGTAAGCTGAATACGAGATTGAAGACGATCTAAATCTGGTGCATGTAATACTTTTGAACATAATTGCCTAAGAAATTGCACACTTCTATCAAAGGTTTTGCAACATTCTGAGGCAGTACTTTTCGTGTAGCTAAAGGAAGTAATTGTTACATCAACATATGGTTGTCATGGCTTTTAAGTCCCGATAAGGTACGTTGTTTCATGTTAACACGCTGTGAAATATTTGATGCATATCCATCTGGTACTTTTACCTTCTTCAACACCTTACATAGTATTCCTTTCTCTTAAGTGTCTAGTGTAAAAGATGCGGGAGATACATATGTTCTATTATTACGCTACTGAGGATGCAGTGCCTCTCGAATACCTATATCTACTAGGTCAAGTTGGGGATTCAAATTTTCCTTCCCTCTGCCTTCAATGTTTAACAATGTCCAAAGTACATTTTCACAAACATTCTTCTCAATGTGCATAACATCAAGATTGTGACGAATAAGATTATCCTTCCAATATGGTAGTTCAAAAAATATACTTTTCTTCTTCCAATTATGTTGATTTGTGTTGTCAGGAACATTTGTCTCATTACTTCTCCTGTTTTTCATTGGTTGTTCCTTTCCAAATTTATTCACCACATTTTCTGACTCTAACTAATGCAAAATATCAACACCAGATAGACAAAGATTCCTATTCTCTAACTCGATAGTGCCATCAAAAGAAGCAAAATCAGTTTGAAACTTATGCTCATGATCCAACCATCTACGATGGCCCATATAACAATACTTCCTCCCTTTCTTTAACCAACGTGAACGAGTCTCCTTGTTACGACAAGGACAAGCCAATTTACCTTTTGTACTCCATCCTGATAAGTTGGCATATCTAGAAAAGTCACTAATTGTCCACATTAATGATGTATGCATTCGAAACATCTGGTTACTTGCAGCATCGTAAGTGTTTATACCTACACTCCATAATTCTTTTAGCTCATCAATCAAAGGACGCAAATATACATCAATATCATTTCCAGGAGCAAGGGGACCATCTACAAGTAACGTCAACATAATATATGGTTGCTTCATGCGTAATCACAGTGGCAAGGTATATGTCACAAGCAAAACAGGCCACGTGTTGTGACTAACACTCATTGTTATGAAAGGATTAAAGCCATCAGAGGCTAAGCCAAGTCTAACATTACGAGGCTCTACACCAAATTGTGGGTACATATTGTCAAAAAATTTCCAAGCTAGGGAATCAGCAGGATGCATTAACATTCCATCATTATTTCGGCCATTTGCATGCAGTGTCGCTGTTTTTGATGTCATAAACAATCGTTATAGCCTTGGAATCAAAGGAAAGTATCTTAACAATTTGGTAGGAACTTTGTGCTTGCTATCAGAAGCTTCATCTACATCATCACTAGATTGTTTATATCTTGGGGCATGACAATTATCACATTCTGTAAGGTTCTCTGTCCCCTCCCAGTATATCATACAATCATTAGGGCACACACATATCTTCCTATAATCGAGGCCTAACTAGGAAATGATTTTTTTCGTTACATAAAACAAAACCGGTAATGTTTCACCCTCTGGAAATGCTTTTTTAGTAGTTCAAGCAACATTGTGAAAGAACGGTTGCTCCACCCACCAATGCACTTGATATGCAACAAGTGGACAATGAAGGAAAGTGTGGAAAATGTTCTACATCTTGGGTATAGCTCCTGCTCTGATTCTTTGACCAACTTGAAAAACTTATCAGTTTGTTCATTAGGACCTTCTGTATATTGTTGTGCTACACCCTCAACTGCTTCACGAACTGGACTAGGTGGTAGTACTCCAAATGCGTCATATAACATATCTTGCATTGCATCGCCTACAATGGGTTCATTAGCAATCGTTGAAGATGGGTAATATTCCCCATGAAAAATCCAACAAATGTAATTTTCTAAGAACCCATCTACGATTATATGGTCTATGATATCATCTTTTTTAACATATTTTATGTTGCGACAATTCTTGCATGGACACAATATTTTGGTGTCATTTGGCTTATTATCACATGCGAACTTCACAAACTCGTCTGCCCCTCTCTCATATCCTGGGTCTACTCTGTTCTGAATGTTAATCCAACTTTTATCCATAAATGTCTTTACTCAACATAGCCGCAATGAGTGTTGTACCTAATAACTTAACATATACCACATAATCAAATAAAATAAAGGCATTTACAAAAGATGATGATTTCCACAAACTTGGTAGGAAAGACCATTCCCAAATATATTTTTGCTAACTAGAAACCTCAAGTATCAAGGAGAAAAAATCAATTATCTACAAAAAAAAAAATTCTTCAAAAGGGTACAAAGGCTAAGTTCTAATGTTAACGCAAAATAGGGGGACAAAAACACAATTTCAACCAAGAGATGAATACTAAGTGTAGCTTTTCTTCAAGACCTATGTCCAGCTATAATCCTCTACAAAGCAAGCTTAGGCGGTAACCTAAAGCTCCCAAAAATTAAAGAGTGCATTTTTGCTCACACATTGCTCACCTAAGCCATTCATTGGCTAGGTGAGTGGGATCCATCACTTTTAATGGGATAAATTAATGGAATAAAGTGGTGGATCCCACTCACCTAGCCAATGAATGGTTTGGGTGAGCAATGTGTGAGCAAAAATGGGGTGAGCAAAAATGCATTCAAAATTAATGACCCAATCATTTTTTTATAGTGTAGTTATATTACCTTCCATTAAAAAAAATCAATATTGCCTTAAAAAAATGCCCTTATTTATAATTCATAAATAAATGGTGAGCAATTTTGGGGTGAGCAAAACTACACTCATATATATATATATATATATATATATTCACCCATATCAACAATACAGAAAGCAAAGTAAAATTCTTCCACCACAAACTGTTCATATGAATTTGACTCTACAATGCGAAATCCCTCAGTGATCTAAACATTAAACAATTGTTTTCTTAGTTGAAGAATAATTATTATTTATTGGTAACAATTACTCACGATTGTTTAACCCTCTTTTTTTCTTTTTCTATGAAACTTAGTATAGAGGCCTCATTTTTAAGGCCCCTTTGAAAGTTTGCTTGAGGCCTCAGACAATTTTTGTCATCTCAGGGCTGGCCCTGAGATCATACTACACACATAGGAATGGGGAGTATGGAAGTAGTTTGGGAATAGGAGGTGTAAGACATATATGTGTAGGCCAAACAAGACATCCCACAAACCAAATCAAGAAAAAACGAGAGCAACAACAAACTAAGCACAACCATACAATCACAATGAACCACTATATGCGCAGAATATAAAACTTCTCACAAGAAGCCTAAGCCAGCATCAATACCCAACTTACAAGCATTTTTAAGATCGAAAAAAACATAATAGAACCCCTCAAATATGACACTAGAGGTGTTTGATACAAATAAAACTACTATAGTGTACATTGTACCATAAAGGAATCCTCAAATTTATAAATTAAAAAAAAAGAAAAAAAAAAAAGAATTGATGTCATTGTTAGCAAAATGGCCCGCAAACAACAAATAGAAGATTGGGGTCTAAAAATTTACTAAAACTTGCAACATTTGAAATTCCAATGCCTTTAAAGAAGTTAGAGAGATGTTTCACATTAAAAAATAAAGAAGGTAGAGAGATGTTGAGAAACAAAATGGGAAGAGAGAGAGAGAGAGAGAGAGAGAGAGAGAGAGAGTATTCAAGGGATTTGTGGAATGCATGAATAAGGTTGGCTGTGGTGATAAGAAAGACTGTCACTAACATGGTGAATACCAATGAGGTAGTACCTTTATGCACTTCTTTACAACTTTTCATGTTGTAACCATCTGTTTGCTATGATTTTGAGTGTAAAGCAAAATTATGAATCAAAGCTTGATTCTTCATATTAGAGAAGAGAGAGAGTGTGGACACACGAAATTCCACTCCTTGTTTGTTTGAAATTGTTTTGAAAGGAAAGGAAAAGGTCTGTTGAAAACAGATACAAAGTCACCACTTGGTCTTTAAGGAACCAAGAAACCTAATTTGACTCACCCAAATGGATAAAGGACACCGGCCCTTCATAACCAAAGAACTCGGATCGGGGTTTTGGTACGAGAGAGAAAGGAGCCTTTGTCACGACTAAAACACCCTCAACTCACCCCGTCTCACGACGAGCCTCAATTAGCATCCAAATAATCATCTTATACTATGTATGGTTTGACAATTAATACTATGATAGTATATTACATTACATAAAAATCTTAAAATGGAAGATCAAAAGATAAGATATCATTAATAAGATTAAGCCAAATATCACACAATGCAAAGTAAAAGATCACACAAACAAACCTAGAAAAAATCGTCTAATCACGTATTAAGTAATAAAGTCTTCCTAATCTAAGGGGACATGAATTGTTCATGAGATAAATAATCAAAGAAGTCAAATACGCTTAGCAAGCTAGGATGATGCATGTTAATCTTTGAGAAAAGAAGACTTCTCAATCACTGGGACGGATGAAAAAGGAAGATTAGATCGAGGAGAAGCATGAATGTATGATCAAGTTCATTCCTTATAATCTCCTTAGATTAGGAGTCACAAAAACTCCAAATCTTGCATGGATGCAATATATGATCCTAGAATGTGCAAAGGTTGTAGTGTGTTTGTGTACATGGACTTTCTAAAGTGACTTAGAAGTCTAGAGTATGCATGATTGCATGAAGAAAATCATCATAGGATATATACAAATGTAGTATGTACTACTTCCTAAGATATGAACTAATTTGGAGTATATATAAGCATCAAATCAAAAAATGAAAGTAAAAGAATGCTTGCTGTGAATAGTGGACAGAACAGTGACATGATCTTGTGGAAAATGGAAAGTAGGGTTAGGAATGTTTTAAATGTATGATTTTTTTTATGGAGATCATTATTATTGTATTTAGAACACAAATCAAAAAGCCAATCCTCAATAACTATTACAGATTGAGAGAAATCATATAAACAATAGAGGTTACTCAGAAACAAAGTCCGTACTGTCGACTGAAATGTTGAAAAATCTTAGAAAATGAAAACAAAAGATCTAGAGGCCCATATTATACAGAGAGTTTCCTAAGACACTGAAGTTCAATATAAAAATGAGTTGGGACCATACCTTTTGGAAAAGTGTTTTGTAAAACAAGTTGAAAGTCAACCAAGCTGCTGTGACAGCAAAAATAGAATATCTGGAGAGAATGTTTGGGTCCAAATGGACCACTTCCAAGTATTTCCAAGTCAAACCAAAAATCATGGGTGTTCGTTAATGAGTTAAGAAGACTTTCCTTGTGGTCTCATGTTAATACTTTGAGTGTTGAGTCCTAAAGAAATCTTTGAACTCAGATTGTTCACTGTTTTGAAGATTTTGGGAAAAACTAGGGTCTTATTCTTTGAAATCAAAATGAGGGGTTTAAGAGGGGTTTTGAAATAGAGGTTTTAAAAGTATATTTTTAGCACTTAAATGGAGATTATGACCACTTGAAATATCAACATTTGAACCCATATCAAGAACCTCCAAGATTGTTGGAGACATTGTTTTCATTTTTTGCATAACTTTAAGAATACTTTGGAAGTATTGAAGTTGGAATCATCATCTATCAAACATGTTTTTGAGGTCAAGAGAGTAATCCATAAGGATTCACTCACCTCAAACTTCATGTCATCACTTAGATGATGATGAACTAGTAAGTAAACAAAGAAAAATCAAATTGAAATGAGGTGAAGAGAGATGAACATTCACATAAACAAGCAAGTAATTGCAATCAAATGATGGTGATTAATGTGATTTTGGACTTGTAGCTTGGTGTTTCACTCATAGATATTGACATTTGGACATAGAAGTAGCTTCCTAACTCAAGATTGCTAAAAAATTATGGTTGAGAAAGACTTGAATGTGAAATATAAGAGGGGTAATGGAAGAAAACAAGATTGAAACTCACTTTCTTAAAGAAAATCAGTGGGAGAAGCTCCATTTTCTTCTTCTAGACCTATCTCTATCTCTCTTTCTCTCTACAACTTCACTAAACTTTGCACTTGGACTCCCCCCCCCCCAAAATGAAGAACATATAGGCCAATTCGGGGTGGTTTTGGGATTTAGAAAGTGCTCCCATTGGTCCTAAACATCTGTGAACATAAAACTACATCGTTTTGGTCTTCAATTATTCAATTTGGACCCCCAAAATAAATTACAAAAATGGACTCTGCAGGGGTCGAGTGCCGCCGCGGCAGTGGCCCAGTGCTGCCACGACACTGCTCCTCAGATGCCCAGAAAATTACATTTAGGTCCTCAGAGGTTCCGGTATTCTCGAAAATGCCCTATTTTGTCCAAGTTCACAAAAAATGCGTATGAACTCCAAACTGAGGTTGTGATATACCATTAGAAAGGTAATGGAGTCTACTTTACATATAAAAAAAATAGTTCGGAGATAGGTCACTGTGAAAAGTTTTGCGGTATTCGCGATAAAAGCCGATTTAATCGTCTTTTTTTACCTTCGAAAATTCATAATAAATTCGTTTCAAGTCCAGGAATTATGTGCGATATACCGTTGGAAAGCTATTGACCTCTAATATTTATGAAAAATATATAATACTCCGGTTTTAAAGTCAACTTTTGGTCAAACTGATCAAACATGGGATTCTCGAGAAGTTCTGGAACCTCTAGGAGCTCCCAGGAGCTGACCTTATCATCCGATTTCCTTTTAAAACTCGTTCTAGTACTTTCCACATGATCTAGAATGATCTTGGAACTTTTCGACGAATTTGGACGATTTCGATCAAACCTTGGTCAAACTCGTCAACGGGGACTTTTCGGGAATTTTTTAGACTTCCGGGGGTCTCCGGGAGCCAACGATTTCTTCTGATTTTGCTTGAAAACTTAATTTTAGTACTTTTTATGACGTAGCATGTTTCCAGAACTTTCGGTCCAAATTTGGGAGTGTTTGGGCTTTCAGGGGCATTTCGGTCATTTGTACCACTTTCTGAGCATTTTGAGAGATAGAACTAACTTCCGGGAGTCCTTTTGAGTCTTTTTGATCATTGTGAACCACCAAGCTATGGGTCTCCTAAATCTGATAGTCGACAAAATGGGGTGTCTACAGTTTGCCCCTCTTTGGCATGAACTTGCGAGGCAACGCATGTCGCAAACGAGTGCCAAAGCTTCGAAGAGACAGGTCTTTTTGGAGGCTATAGATTTAGGATAAAAGCGTTACAAAGGATGTTATGATGAAAACATGATGTTGTGGTTAGTGTTGGTCGTGCTTTGAGTGAGCTGCCTACATATCCCAAGGGGAATCAGACCAGGATGTAGTTTAGGGCACAAAGGAGCAAATCACACATGTATAATAAGACAAGCGGATGCTATGCTATGCTATGAGGATGATATGCAATGCGTGGATGTGATATGAATTGTGTCCTGAGTCTTATCATGCCTAGTATTCTGATCCTAGTATGAGTTGGTACTGTGGGGTGTGTGTCACTCCGAGTGGACTTATATCGTGCTAGTGTTTCTAACTGTGATGTAGTTATTGACCCGATTAGGGACACCAAGGTTTGAAGACTCTGGGTCTTGGAGCAAACTTCTGAATTTTGGAAAGTGTGCTTCACAAGCGAATGTAATCGGATGTGGGGTCCCTGAGGTCGTTAATCAAAGATAAAGTTTGAAAGATAACCGACGGACATGGAAGCCCTGGACACAGAAACCCTAAGAATTCAAGTGATGGACATGAAAACCAGAGATGTCAAGAGGCGGACATGGAAGCGCCATTAATGGACATAGAAGTCCAAGATTTTGAACGAGAATGATGAACACAACATATTTTGAATGAGAGTGATGGTAAACTAATGATGATTAATGGACTGACAATTTATGAATCGAGATAACGAGTAGACAGTGAACTACTGTAACTATCATGGATTGGACTGATAATGTACGAATCGAGATGACGAGTCGACAGTGAACTACTATGACTGTCAGGATTAAACTGATGATGTACTAATCAAGATAAATAGTCGACAGTGATCTACTATGACTGTCATGGATTGAACTGACGATGTACGAATCAAGATGACGAGTCGATAGTGAACTACTATGACTGTCAGGATTGAACTGATGATGTACTAATCGAGATGATGAGTTGATAGTGATCTACTATGACAGTCATGGATTGAACTGACGATGTACAAATCGAGATGATGAGTCGACAGTGAACTACTGTGACTGTCATGGATTGAACTGACGATGTACAAATCGAGATGAAGACTCGACAGTGAACTAATGTGACTGTCATGGATTAAACTGATGATGTACTAATCGAGAAGACGAGTCGATAGTGAACTATTGTGACTGTCATGTATTGAACTAACGATGTACGAATCGAGATGACGAGTCGACAGTGAACTACTGTGACTGTCATGGATTGAACTGACGATGAACGAATCGAGATGACGAGTCGACAGTGAACTACTATGACTGTCATGGATTGAACTGACGATGTACAAATCTAGAAGACGAGTCGATAGTGAACTACTGTGACTGTCATGGATTGAACTGACGATATACGAATCGAGATGACAAGTCGACAGTGAACTACTGTAATTGTCATGGATTGAACTGACGATATACAAATCGAGATGACGAGTCGATAGTGAACTACTGTGATTGTCATGGATTGAACTGACGATGTACGAATCCAGAAGACGAGTCGACAGTGAACTACTGTGATTGTCATGGATTGAACTGACGATGTACGAATCAAGATGACGAGTCGATAGTGAACTACTATGACTATCATGGATTGGACCAATGATTGGAATAACCGTGATCAAAAGAATTGACGATGTACGAATCAATACGATTGCTGGGGATTAAACTGAATTTGCTAGGGATGAAGTGACTCTTTTAAGAGCCCATGGAGTAAGTGATTGTACTAAAGATGAACTGAACTTGTTGGAGGAAAAATGTCTCTTCTGTGGATAAGGCTGTTAGGAGTGAACTAATTATGTAGGGAAGGTGACGACCCTTTCTGAGATGAAAATGGTTTCTTCTGAGGAGCAAATGTGGTTTTGATTGGGATACACCACATTTGTTCAGGACACTTTTCTGGAGATGAACTAGCTCTGTTGGGAATGACTTTGTTGGGGATGAGAAGATTCGACTGGGGAAAGAATGGTTGCACTGCGAATAGAGCAAATCCGCTGGGGATGAAGGAAATTTGTGACATGATTTTGGTTTGGTTGCTTAGGAACTGGAAGAAGATTGCCAGTGGATCTTACAGACTAACTTATGACTGCCACTAATGCTTAAGATTCTTGGGGAACTTATCATGTTGCAGCCTTAACAAGTGCAGTAATGGTGTTTCGAACTTCTGCTTATATCCACCTGTTTTATAATTAGGAATCACTTTAAACCCACACATTTGAGACTGTTAGGACAAATGGACTTGACAGTAACAATGATGACAAGGAAAGTTGGATTGGTTTGTATGAACCTTGAACTCTGATACAGTTTTGATCAGATTATTATTGACTCAACCAAAAAAGGATTGACTCAACAGAAGTAATGACATAAAGTGCCGAAATTAGTATAATTGAATGTGTCTTTGTCATAAACGATGTACCACTCATCTTTTATGTTCACTCTTTATCTTAATATGATAGCACTTTGCTGATAAATCTGGTTTTTGAAAATTCCTCCCTATTGATCTAATCAATTCTCTACTTATCCCAAGAAGTGCTTGGAATTAGTGCCTTAGCTTTTAGAATAAAAAATGCTCTATTTCAAAATTTTCAAAACAAGCTTGGTGACTTGAAAACTTGCCCTTTGTGTGAAGGGATCGTGTTAGGCAAATGGAGTTTGCCCCTAGTTTGAGGTGTAGGAAGTGGAATTCATAGGCAATCGAGGTGGGTGACCGAAGTTTGCCCCTAGTTTAGATGATGGTTTATTGGAGGTTCTGGGCAAACAAGGTAGGTGACCGAAGTTTGCCCCTTGTATGAAGGGTAGATAGTAAAATTCAGGCAAACAAAGCGAGTAGCCGAAGTTTGCCCCTAGTGTGGAAGGTGATTTTTGGCTTGAGGCAAGGACCGTGACTTTAATCTCTCATATGCTCATAACTTTTAGCACTGGTGAAGTGACCTAGTGAGCTATTTTCTCTCTTTTGTTATTGCTCACTCTAGATTTAGCTCTAATTTTTTGCCTAAGCGTCCTTTCAGATTTTCGACCTAGTGAGCCATCCTTCTTTTCTTTTTGAAAGTCTGCCTACGTACCCCCAAGTGGGGATCAGGTCCAACGTATCGGGCCAAGGCTTTGAAAAAAGGAGGCGGTTGATTATGATGGTGTCGACTGAACCGATGTGGTTGCCTACGTATCCTCGAGTGGGAATCAGGTCAAGCGTAGTTCAAGGCGAGGGTTGAAAGAAGAGGGGTTGATTATGGTAGTGTCGACCGAACTGATGCAGTTGCCTACGTATCCCCAAGTGGGAATCAGGTCGAGCATAGTTCAAGGCGAGGCTTGAAAAAAGAGGGGTTGATTATGGTAGTGTCGACCGAACCGATGCAGTTGCCTACGTATCCCCAAGTGGGAATCAGGTCGAGCGTAGTTCAAGGTAAGGCTTTAAAAGAAATTGGTTGAGGGTTTTTCAAACCAATCGTCAAAGAAGTTCAAACTTAGCTCACCTGTGGTAGCCTTGAATAAGAAGATTCAGTTTCGGTCTCCCTTTCTTCTTTTCTTTTCTTTTCTTTTTTTTCTTATCTTTTTGAGGATTGATCCTTTTCACTTTCGTCTAGCCAGTCAGTTTTACTTTTCATGTAGTTGATCCTTGTGAGATCTTCGATCGCAATCTCGAAATTACATAGTGTGCATGTCAGCTCTCAGAATTTGTTTATGGTCGTTCCGAGCCTTTTGGCATATAATCTAAGCACATTTTCATGATGTACCTTGAAGTGTACAAATCTCTGCATTACCAAAATTTTCTTTCTTTCATTTTCTCCATCATTTTGACTATCTAGGGTCAGATCTCAGAAATCAATACCTTTCAGCTCTAACTTTTGCCTAGGTTCCCTTTCGGGTTTTCAACATAGCGAGCATTTATCTTTTTCCTCTTTTTTTTTCTTTTTTTTTTGAAAGTGGAGATGAAACTCACTGAAATGTTTGTCTACCATCAAGGACCAAGTCTGAACAGATTCGCATGGCTATCAATTGGGTTGGGCTCAAGGCTTTGAAATGGTAAAAAAAGGGTGTTGGGCAAGCCCCAAGTCAGTTTCAATCATGTCTTTTCAAGATTGAGGCAAGAGCATCTTTAAATTCTTAAAGTAAGACTAATCAATTCTTAGCTCTTCATCGGTGTCAGCATGAAATCAAATTTTTCCTTTCAGGATTCTTTTTTTGTTTTGTTGCAGAAAAATTATTAACAGAGTAATATCCATGGTAATTTGAAAAGTGACACTTCAGTTTAGTGATTCATGCATTTATAACTAGGCACATTAGATTATGGCAATTTGAGATTTCATTCCATCAGAAGAGAAGGATTACATTGGTATAAACTCGACTGAACTTGAAAATAGATAGACTTGACCACAAGACTAAACTTGAAATAGACTCAAAACATAGAATAGACTCGATTAGACTTGACCTGGTCTCAAATGGAGTGTCTTTGCAACCCATTTATTATTCTTATTCTATTTTTTAGCAGAAGTTCCAGACACCATCACTTTACTGCGTAGCTTCAACATTCATTGGCATCATCAAAAGGGACCACTCGAGCAGTTGATCCAAGCCAAGATAGTGGATAGGATTAGGATGGGGTACATCCTCTATGAGGTTCTGAATGTCATGGCGGAGGTGGATGCATTGATTAGTGGCATGGCCTAGATTTTGGTGGTAAGCACATCGTAGGCTAATGTTGTAGTGGGAGGGTATGGGATCCGGTAGTGGCTTATGAGAGAGGAGCTGTAGGTGGCCCTTTCTGAGTAGGTGGTCCAAGTCTGTGGAAAGGGGAACATCGAGTTTGGAGAATTCGCAAGGGCCTTTTGGGAGATTTGGAAGAATAGACTGATATGGACAGAGAGGGTAGTCCATTGGTTGGTTACTAAGCGCACTGACATTTGAGGAGGCCAAGGGAAGTTGGGTCTCTTGGACTGGTGATGGGGTTCATCATTCTTGAACTTTTCTTCTCTGATGGCATCCTCTATTCTGGTGCCTATTTCAAATAATTCTTCAAATGTTGAGATGGACTGGTAGAATAGTTTGTCGTGGTACACTGGTTGCATGTTCTTGACCAGCATACGTACTTGCTCTTTCTCAACAGGTTTGTGGATCATTTGGGCCACTTTATTCCTCCATCTGCTCAAGAACACAACAAAGGACTCATTGATGTTCTGCTTGGTCATCTCTAGGTCCTGGATGGGGTGACATAAAACTCTTGGTTGTAAGAGTAGTAATCAATAAAAGTTCTAGCAACATCTTACCAGACTCAGGTCTTGGAGGCTTCAAGAGTTAGGAACTAGGACAGTGCGGCATTCTTGCGGGTTTGAGGGAATAGCATAACTATGTGCTCATGAGTGCATCCCATAGATTGGAAGATGTTCATGCACAACTTGATGTGACTTTTTGGGTTCCCGGTGCCATTGAAGTGATCAATTTCTGGCATTTTGAAGTTTTCAGGCAGTTTCACTTTGATGGGTTCGAACAGGCCTTCTAGATCTAGCATATAATTGTTAACCCCCTTGCTCTTTCTTAGCACACTTTCCAGCTTGTCTACTTTAACCATCTTTTCTTGAAACTTTTTCTCATATGCAGGTGGCGGGACCCCATAAAACCATTCTTCTTCCCCGTTATTCTTATGTACAATAACGGGAGGTGGTACAAACCCAGGTGATGGTAGTGGTGGTGGTGGTGGCATGAACCCTACTGGTAGTGGTGGGAACCCATGTGGGTACTGTGGCTACTGCTGTTTCAGTTCTTCCATGAAACTCAAAACTTGGGCCATGCGATCAGATTGCTAGCTTATGGTTGCTCCCAACTCAGTGACTTTGTTTTCTAATTCTTCCTGATTCATGTTGGAATGACTTAGCGGGCTAATTCTGACCAAATGATTGTTCGAACTTCTGACTCAGGACGAGGATCCCAGTTGCTGACTTCGAGAATCTATATTGACCTACAGATTCGAGAGGAGGGGTGTTTCAGATTCTGATAGTAATGACTAGACAAACAATGACAGTGATGTTAATGAAGATGGACTGACTTATGTACAGACTGACTGAGACAGTGTGTGCAGACTGATGAGAATGGTGCATGCACATGAGACAAGCATGCGGATGCAAGCCCTAATCTATATGATGCTCTTATTTATAACAGATAGTAGTTAAACAAGTAAGGTCCTAGCCATATAGAGTGTGCTAACCTTACTTTCCAGTTTAATCACCAAGGGATAACAGGGATTTTTGGGATATTTCAGGAGGTTTGGACAGAGTTTCTGGGAGAAATAGGGATTTGGATAGAAGTTATGGGAGTTTCTAGGAGAGATAGGGATTTCTGGTTGATTTGGACTGAACTTCTGGGAGAAACTAGTATTTTGGGTATTTCTGAGAAATATGGATAGAGTTTCTAGGATAAACAAGTATATCTAGGCATTTCTGGGTGATTTGGGTAGAGTTTCTTGGAGAAACAAGGACTTTGGATATTTCTAGGAAATTTTGATAGAGTTTCTGGGAGAAACAAGTATATTTGGGTGAGTCGGACAGAGTTTCTGGGAGAAACAAGTATATCGGAGTTTCTAAGAGAAACTGAGGTTTCTGGGTATTCTGGGGGAAGCAAGAATATCTAGGTAATTCAGACAGAGTATCTGGGGGGACACAAGTATATCGGAGTTTCTGGAAGAATCTGAGATTTCTGGGTAATCTGGGGAGAAATAGGGATTTCTAGGAAATCTGGGTGATTCGGACAGAGTTTTTAAGAGAAATAGGGATATCCTGATGAGTTGGGCAGAGTTTCTGGAAGAAATAAGGATATATGACGAGAACAGGTGATGATGGTGATCATACTGTCTAGCAAGTTTTCATACTCCTATGTCTTAGGACCAACAAACAAGGTTTGCGGTGTATATCTTTGTAAACATAGAGTAGACATCCTTGTCATGGTGCCTAGGCATGTCAACTCAATGTAATCACATACGAGTGATTGCCTTAGGAATCATAAGAAAAAGGTTATGTTCTATGCCACATAAGCGTCTACACTGCGCAGGTAATCCCACCAGGGCATACAACAGTTATATCAAATTGTCCTATCTGAAAAGATAAATGAACAGTCCTATGAAAGGTTCTATAGGAATCTATATGCAAAGGCTAGGTTTAGTCAAAGAGGGTCCGTTGATGAGAGTTCCAATATACCATCAAAGAGACAGTACAGAGGTTTTTACTCTTTTTGATATACCTTGGAAGGTACAGTATCAACGGTGACTTATGCCTTGGCACAGCAAGACCTGAACAATGTCAGCGCCGCGTTTCAGACACAGTCGGAGAGGAAAATGCAGAAGTGTAATGCAGTGAACCAGACACAGTTAAAAGATGATTTTAAGCATGCTTCTTATGAGACAAACCTCTGTATTATTTTGTTTTGAAAATAAATATCCCCAGTGGAGTCGCCATATTGTGGACACGCATTGTGGACACGCAGCCTCCGTGAGCCTACCCCCGGTTTCTTGTTTTCGGGGTTTCGGAATTGATTTTCCTTTAGTTTTGAAACAAAGTTGATTTGAAGAAAAGAAGGTCTGTTGAAAACAGATACAGAGTCGCCACTTGGTCTTTAAGGAACCAAGAAACCTAATTTGACTCACCCAAATGGATAAAGGGCACCGGCCATTCATAACCAAAGAACTTGGCTCCGGGTTTTGGTACGAGAGAGGACGGAGCCTTTGTAATGACTAAAACACTCTCAACTCACCCTATCTCTCGAAGGACCTCAATTAGCATCCAAATAATCACCTTATACTATGTTTGGTTCGATAATTAATACTATGATAGTATATTATATCTCATAAGAATCTTGAAATGGAAGATCAGAAGGTAAGATATCATTCATAAGATCTAAGCCAAATATCACACAATGCGAAAGTGAAAGATCGCACAAACAAAACTAGGAAAAATCGTCTAATCATGTATCAAGTAATCAAGTTTTCCTAATCTAAGAAGGAACATGGATTGTTCTTGAAACAAATAACCAAAGAAGTCAAATATGCTTAGCAAGCTAGGATGATGTATGTTAATCTTTGAGAAAAGAAGACCTCTCAATCTCTGGGATGGATGAGAAAGGAAGATTAGATCGAAGGGAAGCATGAACGTATGATCAAGTTTATTCCTTATAATCTCCTTAGATTAGGAGTCACAAAACTCCAAATCTTGCATGGATGCAATATATGATCCTAGAATGTGCAAAGGTTGTAGTATGTTTGTGTACATGGACTTTTTAAAGTGACTTAGAAGTCTAGAGTATGCATGATTGCATGAAGAAAATCATCATAGGATATATACAAATGTAGTATGGACTACTTCCTAAGATATGAACTAATTTGGAGTGTATATAAGCATCAAATCAAAGAATGAAAGTAAAAGAATGCTTGCTGTGAATAGTGGACAGAACAGTGACTTAATCTTGTGGAAAATGGAAAGTAGGGTTAGGAATGTTTTCAATACATAATTGTTTATGGAGATCATTCTTATTGTGTCTAGAACATAAATCAAAAAGCCAATTCTCAATAACTATTACATATTGAGAGAAATCATATAAACAATAGAGGTTACTCAGAAACAGAGTCCGTACTGTTGACTGAAATATTGAAAAATCTTTGAAAATGAAAACAAAAGATCTAGAGGCCCATATTATACAGAACGTTTTCTAAGATATTGAAGTCAAATGGAAAAATGAGTTGGGGCCATTCCTTTTGGAAAAGTTTTCTATAAAACAAGTTGAAAGTCAACCAAGCTGCTGTGACAACAAAAATAGAATATCTGGAGAGAATGTTTGGGTCCATATGGACCACTTCCAAGTATTTCCAAGTCAAACCAAAAATCATGGATGTTCTCTAATGAGTTAAGAATACTTTACAAGTGGTCTCATGTTAATACTTTGAGTATTGAGTCCTAGAAAAATCTTTGAACTCAGATTGTTCACTATTTTGAAGATTTTGGGAAGAACTAGGATCTTATTCTTTGAAACCAAAATGAGGGGTTTAAGAGGGGTTTTGAAATAGAGGTTTTAAAAGTATATTTTCAGCATATTTTCAGCACTTAAATGGAGATTATGACCACTTGAAATATCAACATTTGAACCCATATCAAGAACCTCCAAGATTGTTGGAGACACTGTTTTCATTTTTTGCATAACTTCAAGAATACTTTAGAAGTATTGAAGTTGGAATCATCATCTATCAAACATGTTTTTGAGGTCAAGAGCTACTATCCATAAGGATTCACTCACCTCAAACTTCATGTCATTACTTATATGATGATAAACTAGTAAGTAAACAAAGAAAAATCAACAAGAAATGAGGTGAAGAGAGATGAACATTCATATAAACAAGCAAGTAATAGCAATCAATAGATGGTGATCAATGTGATTTTGGACTTGTAGCTTGGTGTTTCACTCATAGATATTGACATTTGGACATGGAAGTAGCTTCCTAACTCAAGATTGCTCAAAAATGGTGGTTGGGAAAGACTTGAATGTGAAATATAAGAGGGGTAATGGAAGAAAACAAGATTGAAGCTCACTTTCTTAAAGAAAATCAATGGGAGAAGCTCACTTTCCTTCTTCTAAACCTATCTCTATCTCTCTTTCTCTCTACAAATTCTATGAACTTTGGACTTGGATCCCCCCAAAATGAAGAGCAAAGGAGGGGTTTATATAGGACAATTTGGGGTGATTTTGGCATTTAGAAAGTGCTCACATTGGTCCTAAACATCTGTGAACATAAAACTACATCGTTTTGGTCTTCAATTATTCAATTTGGACCCCCACAATAAATTACAAAAATGGACTCTGCGGGGGTGGGGTGCCGCCGCGGCACTGGCCATGTGCCGCCGCAGCACTGGCCATGTGCCGCCGCGGCAGTTGCCCAGTGCCACTGCGGCACTGCTCCTCAGATGCCTAGAAAATTACGTCTAGGCCCCCAGAGGTTCTGGTATTTGCAAAAAGGCCATATTTCGTCCGAAATTCACAGAAAATGCATATGAACTCCAAACTGAGGTTGTGATATACCGTTGTAAAGTTAATGGAGTCTACTTGACATAAAAAAAATAGTTCAGAGATAGGTCACTTTAAAAAGTTTTGCGGTATTAGCGATTAAAGCCGATTTAATCGTCTTTTTTACCTTCAAAAATTCATAATAAATTCATTTTAAATCCAAGAATTATGTGCGATATACCGTTGGAAAGCTATTGACCTCTAGTATCCATGAAAAATGTTTGAAAAATGATACGATGCTCTGGACAAACTGGTCAAACCTGGGATTCCCGGGAAGTTCTGGGAACCTCTGTGAGCTCCCAGGAGCTGACATTATCGTTCGATTTCCTTTTAAAACTTGTTTTAGTACTTTTCACATGGTCTAGAATGATCTCGAAGCTTTTCGGCGAATTTGGATGATTTTGGTCAAACCTGGTCAAACGTTGGTCAAACTAGTCAACGGGGACTTTTCGGGAATTTCCAGGACTTCCGGGGGTCTCTGGGAGCTGACGATTTCTTCTGATTTTGCTTGAAAACTTATTTTTAGTACTTTTTTTATAACGTAGCATGTTTCCAGAACTTTCGGTCCAAATTTGGGAGTGTTTGGGCTTTTAGGGGCATTTCGGTCATTTATATCACTTTCTGAGCATTTTGAGAGATAGAACTAACTTCCAGGAGTCCTTTTGAGTCTTTTCAATCATTGTAAACCACCAAGCTGTGGGTCTCCTAACTCTGATAGCCGACAAAATGGGGTGTCTACAAAGAGATCGAGAGATATTCTGGTAACGCACTGCAAACTAGATTAATTTATGAGATTATTGTTTTCTTTTTCCTTGATGCTAAATTATGGCCTCTCTCACTCACATGCACGCAGACACACACAAATGTGGTAATTGCTACCAACTGTAAATACTAAGTAACAATTATGAAACATTCCCTAGAATATGCAACTAAACAAATCAAGCAGTGTAGGCTGGTGTATATATGCTTATTTTGCTATTTATCCGCAAACAGAGCATAAATTTTAAATCATATATATGTAGTTGTATTGCTCTTGCTTTCTTTTACTCTTTTTTGTTTCCTATTTTTTTTTTCCTTTTGAAGCCCATACGTAATTATTACAGTTTTACCATCATGTATCACGATACGGGCACATTGAAATGAATATCCCATGATACATACACGACACATTTACACGACCAAATCTAAAAAGAGTTCACATCGACAATGCATGAAAATTATCTGTGAAGTGTCACAGACACGACACATGTAGAACTTAACTTCCTACAAGAGTCCGTGATAGGCGATGTACAATCTGGTTCTGTCACAGCCCGGTCCCACAATAGCGGAACTGGAGCCCGTGGCACGCCACCGAGGTTAAACCAATTCATTAACGTTCCCAAAATTAGGTTTGAAGAACACACGCAGCGGAAAAACAAAACACATTGTAAAACCAGAGGTTCAGTCGACTGTCGACTGGGTCGAAACCCTCAGTCGACTGCTCAGTCGACTGAAGAAGACAGAGAGTTTTCAAAAGGGTTTAATAGCAATTCCAGTCGACTGAGACTAGGGTCAGTCGACTGGGCCTCTAGCCTTCAGTCGACTGAATCAGGCAGAATCAAAAAATAAACACATTAACTTACAGAGGTCCAGTCGACTGAGGCATGGCCCAGTTGACTGCTTTTGCCATAATAAGAAGCAGTAGCTAGCAGGCACAGGGGTTCAGTCGACTGAACACTAGACCAGTCGACTGCTCCCCTGGCAGCAGCCCAATCTGCAGAATTTCAAGTTTAAAAAGCTTCCTACCCTTCACCAATGATCAACCACTCAATCCAAAGTAATCCTAGCTATATTAAAACATTTCTAAAGCAGGATTACAACATGTCACTACTATTACAACGGTTTAAAATCCATTCTATCATACGAAGTTAAACATAAGTTAAAACGATAAAAATTCTTATTACAACATCCTATTGTCCCAAAACTACAAAGTTAACATTCAAGTTGCCTTCCAAAAGAACTCCCAACCCACGTACTCACTTCTCCGATTCCTCGCCAGCATTAACACCTGAAATGGTTATTTGAATAACCACAGATATTCGATTTGTTTAAGCTAAAGCTTAGTGAATAAATCAACATATGTACATGAATGATAAACATGTCCGCATTCACATCTCTACATTTCATACTAGTCGCCGGAGACTCACGTGCCCGTCCATACTCCCAATCCGCGACTCCTCGCCAATAAGTCCACACGAAAGGGTAAGACCCACGATTCTTCTCTTCAATCGTGCGACCTTAATGCCTATATCGGCTCCACAAAATGGCACGGTGACCACGTGCTGCTTCTGACCCACATAAGCAACTTAACATGCTCAAATACATATCACCATACTCGCGGTAATCAAAACATATCACCGTGCTATTGAGCCTACTTATCAATATAAATGCCCAATATGAACTACACAATATATCTCTAAGAATTAATACATGCTATTCACACAAAACATGAATACATGTCAAGAAATCATTCCAAAAACATAGTTGAATCACTCACCTCCGATTTACGCTCTTATACTTCGATCCAAAGAAAACCCGTGTACAAAGAACGTGTAGAAGTCTGTCTAGTACAATTCCTATGGATCAAAATTCCATTTATCAACTTTTATGAAAAATTCTATAAAACAACTTTTCAGAAAACTTAGCCAAACATGCCCTAATAGGTATCAAAACGAAGCTCTTACCTCGAGGAGCTCAAATATGAAATATGAGAGAAAACAGACTAACGGAAGGTCGTCATTTGGCGTCGCAAAGCTTGAAGCAACTAATTCTCCCTTTGGCCTCCCCCTTGGCCTCCTTTTGGAATTTAGGTCAAGAACTTATAAAAATATCTCAACCATCTCTATCTATATATAGGCAAAACTCTCGGGAATTACGTTTACCTCCCCACGAGTTTTCAAAACTCCTAGTCAGTCTCTGAAACTTTCTATACAGCTTACTTATAGCTTTATAAGTGAAACCTCAAAATTATAAAAGTTTTCGACTAAGTTTCGTTTGGTCGCTAAAACACGAATTTCTACATGACGTTTTCGAAGTTGCTAATTAGCCTACCAAATTAATAGCGTGTTCATTCGTTCTCACCAGGATACTAAAACTAACAACATATATAAATTTTAAAACAGAAAATAATACAGATATTGAAATACACAGGTAAACATTTATTTTCATATAAACATTTAAAATGTTCTACAGTGACCGTCTCATACTCGGAGAGACTTCACAAACAATCAATCCTCAATCACAACAGTTTCAAAGGGTTCTCTAATACAGATACCCAAATCAACTCGTGAGTCAAAACTCACTCAACCATGTGTCATAAGACACGCCACATCACATTATCATGCATGACAATGCAATGGAAAGCAATAACACAAATGCGGGTGTTATAATTCTCTCCCCCTTAAAAGAAGTTTGTCCCCAAACTTTCAGTACCATCTCATCAATTCACAAAGACTTTCTCACAAGTACTGCCAACGTTCATTCATCACAACCCACACATCTCTACTGAGATATTATAATCTCATGAGGAAAAATAAATCCTCAAGCTCTGAAGGAAAATAAATCCCCAGAGTTCCTGTCTCAATCCGATTAAAGCTTCAAACCTCATTCTAGTAATTATCGAACTACTTTGATAAGTAAGGACATCAATGCCTGAGTAGACATACTCAAAAGTCAAATCTGACATTTCCCATCACATCACCAACCCATACATGCTTTCATTGTACTTGTCACATATCTTTTCTGAACTCAAAAGTTTCATCACAATACCCAAGTCAAAAGAAATAACTCCTCTCACTTCCACCATCTTCCCTTTAGACTAAAAGTCGTTTCCAACACGTCTCAACTGGGTAACAACCATACCTGATTCTTCATCTCGAAGTGAACCAAACTGAGTACTTTCATGCATATATACTATGTCGATAAGCCAATGCCTCAACCAACTATTTCACATACCATAGATTCAATCCCTTATCCTGCTAATCGCGGAATACTTGTAGAATGATAACACGTTTTCAAACGACTTTCATTCCTTTTTAAATTCCATTCGGTTTAATCCAACCTTGTATTATACTTCCAATCATACATGCCTCGTAAGATACTATCCAGATTCCTAACTGAAAATTTCATATCACTCTACTTCTTCGAGCCCACCTGATTCTCGAATAGTTAAACACACTTGCCCCTTTATCTCTCGCATTCTGTACTCAAACTATCGTCGACTAACATAGAAGATTAAATGTTACACCTTCAATTTAAAACTTGTAACAAAGTAAATTACATATTCTCCCTTTTGTTTTTAAATTAAATCATTTTAAAATTTTGCATAACATTTCGACATATAGTTACCCCAATATCCGTCGCAACAAATAACGATGTGAACCCAAACTTGACTTAGTCAATCATACACACACCACAGAGTTTATAAAATGTACTCCCATGTTCATAACATACCTCGTTCATGTCTTAAACCCTTGGTCATTCACAATCCATTCTTATTTACGTAGTGTACACACACCCAGAGCCAATTATTTTTCTATCAAAAATCTCAACAACAATGTACTCCATTCCCATCTCATACCTCACTCGTATACTATCCTTTGGTCTATCAGTCCATGTAGATCCACCACCATTTACGTAGTTATACGACTCCATGAGTCTCTAGTGTTTTACTTCCACCCTCACACAAGCTCATACCAAGCGTACTCATGTATCTCAACTCTTACTGAATTTCTGACTGCCTTTTACACTGAACATATATTCCTTGTATAACATCTCAAGGTTTTATACCTTATTAACGATTTAGTATTTCATAACTCTAGTCAACCTGACTTAACTCCAATTCAGATTCTCTAATCCTTTATATTCGCCATTCTGATCTCAATTTCATTGTTCACGAAGAACTTGCTGTCCTAAGTATTTCATACTATTCCCGTAACCATCTGAAGACAATTCAATAATTTGGTCTTCCCAATCAAGTACCATAGTCTCACTGTGTTTGATAAATTTCTTATCGACTTTCAATTCACATACCTTTCGTGACAATACTTAAGTCAACTCGTTTAACAGCACTACTTCCAACTTACTAATTCCAAGTGTACAACATTTCACTAACCCTTTTTACTTTAAAATTTCCAAGTTGATAATCTACTCACGTAGAACTCATTCGTTTGACGACCACTGTTTTATCTCAAGCACTAAGCATACCATGTCCCACCACGATACTCGTCTTCCAAAGTCCTCTTGATACCTTATTACAAGTATTTAACAAAAAAATTTTTACTCAAACAACAGTTTGATTTTTTTTTTTTTTTTAACATGTTAAACACAAAAAAAAAAATTCTTGGGATGAATTCCGACATTTTCAAAATTCTCCGACCTTGTTGGAATCTAGGACCACTGAGATAACATTCCATTGTATCCACCATTGTTCTCTAATCGCTTTACAATTCTACTATCATATCTGATAATGTACTCAACGTACTCCTAAGTCTTCATTCCACTTCTACCGTTCTTTACTTTCTCATCAAAGATTCATCTTCTCATTTTACATTTTCATTTCTCTAACTTGACTTACCCAAAGTCTCTTTACTCTATCCACTTTCACAATTGCTCTTGTTCAGTATCGTAATAATTATCGTACTCCAACTTCCAGTTGGCAACCACTTGCTTCAGAAACCCAAAGATGTTTTAAAAGCATTAGAAGAAAAGGTTTTCGTTTTATTTTGAAAATACATTCAAAATCCAGGTTCGAGGTCGTCCGTACTACAACTCTCTGTGATAACAACCTTTGCTACAATCTCCCTATCAAGGTCCTCCCATCTCCATGTTATCCAAATATCCACTCGATTCCTCTGAATCTCTTATCACGTTCTATAATTTACACTTATCTTTTACTCCCAGCCTCCTATTCCTACTTCCTTTATTCTATCTCTTCTGACAAACCACTGCAAAACACTAGGGAACCTTATTGCTCTTCATTTCTGTCCATTTACTCTTCATCAAGAAATTCTACAGTTTCTCCTTCAACCCATATCGTCCTTATCGTTACATCTATACGCACATAATCATCAAGTCTAAGTAACCACTCCCGAAGTATGTCATCAATTAAACTTCTACCAACTGTAGTTTCAAACCGTCAAAGTATACTCTATCATTCCCGTTCTTAACCCCTCCTCTTAGGTCAGTCCTCCAATCCTAACATTTTCACACATACAATCGATCAAGTAGCATTCACTTCTAATACTCATACCACATCTAAATCTACCTTGGTGCCATAACCATTCGAAATCAGGTTCAGTTGAGAGATTCCTCAATAACCACAATACTCATAGCTCGTTAAGATATTTCTCAATTCCCAATACATAACACAAGATAGGTTGAGAGATTCCTCAACCGTCCAATACATACCGTAAGATAGGTTGAGAGATTCCTCAACCATCCAATCATCTCAATACCGTAAAATTAGTTGAAAGATTCTTCAACTACCCATCATATACTTGTAAAAGATAACCATAAGATAATCCCGTACGATCACGTCATAGATTAACATCATAGGGAAAACACCGTAAGAAAAGATGAGAGATTCCTCACCTATCCCATACACGAGCAATACACTCTGTTGGACTTTCTTTCTGTCATAAACCCCAACTGTCCATCTCTATTCTCTCACGTCATGACGTTTAGCCCATGTCTGAGATGGAACTCTTATCAATCAATCTCAATTTCAAAACTCGACTACGGATAATCACCTTTCATTCTTTATGTGGACTCTAAGAAAATCTCTCCTGACATTCACTACTCAAACTCCGTTCTCGGTTAAAGCTCTCAAAGAGCACTTATTACTATCACTTTAATTAATTACCGATTCGATCCAAAAATCATTTGGGTTTCGTTGAAAACAAAATACTACTGCTCATTACTACCAGGATATCATCTCCCCCTCTTGTCACAACACACGGTCTATGATAACTCATGGCAACCTTCATCTCATCACACAACTCTACAACCATATAATTTCGCCGATTCACGAATGCAGTGACCACTCTTATCGGCTCAGTCATGATGAGTCAAGTATTCACCCTGCTGAGCTCAATGCACAAAGACAATGCATGCTATGCCATAAGATATATATGCACAGTTCATCACAATCATCAATGCTAACACATGAAGCATTTCTACAATGATAACAATTATCTTCACAATTACACACTCCACTCGACGTCACTCAGCATACACAACGTCACTCGTTCCCAAGGCTCTAAATTTACGCTCTGATACCACAAAATGTCACAGCCCGGTCCCACAATAGCGGAACTGGAGCCCGTGGCACGCCACCGAGGCTAAACCAATTCATTAACGTTCCCAAAATTTGGTTTGAAGAACACACGCAGCGGAAAAACAAAACACATTTTAAAACCAGAGGTTCAGTCGACTATCGACTGGGTCGGAACCCTCAGTCGACTGCTCAGTCGACTGAAGAAGGCAGAGAGTTTTCAAAAGGGTTTAATAGCAATTCCAGCCGACTGAGACTAGGGTCAGTCGACTGGGCCTCCAGCCTTCACTCGACTGAATCAGGCAGAATCAAAATAAACACATTAACTTACAGAGGTCCAGTCGACTAAGGCATGGCCCAGTCAACTGCTTTTTCCATAATAAGAAGCAGTAGCTAGCAGGCACAGGGGTTCAGTCGACTGAACACTAGACCAGTCGACTGCTCCCCTGGCAGCAGCCTTATTTGCAGAATTTCAAGTTTAAGAAGCTTCCTACCCTTCACCAATGATCAACCACTCAATCCAAACTCAATCCAAAGTAATCCTAGCTATATTAAAACATTTCTAAAGCAGGATTACAACATGTCACTACTATTACTACGGTTTAAAATCCATTCTATCATACAAAGTTAAACATAAGTTAAAACGATAAAAATTCTTATTACAACATCCTATTGTCCCAAAACTACAAAGTTAACATTCAAGTTGCCTTCCAAAAGAACTCCCAACCCACGTACTCACTTCTCCGATTCCTCGCCAGCATTAACACCTAAAATGGTTATTTGAATAACCACAGATATTCGATTTGTTTAAGCTAAAGCTTAGTGAATAAATCAACATATGTACATGAATGATAAACATGTCCGCATTCACATCTCTACATTTCATACTAGTCGCCGGAGACTCACGTGCCCGTCCATACTCCCAATGCGCGACTCCTCGCCAATAAGTCCACGCAAAAGGGTAAGACCCACGATTCTTCTCTTCAATCGTGCGACCTTAATGCCTATATCGGCTCCACAAAATGGAACGGTGACCACGTGTTCCTTCTGACCCACATAAGCAACTTAACATGCTCAAATACATTATCATCATACTCGCGGTAATCAAAACATATCACCGTGCTATTGAGCCTACTTATCAATATAAATGCCCAATTTGAACTACACAATATATCTCTAAGAATTAATACATGCTATTCACACAAAACATGAATACATGTCAAGAAATCATTCCAAAAACATAGTTGAATCACTCACCTCCGATTTACGCTCTTATACTTCGATCCAAAGAAAACTCGTGTACAAAGAACGTGTAGAAGTCCGTCTAGTACAATTCCTATGGATCAAAATTCCATTTATCAACTTTTATGAAAAATTCTATAAAACAACTTTTCAGAAAACTTATCCAAACAGGCCCTAATAGGTATCAAAACGAAGCTCTTACCTCGAGGAGCTCAAATATGAAATATGGGAGAAAACAGACTGACGGAAGGTCGTCGTTTGGCGTCGCAAAGCTTGAAGCAACTAATTCTCCCTTTGGCCTCCCCCTTGGTCTCCTTTTGGAATTTAGGTCAAGAACTTATGAAAATATCTCAACCATCTCTATCTATATATAGGCAAAACTCTCGGGAATTACGTTTACCTCCCCACGAGTTTTCAAAACTCCTAGTCAGTCTCTGAAACTTTCTATACAGCTTACTTATAGCTTTATAAGTGAAACCTCAAAATTATAAAAGTTTTCGACTAAGTTTCGTTTGGTCGCTAAAACACGAATTTCTACATGACGTTTTCGAAGTTGCTAATTAGCCTACCAAATTAATAGCGTGTTCATTCGTTCTCACCAGGATACTAAAACTAACAACATATATAAATTTTAAAACAGAAAATAATACAGATATTGAAATACACAGGTAAACATTTATTTTCATATAAACATTTAAAATGTTCTACAGTGACCGTCTCATACTCGGAGAGACTTCACAAATAATCAATCCTCAATCACAACAGTTTCAAAGGGTTCTCTATTACAGACACCCAAATCAACTCGTGAGTCAAAACTCACTCAACCATGTGTCATAAGACACTCCACATCACATTATCAAGCATGACAATGCAATGGAAAGCAATAACACAAATGCGGGTGTTATAGGTTCACTGATTGTGAGCATTGATGTGGTTTGAGGATTGTCAATAGTTTATTTGTAAAAATATACTATTTTGTGTGTTCCCAAAGGTGCTTTCTTTATATTTAACAAAGGATGAATGTAGTCTGATTTGTAAATTCTTAATTTTTTTTAGTTGGTGTTGTAAATTATTTATAGCTTAACTATCAAATGTTATCAAATGCTCTTGTAATGTTAATTTTTGAACATTGGCAAATCATCAAACACCTCATATGCAAACTGATTAACTACAATCATGTGTTCAACTAAAGATCATCAGAGATTTAGAACACACGATGACCCACAAAATTACATCATGCTCCTTGTAACATGACTAAAAACATATGGGACCAAATAATAGGGCTCTAGCTCAAGTTACCTGACAAAAGGGCTTCAACATTGCTGTCGATGACAATAGGGCTTCGAACTTGTCGTTGTCGTGTGATGCCGATACAGAATTGTCGTTGCCGATGACAATAAGGACTCAACCTCTACCTGACAATAGAGCTATAGGGCTTGATGTGTCTTGCCGTTGCCGATGCCGTTTAACAACTATAGATGGTGGTGGTGTGAATAGATCGAGCAAAGCACTCGGAGGGTTTCAGCGTGGTAGTGCTAATAGATCCTTTTTGGGTTAAGCACGTTCTGATGGTTTCTAATCCTAATAGGAAATAAATTAAAAGAAATTATATGGTACACTCTAAAGGTAGTTTTGTATCATACACTCTATTAATTTTGTTCTCAATTGGTATAAGTTACAATGTTTTAGGAAAAAATATTATTATACATGGCACAAGATAAGAATGTGTGATATAACTAAAAATAATACTAGAGTACAGCATAAAAGACCCTTGAAATAAAAAATTTAAAAAAAAAAAAGAAGGGAAAAACACGAGTAAGCAAATATATAATAGCGCGCGAACAGAAAATAGAAGTTGGCGCCTAAAAAAGTACTTAAAAATTGCAACGTTTAGCATTCAAATGCCGGTAAATAATAGCATCTTCCCAAAACGCTGGAAATTAATAGCGCTTATATGTTGCTTGCCATTAATTAGCAGCATTTATTTTTCAGGTGCCGGTATTAAGTGGCACTTATAAAAATCCCAGGAATTAACATCATCTTTTTATAACTTGTTAATTAACGGCGCTTTAGTAAATGCCGGAATAAAAACGCAGGGATATACGCCTTTTCTTGTAGTGGGGCCTGGCTTTATACACCCTTTCAAAAGAGTACAAGTAATTATGTGCTTTGTTTTTACAACGTTTGGACCTTGTTTGTGGGATCCTCAAGGGGAACACGATACATTGGCAGACTTTGTTCAAGGGGGATTTATGATTTGGCTTGAGTGTTAGTCAAAGATTGGTTGACTATGTTTGTCTTATTTTCTATCACCTTAAATTTGAGACATGGTGTATTTGTCAGTTAGTTTAGTTTAGTTTTAGATGGATTTGCTCTTTCAATTTCAGACATGGTTTGTTAGTTTTGGTTTGGATGCAGAAACAATTTGTATTTAAGGATTAATATGTTTATTATGAATTATATTTCGTGTATTTAATATATATTGAGCTTGTATTTATTATATACTACAACAAAAATGGGTTTTCGCAAAGAAAAAGTTCCTTGCTAAAGGCCACAATTTCGTTGCAAAACCCTTTTGCGAGGAAAGTTTTATTCCTTGCAGGAGCTTCCTCTCTAAAGCTTCTAGCAACGAAAACAAATTTCCTTGCAAATTCTTGCATTTGGCAAGGAATTTTTTCCTTGCTAGTGCTCAGGTTTTTCATTGCTAAATGCCTAATTTCCTTGCAAAAAATATGTCTGTGTTGTAATTTAGACAATTGGCAAGGAAAAAATTTTGTTGCTAAATATCCAAGTCTAAGGCAAGAAAACATGTTTCCTTGCTAGAAGTCATTTTTAGCTAGGAATATGATTTCCTTGCAAATAATATTAACACAAGGCAACGAAATACTTTCCTTGCTAAATGAGACTTTTAGCAAGGCAAAATTAGTTCCTTGCCAATTAAATAACTCTAAGACAAGGAAATAATTTCCTTACTAAAAGTTATTTTTAGCAATGAAAGCATGGTTCCTTGCCCATTTTGTTCTCTTAAAAGTAATCTCAACAATACCTGTGCAATCCAATATTTATTTTTAATCCTGTAATATTTCAAAACCTGTTCAATTTATAAATATAGAATAATCCAAACTTGTCCAACATAAAATAATATTAAATATCATATCCAACATTGCATAAGTTTCATATATACGAAAAATACATAATAGGTCACAAAAAAATCCAACATAACATAAATTTTCATATATCCGACATCCTAGCTACTAAATAAGTCCCATAATACACATTTAGTAAAAAACAAATCCCACAACATAAAGACAATAATGAATTGTTGAACACTCTAACGATCAATCCACCAATACGCGCCATCTGCGTAACAAAAAAGAAAAACATTAATATCTTATAAATTAATAAAAGAAGAGGAAAAAAACACAGAATTACCCTATGTAACATCAATTTGAGCACATAGTTTATAGAGTTCGAGTAAGTGAGAGTGTAACAGTGAATAAAAAATCAAAAAAATAGTGCACATGCAAACTAATATCTTCTATACTAAAAGTGGACAGCACTGGAGAGGCATTATAAATGTGTGCCAGTTAAAACAAAATGGATTCAAATTGAGCAAGTAATTCTGCCATTAGACCACCCCCTAATTGATGGTAATAATTCTGCCTAATGGATAAGAACTTTGGATAAGAAAGTATGGGTGGCTGTCTGTTGAGATTCTTGAGAACGGTTGGAAGGCCCAAACCATTGGTGTCAATAATGAGACTGTTCCAAACCTAGGGAAAGATTGGGACAAACAGATTTACAAGCATATGATGATGTGCAAGAATTTAAACAAGATTGGGACTTCCTTTCAAGCGTCCTGAGCTCTGGACTTAGATTAGCGATTTTTATTGCATATCCATAAGGCAAGGCCTTTACTTTTAGAAAAGTGGCCCCTTAATGAGGAGATACTGAAAGCGAGTTAGTCAAGCTTTGCAACTCATTAAATTGTACAAATTCGTGAAATTCCATAACATAAAATTGGAGGCTATGATTGCATCCACGAAACAAGAGTGAAGCAATTGTGATTACAATATCTAATTGGAAAGCTAGCCCAGTTTGCTTTATCTCTCTGAGCCATATTAAGGAGATTAGAGTGTTTAGGATGGAGAGCAAAGAGATGACAGAGATTGCGATGAAGATTATTATAGACGATGAAGACAGCACCGTCAGGCTTCTGGTAGTAGGTTATTGTGGCGAGGATATGTGATTTTGGAGACATTATTCACTCGAGAGAGATGACTGAGGCGTTTATTAAAGTCACATGACACCGACACGCACGCGAGGGGCTTCCCTTTATTTTTTTAACAGTTTGATGAAGAATGGACTTGATTAACACTAACCTAAAAAAGTCGAGGACCAAATTGATGAAATTGAAATGTCAGAGACTAAATTGACAATGGTGCAAACCACGAGGGTATAAATATAATTAAGCCTAATTCCGAAAGGATAGATATTTAAACCATTAACTATTTAACTTATTTCTTCGGTCAATAAGCAAAATTTACCAAAAAGCACCAAAAGGAGGATGTGACCAAAGTGTTCATATCCCTGAACACATCCCATTGCCCAAGCAGAAAAGAAGAACTTGAAGTCAGTATAGCATACCAGAAAACTAAAATGGACTAGGCAAACAAGATGGATAAAATAAAAGGGAATTTTGGTTGCATACCACATTGTTCAACCAATCTCTCGTCTCTGATTTAGCCTTCACCTTTGGATCCTATCAAGATTAAGAGAAAGATGTTAAAAACTAATATCACAAGTCTTAGAATTGAATACAAAATGGAATATTATAATTTCAAGCCATGTATAGTCGTACAAAGACTATCTCAGCCGCAAAGCACACATAACAAGATTTAATCCACATATAGCAGTGGAAAACTGTAAAACACTTTCAGTTTCTTGTTGTAATCAGTAAGAAAAGCCTCTTAAATCCTTCACAATAATCCACCAGGAAAAAAGAAATGGCAGAAGCTGAATATCTTTCCATGAATTAGAAGAGTTACAAACATGCAGGTGACTGCAAATTGGCAAATCAAAACGTGCATCCCACATGCGAAGAGCCTAATATGCAGGTGCCTACGTCCTTTGGTTGTAATTCTAAAGCTTCAAGTGTCATAATTCGATGATTCCATCACATCTAAAGTGCAACTTTAATACAACTTGGATCGATTTACAATTATGGACCACGATACTATGATCCTACAAATTTGGGTGGCGATTTCAACAACCCTACTTTATCTCAAGGGCAACGATTAATTATTTCTAGGATTATCCATGACCATGTAAGGGTGGTAATAAAAGATAATTTCTTTTATGAAGTTTCTACGACCAAACGAGAAATTTGCAGCTTTAACTTTCTCTTCCAAGTCCGTGATTTCTTTCATCCTGATTAATATTGCTTAAGAACCCTAGCAGTTATTGCCTAGGTTCGTTTTCTTTCTCTGCAATTTCTGTGTGTTCATTACTAAATATATGTTTACACTGCTAAACACACATAAATGCTAACATCCAGACCCCATAAACGTTAACGCAATTCTTATGTTTTTACATACAAGTCTTCAACTCACTCACTACATGTTAAACACACTACTGAACTAACTACATATTCTACTGTGAAATAGTACATAAATTCAAATTGAAAAAAATCAAATTAAATGTCATTAAAAATGTAAGAAAGCATAAGAAAAGGGGGAGTAGACTAGCCTTCTTATCCTTGATCTCGCTAGATTGAATCCATATTTTGATCTGGTCTCTGTACCTCTGAAGTTTCTTAATCTCCTTCTTCAATCGGCCTCATACTTCTCCTTCTGATTCGCATTGTCGGTGTCATAAACCTGATGATGATGATGAAGTGAAAATAGAAAGCAAGCAGAAGAATTCATAAATTATAATATATACAAATAATCAAGAAAAGATTCAACAGTGTAAAAAAGAAGAAGAAGAAGAAGAAGAAGAAGAAGAAGATAAAACTGATGAAGTAAAGGAAAGGAAAGGAGTAATAAAGAAGGAGACCTTGTTCCAAATGCTGTCGAAGACGTCGACGCCCTCTTGAACCCTCTTCAAAACTCGATCGAGTATATAAATACAGTAATTTTTGTTTAAATACAGTAATCTTTGTTTGAAAAAACCAATGTCGATTGAGTATATAAATATAGTAATCTTTGTTTGAAAAACCAATGTCAAGATCAGTTATGTATATATACAGTACAAACCAAAAAAAAAAAGTTCCATATGACCCACTTTGCTTAGCAGAAAGTAGGAGAAACTGAAAAAACATGTCCTTCCAAATTCCTTGCAAGGAAAAATATTCGATAACAAAACCATGGCAGATTTTATATAGCTCAGATAAGCCAATCAAGTTGGGCAGCCTAAGCTCACCTGATGAGCAATCTTATATAAACACAACTCAAATTAGAAAGCATTTATCCATACACACTAGTCTGAACCTCAACCATAGAACCAGTAAATTAAGACATACCCCTAAGATCTAAAACCTTAAAAAGCTGCACATAGTTATAGATATGGCAATTCATATATCATCATAACTAATACAAGAAAATCCCCCTTAAGTTTGAGATTTACAGGGCCAAACACCAAAAATACTGTGATGAAAAACCAAAAGCCCCAAATTTTCTACACTGGAGATCCAAAAACACAATCTGTAAACAAACTTAAAGTCGAGAAGAATACCTGTTTGGGGTTGGAGTAAAAGCCCTCAATTTCAGAGAAATTCTTCAAACTCTACAGCAAAAATATATATATATATATATATATATATCAATCGGACTCATGTTGCTCAAATGGAACAACTTAACAATGAAGCCATGATTTCAAACACCAAAAAATTCACAAAACCCTAACAATGAATTCACAACCCTAGTCTCAGTCTCATCGCAGATCCAGAACATCAAAATCATCAACACCAACTACAGGAATAGCCGCAATCTCAGCATCAATCTCCGTCTACCCAAATCACAACCCTAGAAACCCAAATCATTAAAACCCTCAAAAATCAGAGCTTGATGCTCTCGTCTCCACCGTCTCCTGTCGTCGTCGCTTAATTATGTCGGTGGCAGAGGTCCTGCTCCTATCTTGTGCCCCCCCCCCCCCCCCCCCCGCCCGGCGGAAAAAAACCCTAATTCTACTCAACTGTCTCTTAAACTTAGGGTTTGACGATACATATATGTATATATAACATCTATATGTATATTTACATACATACCGTTTGAATCGATGGAGGGTATGAGGATAAGCGCGAGTCCTCGGCTGTGTAATGGCCGCCACGTGTAGGCACTAACGAGAGGTTGAGTCGCCGGCCAGATACATTCTGAGCTCCGACGGATTGTGTGGTTGAAGTTTAGAGAGAGGAGAGATAGGCTGTCAGAGGAGAGAGAATGTGGGGTTGAAGTTGTTAGCGTAGGAAAAGTATTGGGGAAAATTTTGAGGGAGGGAAAATTTTGCTGATTAGTTGTATTTGCAAAGGTTTTTCTCAATTTTTAGGTAAGGAATAAATTATTCTTTGCTAAAATATACTTGTAGCAAGAAAAATAAGTTTCCTTGCTAAACACAGGTATTAGTAAGGAACACATTTCCTTGCTAGAAAGTATTGTACAAATATTTTCTTAACTTTAGGCAAGGAATAATAATTTCCTTGCCAAAAACATATTTTTAGCAAGGAATTTGATTTTTCGTTGCCAAATAATTCACTTTAGGCAAGGAAAATGGTATTTCCTTGCCAAACACTTTATTTTTAGCAACAAAATATCATTTTTCTTGCCTAATGTGTATGTCTTGCAACATTTTGGCAACAAAATCAAATTTCCTTGCAATTATTGCATTTTTAGCAAGAAAATTTACCTTTCCTTGCCAAGCTTCCTTGCAAAACCCCATTTTTGTTGTAGTAATAGTTTGAATTTGAACTTGTTATATGTTTATTGCAAATGTGATGTGGATGTGATGTAAATTAGGTGTAAATAAAATTGGAGAGAATATTTTAGTATCATTGGTGCTAGGGATACACCCTTACACACCCAAAAAGCATCCATACCCTGAGGTGGACCAATGAGAAAAGACTGACAGTGGATCCCTTTAGTATTTTTTTTTCATATTTTTTTTTCGTTAGTATTCTTACACATGTGTTTGAAAACAAACCAGTAGTAATAGAAATTACTAACGGTTTATTTCAGTTAGTAATTGTCTCGAAAGTATTGGAAAATTTTTGTATTAGAACCGTTAGTAATGATATTACTAACATACAGTGTCCATTACAAAAATCCGTTAGTATTTTACATGCAAAACTATTAGAATACAAACCGTTAGAATAAATATTACTAACAGACTATTTCCGTTAGGAATAATAAATTACTAACGGAAAATAGCCATTATGAAACATATTACTAACGGTAAATTACCGTTAGTAAAAATAATTTTTCTAACGTTAGAAATATTAGCCACGCTCTATTCCTAACGATAATTGTCCGTTAGTAATAAAATTATTGCTAACGGTAAATGTACGTTAGAAATGTGTCCTTTTGATGTAGTGCTACTTGTTGTCACAATATTTGGTGGTAGCATATATTACTGCATGTGATATAATTGACAAATCATTTTAAAATCAAATTTAAAATTTAAACTTGAGAATCATAGCTTTATTCAAACAGTATATAACATCTAATCTCAATTTCTCAACATTGTAAATTTAGCTATTTTTCACCAAAAGTGATTTATATTCAAGTTCTGGAAATCAATTAAATAATGATATAATGAATCATATATTTATTGCAAGGGTGAACATCAGTTATCTCCCTAGAGGTTTTCTTTAATATCGGTTTACCCTGAACTTTTAACATTAATATCATTAATTTCCCCCCACACTCCACCCCCCGCCACCTTTTTTTTTATTATTTAACCCCTATTATATTTTTCAAAGTTGTAAATAAAATGTTCAAATTTATCAAAAGCTACTACGTCATGAAAGTAAAGAATGTCAAACAAGGACATATGCGTCTTTTGACAATTTTCAAATGTGTCATTTATAAATTTTCCAACTATATACATCTAAGGTGTTATATATACTCGTTTTGAAATCATTATATAACTAGTTTCTTGAACTGCGACACAAGTAATTAAGGGAGGTCATTAATGCTTGTTTGTGATAAAAATATTCAGCCAATGCAGAATTGACACGTAAGAGTTTATGTGGCAGGATAATTGATGGACCCGAATGAATACAGAAACTGTTATGAGCAGTTGTTTCTGATTCACGTTGTTCAAATATTTAACCGCTAGAAGACACGTGTTGATCATCAAGAAGTAACTGAAGAACAGGTGTCAATCCAAGGATATAACAGATGTCAGAGCAGTTATCAATTTGAAAATATGAGGGAATATTCAAACAGAGTTGTTGGGGACCCTCGAAGTCTATAAATAGAAGGATTGTGTATTCAAAAGAGATCCTTCGATCAACATCAACATATATCTCTCAATACTCTTACTGTATTGTTATTTAGATAGTTAAACTTAGGAATAGAACACCTTCGAAGTCATCTTCAAGGTTAGATTGTAGTTTGTTTAATTTAATCAAAGTAGTCTTTTACTTTATTGCTTTCTTTACTGTTTTATTAGGAGTAATTATCTTAGAATCAGTTTGAAGTGTTTCAATTAAGTGCATCTTTACACGGTTAAAGTCCTGTTTAAGGCATCGAACGTCACCACAATTTGCTTGGTGAGGCGCAGTTTGGATAATCACATTTACACATTGGCAATTTACTTGCCTGGCACGCTCGCACACACTTATAAATTTTCCAACCAAACAATGCTATATAAAATATATGAGTTCGGATATATATATATATATATATATTGTTGTCCTATAAATCTCATATGTAGGGGTGAAAACAGTTCAGTTCAGTTTGATTCAGTCCAATTTTTAGTTAAATCAATCGGTTTCGGTTCGATTTAATGCAAAATTTGAATTCGATTCAATTTTTGCACTTCATAAGATTTTTGAAAACCAACTAAACCGAACCTGTCGATTTGCTTGCAGGAAATGTGGCAATTGCTGATCCATAGTCAAAATTTTTGGGGGCTAACTGATTTAAAACAACTCTTCAAAGGTAGTCACTGTTATTTTCCCCAATTATAATTAGAAGCTTGAGTCAATCATCAACTGCCCCTTGAAGGAGAAATTTTATAGTGTGATTTTCACCGTGATTTGAGTGTTATGTGGGTCCATGTGTTTCCTATAGTTAGGGGTGCAACTTGAAACGGAAACTCCGATTCGGACCGATTCCGTTATGAAAATTTTGATTTTGGAGACTAAAAAATGCATTCCGAATTCCGAAAATTCCCAAAAAAAAATCGGATTGAAATCATAATTGTTTTGAGAATTCCGAAAATTCTGAAAATATGCTGAAATATTCCAAAAACTTTCTTTAAAAAAATTTTCGAAATATTCTGAAAATTTTCCAAACTTGCCTTACATTTGTCCCACATCGGTTAGCAAGGAAGCAATATGAGAAAGGTGAGTGTATAAATTAGTCCCAAGCTACCACCACATGAGTCCCAAGCTAGTAACTTGCATTGAAAATTCCGAAAAAAATTTAGAAATATTTTGAATTCCGAAAATTCCGAATGGGAATGGAAAATGAAAATTCCAAATTTTCGGAATTAGAATCGGAACACATTTTGGAATTCCGAAATTTTCGGAATTTTTTCCGAAAGGCCTATTTCAGATCTGTTCCGTCCGACTTGCACCCCTACCTACAATAATGAAGGAATTATAGTGACCATCACACAGTGTGACGGTCACGTAAAATAATTTCCTGAAAATAGAATACTAGATGTCAAATATATACCTTATCAACCATGCCAAAATTTTTGTTACTTCTCTTTCTCCCAACTGAATGAAACTTCCACTAAATACAGTTGTGACTTGTGAACCAGTCATGGCTTTGGTAACAAATGTAAAAAGGGATATTAAAAATAGGGTAAGAACAAGGAATGCTGCTACAGAGGATACAAGGAAAACAAACAATCTTTCATATAAAAAAAAGACGTATAAATATATTTAGTCTCCAGTCTATAGAGTTGAGCTTAGGTTTTAAAGAAATTAATTTAAGAAAATTCGGCAATACAGTTTGCAAGTAAAGAAATTTACGAATTAAAAATTTAGCGATAAGTTAAATGAATGGGTGGGGCTAAATGCCCTACCCTTTATGACATTGACCTCCCCTGAGGTTTGGTGTAATAACAATTAGTGCCATTAGTTTGATAAAAAGTCAAGGACTTTCTTGAGATAACTTTGTATCTACTAGCCCCATTTTAAAATAAAGTTAGACAAACTAACTAATATTTATGATATTAGTTTGAAAAAAAAATTATAACTAAAATACCATTATTTTTTTATAACTTAAATTAATTTCAAGAAAATGTTACTAGTTAAATTAGGTTTCAACCCACACTCCGTTTGTTCAACGTAAAATACATTGGAAAATATTTTCCATGAAAAATATTCTCATGTAAACTTTTTTTTTCCTTATGTTTTCCAAACATTTTCCAAAAAAAAAAATTCATATTTTTGTATTTTGTCTTATGTTTGCACACAAGTCAAAACCAAAACACATTTCCAAATTCCTTTGAATAAGCCCACGATCACCACCTTCTCCCTATCATGTTCTCTTTCTACAATATATATATATATATACACACACACATATACTAGTTTAACCATATGTGCGTTGCACGTGAATTGTGACCTCTAAAAACCAATTAGAAGCATTAAGCCAAGAAATATAGAAGACACTCAAATCAAGTAAAGTACACTTTGCATAAGCAAAGTACATGCCGAATCAATTCATCGGGGGGGGGGGGGTGTGCGCAGGGGGAAGAAGGTTACACTCAATTCTCTTTGAAAACATTGCTTGAAAATTATTTTGAAGATATTCTAAATTACCTAAATGTCTAACATATTACATATCCAAAATCGAAAAAAAAATAAAAATAAATAAATAAAAAATAAAAAAGTAAAAAAATTCCCTATCTACTAAAGATGGAAGACAATGTTTTCCTATTACCTTCATGTGATAAGATAGCAAAACTCTTTTTATATGTAGAACATTTCATGTCTCTAAGACTTGTATTAAACATCAAACTTTTTTCTTTTAGCTAGCTTCTGGGTCTGCACTCCACATTTTTTATTTAATAGAGTTTTGGAATTTTTTTCTTCTAAAATATGGCTAAAAATCTAGATTACCAACTAAAATATGCAGATGTTACTAATCAAATTACACTTAATTGAGAAAATAACTTGGGTAAGGTAAAATTTTTTTGGATGCCGACACTCGTTTAATAATTAAGGTATATTCATAGTCTTATAATTGAAAACTTGATATTCGAAAGGAATTGATTATTTAGGAGTCCACCTAAAGAGACAAAAAAAAAATAGAATCCACAAAATCTTTTCTTCCATTTACTATATATTTGCCTATAGATTAATATGACCTTATTCACAATTCACCAAGTCATAGAATTATATATATATATATATATATATATCAACAATTCTAGGGGCACTAACAAATTCCACTAACACTCACACCTACACTATATCTCTAGGAGAGAGATAGAGTGTGGGTGTGAGTGTTAGTGAAATTTGTTAGTGCCCCAAATATTACTCTCTCTCTATATATATATATGTATATTTCTAATTCATTCTTATAGAGTTTCTTTTGTTTCATGTTCAAGAAGATAAAACTTTTTTAAAACTAGCCAAAATTGTTGTGGGAGGAATCAGTTCCTCATTCGAACAAATTAAAATATGAAAAGTATAGACAGAAAATAAGAATTAGAGAATTTTTAGTTCGATAAAAGTTGTATAATGGTATAATTAATAAGAATTGATAATATGAAGTTAATATTTGAGTTGTAGTTTAGTTGGAGTTGTATAATATTTAATGGATATTATTGCGAATCCATAGAGTTAACCCAAGAAAATAAAACCAACAATTAGAGAAAATCCAAGTCATAAGTCGGAAATCATGGAGTTTTCATGAACTTGCATATGTTTCTTATTTATCATCATTATGCTAAGAAGTGATACCAAAAACAAACAAAAATTCAGCCAAGATAACTCTTATTTCTTCTTTGATTTACTAATTATGCTTCCAACTTATGTTTCCTATGTATCATCATTATGTTAAGAAGTGAAACCCAAAACAAACAAAAATCCAACCAAGATGACTCTCATTTTTTCTTTGATTTACTAATATTTATGCTTCCACAAATTTATAAGTACAAAGCATAAAAAGAAAGTTATCCCTATCCCAGATCCTAATCTCCATTCCTTATAGGACATAATCAATGAGGGGTGGCAATTCGGGTTATACGAGTCATAAATGGGTTGCGTGGTTTTGAGTCATTTTTAATTTTGAGTATTATACAATAAAAAATATTAACTTTTTTTATTTAATCGTGTCGAGTCGTGTTATAATCGGGTTGTCTCGGTAAAACGGGTTGTCGTGTCAAAAATTGCCACCCCTTATTATTAATCATTTTGGACCCAATATGATGTTATGGATCAATTGTGAATTTTAAATAAAATCACTATGCAATATTGCAACCCCTGAGGTTTGACCCGAGAACACTTACACCCTTCAGGTTTGAAGAACAACACTTCCTTCTGAGCTTTTATTAGTCATATCTAATCCCCGCTTTTGTTTATTGAATAATGTTTGGCTTAATAAAATATACCTAAACTACACTTATCCAGTTTCTAGAAAACTGTAATGGCCTTGGGGCTCGCATAAAGACTCATCTCATTCTCTTGTAGCACTACAAGAAAAATGTGCTTTGGCGACAAACATATTTCGTCGCCAAAAGTCCATTTTTTGTCGCTAAAGGCTTTAGCGACGAAAAAATTTCGTCACCAATTTTGTCGCCTTTGCCTTGTCGCCAAAGGGTCCTGGCGACGAAATTTTTTTTTTTTGTCGCCATAGACAAAAAATGGCGACGAAATAATTTCGTCGCTATTGATCACAATTGTTGTCGCCATTGATGCGTATTTTGTTGCCAAAAGAGTCATTTTTTTGTAGTAATTTTGCAATAGCGACGAAAAAATTTCGTCGCCAATTCATCATATGCAATGGCGACGAATTATTTTCGTCGCCAATTCATTTTCAGCATATGCAATGGCGACGAAACAATTTTGTCGCCAATTGATCATATGGAATAGCGACGAATTATTTTCGTCGCCAATTCATTTTCAGCATATGCAATGGCAACGAAAAAATTTCGTCGCCAATTCATCATATGCAATGGCGACGAATTAGTTTCGTTGCCAATTCATTTCAGTATATGCAATGGCGACAAAATAATTTTGTCGCCAAATATATAAAGTGGGTTGCTTGTACTAGCGGCGAAAAAATTTCGTCGCCAATTCATTTTCATCATATACAATGCCGACGAAATATTTTTGTTGCTAAAATAATATATTCTAGTAAATAGAATTATTTGAATATGCTATAAACATGTTCGTTCCTGTTTATCACAATAATTTTCAAAACCAAAAGAGAGAATCATATGAAACATAAAAAGTTTCAATATTTCTGAGTAACTTCATTAAGCAACAAGAATTAATATCGTTAATTGTTCACGTACCCAACAAAAAAACTAAAGTTTAACAAAAGTATTAGCACATTGTTCACTACATAACAAATTGTTAGACTATATAACAAAAGTAGAAAGATGTGTCCGACTATCTACCGATCCACCATATCCACAACATTATTCACTACATAACAATTTTGTTAAACTACATAACAAAAGTAATAAGATGTGGCCGACTATCTACCGATCCACCATATCCACACCCAATCTGCATGAAACCAATGGAAAGCATTAGTATCTTATAAGTTAGTGAACGAACATAAAACATGTGAAATATAAAGTAATTATAAGTTGAGTTTTCAGCCATCAAAGATATTATAATTGCACAGACATCAAACCTACTTTACTCGAAAACCTAAGCCTATATAAGGGGGCCAACCAGGTTCGCATCAAACACAATCAACTTGCTCATCCTCATTCTTTGCAGGTACACGGAGGAGCACGAAGGAGCAAATCCGGTACAACAGCACCCGTGCAGTTTTGGCTACAAGGTTACATGTTTTAATAGGTTAAAGTACCAGTGTCGGTTACTCGACACATGGTTGTGGGATTGTGCCCGACACTTCAGGTTCGACACACCAAGAAACATGTTGTGTACATGTATAACTTAAAAGTTGTTTTCAAAATGGACAAAATGCTCCTATTGGATTCCTATTAGTTATGAAAATACAATTTTATCTCAGACATATATGAAAATACAGATTTATTGACGTGTGTCCTCAGATGCATAAAGATATTGGGAAGTCCGACGATTAAACACGTACCGGTGTCCATGTAACTTCATGTCTAATTAAGCAATAGCCACATAACTTGTGCTCTAGTTTCTAAATTTTGTTATGTGAAATACTCAACACAGTTTCCTTTTCCTTACTTCTTGTTTAATATTTTTTTTTCTTCAGAAAAAGGGATCTTGTTTAATATTTTGGCCTCTTCTACGCTTCTAATTGAAGAATTCAATATCAGTATAACCTGGTTTGGCAAGAATCTCAGAGTTTTAGCCTAAGCTCATAAAGAACAAATTTGACTTGTTCCCTTCAGATGCAAACAATCACGATGTGTCCACCACAATTAGTGAATAGAATCAGAGAAGACAAAAGACTAAACAAATAAATTTCTGACCATACCAAATATCACATATAGATTCACTATTTTTAACTTATTAGTTCATATTTCTCTATGTTAGTATTTAGATTAAGTTCATAGTAAGTTGAATTCACTATTTTTAATATTCTTGTTAATACGTTGCTTTATTTTAACTTCGTTAAATTGTAAGTTTGCTTACTTTCTACTTAGATAGCATTAAGCTATAGTTTAAACAAGTAGTTGTTTTATCTAGTTTTATTTCTTTTACATTGTGAGCAGTCCGTAAACAACTAAAAATGAAAAAATAGCAAATGATTTTGAAATTAGCAAATGCAAAATTTCAAAGCCACCAACTTTGACTTTGTTTGCAGACATTGTCTAATTTTGCAATGGAGCAAATTCATTGAATTATTGTGCAACATTGAAGAGATCAAAGAACTTACCTCATTCGCCTTCCATCAAGTAAACCAAAGTTGGTTGTTGGCCATCTACTCAAAGCGTCTAATTGAAAAACTTGCAAAATATATAAACAAAAAAAAAAATCAATGAAAATATGAGTACAAAGTACCTTTTATGTCGTTTTTCTAAAAAATAATGATGTATATACTTGCGGTAATGTCTGACCTGCTCAATAAGTTGTAGTTCTTTTTTATATATAGTCTTCTTCTGTGTAATCAAGTTGAGAATGGTCTCGCTTCATGAAATTCATTAGGGTTTGGAAGGAGAGTCGAAGTTATAGACCACCGTCTTGATGGCTTCAGGAGAGAGAGAGAGAGAGAGAGAGAGAGAGAGAGATGGAGAGGTGGTGAGGGTCGGCAGAACAGTGGTGTCGACGCGGAGGTGAGGTGGTGATGGTCGCATCGGGGAGGGAGAAACAAAACAAAGAACAATATAGAAACAGAAGTAAAATCTAATATTCCTTCTTAGCATGAGGTAACATGGCACAAATTTTCATGTGAATCCCCCAGTTATAGAACTAAATAATAATGGTTCCATTGATTAAAAAATAAAATCTTGATTGTTCATAGAGAACATGCATTTTAAGAATTGGAAAAGAAAATGTAGGAGGAAAAACAAATTCAACACACTTGACAAACATTATTAGGCTCCTATTTTCAAAAGTATAATAGAAATTGAAAAAAAAAAAAAAAAAAAAAGAGAAGAGAAAAGGAGTATCAAAATTGAATAGTTTTACCCTATTTTCCACACTAACCAAATTAACAAAGAAAAGCATTATCCTCTATGGTTTTTCTATTTTTATTTTCCCTCCCCAAACCCATGAACCAAACTCAACTCAAAAAACCTTGTCCCAACTACTTCATGTCAAGTAACTAAATCAAGTATCGATGTCATCATCTCAATATCCCATATTCAAGTTCAGTCAAGGATATGAAGTGTAACCAAGTTTTGCAATGTTATATGAATTGAATTCAAATTCACACTTCATTTTAGGCACATGTAATTGCTAAACAAATCCATGAAAACAATTTTCCAATTCCACTCAATTTCTACCCTCTAGCTAGGGGACTACTCGTTTTCCAAAAGCTTGCGTTGTTAGAGAATAGGCCGAACGATGCAATATCAAGATATAATACAAATTTGTACAAACATTGATGTAACTGGATCTTTGAAACAAGAAGCTCTTTATCTTCGCTGAAAATCAACCTTACTAATGTTCAATAAATAGCAATATTGATGGTTCTGCTTGAAGTGTTTCCTTCATCAACCCTCCCAACATTGAATTTTCCATGCCCCTCACTTTTAGTTATTATATGCATTAAGAAGCAAATTGAAACGGATTAAGGAAATAACTACCAACTCGATCTATTGTGCAGTTTTCTCTTTACACTTGAGAGGGTCACTTGAGGGATTTTAACTTTCAACCTTACATGGCCCAAGTTATTACCTGAAAACAATCATCTAAGCTTTTCAACAAGTACTCTCAAGATAGTGATAATCTCAATGTCCAAACTATGTTTCCAATATCCTTTTTCACTTCACAACTTCAAACCATAAAGTATAACATAGTTTTATCAAATAAGCTTCAATACCTCAACTAAACATACTTTTAAGTACTAGCAATTGACATTCTAGAGCTAAATTAATCAATCACCTCATTTTTCTTTTAAGTACTAGCAAATGAGTAATGTTATGCTTCCCAAATTTTTATCCCAAAAGTGGTTCCCAAATGATATAGCATTACTCATAAAAAAAAATAAGAGGCTTCAAAGTAGCTTTTTTTTTACCTTGCCCTAAAAAGAGAGTAGGTTGATTTTATTTTTATTTTTTTTTTTTTTTGTAGAAAATCCTTGTGCAAGTTCTCAATCACAAAAACACACAATACTAATGCCAATTGAAAGCCCAACGCTACCAAACCACTAGGTCAAAAAGGGAGGATATATAGTTCCAATTCAGTTTTATATAATTATTTGAACCAGTCATATATAGTAACAGCCTAAGTGAAAAGCTCCAACACAAATGTGCATTTGTGTGTGTGTATAATACATAACATGTATATATTAGTATAACTTTATTCCATTAATTAACTTGCCTGCAGCATTGGGTAAGGGAAAGCTAGATGCATTCACATGTGGCACAATGTGTATAATGATGCCGCTATTAGCCGGCTTGTTAAAAAACTTGAAACTCTATCAATTGGACCACCCAAAGTCTATAATGATGCCAGATTTTGAACAATACAAAATTGGAAAATTAAAGCTAGGGTTTTGAAATACCTTGAACTGTCCAAAATGACCGAGAAGAGGAAGACCGGAGATGAGAGACGACGTCATTTAGAGAGGGGGTTTGGTCTGCCGCTGAGAGGAGGAGCGGGGGGTTGCGACTTGGTGGTGGACGGGTGGTGGTGGCCGGTGGACTGGCCCGAGGCGGCGGCGGCGTCGAGAAGGGGCTGCACCCCCTTTCTCCTTCTCTTTCTCTCTTTCTACCGTCTCTCTAATCTGATAGTTCTCTCTTCTTATCTATCTCTATCTATATATAGTAGCCTTAGTTTTATTTTTTGTTTTCCATTTCTTTTTCTATTTCTTTTGTTTTCTTTTGTTTTTCTAATTTTTTTTGTTTTCAAGTAAATGTAGAAATAACAATAGATGAAAACTTTTTTTTCCTTTTTTTTGCAAGTAAATGAGTAATTATTAATATAAAAAAAACTTTTCTTCTTTATTAAAAGCATTTTTTTCTTTTGTTTTCTTTATTTTATTTCCTTTTCCTTTTGTTTTATGTCAAAAAAAAATGACATGAACAAATAAAGTAACATGTTTGATCAAAAAATATGTATCTCCTCTTTTCTTTTCTAATTGAACAAAAATCGGGTGTCTATACGTGGTACAACAAAGCATTTGAAATTAATATGTGGTACGTACAATTGCCATGTAGCCAAATGAATTCCATGCTAGTTCCCTAATGCTTGTGTCAGATATACCATATGGCAACCTGTCATAATATGTGGTACATACAATTACCACAGGTACCTATCACTATTACAATACAGTATAACCTCTTTAAATTAATACTTGATAAATTAATAATCTCTTTTAAATAATAAAATTCTCAAATTAATAATCTCTTTTAATAATCATTATTGATTTATGTATAAATTGATATATCTCTAAATTAAATTGAAACATATTGACATCTATTAAATTTGATTTAGAAATCAATTAAGGACCTTAATTAACTAATTCAATTGGTACTATAGTGAATGACTAATTCAATTGATGCTAGGCCTCAATAACCCTTTTTGAAATAATCTTATACAAATGCTTTATCAATTATCTATTAAAACCTTATACAAACACAAATAAATAAAACGACCATAACTTTATTTCCAAATGTTTTGACAGCTATACTGTGTGATACCACCAATCACTATCACAATACGTGGTACAACTGACAAATCATTTAAAAATCGACTAACGACGTGATTTTAAAATTTTGAATCCTACATTAGTTCTCAAATGCTTTATTGGTTATACCATGTGGAACAACCTATCATGCTCAAAATATGTGGGATGTACAATTAGATCACATTTTATCAATTTCATCACTTAATACCTGTGATTCTTACATTATCTCAATTGCGGTCCTTATTGTAGAAACCCCATTTTGACCTACCAAAAAGAAATAACTGTCGCAGGAGGCCCAGCAGGCACGCGAATCAAGGAAAAGAGCTCCAGAATCAAAACAGGGACCCCAGAGGTCAAATCAAAGTCAATACGAAGACAACAGCTCATCAACCGGAAGTTCCAGAGTCTGGGATCGTCCAATTACGATAATCGCTGACGTTTTAACCAGAATCGAAGTTCAGCACGAAATTCAAGACCAGAATCAAGTCCGGGACGACCAAAGGTCAAATTCAATTACATCAAGGAAAAATAGGCATCAATGCGGGCTCACAGAGCCTTGACATCATCAAATATTTCTTACCACCGGCGGAGAATCGGACTCCAATCGAAGTTTCGGTGAATCGAAATTGAGGGAAATGGACACGATCATCAATCCGGCAATACCAAAAGTACGACTAGGCATAACTGGATGGAAATATAGACGTGTGGGAGGTACAAGTTAAGTTTCGTGAAAATATTATTTCGTCTCCATAGACATCACATTAGAACTCACTCTCGGCCACGAATTCATATTTCGTCGCCATAGGCATCACTTTTGGCGACGAAATAATATTTCGTCGCCATAGGCATCACTTTTGGCGACGAAATAATATTTCATCGCCATAGACATCACATTAGAACTCACTTTTGGCGACGAAATAATATTTCGTCGCCATAGACATCACATTAGAACTCACTTTTGGCGACGAATTAATATTTCGTCGCCATAGGCATCACTTTTGGCGACGAAATAATATTTCGTCGCCATAGACATCACATTAGAACTCACTTTAGGCGACGAAATAATATTTCGTCGCCATAGACATCACATTACAACTCACTTTAGGCGACGAAATAATATTTCGTCGCCATAGGCATGACTTTTGGCGACAAAATAATATTTCGTCGCCATAGGCATCACATTATAACTCACTTTTGGCGACGAATTAATATTTCGTCGTCATAGGCATCACTTTTGGCGACAAATTAATATTTCGTCGCCAAAGGCATCACTTTTGGCTACGAAATAATATTTCGTCGCCATAGACATCACATTAGAACTCACTTTTGGCAACGAATTAATATTTCGTCGTCATAGACATCATATTAGAACTCACTTTTGGCAACGAATTAATATTTTGTCTCCATAGGCATCACTTTTGGCGACGAAATAATATTTCGTCGCCATAGACATCACATTAGAACTCACTTTAGGCGACGAATTAATATTTCATCGCCATAGGCATCACTTTTGGCGACGAAATATTATTTAGTCGCCATAGATCTCACTTTAGGCGACGAAATTATATTTCGTCACCAAAATTGACACTTTAGGTGACGAAATTCTGTTTCGTCGCCAAATTTATGTTTTTTTCAGCCTCTTAGGCGACGAAATTTAAATTTCGTCGCCATGTTTCGCCACTAAAGCCCATTTTTGTTGTAGTGTAGTTGAAAATTATATAAATTTGAAAACTATTTTTATTATAAGGCATGGAGAGAGAGAGAGAGAGGGCATAATTTGGGGGGGGGGGGGGGGGGGGGGGGGGGGTTGGAAGTGGATAAGGTTTCAAGGAATCATCAAAACGATGAAAACATATTTTTTCTATAATAAATTTCAGAAATTTTTGAACAACTATGAAATTTGTACAAATAGATTTTTAGAAAATTAGCTTTTGAAGAATCGTAAAAATCGTGAAATTTTTAAACCCCTAGCTTAGGGCTCTTTAGACATTTTATAAAATACTTGGAATTAATTTCTTTATTAATTTTGATGGCTAGATTGTGATTTTACCAAAGCAAGGGGAAGTGTTTTTCTTTAAATGTGAGGGGGAGTAATTGTTCTCTAGTCAAACATCAAGAGTACGTAAGAGGTGATATTAACACTCAAATTAAACAGCTCCTAGAACTAAAATACTTTCCAAAATATTTTCTTTCTTCAATTGGCTAGCCTATACAATTTCTATTAAATCACCTAGCTTGCAAGTGTTCCTATTCCCTAACTAAATCTGATGAGTAATATTGCTATGCTTCTCAAAAGCTTTGTCATTTGTACCATAGGCATGTTATATATGCTACCACCACTCACTGCCATAGCATGTGATACAATTGGTAAGCCATTTGGGAATGAAGCTTAAGATTTAAATTTAGACAACATAGCATTGTTAAAATCCGTTCTTTCAATTGCAAACCAAGATTTGGATGTAATCTAAGGATCCTATTGATAAAATTGAAAAATTAAGTACTGAAAATTAAGTGTTGAATTTTAAGTACTAAAAATTTTAAATGATTGAATTTGCAATAATAAAAACAATGTTTCAAGAAATGAAATAGACTGCATTCAATGATTATTTTCAGTAGAAATTTTTCACTTAAAGTTTTCAGTGGATTTTACACTGTTTTTTCAATTAAGTGGTGCATTATCAAATGCACTGGAAAAAAAAAAAAAAAAAAGTGCTGAAAATTTTCATTTTCAGTACTTAATTGGGTTATCAAACACACCCTAAGTGACAATAAACATATACCATAGTTTCGCACATTCTTATGCAGCAATGTGATAAATATGAAAAGCAAATAAATAATAAGCACATACCTGAATTTTTCTTGAAGAAAATCCTTTTTCACACAAAGTTATAAAATTTCATAATCATATGTTGACTAATGGAGTCGATGCTATAAACTAATAAGACTTAATAAAAACCCTGAAAATAGTAGAGTTAGAACTACTCTAATCAAGTCTAAAATTGAAAACTCGCAGGAACAAGATGTAACTAATGGAAACCCAACGGAAGTAAAATAGAAGAGACTTTTTTTTTTTTTTTGGAAACCCAACAGGAGTAAAATAGAAGTGATACTTTTTTTTTTTTGATGGGTTATACTGTTTTTTTTAAGTAACAAATAGAATGTGTTTATCATAAAAAGATGCAGTTGATTAAAAAAGTAAGGGTTATTTATTTGTTAATTTATTTTATTATGCACTACACAAAGGAGGTAGTGCTCTCTCCCAAGTCAGAAATCCCCACTCTATGATACTCGAACCCGCAACCAACTCTCCTACCACCTATATTTATTATAGTTCTTATATACACCGTGAAAATGGTTGCTTATCTAGGATGTGAAACATCATGCGTATCCATTATTGAACTTGAAGCATCACGTAAGCCATTCAATGATCAAAAATGATCAGCGTCCTTAGACATCCCATAAATTATTTTAATTTTATCTTCCTCTACTGAGAAAGGAACTTTGTGCCCAATTTCTCACCTCCGTCTCCATGTGAAAAAATCAACGATCCTTCTCATACCCTTGGTCCAAAGTGTCTAATTTGGTTTGTATGATATTAGTAACCACTCTTGATTCAAAGAAAGATAGTCTAAGTTTAGTTGGCCAGGATCCACAACCCCCAAATGAGAGGCTATGGCTTCGAATCCTGGGGGCCACATCAGGGAGATTTCTTTAATGTGGACTTTGGCTCCCCTTGTGCTGTCGTACTCCCTTTATGTGTGTGTTACTAAATACTAACTACTAATTCCCGATCAGTGACACCAGTAAAAAAAAAAGTCTATTAGTTGCTTCTAACGGTGGAAAATCAATCAACGAAGATTCAATTAATTGAGAACTATAGGACCCAGTTAAATTGAAAGTTATATGTATACTAATAGGATATCAATAGGATAAAAAAAAATAGAAGCAACTTTTGGAAAAACAATACAAATGTGGTCATATGCATTTGATTTTTACCCCAAAAAAATTGTCAAAAATAAAAATAAAAGAATTGTACCAAAAGTGGGCATTAATGCAGTGGTGTATATATATTTTAGTGATGACTCTGTCATAAATTTGGTGGAGCGGCCATTAATTTAGCATGAAATATATGTTAAGATAAATTTGAATACTTTAGTGGAATTGACCGATTGTAATACCACAACAAAAAAAAAATAGAAAGAAGAGAGGTTATTAAAACTCTAAAAAAAATCACCTACTTGAAAGTGCAATAATTGATAACACTTAAGGGGTATAGTCTATAGTAGAAGGCTGTTTATATAACAATGGAGATTATACCAAACATAGCAAACAAATTATTATCAACTTTTTTAAATTTAAAAATGTAATTCAAATATTTTAATAAAAATTCATATAATAGGTTAACTGCCTGCAAGTTCCTAATTTTAGTGATTTCTACTTTGCTTTCCTAACAATATGACCATGTTATTAGGCACATTCTTTTCTATAAACTGTGCATTGAAAGGAAACTAAAATGGGACTGTAAAGTGCTAATCTTATTTTTAAATTTTGAACTATGTTATTTCTTTGTAACATATTTATTCTTATGCTTCTAATTAATCACACTAAAAAACTATACTTTAGGAATAACATGAAATTGATACAAAAAATCTAAGAAGTAGTGTTTTTATAAAATAAAAATGTAAATAAGTATCAATATCTAATTAATTAGTCAATTCACACAGTAAATTTGTTGAAATTGACAAAACGGTAGCCAATATTTGTTGAAAGTTTTTTCGTTAGTTCAAAGTTATCATATCCTATGATGATAAGAACTAAAGAAAGTATGAGTCAACAAAAAGATAGAGTCCAATAGTTTATTTCAGTCATGTGATTTCACTGATATGTACCTAAAAAAAAGACCACAAAAAAGAAAACACTTATAACACGTTAGTGTGTGTCCACCAAAAAGTAGGACTCTATTGGCACCCAAAAAAAAAAAAAAAGTAGGCCAGGATTTTCATAGACGGATTAAAAAAAAAAGTGGCATACCAAATTTATAATTAAAAACTCTTTTAAGAAAATTACTTATGTAATAGTGCACCAAATATTGATAGAAGTGTAAAACACTTAAGGGTATCGGTGCACTTATATAATATATATATACTATATATATAGACAGTCAGGCTCTAAAGCGCACTGCGCACTGGGTTTGCACACTGGGATTTTTACGCTAAAATAACCGATGGCCAATGGAGCGACGGAGCGGGGCGCAGATTAGCGGGGCTCCTTGCAATTTTTTAAGCTTAAAATCCCAGTGTGCATACTCAATGCGCTTTAGAGCCTGACTGTATATATATATATAGATATAGATATCTATATATATATGGGATTTGATAACCTATAGCAAAGGAGGCTTTTCGCGACGAAAAATAGTCTTTTAGCGACGAAATTCGGTCGGTAAAAGTTGAAACCTTTAGCAACAAAAAAAATCGTCGCTAAAAACCTGTTTTTCGTCGCTAGAGAGACTGTTGTATGCTGTCATCTTACACAACCATCATGTTATAAGTTATATATATATATATATATATATATTAGTTCATGGCCTCCATAACATCGGTAAAGACAAAATCACAAATCATATTGAGCTTTATCACAAATGTGGTCTCTCACAGTCCTCCAAAATATCTTACCATCACACTCCAACATAGAGCTTTTAGGTCGTAAATTATTTTTCATTGAAAGGGTGTAAAATATTTTTTCGGTAAAATATGTTACTTGATTATTAGCGCAACCAAATATCGAAAAATGAGCAAATGTTTTCTAAAAAATATTTTACGTCGAAACAAACGGAGTGTCAAAGTAAAAATTACATGAATTTGTTTATTTTCTATATGAAAGTTAAATTTGGCATTTCAAGTTATATAAATTAAAAAAAAATAAAAAAAATGCCCCATAAAATCGACAAATTCATGTAATTTACTTTGAGTTGAAACCTAAACTAGTAAGATTTTATTGAAATTAATTCAGGTTATAAAAAAAATGATATTTGAGTTACTATATTAATTATTATTACTAACTAATATCATCAATATTTGTTAGTTTTTCTAACTTTATTTAAGAAATGGGATTATGTGTTACAAAGTCATAGATCTCATTTTTGGTCAAACTAATGGGGCTAATTTTTATAACACCAAACCTCAAGGGAGGACAGTGAAACAAAGGGTGGTGTAAATAGCAAAAAATGTGATACATTTAGCCCCACCCTTGAACTTAGTTATTTTAATATAAATTATTGGAGATCCTAAATTAAAGAATTAAGATTCAATTTCTACATATATATATATATATATATATAGTATATAACATTGATAGGTATTTTCCATTCATAAACACAGGTCATGGAATCATCATGAAGTAAAATTTCTTAATGTGAAACCACTGCAGTTTTGGTCTATAGACTATGGGTGAGAAAGTCGCTATATATTATAGATATAGCAATTACTCTGTACCCTAACTTGGGAAAGGAAATGTGTTTTGTGAAAATGAACATTGTAATGCCAATTTTTGTTAGTATGAAAAAGTGTAATGTTCTACATAATTTAACATAAATACCAAAGCTTTACTTCCTACTGAACACCCATAAAGTTAAAAAACAAAAGAGAATTACTATAATTTGGTTAACTTAGGCCTCGCATGATAATGTTATGATTTTAATTTTTAATTTTTTGTATTGAGAGTTAACCGTGATCAATGCAAAAACAAAAAACAAAATCTGAAAACAATAATCCGCAGCGTTACCATACGAGCCCTTAAGTTCCATTTCCACCAAAGTGGAATGGCTGGATTGGGAATTAAATTTTTGTTCAAACTCGGCCAAGTTTTAATTAAGTTTGCTCGAATTTGTGTCCAAGTCCATAAAAACTTTCCTCTGATTTCAAGTTGGGCTTGGATTAGCCCGCCAATTGCAGCCCTGTCCGTCCACTACCTTATGTTGTGACATGGCAATTAGAATCATACCGGACAGGGACTCGGTAACGCAACCAATTTATGGTTCATCGGTTGAACTGTTTAATGATTTTTACACCGTAATAATGTATAAATTAATTCATTGATAAAAAAAGTTTTTAAAAAAAAACATGAATATGTGAGTTTTGTCATGATGGATATTTAACAGTAGTAGTAATAACTTATATCATTAAAATGGACAAGTTTTATAGTCTCTTTTATTTATTTATTTATTTATTTTTATTTTTTATTTTTTGCATAATTTACTAATCCATCGGTTCGGTCGAAATTTGCCTAGCTTAATCAGTTCACCTGTTTTTATCAGGTCAATTGCAAAAGTAATCGAAATCATATTTTAAAATTTTAAAAAAAAAATTACTGTCCGGTTTGGTTTCGATAACTTAGTGTGAAAAGATTTGGAACGAGTATCAAACAATTCAGAATATAAGAGGAGAAATGTCAGGCGCTATGGAGTATATAGTATGGGTGACAGCAAAATCACACTAATGTATCTAGCTACTAGTTTGTGACTTGTGAGTAATGATTGATTATAACAGTATATGTATATGTGAAATTAATGGACGTCCACATTGTGGGGACACCCGGCCAACTTAATTCTCTTTTGCATGTGCTTGAACCACTCTCTTCCTCCTCAAAAATCCTATAAATAGGTCACCATTTCATGTATTTCTGAATCATGGTTGTGGGATTATATATGAACAAACAACCTTAGTTCCCATGGCTAAGCACAAGGTTTTTAATGTTGTTTTCTTTGTCTTATTAGGGTTAGGGTTATGCTCTGCAAGAAGAGCTCTCCTCACTCTTGAAGGAGGTGCTGGCTATGGCTCAGGCCATGGTGCTGGAAGTGGTGCTGGTGCTGGTGCTGGTGGCGGTACTGCGGGCTACGGTGGCGGTGGAGGTGGTGGTTCCGGTGGTGGTGGCGGCTATGGAGCTGTAGCTGGTTATGGTGGTGGTGCTAGTGGTAGTGGGAGTGGTAGTGGTGGTGGTGAAGGTTATGGGGCGGGTGGGGCAGGTGGAGGACATGGTGGTGGTGGTGGCGGTGGGAGTGGCGGTGGTGGTGGAGCTGGCTATGGTCCCGGCGGGGAGCATGGGTCCGGTTATGGAAGTGGGGGTGGTCAAGGTGGTGGTGCTGGGGGTGGGGGTGAACATGGTGGAGGTGCCGGTGGTGGAGGCGGTGGAGGCAGCGGTGGTGGAGGAGGGTCTGGTGCCGGTGGGGCACATGGCGGTGGTTATGGCGGAGGCGAAGGAGCCGGCAGTGGAGGAGGCTATGGTGCAGGTGGAGAACATGGTGGAGGGTTTGGTGGAGGTGGTGGGAGTGGTGGTGGTGGTGGTGGTGGAGGTGGAAGAGGTGCTGGCGGAGGAGCAGCGGGAGGAGGATATGGGAGTGGGAGTGGAAGTGGAGCTGGTGGAGGAGCAGGAGGGGAGCACGGTGGTGGATATGGTGGCGGAGGTGGCGGCGGCGCTGGTGGTGGAGGTGGTCAAGGTGGCTACATCCCATGAGAGTAGCTTCTCACTATTTTACTGTGTACACTCTTACTACTAGCATAGAGAAAAAAATAAGACAAATTTGAGTAAGAGTTTATATGAATACTATATGTATGAATTGATCATATGCAAGCATTTAAGATCTCTCAAGTTGTATTACTTTCAAGATGATATTCAATATGCAATTAACGGTTCTTTTTCTATATATTAAATCAAAGTTTGATGCATATAATTATTACTACACCCTCTCTCCCTGTCTCCCATGTTAAGAGTCTTGATGCTATTTTTGTGATTTCTCATTTTAAGAGTTTCTTTGAAAAGTCAAAAGTATTAAGAGCACTACTACACCCACACACTTTTCTATACACTTTTTGACACCCAACTTTAAATGCGTGTACCATGTGTTGTGTAAGTGGTGCACAGAAAAATGTGAAAAATTAAAACAGCACAAGGTACATGTATTTAAAACATAATATGTCAAAAAGTTTGTAGAAAAGTGTGCATACCTAGCATTATTGGTATTTTAATACATACTTTTCAAGTTTGCCCTTATTTTATTAAATACACTTATTTCCGGCCCCTCTTTCTTTGATGTGACACTAACATTGGAAAGTTAGAAAATCTCATAAAAATTAAGAATGTTCCTTTAATAAGTTAGAATTCCCAAAAAAAAACTCTTAGTATTATAGAACGAAGGGAGTACTGAATAGGTAAAATTATTTATCCGTGCTATTTAAAGTTTGAGTTTGTTTATGTTCATTCAACAATATTCCTTTGGAGGACCAGTATATAGCTAAGAATTAGTTTGAGAAATAAAAAGTACTCCCTCCATTCTTTTTTTTGAGTCCTATATTCCATTTTGAGATGTCCCAAAATTAGTGTCCACTTTCCAAAATTGGCATACAATTTTTACTTATTTTACAAAACTACCCTTCCTTGAAATTTACATCAAGACAAAACTAAAAAAGTTATTGTAATGATTAGGGGCAATTGTGAAAAGTAGGTTTAGATTCTTTTTGTCCCCTTAATAAATTGAGTTCCCAAATGTGGACTCAAAAAAAGGAACGAAGGGAGTACTACTATGAATGTTTTTTCATGCTTTCAAATTGAATGACAACACAGCTTATCCTAATTCAATGTTCCACACGGGTAATCTATAAGATTATCATGAACAAATCGCACTCAATTCAAATTTTGGTGCTTTGTATATTAAAATTTTGAAAATGGTGAAGTTCACCATATATAATTACCTAAATTTTGATAGATATTCTTTTTCACTCTTTTTTCGTTTGGTAGCAAAAGAGAACATTTTTTATCATCCAGTTTTGGTTCACTATTGCTCACTCAGGTCTCATTGGATGACATGTATATCATTCCAGTAATTATGTTGATAGTAAATGGCAAAATGAGAATGAAAATGTCACCCAGTGAAGGCCTGAATGAGCAATGATGAACCAAAATTGAGTGAGTAAAAATGCTCTCGCAAAAGAAGAGCTTTACTTATTTACATTGATATATATGACTTTTGAGTTTCAAATCTGTATAAATTAGCTGAAAATGGAACTATCCAATCACGGTTGATAGGTTTTTGCAAAGTGTGGAATTGCGTAATGTGAACTTATAATTATTAAGTTCTTTTAGCATAAAAATAAATGGGATGCGGCCGGGAGTTCAACGATGACATCATTAATTGAGCTTCCAACTATCATAGAGAGGTATAAAACTTCACACATAATTTTTATATAATTTTTTGTTCACAATTATCATAAAAATGTGTTTATCTCTCTCCTGTATTATTGTGGGGTTCACTAATATCACAGGATAACATATGAGAGAGATAAACACATTTTGTGAATTGTAAATAAAAAGTTGTATAAAAATTATGTGTGAAGTATTACTCGAGAGAAAGACAGGATCATTTTCTTGAGTGTGGTCTCATTTAAGTTGTGAAATTATCCCATGTGATGATTTTGTTGTGACGAACCACCTTTGGACCGTTGATTGTGAGTCTCATATTGATCCAACGATTAATAATAATCGGTCACACAGAATAATTTTTCATTTAAATTGTAGTAATTACTAAATATATCCACCAAAATACTTTTCACAGAAACTAGCTTGAAGTGAGGCGTTATACATTCAACTATCAAAGGTGGTTCTTGGAAGGTAAACTAACTTTTGCATAATACTCCACAAACCAATTAAACGATAACCCAAAGGTGTTCTTTTCAATTTTCAAGGCCATTAATTGTTGTGTCATGTCACACATCCAATCAAGAATTTAATATAGCATGCACTCCATTATATACAACTCTCTCTCTCTCTCTCTAACTATATATATATATATATATTTGTATAAGTAATTTTACATCCTCATGCATGTATCTGCCACTATGGCTTCCATAGTGCTATTACGGGCAAACTTAGTGGTAATGTGACATGGAATGCTAAAATTAGATTTTGTACCATAGACTGTCCTTACACCTCCTAGTTTAGTTCACAATTCCACTGAGATAATACATGTACCATATAATGGAGTTACTATTACATTTTCTGGGCATCCAAACACACCCCAAATGGTGGTTTTTTTTGTTGTTGTTGTTGTTGTTGTGACAGATTCACAATTTCTATCCTTCTAGGAAAACTTCTCCTCTTCTTGAGCACTCTATTTGCTTGAGAATTTGGTGATCTATTCCAGAGAAGAAGTCTCTTCAAATGCTCTGGAATTAGCAATATGGGCGTCGGTGGTGCCGATGATTCTGGGGATTCTCCGGGATTGTTCTGATCTTCGTGATCAAGGAGACTTGATTTGCCTTTGATCAGATCAACCTCACCATCACCGTTCATCATAACTATGTTACAGGGAATTCTCTTTGCATAATATTCTCTGTACTTTCTGTGATGCCTGTCAATAACAATCCTTAGCTTATACATTTTTTTTTTTTTAATATTTTTAATTTTTTTTTAGTTGAACTTGAACGTAGTTGCTGTTTGGCAACAGCTTTTGGAGTACATAAGTAATTATGGAATTCGAAAAGCTGAAATAAAATTGTCTGGCAACCAGCTTGCGGAATTCAATGCCAAAATATGTGTCAATCGCAAAATTTGTGATCGACCAGAAGTTACATTGGGCAACTTTTGGCCAAAAGTAATTTTATGTGACTGAACTTCAGTAGCAGCTTTGAAGCAATTTTTATCATCAAATGAGTGCACAGGAAATTGAGAAATGATTGTATCGTCCTGGATCATTTACACGTGGTGGTTCCACCCAATAAGAACGATCATGTGGTCAAATTATGGGCAAATGGGATACAACCATGACAATCTATTGTTGGTCGGGACTACCACAGTACCACTCGACCATGGACCAAGACCATACAATCATTTCTCTAGAGAATTATATAGCTTTCTTGGAGAGTCAAATAGAAATCATAAATGCTACACGCACAACCTATTCCACAATCAGGACATCTTGACAGTTGATTTTGATGGGACACATGTGAGATCCTCATGGGGACCATCGAAATCAATTGTCAGGATATACAGTTGTGAAATAGGTTGTGAAATAGATTATGTACGTGTATAGCATTACTCAATAGAAATACCTATCAAACACAACCAGAGTGGCATGAAGGCCTATAATTTTCTCTACAGCAATAAGTTGCATAGGGAACCCACTTTCGGATCTTATTTGTGGCACCACCTATGATGATGAATACAACAAAAAAAAAAAAAACATTATGTACATATACTTGTATAGATAGGGGAAAAAATTGACACCATGAATTTGAAAATTTAGGAGATTGAATTTGGACTGTTTTTATCATACCCCATAATGTTTGCAAAGGTCTACTAACTTTTGAACTTTTTGGTGCTTCACATCGCTCTTCCACTCGCTTCTCTCTTTAATGCCCTTGAAATCTTCGAGGTGCATGGTCCAAACATCGGACCATGTCTTTGAGAACACTACAAGAAAAACAATTATACATATATATATATATATATATATATATGTGTATTTGAATATTAGCATAAACCCAAACTAAGAATGAAATAAATTGTCCATATATGTTTGGACATCAATGGATCATAGGAATTCATTTTGTTCTTTGTTCTTGTTTTCTCAAGGACCTTGGATTCGTTTGGATTGGCTATGACGTTTGCACGTTAAAAATGAGAATTAAAAGTTAAAATTTTACTTCATGTATCCCGTTTAGGGTGATGCACACACCTATGAATCTATTTCAACCAAGACAAGATTTTCAAACTCTAAATGCTTCTTCAATTTTAGTTAATCTAAACATACTAATATATATGCTTTGTGATACCCTAGAAGGCCGTTTAGAACAGAACATGCACTTAGTAGGTGATTGGAAACAAACCCTTTAGAAAGAAAATGAGATTATTTAATTTCCGAAGTTGTATAGCGTGAGCAACGGCTTGGCGTTATTGGCAAAAAAGCTTTCTATGTCACGCTCCTACCAGGATTTGAACCGCGCCCCCCTATCTCGGGTCTTGACACTTATGTCATCGCACGAGACTACTACACCAAATGATTCATCAAAAAAAATTCGTACAAGTGCTCCATCTGTCCCAAATAAAGAAACATTTTTGGAACTCTTAACTATTTTAGGACCCATTTTGATTGTTGTGAAAAATTTTCAACTTTCATAGTTGTCCTTCTGTAAGAGCATCTTTAATAATGTTCAATCCATAAGGCGACTTAAGTTTTTTATCTTACTCACTCACGCAACGGTGTGGGTAGTAGTGGAACTTAGGTAATTATATGGTAGTGAAACTTGAATTTAGCATTTTGCTAAATTCACTTACTATACAGCCCAAATGGCGCATGCAAAGTCTTTGCCGTTCAATGTTATTCTTTTTCTTTTTCTTTTTCTTTTTTTTTTAAATTAAATGAGCCAACCGGCATTGGCAATGCCGACCCACCACTGGCTGGCAAAGCCTTTGCCACCTAGGTTAATTTGTCCTTTTTTCTTTTTTTTCTTTTGTTAAATTAAAGTTAAGATTTCGTTAAAAACAAATTTTATTAAAAAGGGAACAAACGGCAAATAAAATGCCGATCACCCCTAGCCGGCACTCTCTTTGCTGTTTTGCTTTTACACCACTATGGGAATTTTCCTATTTGCACAGTAACTTAATTTACATTTACCATATACCTTCTTACACCGTTGGAGTTGCTCTAAGTTCAAAATTCCAATATCACATCAAATTAAAAGTGTGTAATTAAAGTATCTTAACTTTTCGAAAAGATATGCCCAAAAAAAAAACCCTAATTTGGGACTAACACTGATAGGAAATAGGAATGAAGTGATAGAGAGATATATTCACAAATAGCACTCACATGGAATGTTGAGCCATGGTGTAACACCAACAAGTGTAATATGGCAGGAAGCCTCTATGGCTATATTTTTAAGGACCCATTCAATAGGCTCCAAACTAAACTCCTTTAGGCCATCCATAACCACTACAACATTCTTTGGAGTGTTTACTGAGCCTGGTGACTGGTAAGGTATTAGATCTTGTGCTAACCCATTGCAACTTTGGAAGAAGGGTCTAGCCATTGAACCAGCAAGCATTTCAAGAAAAACCAAGAAATGAAAGAAGTGCACCACCCGAGTCTAGAGAGAGATGAGAGAGAGAAGGAAGGGATTTGGTGGGAGGTCCTATTAGTTCTTAAATAGGGGTTTTTATTTGGGAATGTTTTAAGAGAAAACAAGAACAAAGGCTTGGATCCCTAGATACAAACAAAGAGGGGCTTTGTATGATTTTATGTGCACTATGTTTTTTGTGATTTCAAGTTTAGTAACATAACGCCAACCCAATACTTGGGATATAGAGTTCATTGGTTGTCTTTAGTTAATAAAATTTGTTTATGTGAAAGATTTTCTCAGCACTTCAACTAATCTTGACAGCTGGACCAATGGCGTCGCGTTAAACAAGAGAATATATATATATATAGTAAGTTTTTAATACCAACATTGTTAGGCATTGGTTCATCAGTACACAAAACTATTCAGCTATATAACATTATAAAATTTGCATCTGATTTGTCCAAATAAATTTTTGAGAAACAAATGACAATATGGAAGTTGAAAATGGCATGCCTGCTTTTGTTTTAAAGCACCTTTTACCTTTTCAATAACACAAATAGTCAGTTTCCTAAAAGGGAAAGGCAAGGGTACTCAATAAAGACTAGGGTTTGTTTGGAAATGGATAAAATGAGATAAAGTTCGGTCTCACTCTAATTTTTAAGAAAATCTACATTAATTTTAAGTTTGCACAAACTCAAATTGCTCAATCACTACAAAGTGACGTGTAACAAACAAGCTATATGATATGCTTCCCAAATTCAAATTCCAAATTCTCATCCCAAATGATGTGGCACTAGATTCACTTTGATTTGGGGATGTTGAAATAACCCTACAGTATCAAAGGATCCACTGAGTTTTGATTGATGCCACATCATTTGAAATGAGAATTTGAGATTTGAATTTGGAAAGCATAGCATTACTCATGACAAACACTAAAACTTACAAAACAAAAGCACTTATAAACAATGAAGCACGGACTCTTCGAAAGACAACCACACCAGCATTGGTTGTGTACTAATTAAAGACAACCGCACTAGATGTCGGACCGCTGCACCCGTGCTTCCTAGCTTATAAACCATATGACAAATTCTGAGGATATAACCGAATCTCTCTGCTATGAAAATGCCGACACCTAATAAGACATAACCATATGATATTTGCTTCTAATTGACAAGAAATTTTCAGGAACTAATTGACATTCCAATATGACACCCCACAGCAAGTGAGCAAATTACTTGGGTGAGACCAACGCCTTGCGAACTACAAATAATGAGACCCCTTCTTTGTAGGGACATAAATCCAACCTAAATAACTCACTCATATAAGGTACCACATCAACATGGTACGTGAAACTTCTCCTAATCAACAAACCTGAGAAGTTTCTTGTTCATTTTGCTTTCTCAAGAATCTTTCAGCACCAAGCAATCTAAAAACCACATTTACTCCAAAAACTTCACATTATTATTTAATATAACCTTACATTTTTCAAGCATATTCGTCTAAACAGCCAAGCTCTAAGGTGAATAGAGTAAACATACCCAATGAACTTCTTTTTTTTTTTTTTGCCTGAAAAAACCCACGGGCTAACCCATTGACCTGCACGCACCCCACTGACCCGCGGGTTTTTTCAGGCAAAAAAAATATTAATTAAATATGTTCACTCTAGAGTCTGACCGTTCGTCTAATAAATACCTATATAATACATCCCCACATTTTAATTTCATGCTCTGTATCAAGCAAATAGAGTGACTAGGTGCAATCTGTCCCCCACTAGAAGCATAAAAAAATAAAAATAAGTTTAAAAAATAAAAAAGCCTAAACTTTCAAATCAAGGTGGAAGTATGTAAAAGAAAGGAAAAAAAAACTTGAATCTGTCCCCAACTCCCTATCATGCAAATACTGCAATCCAGTTCATCAACTAAATACCTTTCTATTCATATCAGTAGAATCATCCAAAGGAGTTTTTAACGGGCCATTTTGTAACCTTGCAGTTTTTGGTTTCCGGTTTTTGTTTTCATTTTGAGTACTTGTCAATTTTGAAAACAAAAACCGGAAATCAAAAACCACAACGTTACAAAACAGACCCTAAAGTTACATCAAAAGGGACATGCAAAGAAAAAACTAGGCCGCCCAAAAGAAGAAGAAGAAGAAGAAAACTAACTTAACTTCCCACAAGAGTCCAAGTAACAGGATAAAGTGACAATATTCTCTTTGTTTACAGGAGCAAAATGAAGTTTCTTCTAACATCTTGTACCGCCTATGTCCAGCCAAAACAAACAAAACTTTTAAGTATAAACACTAAACCTTCACACCTGTTCAGCGAAAATTTCCAGCAGCGACTGGACGCATCATAGAGCTTAGGTTGGTCTTAAGTCGAGCACTCGAACGATGATGATCATCCCCGTTTGAAGAAAATTCAGTCTTTCTGCTTCTCTTCTTGTTCATAGAACCTTCACTGTGGAACCCACGTTGATGATCCGAGTTAGGAGACGATTCTATTATTTTGGTCTTCTTCTTGTTTTTAGAATCCTCGCTCTTCGATCCCCTCATGGCCTCTAACAATTGTGAGCTCCTTAAACCAGGCATGGTTTTCAACAGTCTACAAGCCTGCTTTTTCTTTGTATCCTCTAATTCCTTGTTTAACTCTCTTTTGCAAGAGGACTTGTTTGGCTGCTGCAGGTGACCACAAGGAATAGAGTAACTGACTTCTGAAAATTACGCCGCAGGTTGCAGTGTTAGTTGATAGGTCTTACTACCCATTCCGGAAAAAATGAAAAACACACACAAACCATATATAAACTGGGTATACAAATCTACCTGGAGGCTCTTCGATGTATATATCCGGGCTAGGGGACCTGGGTGGCGTTTGGGGTGTGACATTGGCTTTTTTCTTCACATCGCCGTACTTCTGATCACAATTACGTTCTCCGAGAGGCAATGGAGTACAAATTTTCTCAACTGTTGCATCACAGTGAGAATCAACTACAGTTTTTTTAACCTCAACTACATTTCTTGGTCCATGAGAAAACTCTGCAGAAATTCCATCCGAAGCATCTCTGGTTTCATTGACCTCACTACTATGACTATTTACAAGACTAGGGGATGAGATACAGTTATTATCCACATTATCTAGAACTGACTTGGGTGATGTGTTTGATATGTTTGTATCCAATAATGGCTTTTGGGTTTCCACAAAACTTGAAAACCAGGGTGTGCCCTGCTTTGCATAGAAAAGAATGTAGGCCTCCTGAGAAAGCACAAAATCTTCCCGAACCCTAGCCACCTACAAGGTGGCAAACAAAGATTGATTAGTATCTTTTTTCAAATTCAGTAGGATATTAGAGAATGTCAGAAACTCTATTCGGAGGGTGAAAATTGTGTTTTGCACCTAAGTCAATGTAAGCTCAAATGCCAAATAGTAGATCAGTTGCTTAACTAGCTTAGTGCATACCATACTCAGAAATGATTACCTTTGAGTCATCAAGTCGATGCCACGTGTCGGGGGAGGACCGGATGAAGCAATAGTAATGCCCAGACGTAGATGAGAACCCAATATGCACCACAATCGCATACAAATCATATTTCAACTCCGCCTGAGAGAGAGAGAGAGAGAGAGAGAGAGAGAGAGAGAGAAAGAGAGAGAGAGAATGAGCGAGTGAGCTGCGTACCTCTTCATATATAAAAGAATCCAAATAAAAGAAAAGGAAAGGAAACCCACTATATCTAAGATGCACCATGAACATGTGAATAACAATAAAGCCATTCACAATTTTTTCAAAAATCAAACACTTAAAATCTGAAAAACGGCTTAAATCAGAAGTAGCAATTTGCTGCTTTTTCAAAAATCTAACAAAAGAAATCTCTCGAGTTAAAGCACTTTTGTCAACTTATAGATTTGATTTCAGAGTTAAACTGACAGTACAGGTAGATAAAATACTTAGCAAGTTAGCATCCAAAAAACAAGGATAGCACGAAACTCACATAATTATCCTGACAACCATTAGTGTAGGGCATCAAGTCCAACTCTAGTGGGAAATCCACATGCTTATCAATCTTCTCAACATAAGATCCATCAGTCTTGAATCTTTTCAGATGAAAAGCCGCAACCGAAGGAGCATGGTCCAGCATGAGCTGCTTCTCTACTGAAACTTCTTCCTTGCAATTTTCGCATGTAAATTTAATCTCTGGATCTTCAATCTTTTCCACCTTGGTGAAGGATTCCAGAGCACTTGGAAGGGAATCCACATCCTCAATCTCCAAACTCAAGTCAATAGAGGGCTCGTAAGTATCAGAATAGTGACCACAGTTGCAACATCGGAGCTGAAATTCAGACACCAAAGCGGTATAAGCAATTAGAACATTTTTTGCAAACTAAAGTCTCCAAATAGATACATAAATACATATAAATATAGACATGTACAGGGGCTTGCTATCCTACTACGATAGCATTGTGTTAAATTTTAAACGGACCAACAAAGTCTTTGTCACCTTGATAAAATGAGGATTCTAAAGTAAATTTGTAGTGGGGTCACTAAATATGTTTACTTTAACTACATTACAAAATTACTTCAGTGTACTCATTTTAATGATTGGCGTAAATATTTTTGTCCAAAAAGACGTGTATACTTTTAGATATTCAATAGGTTAGCATTTCTAATTCACATACACACACGCGCGCAGAGAAATTAAAAGGTTTTTCACATTCAGAATAGCAATGAACATAAGGAGTGGAAACCACTTCTAAATCCATACCTTGCTGATGAGACGGCCACCAAAGACCTGCTTCACAAAGTTGTCATGCTCTGAAGACAAAGTTGTAGACTTTGTCTTTGAATCATCACAACAACTGTCAAGTCTATCCAACAAGCATTGCAGGAATTCATGAGCATCTTCCTGCTGAAATCTCCGAAAACTAGATGAAAAATCTGGAAGTTTAAAGGTCAAGAATCGCATGATATAAAATTACTGAAAGCTTGTATGTCAAACACCAAGCTCAAGTTGCCAAGCAGCAGCAGCAGACAGGTTACAGAGGACGGAAGTGCTAGCGAAAGAATTCAAGATTAAATCCATAAAGAAATAAGTGAGCTCTAAGCCTCTAAATGTAGCAATTCTTAATAAGTCCAATTTGGCTTGGATAAAATATCTCTATTAGGCTAGCTAAAACCAAAATTTAGCTAAAATAGAGAGCAAAATCTATAAAAATCAACTTCCTAGCTAGAATCTCAATTGGCACAAATCTCAACAATCAATAAAGTAAATTAATTAGCTAAAATCAAGAGAATTGTTGCAGCTGAATCTTAAAATTGGCTAACTAAAATAGAAAAATGAAGTTTTTAGATAAAATTTAACTAGTAAGAGCATCTCCAATGGAGTAGCCAAACGGTTAGGTAACCTCCATAATTGCCATTTTGGATCCTCATGTCCCAAAATATAGACTCCAAGAGGAGAGACCCAAATGGTAGGGAAATGCCTCTTGGTAAAATGGGAGGCAAATTTGCATCTCCTGGGTAGAGAGAGAAGGTAGCCAAAAGGGAAGATCAGAGACCTTAAATTGCCACAAGAATATTGCATACTTGGATGGAAGTGCTGGAGTGCATCAAAATTTTTAAAATATTAAAATGATACTCATTTTTCATAATATGGTTGGAGTACATCAGGGGCAGAACTATGCACCACAACTTTATAAACCATCAACCACAGCCTACAGCCCCATGATACTTCAATTGCGAAATAAGTTGAATAACACATCAATACAAGAAAGACGACAACACAGTTCACATAGTTATAAACAGGGTGAGCAAGGATACAGCTTAGATTGTCAACAAGTTTCAAAGGCGAGACCACCCCACCCATATAAGCGAGTGAAAGCTCAATGTGGCCACGGAGAGCACAAAGTACACAAAATCCTTCACTATTACCTGCAAATTCCCAGTTCAAGGATCAAAATTCTAATCTTTAAAGACCAAAAAATTCATGGAATTAAAATATGCTAAACAAAATCTAACAATTATTAACCAAATGAATAGGTCAAAGACTGTGGAAATTCAATTGTTAAAACCACAAAACACCATGAGACAAAATTAGAATAATTGGAGCATAGATCTTACGATCACAGGGTGTCGTATGATTGCACGAAAGAAGACCCTGAACAAGTGGGACAGTGTGCGTAAAACACTGCATGACAGCATTGAGAAAGCAAGTGTTGCCAAGGTTTGCAAGCCCTGCACCCTGCAAATTCACCCAAAAAAGAACGAAAAAAAATAAAAATAATTTGATTGAAAAACACCCACCTTCTAAAATGAAACATTAGAAAAAGGGTACACAAAAAAATTGACAAAAACATAGAGATACAGAAAAACGTACCACCATAGACGGCTTATTAGATTCATTTAACCAAGCTGGAGAAAAAGAAACTGAAGCCATTGTTTTGGTTTCAGTCTCAGTTTCGCTGTGTGAAGGCCACTGTTCAGAACATTGCAAGGCCGTAGAATCTGTATCTATAGCCGATGACGGTTCAGACCAATTCGATGCCGAGGGCTTTGTATCTCCAGACGAATTCCAAGGTTCAGCCCAATGTGACGAAAACGAACTGTATGTAGAAAAGCCATGAACTGGCGAAGATCGTAATGGTTGTTCTTCTTCTTCCTGAGAATCAACATCAAGTAGAAACGCTGAACCCGATTGATCATCTAGGGTTTCATCACGGAAAGGGGATAAATTATCAAAACTCGATGAACAATCGAAACTTGATTTCATAGGATTTGATGGAGGAGGTGAATTTGGTTGAGACCCAACTAGGGTTTTCTGGAAATCAACTGAATCTGAAGGTGGGAATTCAGTTTCTGGGGTTTTAACGAGGTGGGTCTCCATTTCTGAGATGTACACAGAGATAGAAGAGAATGAAGGAGAGCCCTAGAATCGAAAACGAAAAAAAAAAAAAAAAAAAGAGTAGATTATGAAATTAGGGTTTTGAAGGTGTGGGTTGGCTGAATTGGTTTGGGTGTTTGGAAAGACTAAATTTGGGAATTTGAGAGGAGGGAAGAAGAGAGAGAATTGCTGAAAGATTTGGAAATTTTGAAAATTAGGGGTTCTTTTTTGGGTTTGAGAAGATGAAGAAAGAAGAGGGAAGACGAAATGTGTGTTCGAAACTTTTCAATAGGTTTCAGAGTTTTGAAAAAGGAGGGAAAATTGAGCCGCCAATTTGGTTTTACGCGCAGACCGACATGGAAGAGAGAGAAAGAGGAGAGAGGGAGAGATGGTATTTGAAGGACCTCCCTCTGTAATTTTTTTTTTTTTTTTTCCTTTTTGGCCCAAAAATACTTTTGCTCACCTAATTTTTTATTAATGCAGTGGGAATAATTAATGGTCTTTAATTCTGAATCCCACTACATTGACCAATCGATAGTGGTGTCAAACGGGCTGGGCCGGGCCGGACCAGGCTCGGTCAAAGCGGGCTTTGGGCCGGGCTTCACCAAATATCGGGTCGGGCTTGGGAGTGGAGGAGGTGTGTCCACCCCGGACCGGTTGCCCGGGCCTAGCGGGCCAGACATCGGGCCGGGCCGGACGGGCTAGCGGGCTTTCTTCTATATGTGAAGTGGGTCGTGGCGGGCTTCAGGCCGGACCGGGCTTTTTCACTATTTCGGGCCGGACCGGGCCGGGCCATGGACGAAAAGATGGGTGTCCACCCCGGCCCGGGGTATGTGAACCGGGCCTAGCGGGCCGGGCCTTGTGACGGACCGAGCCGGGCTTTTAGCCCAAAAAAAGCGGGTCGGGGTCGGGCCGAACCGGGCCAACCCGACCCGATTGACACCACTACCAATCGAAGGCTCGGATAAGCATTGGTACACCAAAATTTCAGTGAGAAAAAATGCTCTCTTTTGGTCCAAGCTTCTCTTTTATTACAGTATGTTTTATGTACTAGCTATTATGACCCTACGTCTCACTTCAATTTTGTTTTTAAATTTTTTTTGGTAAGTTTATTGTGAAGAGCTTCTCATATAAAAAAATCGAGTTTTAATCGTTGAATGAGCATCTAGTCATAAGATTCTCGAGAATCTGGAGATGTATTTATTGTCAGATGCTCATCCAACGATTAAAACTTGTCTTCTCATATGAGAAGATGCTCAGTACTCACTAGAGACTAGCCTTTTTGAGGGAAAAAAAATTGGCTTAAGCTTCTTCTCTATTTAGAATAACGACAAAGCATATTGATGCTATTTAGTGTTCAATTTTTGTAATTCATAGTGATGGCGGAAAAAAGTAGCGTTGTTAACATGTCAAATTTTATGTAGATTTGAATTAAAATCTAAATCAGACGAACTTTACATCATTCTAACAATAGATAAACGCAATAAAATGTATAATGTATTCAAAAATTAAAGTTTGATCAAATATCATAGTCTCAATTTGTATTTAACCGAATTAATTAAGTCTATGTGGCTACCTATTCGATTGGATTCGATATGTGTACTTATCTACCATATGACAACATTTACAATTGGTAGTAGCATTATTTTTTTCCAAATTTCTTCATATGTAAACTTTTAAAACGATATCTGTAGGCCTCGCCGCTCGCGGGTGACAACTGGAAAATTAACATAGTTGTACTATACACAACCCTTTCTTGGACTTCATCTTTGACTTTTACATTTCTGTGTGCTAATAATTTTTAAATGTTAAACAATTCTTAGTAGCCCAAGTGGGGAGTTGGACCAAGACAGGGGTGTTTTACTCTCTTGATTTTGTGTTCGAAACTCCTCATGGATAAATGTTAAGGATTTGACCAGGGTTTTTGGCCTCCCAAAGGGAGGTTAGGGGTTCGAAATCTCTCAGGGATCGTGTAAGTTAGTTGGAGGGATGAATCTCAATATGGACTTTAAAAATGTCCAGCTTGGTGTGGGTTCAGATCCTACCGCCAGTTTGCCTCCCTGATTTACCTGGTGCGTGTGTTGTGAGGTCGGTGCACGTGTCCGGGGTTTGCCCCTTGTTCTACTCCGATAAAAACGATAATAGGTATCGATCTCGAAGTTGCGGAGGACAGACATAGAAATTTGTCCTCGTATTTCAAAAGAAAATTAATAATAACAATAATAATAATAATAATAATAATTTTTAAATGTCAATTGTGACCTGATTTGGAAAAATTGACATACTTTATCGCAATTTAAGAAAAAAATTTCATAATGATGTTGACATATTGTTAAAAGTAATTCTCAGTGACAAATCAAAATACTCGAATCTGCTAAGATTTTTGTTACGATTTATCGAATCTGCAAAATTAGTTGGATGGTAATCAATTTGAGCTTGCTGACTCATTCAAATATCTTTATCTGTTTTATTGTGTTGTTTTCCTTCTTCGTACCTTTATTTTAAAATAATATGCATTTTTTTTTTTGTTTGGTGGGGGAGGTTAATAATTTTGGAGGAAAAAAAAAGAGGACAATATGTAGTCTTTATGTTACTATTTTCTACATTACTCATTGTCAACATACAAAATCGGTCTATATACAGCACTCAATATCTCCAGCAAAATATTAAGGCTCAAAATAATATGGTGACTCATTTGATTTTACCAAATTTTCAGTTAAACTTCACAAGTGTTGCGGTTGATGATTGCAACAAAACAATACTTTCAGATTAAAAAATGAATCTCAGGCAATTAATTCTCAAACCCAATTGCACTCTTTACAAATTAATTTCACAAAAACCTCCCAATTAATCAAAGAACCTACCATTTCCAGCCCCACCATCGAACCACCCAGTGATTCCACCACCGAACCACCCTTCTAGCCCCACCACTGAACCATCTTTCCACCCTTCCACCACTGAACCACCCTTCCACCACCAATTCCACCACTGAACCACCCAATGATTCTACCACCAAACCACCCTTTTAGCCCCACCCTTCCACTACCGATTCCACCACTGAACCAAAGAGAGAGGTGGGTGTACGCAACAAAATTCAAGTAAAGAAATAACGAGAAAATTGAGGAACAAATGTGATTTTATTGATTTCAGAAAATATGAGTACAATCTCTGTATAATTCTTTTACAATGAAAAGAAACTTCCTTTGATTCGATCTCCTTGATTGTTCACGATTCAAGGGCTTCTGGAGCTTGTTCTTGAACCGTAGATTTGTCCTTCAAATCTTCACGCTGGATGAAGTGCTTGTAGGAAAGCTTGAACGAGGGTCGGGGCTTGATCTCGAACAAACGAACGATTAATCTTCCTTCAACTTCTTGAAGAACGGATTAAACAGACTTGACTTGAATCTGAAGAACAACAAACTGTATCTTTTTTCTTCAGAAAGGCTTGGGTGATTTGAATGTAAGAGAGAGCTCTCAATTTTTTGTGGAGAAATCTCAACTTATTGAAAGGCCAAGAGTCCCTTCTACATGGGTAGAGACCCCTATTTATAGGCTTAGGGTATAGAGTTTTAATTGGTGACTTAATACATCCTAACCGTTGATTTGAAGTCCTCCTTTGAGATTTTGACACGTGTCACCACTTTAGAGACCATTATTTTTATGGTTTCATGCGGTGTATATGACACATGTCACAAATAAATTGGTCTACTTGTATTTTGTGGGTCCCACGTTTGAGATAATTTAATCTCTTGATTTTGACTAATTTCCTGATTTTGACTAATAATTAAATTTAATTAATTATTAATTAATCAATCGGTAATTAAATAATTACCAAAATTTTAATGTCCACAAATGCCCCACTTCATGGCACGTCGGCATTATGTTTACCGTACATGCACGACGGGACTTGAAGTTTCAACGCACTTGCTTTAAATCAATTTGCAGTCTATCAAACTAGCTTCGCACATATTGTTGTACTTAGGAACATTATACTATAGAGGAGTATTTTGATTCCCAAGTTTGGAATACTCCAATTAGAGTAAGAGTGCTGTAGCCTTCAAACCATTCGCAAACCAAATTTGGAGTTTGAATTTAGGTAGTATAGTGCTAATTAATGCCGTGCACTAATTCCATACAGACTTACTGCAACTTTTTTTTCGCATGTATTGCTTTTAGTATATAACTTTTCTTTTAAGCATATCACACGTTTTGAAACTTATGACACTTTTGAACTGAAATTGGTCCAATTCTTGACTTTCCCAAATGGATCCATAGAATTAAACGGTGACCGAACTCAATGCACCTCATCACATTGAACGATTTTCTTTGAATTCATGTGGCTTCGAAGTCAGAAGACCCAACAAGAAATCCTAAGTTTTTTAGGAGACGTGGTGTACATGGATAGGGCACGTGCTCTTGGTCATTGTTAAAGCTTCAGTCTATAGCATCATATTCGAATTTGCCAAACATGTCCTATGACTCTAGAGAATCCCACAGCAATTACATCCACGCTTTTTTTTTCTTTTTTTTTTTAATAGAATCATGAAACATCCTCTATAAATATATATATATATATATATATACACATAAGGAATATGCAGAAGCATGAATCAATAGAAACGTGCAACACTTTCTAATTGATCTTATTCTGAACAATTTATGAGTAGCATATAGTTTTTTTTACTATATAGGTATGTCCTAGGCAAGATAGGATCTACCCACCAATTTTATAGTTGTTGCAACATAAAGCACCAGCAACCATAGAACCACAGCCACTAATTCAAACCAACGATGTACGACAGTTTTTTTTTTTTTTTGGTTTCCTAATCGGGTTAGGTACCCTTTTCTTCCCAAGCAAGACATAAAATATAAGGAAACTGCATTGCTCAACCCACATATATATATATATATATATATACATATGTTGATATACAACCGCGAATTATAGGCTTCAAAGAGAACTTCTGGGCTACTGCATGTACGCTAGTTTTTTTTTTTTTTTTTTCTTCTGCATCCCCAAGACTTTGTTTGTAGATTTATTGAAGGGAAAGATAACAAAAAGGGAAACAATATCCCCTTGTATTCCTTTAAAAATTGCCCTTATAATTTTCTTGGTAACCCAATAGTTTTCTTTCTAAAGGCTTGTTTGATTTACTGGAAGTAATACGATGCTCTTTTTTTTTTTTTTTTTTTAGTACTTATTACATCACATTAGACCATCCTCATACGCATGAACCATGAATTTATACGGACTTTAATTTGCAGTCATATTCCATGTATTATAACCGAATTCCCATGCAAGTCTTACCATGAGTTCCCTTTGGCTGAAGCACTAAAAGAATCTTAGTAATTGCATTAGACTTGAATACCCACGACTTTCTTTCTTTCTTTTTTTTTTTTTTTGGTCTCCTAATCAGGTTAGGAATCTTCTTCAAGCAAACAAGCCTTTAGGAAACTTGTAGATTTGTAATATTTGAAATCAAATCTATACATATTCATGGTGAACATGATGCTTACAACTCAGCCGCTTCCGAGAGAACTTTTGGGCAAAAAAAAAAAAACCTGTAAGTCTAACCCTTTTTTTTTTTTTTTTGGCTGCAACTCACTATTTTTCTTGTTGAGCTTGGAAAGTAAAATTTTTCTCAAGTTTGGAATATCCCAAACATAAAAGGAGTGATATACATGTAGTGATATAATTTTCAAAGCATTTGAAAATCAAATTTAGGATTCAAATTTAAGTACCATAGTGTTAATGCCATGTACCAAATCCATACGAACTACTCACTGTAATTTTTTCATTTATGTACAAGCACTTTTTACTTGCATGTGACATCACATGGAATTAATCAATTCATGTGGCTTTTAACCCCAACCAATGGCATGTGCGAATTTACTTCAACATAGAATTGGCTAGAAGACTACACTTTTTTAAGTATTTGTATACATTGTGACATGCCCATTAAGGTCTTCAAACACTAGATGCCCACACCTTGTAGTACATGACTGGCCATCCTTATCAAAAATAGCAATATTACATTACCCAAATTGGCCTCATGAAGCAGCAGATAACCTCCATATCTCATGACGTTAGGTGCTTGAGAAGCATATTTGATTTATAGACTTCACAATCACTGCCCCAATTTATTACCCACTAAAAGCTCATATTTACAATCCGACATAAATCAGTGTTGTGACTAGGGATGGCAACGGGGCGGGTATGGGACGGGGCCCTCATACCCCGCCCCCGCCCCGCTTCAGTAAACCCTCCCCCCGCCCCCGCCCCGCCCCGCATAGTGCTCTCCCCGCCCCCGCCCCGCCCCCGGGGTCCCCGACCCCGCCCCGATTATGTTTTTTTTTTGGGTACACAAATTGAAAAAATAATTTTTTTAATACATTTTTTTCTCTAATAGTGCAGTTTTTTTTTAACTTACCCAATTAGTTCCTTAATAGTGCAGTTTTTTTTTTTAAATGGTAATACACATAACTATTGAGGGGTAAAAATATAAATACATGTATATTCGGGGCGGGGGCGGGTTTTATGACCCTATCCCGACCTGGACCCGACCCCGACCCGGGTTTTGAAAACCTCCCCCATACCCGCCCCTAACCCTATTAAGCTCCCCCCATACCCTACCTATTAGGGGCGGAGCGGGGCGGGGAACCCGAAAAACCCACCCCATTGCCATCCCTAGTTGTGACATATATATATATATATATATATATTCACAATTTCTGGATCTATTAAATTGTCAATCTCCAAGCTGAGATAACGGGCCAATAATATGATAACCCTAGAACACAGCTACTATCATGTGTGAAATAAAAAGGGCTACAAATTTTTTTTTTTTATTTTTTTATTTTTTGCCAAACCCCAAATTAGAGAATATGGTTTCTTTGCCAATCATTGGTCTTTATTTCAACGTACAACTGAGCGAACCTCTTAATCAGTCTTAGGAAATTTGCAAGGCATGTTCCTGTTTGCCACTCGTTGACTTACACCTTCCATGGTTTGAGTTGACTCGTGAACTTGCTCTCTCTTTTCTCTTATATTGATGCAACCACCTTATATGAGATTTTGGCTCTGAAAGCAAAGGTTTTTTTTTTTTTTAACAGGTACTTCCTTCTCCGTAGGCAATCCAAGTCTTGCACCCTTTTCAGAAGCGAACTCAAACTTTGAAGGTTTCAGTACACACCTTCTATTGGTAAATATCAAATTTCACTCTCTTTTTTTTTTTTTTTTTTTTTGCAGGGATTGAAGGTAGCGCATTATCCGGCATCTTCGGAGAATAGCTTTGGACTTGCTACCCCAGAGCTATTAATCCTTATGTGCAAGCACTCCATTGTGACTCCGACCTTCGGGGAATAGCTTTGGAATTGCTACCCCAGAGCTATTAATCCTCATGGGCAAATACTCCATTGTGACTCCGACCTTCGGGGAACAGCTTTGGAATTGCTACCCCAGAGCTATTAATCCTCATGGGCAAACACTCCATTGTGACTCCGACCTTCGGGGAACAGCTTTGGAATTGCTACCCCAGAGCTATTAATCCTCATGGGCAAACAATCCATTGTGACTCCGACTTCGGGGAACAGCTTTGGAATTGTTACCCCAGAGCTATTAATCCTCATGGGCAAACACTCCATTGTGACTCCGACCTTCGGGGAACAGCTTTGGAATTGTTACCCCAGAGCTATTAATCCTCATGGGCAAACATTCCATTGTGACTCCGACCTTCGGAGAACAGCTTTGGAATTGCTACCCCAGAGCTATTAATCATCATGGGCAAACACTCCATTGTGACTCCGACCTTCGGGGAACAGTTTTGGAATTGCTACCCCAGAGCTATTAATCCTCATGGGCAAACACTCCATTGTGACTCCGAAGATCTATCTTACTTTACAACGTGCAATCTTTTATATGTCGTTTTACTTGCTTTTGCAATTTATCTTTATTTATCCAATCTCCGGCAATAGTTAATGTTTTTTTTTTTTTTTAGATTGGTCATGGTTTTTTTCAAGGACTTTAGCTCATCCCGAAAACATTTCATGTCCATCGTGGATAACAAGGATGACCAAGAGCAAACAGGCAGTATATTTTCTGTTCACACACCTTCAGCCGGTCCATTTTCACAAAAATGGCCAAAATTAGAGAATTTACCCAAATTAACAGAATGGTCAGTTGTAGATTCTTCCGGATCACCAGATTGTATTTTTCTGCAATCGCCCTTTCACTCAAATATCTCACGTGCAAAGTCATTCAAGACCTTGGGTCGCCGAATAGTTTCAGGAGATGTACATTGGGGCTGTACGTTAAAGCTTGGCGGTGAATTCAGATTCATCAAACGGTATTGGGAATGGACTGAATACATCCTTGGGAATTATTCAACGGTGCTTCAAACAGCCCATATATACAATGCCGTTTATGCCTCATTGTATATGTATGACCGGAATCCTGATATCATGAGAGCATTCTGTGAAGCTTGGTGTCCAGCCACTAACACGCTTCACACATCCGCAGGCGAGTTGTCTATATCTCTATGGGATCTGCGACTAATAGGCGGTCTTCCTATAGTTGGTGAGATTTATGAGGAAATCATCCCGAGTGCTTTGGAATTAACTGGGATAGACAAAAAGGCAAATACCAAATATGTTCCTAATAGCTGCCCGTTCCTGTTCTCAGCTTACCATTTCTTGCGGAAAAGGAAGGGGAGGAATTCTCAAGTGTCAATCGCTGAATGGGTTGAGTTTTGGTTTAGAGGAGACGAAAAACACAAATTTAATAAACCCCGAACTCCCAAGTCTAAAAGTGTCACTCGTCCTAAGTCAACTCAGAATCCTACTGGAGACCTTGATGAGCCTCGAGCCAGGACACCGAAAGAGGATTCAGTTTTTGCAGATCTTAGGATTAGTAGTACTTTTCATGATAAGACATACTTAGCTGAATTTCTTTCTTGTTGGTTGTGCGTGTTCGTCCTCCCAACTAACAAAGGAAACATCATTCGTCCGGGAACTTTCAAAGTTGCAAGCTTCTTGGCCGGAGGTCGTACGTACAACCTTGATGTGCCTGTGTTGGCTAGTATCTATGATGGGTTGAATAGATTATCTAAATCTTCAGATCCCGGGCGGTCACATTCGCATTTGCCTTTTCATTACGTGTACAGATGGCTAGCTTTTTATTTCGGTACACACTACTTAATTCCTCACGAGACGCAAGGGGTTGTGCAAGGACCCAAAATGTCCAGATACTCAGGTGCAGGAGGCGCCAAATATTTTGATGAACGTGAGGCTCGAGAACTTATCCACAATGGTAGCCAAGCAAAATGGTGCGAAATGATGCTCAACAATAGCAGTGAGACATTTATTGATGATGGAAATTTGTGTCTTCCACAACAAAGCTATTTCCTTAGCCTTCGTTCGAGCTACTTGGTATTGCGTCAAGAAAGCTCTATCATAGTTGAACCTTATAGTCCCAATCGATTTAGCAGACAATTTGGGTTTTGTCAAGACATACCAGGTGACTTAAAAGATGATGTTCGTTCTGCTACCTGGAGGCAAGCTCTTGAATATTGGCGTATATGCCTCGCAAAGGGTACTTTTGCCAACGTACTTTTACCTGCGCGTTGTGATAACCCAAATATCCACACTACTCAAACTTACCAAGAATGGTGGTCAACCAGGCATGGTGACTACTTAAGTAATGGGTTGGAGATTTTTATTGAGAGTACAAGGTCGTCTAAATCCAAGCGAAAGGAGCATAAATCCCAATAAAGCTCTGATTCGGAAGAGTTGCTAGATTTGGAAGATGACGGTGATGACAGTGATGGTGGCACTAGAACTGCTAAAAACATAAGTAAGTCACCCGTTCCACGTACTTCATTAGTTCGCCAGACTTCTGAAGGTATACCAAGCATGAAAAGATCTCACCCAGACCGTCATCTTAGCATTGTGGAGGGAGAGCAAGTAGGGGATTCTCAAAAGCATGATGAGGATCCTTACAAGCAGTCTGCTCCTAAAAAGAATAAATCTTCGGTGCTTCCAAGGATTGTCCTTCGCGATACTAACCTTGAAACCTTTTTTGATGGAGTTTCCAGCTCGTCGTGTGCAATCATAGGGACACATGAACAGGTAATGTCCCTTAACTCCTTTTTTTTTTTTAACAACGTTTGTACTTGAATTCTTACCCCACATTTTTTTTTACAGTTAGGAGAATGCGAACTGGTTGTCGGGGAAGATAATGAAAAGGACGACGATGAAAAGACTTTGGAGGCTGATGCTTTCAGCTGTAGCGAAAACTCGGTAGTTGGGCCATTGCACGATGATTCGGGAACCAAGACGCTTGAGAACACACCAGATATTACCTCCCAAGCTACGAAGGTAGATACATACCTTGGAGGTCATACCATTGTGTCACAGCCTAATGTCGTTCCTACACGTTCATGTTCTACGTATCAACCTAGCAATATCGCTTCGTCTTTTGTCAAGAGGGCGATTGAAGGGTTAGGAGTTGACTTGCTAAAATTACTTAAGGAGGCCTCACTTAATCGTGTCTCTAAGGTGCATGAAGTTGCTTCATCCGTATACAAGAGCATTAGTAGTCTTAATGGTGACCCATACCCCTTAAAAACCATTGTAGATTCATATGTAGGCAGTGTAAATGCGTACCTAGAATTTAAAAAGCAGCTCACTGGGTGTGTATCCGTGCATGACATAGCAACCAAAAGGGTTAAGGCAACAAAGGACCTTGAATTTGTCAAGTCCAACCTCATGACAGCAAAGCAGGATCAAAGTGATTTCGTTTCCGCTTTAGCTGATGTCAAGAAGAAAAGAATCACCCTTGAGGCGACATTACGTTCTCTGTTGCAGGAAGAATCGAATATGGAAGGAGACTTGAAGGCTAAGAATGTCGCAGTTGAAACAGCTAAGCACCAGGTAGAAGCAGCGGAAAAGGTTCTACATGATGTAACTTTGATTCCAACGGTAACAACTGAAGATGCAGACATGCTACAGAATTTGCGCAAACAGGTTGAGAGTCTTCAATCGTCACTTGATTCTTCATGTTGGATGGATTGATATATATAGAGACCTCTCCATTTTTTTATTATTATTTTTTTTTATTTTATTTTTTTGCTTTAGCAGCTTAGTAATTTATTCAGATGACAATATTACTAACTTTCTTCCAATAATAAATGACATCCCTTTTCCTTTCTGATATGCTCATTGATATTGTTCATTTACAGTTTGCCTCTTCATGAGGCAACAATATTGCATACCCTGTTGTGATTGTTATTGCATCTCATCAAATTAACCACGTATTCTATCAATAGTGATTTGCATGTGCCTATTCATTAATGTTGACTGAACTTGAAATTTCAAGTTGCCTACGTACCCTAAGAAAGGGATCAAGTCATTACGTAGTTCAAAGCATTTATTTCCAAAAGACAAATTTTTTTTTTTTTGATGTGCCATACACAGTTTATACTCGTGCGGGCCAGGAGTGCGGTGTGCTTTTATGGATAGTATCTTTTTAGGAACTTCCCATTGATTGGACCTACACGTAATCCATCTTCGTCAACAATCTTGTAGGCACCGCTGGTGTAGACTTCACGCACGACATAAGGACCGTCCCACTTTGACGTAAACTTGTTGCCAGTGCGATGACTAAGTATAATGGGTCTTCTAACCGCTAATACTAAGTCTCCAACTTGAAAGGACCGACGTCGTACTCTCTTGTTAAAAGCTTTGGAGAGTCGTGCTTGATAGCATTCCATTCTTTGTTGCGCTTCGAGTCTCTTTTCATCCAATGCTTCTAGTTCTTCGAGACGTAAACATGCATTTTCTTCATTTGTAAGGCCCTCTTGTAATGCAATTCTCAACGATGGGATCTGTTGCTCTAGTGGCAAAATGGCCTCAACACCGTAAACGAGTGCATATGGAGTGGCTTGTGTAGATGTTCTATGAGTCATGCGATACGCCCATAATGCCTCGCCAATCCTCTTGTGCCAACCTTTCTTTGACTTGGCTACCAATTTTTTAAGCAAGTTGCACAGGGTTTTGTTGAACGCCTCTGCAAGACCATTGGCTGGAGTGTTGTACATAGAGGAGTTCCGTTGTTTGAAACTGAACTTCTCGCATAACTTATCCATGAGAGAATTGTAGAAAGGTTTTCCATTGTCGGTAATGATGTATCTGGGAACACCGTACCGAAAGAGGATGTTAGTCTTGATGAAATCAACGTCAGTTTCCTTTTTCACTTGTCTGAGCGGGACAACTTCAGCCCATTTTGAGAAATAGTCGGTTGCCGCCAAAATGTACAAGTGACCTCTAGATGATTTTGTTAGAGGTCCAACTACATCAAGTCCCCATGCTTCAAATGGCCATGAAGATACAGTAGGGTGAAACTGTTCTGGAGGTTGATGGATAAAGTTTGCATAAAACTGACAAGCTTGACATCTTTTCGCATATTCCATGCAATCTTTCACCATGGTAGGCCAATAATAACCCATTCTTTTCACACGAAAGTGAAGCTTTGGTCCAGACTGATGGGCCCCACATATTCCAGAGTGCGCTTCCTCCATAGCTTGAGTTGCTTCAACTTCTCCAAGGCAGCGTATAAATAGTCCTTCAAAAGAGCGTCGAAACAAGGTATCTTTGTAGTGTATGAACCGTGGAGCTTTCCGCTTTATCTCAGCCTTGTGACGTAAGTCCTCTGGAAGTTTTCCATGCTCCAAGTAGTCGATGAGAGGTCCCCGCCAATCATCTGCTTCAATGGCTAAAACTGAGATTAGGTTTACCTCCTCTAACGTGCAATCGAGCAAGTGGGGTAACACCCACCGTTGGCACACAGGGATGTCAATCTTTTTATCTTCCAATAATGCTAGCGTTGTAGCCAAGTTTGCCAAGGCATCTGCCAGTCGATTATCTTTTCTAGGAACATGTTCCAACACGACACTATCAAACTTTTCCAAAAGATGGGAAGCATATCGAAAGTATGGCACCAAGTCATCTTTTCTAACTTCGTAGTCTTTGAGAAGCTGGTTGACAACTAACTTTGAATCACCATAAATCTCTAAGTCAGGAATTTTTATTTCTACTGCCATTTCCAGGCCAATGATTAAAGCTTGATACTCGGCAACGTTGTTAGAGCACCTTTCACCGAGTGTAAAAGCGTATGTAAAAATTTACCTTTGTGGTGAAACCAAGACTACGCCTGCCCCCGCTCCATCAAACCGTGATGCTCCATCAAAAAACATCTTCCATGGGGGAAGTATATCAATGAATAGTACATCTTCATCAGGAAAATCTTCTGAGATTTCCCAATCAGCTGGGATTGGGTGATCAGCCAAGAAGTCTGCTATAACTTGTCCTTTAACGGCCTTTCGAGGGACGTAAATGATTTCAAATTCATTGAATAAGATTGACCATCGTGCAAGTCGTCCTGAAAGAATTGGTTTGGACATGACGTACTTTATAGGATCGGCTCTTGCCACTAAGTGAACTGTGTGAGCTAAAAAGTAATGTCTTAACTTTTGTGATGCAAAGACCAATGCTAGACATGTCTTTTCAATAGGAGAATACTTTAGCTCTGTCACAGTCAAGCGACGACTCAAGTAGTATAATGCTTTTTCCTTGCGCTCTTCATTCTCTTGCGCAAGGAGAGCCCCAAGTGATTCTTCCTGCGCAGCAATATAAAGTAGAAGCGACTTTCCTACTATGGGAGCTCCTAACACTGGAGGATTAAGCAAGTACCTTTTTATGTTATCCAAAGCATTCTGACAAGCTTAATTCCATATGAAAGGTACGTCCTTCTTCATAAGCCGACTGAAAGGCTGGCATCGTCCGACTAAATTTGAAATGAATCTGCGAATAAAAGCGAGTTGACCTTGCAAACTTCATAATTCATGCAAATTCTTTGGCGGTGACATTTTTTGAATAGCATCAATTTTGGCTGGATCAACTTCAATGCCACGATGCCGAACAATGTAGCCCAAGAATTTTCCTGAAGTAACACCGAAAGCACACTTAAGGGGATTCATTTTAAGTTGATATTTTCTCAACCTATTGAACACCATACGTAGATCATGAAGATGGTCCTTCCTATTCTTGCTTTTGACTACCAAGTCATCAACATAGCACTCCACATTTTTATGGAGTACGTCGTCAAAGATCTTTTGCATTGCACGTTGGTAAGTAGCCCCTGCATTCTTAAGACCAAATGGCATAACTTTGTAACAATAAATGCCTTTTGGGGTCCGAAAAGCAGTCAACTCTTCATCTGTAGAGGTCATCCGTATTTGATTATAACCTGAGAAACCATCCATGAAGGAAAGATCTTCATGTCCTTTAGTTGCATCAACTGTCAGTTCAGCAATAGGAATAGAAAAGTCATCTTTAGGACAAGCATTGTTTAGGTCGCGAAAGTCGACATAAATGCGTATCTGTCCATTCTTCTTTTTCACCGGGACTATACTTGAGATCCAAGTGGGGTACTTTACTTCTCGAATAAACCCTGCTTCAATCAACTTATTGATTTCTTCTTCTATTTTTGGAACAAGCTCTGGTCCAAAGAAACGTTGAGCTTGTTTGACTGGCCGTGCTCTATGTTTGATTGCAAGGTTATGTACTGCAATTTTGGGGTCTAGACCTGGCATTTCTTTGTATGTCCAAGCAAACACATCCTTATATTCAAACAGTAATTCAAAGTATTTTTCCTCTTCTGAAGGCTCCAATAGCGTGCTGATTAAGATTGGTCTAGGTTCTTCTATTGTCCCTAAATTCAGCTCCTTGAGCTCGTCGACAGTAGGTTGCCCCCCGTCTTCGAGTGTTGAGGGTGCTTCATTAACATCATCCTGGATGGAGTCGTCATTGCATGCCTCTTCGAATGTAATATGATAAGATGATATATAAGCTACTTTGTCATTGTCGGCTTCTTGGCTCCCAAGGTCATCTTGGTTTGTCAACACGATAGTTCGCCATTTAGCTTTCAACACATCATCCACACTTACATCTAGCTCAGTAATGCGTTTCATGCGAGAGGGAATCAAACTCCGAGTTTCAATATCTTCTTTTCTTTCAATTTTGATCCTTTCAGGAACGTCATTGTTACGTCTCCTTGTAGGCAAGCAATTTGTTTTGGTGATTCGAGAAGAGACTGAATTCTGTAATTAAGGGGTTTGATTTTCCTCCATTTGATTGGAATTACCCAGCCTATTAAAAGCAGAAGTATGAGGCATGAGTCTCGCACGAGGGAATGAACGATTTTCATTTAGTACACGATCACCCAACCTATCAAAGACGGAAGTATGCGAAGATGATGTTCCAATGCGGTCAAACACCGAAACACGAGAAGTACGTTGCGAATTTTTCTCGTCATCAATTTTTTCTACCGTAATGTACTGGGCATTTACTTTCTTGCTTTTCCCTCTAACTGGAATACGAATAGGTTCATCAGGAGTAAATCCTAGACCAGTTTTGGGCAAGGTAATCATGTGTCCTTGTTACCTCAGCTTATTTTGAGTTTCGGTGAGACCATGCACCTTCTCTCCTGTAGATTGAGGGTTCAGGACTCCAAGGGGTGTAGGATTCGAGAAATCATAACCCAACTTTGCCATTAACTTATATGCTTTTGGATCAAACCCTTCAATTATTCTTTTGTCAGGGAGTGTTCCATGTTCTATCGCTATTCCAGATGGTTTAACAAACCCTTTTAAAGGAGTTTTCAATGAATCATCTCGTTCAACCTTGGTAAGCGGAATGGTTAAACTTTCTTTTATAAAGTGTATATCTTCTGGATTTGCTCCTATGAGAGATTTTCTTTCTGCTTTCTCATCTTTAGAGAATTCAATGAAAGGTGACTCTCCTTCTTTGCGGCAAGACAATGGCACATACTTGAAAATCGGTGATAAGGTCTTGACACTCCCCGATGATTCCAGATTTTGAGGCAGAACAACCTTTGAAAGATCATCACTCTCGTTTGCCATAATGTCAGTGAGAGGAACTTCTACATGTTTATCTTTTTTGTGCTCGCCATTTCCTTTTAAAGAAGTTTTTATGGAAAGAGCCTCTGATGGTGCATTAGTATCAGTATCGATGTAAAACTTTGCATCAGCAAAGTAAGCTTCAGCCTCAGTGAATGGCTTCATATCTCCTATCACTGTCTTTATGCCACCTTTATTGAACTTCAAGCACTGATGAAGAGTCGATGGGATGATTCCGTTCCAATGGGTCGAAGGTCGGCCCAATAACAGGTTATATGATGTCTTCGCATCAATCACATGAAATAAAGTGTCCGCCTTTAATTCTCCAACTGTGAGAGCGACACGAATCATTCCAATTGCTCGTTGGCCTCCTTGGTTAAATCCTTGTATGATAAGACGACTAGAAGATAGTTTGTCAATCGTTATACCCAGGCATTTCATGATGAATTTTGGCAAGATATTTACCGCTGATCCTCCATCAATAAGAATGCGATTAACCTTTTGTTCTCTTATGAAACCCGAAACAAAAAGTGGTCTATTATGAAGTTTTGACCCTAATTGCAGGTCCTCATCAGTGAAAGTAATTGCTGCACAGCAAGACCCACAAGAGCTCGAACTAACATTGTCGTCGCGAAGTTTACTAATAACGGCAGCATGTTTGTTTGGTTCTTGTAGCACTTGAACTAGCGCAGACCACACCTGTTGTGGAAATTGTGAGGCCTCGTGAAGACTAAACCTTGCTGGTAAACCTTGAAGTGCCTTTGACACTTGTTCATTTGCTTGCGCGACGTCGATACTAGAAGTTTGCATTTGCTCATTTTTGGAATCATCTTCAGTATCGGCTTCTTGAGCAGAAATTGCGTAAGTTGTCACAATGAAGTTATCATTGAAATAACCCTCAGAAAAATATTCCCCTAAAGTAGCCAAACTTGGCGGCTGCTGTAACACATCATCAACATGTATCTCACATTTTACCCATTGCTTCTTGTTATTCTTCTTGGGACGCCAAAAGGTATTTCTCTTTTGAAGCACTCTATTTGCATTAACAATGGGTTGTAAGCGTACTCGTTGCTTTCGCGCCTTTCTCCTTATAACAAGGGTCCATCCTTCATCATCTTCTTTTGATGATTCTTTATGAAAGACAGGACAGATCAGCTGGCATTCTTGTAACAGTTGAATTTGCACTGGCTCAAAAGATCCGAACTGGATTAACTTGACACCTGCCCCCGGTGCAAAGGATGACGATCGCTTTTGAGAAGATTACCCATGTGCGTTATTTAGAGGCTGAGAAACTGCAGTGGCATGATTTGACGCTGCTACTTCTTCTGTGTCCAACAGGATTTTGCCTTCTTTAGCCAAATTCATGATAACCTCCTTGAGAATAAAGCACTTTTCAATGGGATGACCGACAATGCGATGATATTTGCAATATTTTAGGTCATTCACACGTCCCATCTCATTAAGTCGTTTGCATTCTGGGAGTTGAATCACCTTCTTCTCGAGCAAGTACTCCAATATGCCTGGTACGTCAGCATCTGGAAAAGGGTACTCCTTTTCCTGCAACTCTTTTAGCGTTGATCGTTGCTTCCGACTTTCACGGGGTTGGTCTTGTTTTGTGACTGCTTCCATTTTATCCTTTGAGGGGATCTTTACGGGAACAGTATTCACTACCATAGACCCTTTTGCTGTGATCTTGCCCGTCTTGTCACGCTTCTTCACTTCTTTCACATCCTTACGTTGTTCTACAATAGGAGGATTCTTGCCACCATGATTAGCAATGCGAATTTCCATGTCATGCGCACGTGTCGCCAGTTCTTCAAAGGTACGTGGTTTTATACCTTGGAGAATATAAAGAAGGCCCCAGTGCATACCTTGCATACACATCTCGACGGCAGACACTTCAGTGAGTCGGTCTTTACAGTCTAGACTAAGTGACCGCCATCGATTGATAAAGTCCACCACGGGTTCGTCTTTCCATTGCTTGGTACTGGTGAGCTCGATCATGCTGACCGAGCGACGAGTGCTGTAAAAGCAATTCAAAATTTTTTGCTCCATCTGTTCCCAACTATCAATTGATTGTGACTCCAAGTCGGTGTACCAATCAAAAGCATTGCCTTTAAGGGTACGGACAAACTGCTTAACAAGAAGATCCCCTTCAGTTCCAGCGTTGTTGTATGTTTCAACAAAGTGGGCGACATGTTGCTTAGGGTTTCCCTTTCCATCGAACTGTTGGAACTTAGGAGGTTGGTACCCCGCAGGCATCCTCATGTCGTCAATCCTTTTCGTGTAAGGCTTTGAATACATGAGATTACTTTGAGGAGCGCCGCCATATTGTGCTCTTATTGTATTTGTTATCATGTCATGGAGCTGTTGGACAGATAACGCACCAACGAATGTTGAGGTAGCAATTTGCTCTCCCTCTGGTTTAGTAGGCGGCACCTGTTGGTCATCCGTTGTGGATGTAATTGGAGGTGTAAATCCAGGAGGGTGTTTCAGGCTTTGGCTTGACTCCCCTATGTTTTGACCCTCCAACTTGTTCATCAAAGAAGCTATTTGTAAGTCCTTTTCTTCAACAGTCTTCGTAAGTTGTTCAATTGCACGAGCCATTGTAGCTAGTTGCTCTTCAATTGAAGTTGTATTGGTCATCATGACCGGCATCTCCATTGTGTAGGAAGACGTATTAGAGTTTGTGCGCTTTGGGGAAGTAGACTTTTTCAGGTTACTTGGAGATGACCCTGAAGACGAATCTGAGTCTGATTCAGCATCTGAGACCGAGCGAGATGAACATGTTGACAAGTTCTTCGCAGTATCATCTTTTGTAACAACTGGAAGTTTCTTGGGCTGCAACATATCATCCATTTTTGTCCCTATAGGATCAGTGTTGACAACCGCGTGGGTTGTCATATGTGCTAATTTCACCGAAGTGACTTGACCACCAGCAGAGGTAGCAACTTTTGTTTTGCTACGAGTGAATGGGCCTGAAGAGACGCTATCGATGCTCTTCACAGAGGAGTTGCTGTTGCTACTTGCAGTAACAACATTCTTGCCATTATTCTTGGTATTTTTGGGAAGTTGAACCTTCTTAGATGCCATTGAATGTTGCTAGAGTAGGATTTTGAAACTTTTGATGTAGGAGAAAGAGATGAAAGGCAGAGAGGTCCCACCGGGCGTGCCAGAAATTTGTACGCAACAAAATTCAAGTATAGAAATAACGAGAAAATTGAGGAACAAATGTGATTTTATTGATTTCAGAAAATATGAGTACAATCTCTGTATAATTCTTTTACAATGAAAAGAAACTTCCTTTGATTCGATCTCCTTGATTGTTCACGATTCAAGGGCTTCTGGAGCTTGTTCTTGAACCGTAGATTTGTCCTTCAAATCTTCACGCTGGATGAAGTGCTTGTAGGAAAGCTTGAACGAGGGCCGGGGCTTGATCTCGAACAAACGAACGATTAATCTTCCTTCAACTTCTTGAAGAACGGATTAAACAGACTTGACTTGAATCTGAAGAACAACAAACTGTATCTTTGCTCTTCAGAAAGGCTTGGGTGATTTGAATGTAAGAGAGAGCTCTCAATTTTTTGTGGAGAAATCTCAACTTATCGGAAGGCCAAGAGTCCCTTCTACATGAGTAGAGACCCCTATTTATAGGCTTAGGGTATAGAGTTTTAATTGGTGACTCAATACATCCTAACCGTTGATTTGAAGTCCTCCTTTGAGATTTTGACACGTGTCACCACTTTAGAGACCATTATTTTTATGGTTTCATGTGGTGTATATGACACATGTCACAAATAAATTGGTCTACTTGTATTTTATGGGTCCCACATTTGAGATAATTTAATCTCTTGATTTTGACTAATTTCCTGATTTTGACTAATAATTAAATTTAATTAATTATTAATTAATCAATCGGTAATTAAATAATTACCAAAATTTTAATGTCTACAGTGGGTCTTAAAGAGAAAGAACATGGTTGAGATACATTAATTTGGGTGTGATTTTAGAGAGATGGGTGGTTTGAGAAATTTAGTAAATTGAATTGGTGGTTTGTGAAGTGGGTGTGTTTAGTTTTTAACATTAATTTAAGAGTAATACTAGGGACACAACCAAAAGATACAACCTTGGGACACAATCTCTATTTTGTGTCTATCTCTCTCCTAGTGGTCCTAGTGGGTACTGTGGGGTCCACTGGCACTGTGGGGCCCGTCAGGAGAGAGATAGACACAAAATGAAGGTTGTGTCCCAAGATTGTGTATTTTGATTGTGTCTCAAGTATTACTCTTTATTTAATACATAGAGAGAGAAATAGTGCCTACAACCGTTTGGATATTTTCAACCCAAATCTTCACCCTTCATTTGTTAAATTTAAAATAATTTTAATTTTAATTTTTTTTGTAAAAATAAAATTCATTTTTTTTAAAAAACCGCAAATAACTATAAATATAAATACAGGGCATAAAAGTGATAAAAAGAAGTTTGAATATAAAAACAAGCAAAAAGTATATATACATTAAAATAACAGTAAAACTTCAGGCACACTCATTTCCACAACCTCACCCCCCCACAACCTGATGTGGCAACCATGTAGTGGGAGCATCATATGTAAGGTTGTGTTAAATGGTGGGTCCCATCCCACTACCTGGTTGACATTGTTAAGTTACCAACTACTCCAAAAGCTTAAGATGCTAGAGAATGGACCCAACAATGTATATCAAGCTTCAACACCCTCCCTCACGTGCAACCCCGACTTGCACGTGGAGAGCAAACAAACCAAACTCCATCATAGTGGAGACAAATAATAAAGTGCAAATATGCACAACAAAGCGGAGATGGAGAGTCGAATGACTCGAACCCAGGACCTCCCACAAACAAGGCTTTGATACCATGTTAAGTTACCAACTACTCCAAAAGCTTAAGCTCTTAGAGAATGGACCCAACAATGTATATCAAGCTTCAACAGACACATCATGTTGTGGGGGGTGAGGTTGTGAAAATAGGTGTGCCTGAAGTTTTACTCTTAAAATAATCACCATTTGGTGCATCCTTTGAAGTGCAGAAATTTTATTCAAACAAATGTGTTTTTGTGCATCAAATGAGTCATTTGATGTGGGAGTTTTGACATCTCCTTTGGAGATGGTCTAAGTACATAGGGCAAAGTTGGGTTGTGGGTCTGTGGCCCCCCTGTGTGAGTGTGTGGCGCCTGTGAGTGCTTTGCCATCAGCAAAAAAAAAATGTAACTGGAGGCTACGTGGGAAAGTGAGGAAGACATGAAGAATGAGTATCCGTACTTATTCGACGCATGAGGTCAAGTTTGGGGACAAGCTTCCTTTTTGGAGGGGAGAGTTGTCACACCCGTTCCAGAAATTTATGGTTTTGAAAATGCATCATTTGAGATTTTGAAATTATTAATGTTATTAATAATTTGAGTTGAGGTTGACTGTGAGTCAACGGTGAGGTGTCAGTGAGGACACGAGAACATGGAATTTCACATTTTTCATTGGCATGACTAAATGACATTTATATGATTTAAATGTTATTTGACTTTATCTGGTATTCCTGTGAATAATGATTATACCTGTGTAGTATAATTTCTGGTATTTTCGGTATTGTATGTTACCATTTTGAGAACTGTGGTGAGAACGTGAGTGATACGTTAATTAAAAGGTAGGGTGTGTAGAGATTCCGCAGAATATAGTTTTTCGGACATTATTTTTGGACCCAAACGAAACATAGTCGAAAACTTTTGAAATTTATAGTTTTCACTCGTAAAGTTATAAAATGGACGTGTGCGAAGTTTCATGGGTTAATTAGAAGTTTGAGAAACTTGTGGGGAGGTAAACATAATTTCCAGAAAGTTTGTCTATATATAGAAGTGGATGAGATTTCATTCTCATCCAAACTTCCAAAAATATCTAGAGAGAGAGGAGAGAGAAGGGAGATTGAGCCAACGGGCTTTGCGACGCCGATCGACGACCTTTCGTCCGTCAGATTTTCTCCAGATTTTAGATTTGAACTCGTGGAGGTAAGAGCTACGTTTTGATACTACTTAGGCCGTGTTTGGCCAATTTTTGTAAAAATCTTAATCCTAGACTTTTGGAGAAAATCAGGTAAAACTCGTAGGAATCGTGTATAATTTGAAATCCGACGATTAATTAGTCCCCTAGACGATCCTTCAAAGTTTGAAGAGATTCGCACGAGGTATGAATTCTAGATCTATGAAATATATGGTTTTTCATGTTTTAAACATCAATTTTGATATCTTTGGATCCGGGCGAAATTCATGTATTAATTAGGCCCGTTAATTATGCACGTGAAATTATATAAAAAGCACGTATAACTGTTTATGTGAGCATGTTATGTGTCTACTTGGGTCAAAGGGGAGTTTGGTGCAAATTCATCCGGGGTAAGCTCCTTGAACCTTGAGGATTGTGATTTGATTGTGATTGAAATGGAATTGGAATTATGGTTGTGTCTGGATTGGAGGTGGGCCCAACCAGGACACGGTACCTGGTATGGAGGAAGGCACAACCAGTGTACGAGATGCGTGGGAGAGGTGGGCCTCCTACGGCATCGACCGGATGAATGCGTACCACTTACCCTAGAGACTATTTTCTATGTGTTTTAGATGCTTAAACCATGAATATTGTCATATATCATACATTTAGAATTATGCACTCAGCATATAGCTGAGCAGTGGAGATTTACTCCATTGCAGGTAAGAAGAAAGATAAGAAGAGGCGTGAGGACGAAGAATGCCGGGGAAGCATACCTTGTTAATACTTTTGTTCCTTTTTCCTAACTTGTAAATAAGGAATTGGGATATTGTAATAGTTGTAATTAAACCTTGGGAATTAGTCAGTAGTACTGTATTTTGTATTTGAACACCTGTAGTTGTGTTTTAAATCGTTAATGTTTAGTTGTGATTGTGTTGGCGTTGGATGAGGCTTTAAGTTGTTAATTTTCATCACAGGGCTGCTCAGCAGGGGAGCAGTCGATTGGACCCTATGTCAGTCGACTGGATCTCGTGGGGTTTAGACACTGAAAGTGAATAGTAATGGAAACAGTCGACTGGACCCTTGCTCAGTCGACTGAATACTGTTGATTTTGGCCACTGCTTCTAATAATGGTAAAACCAGTCGACTGAACCTCCAGATCAGTCGACTGGACCCCTTTTTTTAAAATGTTGTATTTTGGTTCTGCTTAACACAGTCGACTGGGGACTTTTGATCAGTCGACTGAACTACTGTAGATTCTAACTACTGATCTAAATAGTAACCAGTGCAGTCGACTGGGTTCCCTGATCAGTCGACTGGACCTCTGTTAAGAATTTAGGGTTTGGTTTCTGCTAGGCACAGTCGACTGGACCCTAGGCACAGTCGACTGAACCTCTGTTTTCAGAACTGATTCGTTTGAATGTGTTTTCACTTGGCCAAAACATTTTATAACTCTGATTTTCAATGGATTTGTCAACTCAGAGGGCAATGTTTCCTAAGTTTTAAAATACCCAGGGTTGTTTTAAAGTTCTTTCCGCTGCGTATCGTTAGAGGATGATTGGATGAGCCTTGGTGGCGTGCCACGTGTCCTATTTCCACGCGTAGTGGGATGGGTCGTGACAATATATATATATATATATATACAAATTTTAACTAACCTAAGAACAAAACACATCCAAACAAATGGATCCATTTACTACTTCACTGTCTTGGCAAATACAATTCAGGACCCTTATTGACTAGAGCTCTTAATGTACCCTAAAATACTTTATATGTGTATGTTTATGCGTGTGTTCGTGTGTGTGTGTGTGTGTGTGTGTGTCTGCGTGTTCGTGTGTATGTGTGTGTAAATACCTCAACAACAATAGAATAAGGTTTGGTGTTTTGATCAATCTTTTTGCAAAGTAAAGAATTTAGAGAGAGAGAGAGAGAGAGACCCAGACTAGAAGTTATAATATATAGAGAGAGTGTGTCTCTTATACATAACAACAAAAGGGTGGTTTGTGAAAAAATGCTAACTTTAAGGGGGGATCGTTGACATGTTAATCATGGGTAAAAAAAAGTTATTTAACCCAGTCCGTTAACAGTGTTAAGCTGAAAAGTCTGACAGGGGAGGTCAGTGTCATGTTAAAAACCTCAGAGGAGGTTTATGCAAAAGTGCTAAACTTCAAGGGGTGTCAGTGTAATTACCCTTTATGTTTTAACTTTGAGTTTAGGAAACATTTGTTCCGAAGTGGTCTGAATGGTTTGATGGAACAAATATTTTTTTATCACAAAATAAAAAATAATTACACGAGAATAAATATTTCCTACCTAAAACCTTTTTTGGTCACCAAAATCACCTTAAGACTTTTTCTTAGTTACGTCGTGCACTTTGTTTTGGTCTAAGGGAATGTATAGCATAAACGTTTAATTTTATGATTGAATAAGGTTTTGTATAAAAAAAAATAAAAAATTCAATAATTTGATGGTGTATGATTGACATAAGCAGTATACTACTTTAACAAAGTTTATCTAAATGCATTTTGGGATACTTAAACAAAGGGAGTGGTTGTTGCAGTTTATAAGCTGAGTTTTTCAGCTTATTAATTATTATAAGTTTAAGTTGCACTAAACAAAGTTTAGCTTACAACTTATTTTAAGTAGAAAATAACTTAAAAGTGGGAAATTATAACTTATCAAAAGCAGGGTTTTAGATACTTTTAAGATTATAACTTCTTAGCTTATTTTAAGCTACAACAAACATGGCCAAAGTATTCTCAACGCATTTTGTCCTGTTCTGCTGTATTGATTTGTTCATATGTGTAATGTTGGTCTATGCGAATAACAAGAAAATAGAACAATATGAGATATTCTTAAAAAAAAACTTTACAATATTTATTTTCCTTAAAAAATTCATAAATATGAAGGGATCACCAAAGTAGAATCAACATACTTCTGACAGTAGACTCGAAGGTCCACTTACAAACCCGTCATTCACTTTCTTCAAGAATAAACAGAACGAGGCTTCATTAAAAACACAACCATTGTTGGGGGGTGGTTCACTTTCTTCAAGAATAAACAGAACGAGGCTTTCTTGAAAACGTAACAAATGGTGGTATCGTTAGGTGGTTGCCAGTGTCAAACCCCGGAGAGTCGGATCATTCGGCAAAGCCATGAGAGGTTCTCACATCTTAAAAAGAAATTAAATAGAAGAGTAGACCCACAAACACAACATTACACACGAATAATGCTAGAGTACAACTCATTCTTATAACTCATTTACAACTATTTCTTTCTCTCTCCTAAGTGGCACTGTGGAGTCCGATTAAATTTAATGGACCTCAGTGCCACTTAGAAGAGAGATAAAAATTATTGTAAATGAGTTGTAAGAATGAATTATACCCTAACGTTACCGACAGCACATAGATTGTGTATGCTGAAGTCAACCATGCTTCATTGTTACATCTAATTTGCATGGCTTGCAAAAATATTTGCCTAGTTACCCTCCATAAAAAGTCGAAATCATAAAATAATTTCCAAGAATCAAACTGCCTCCAAGTTTCACCTCCTTCCTCGCTTCATACATTTCAAATAAGCTTTGGAAAAAGTCAGCCTGACAAACCTGTAAGTTCTTAAATAGGAACAAAAGAAACACATAACATACATTATCAATCTTATAACAATCTCTCTACTACAAAAGTACAATATCACCAGCTTATCAAATGCCTGGGGAGTAATAAATTTTTTATTGTTGTCTTCTGAAAGAATTTACTTTTCAAGTCTTTTTTTTTTTTTTTTTACACCACTTCTGATTTTGAAAACCACAAGGCTACATATATAAATCAGAGAATTCTATCCTGAAGATCCGTAAGCAAAGTGGATGCCAGAGAACCTAGTTTTTTTCCAGTCTCTCCTGCAATATTCTTTAGAGAAGAGATGTCTTGTTGTGCCTGAAACAAAAAAACCCAATTAAGCTCAACGTAGTAGTACCGTAACAATAGAAGATGAACATTAAAAAAGTGATATTTAGAGTCCATTTGGGTTAGCTTTTTAACATAAGCACTTGATGGAATAAGTGATTGTTGGCCCCGGAAAGGCTTATCCCAATTCCCAACCGGGCTCTTGCTCTCTTGGGAGACTCAGAAATGACAAATATTTTTTTTTTGTTCAGGCAAAGCGCCCACAGGCGCCACTCTCACACACCAACAGGAGCCAAGGCCCCCTTCAAAAGAGACATCCTCCCATAGATGGCCCAAAGAGGAAAAAACCTCTCAAACCACTCCTGAGGGAGTTGAATCCTCCCTCTCCTTCCCACTTGGGGGAGAGGGATTGATGCCACTAGGGTCTTGGCCAAGAAATGACAAACATTACAAGGGCACAACATTTGCATAACTAAATGTTCTACATACAAAAGTTTCAAATCATACCTGAAAAGAGAGTCGGTTAATGAGATCACTAGCGGTGATATCAATAGGGGAATCATCTGAATCGTGACCAAAGAGATCGGCACTAGAGATGGCTGTTGAACCCTACAAAAATCAGAAAAGAAGATGCAATATCTGGATGAGTAAGAAATTCATGGCCAATTTAGCAACTTTAAGTATCTATGCTTCTTAGAGCATAGATCGGTTTCCCAAAAGGGATTTATTTCAGGATTTATATATCGCATATGCCATAGGAATCATTACCATAGGGCATAGAGAGCGATATAAATAGATATGAAAGACTACATGACTTGAGAAATTTAAGACATAATGATTACTGGAAAGAGTACTATAATAAATCCCATTTCGGAGCTCAAAAGGATAGTCTACTGAAACTACATATTCAGTAAGAACAAAAGGGTACAATAAAGAGAAAGAAAAGAACTGTCTTTTCAAAGTTATGCTTCCCGAATTCATCTCTCATGTGTTATGTGTATGGACGTTGTCTATTATGTTACATGGACCCGGTATGCAGATTGGGGTTGATTGTTGGCTACCTAGCAAACCTTTTTATTTCCAATTTCAAGATATGGGAACTCAGCTTGAAATACGTCCAAAACTTGGGTACGTGTAAAGGGGCATGTCCTAATCATGCAAATTGCAAAGGATATGAACCTTCATACATTTTCATAATTTGTAATGCCATCTTATTTAATAGTATTCTTGATTAGATTTGATTCAGACTTTCTATCAGTTTGATTGAGACTTTCTATGAGCCTTTCAACAACACCAATGGAGAAACCAACAAGTGACAGATACATATCCTGTATCGATACCAATATCATGTCTAGTCTACACTCTTATTTTGGAGACAATAGGAGAGTCCATGTAACATAAATAGCCTTTTCACTTTTCTTTTTTGATTGCAAATAGCCTTTTCACTTGTATGTTAGATATCCCATCCAATTTGTACTAACCATGAACCATTAGAAGTTAGTTGAAGTTACGTCAAACATGCAATAACCATTAGATATGCTTCCACCCCTTAAAAGTAATAACATGAAAAATTAACACCAAGAAAAGGGAAGGAAATGTTTGCCACAAACTAAAAGACATACTAGCCCCTAAATTCATTTATATAGCACTTAAAAACTTATTGTTGCTCATGTTGCACGAAGGCACGAAGACTGTTGGTTAATCCCAACTCTCATTTACTAAAGATCAATCTAGTAAAAGAAAAAACAGCAAAACATATGATGACAAGGTTCCATCGATGAATGCCCCCATTATTTAAATGAGATAATAATAATAGTTCTTTTTGTATTTTTCGATTTATTGAGATTGAACAAATTTCAGAATCTTAGGAAAGGACAACTAGAAAATGGATATAGTACAGTATCTTCCAACAAGAAAAAGTGAGAACACATACTGAGAACTTTTGCAAGGAAACTTGACTGTCCCCGGCTTTGTTTTGATCCCCAAAAAATTGAGCAGATGAAATAGATTTAGCATTAGAGAATTTCTTCCTCGCTTCATCAGTTTCCTGAACCTGATCATGATATATACAAAGAGAAAATATTAGAGATACATACACATAACAAACTCAAATTGATTGTTATCTATGTGTACAATACTCATACACGGAGACAATATATTTCATTATCCCAAAACCCTAGGGCCCAAATACAGGTGGATTTTGTGTATCCATATGTCTTAACAACTCCTAAAGTAGAATCAAGGGTGTCAAAAGTGGCACAAACCGAGGACAAACAACTCAGTCAGAATTTCTGTAAACCCTAAAAAGAAGCAAAAGAATCTTATATCAACAAAATCAAGTATTACACAACTGGAGGATTAACAACCTTTGGTGTTACCCAGCTAGACAGAGCAACCAAACTTTTTTTCGGTTTACAAATCTACTCTTCAAAAAATAACTGATTTTCTTTCCCCAAATACACACAATAAAAGGCGTGCAACATCCAAGTCTATTATTCCTCTTCGTAATTATGGCACTACACGAATTATGAAGTAGATCAACCACTTGGAACTTCCGTTTCTGCTTTATTTCTGCTTTTCATTCCACTCATTAATCATTTCAGTTCTGTATACCAAATGTAATGCTAGTATACTCAGTTCAGCTGAATGATAGGTTTCGCCCACAATAGATACTAATCCTGATTCCCTGAATTTAGAAAATACACGGCATTGCACAATGTATGCGTTGCATCAGGCAGAATGGCAATTAGAAAACCACCTTCAATAAGCCAACAGCAGTAATGGCAAGTGAGTGCGTAGTACACACACGATCAATATAGTCCCATAGGATAAAAAAGGTCCACAGACTGCATACAGAACACCTGAATGATGCCTTTCCAAAATTTTACACATGCTAAGGCAATATTTGTAACAATTAGGTTATTTGTATGCATCATCACTATAAATATACTAATCAGGTTTCAATCTGTAAATAAAACCAAAATCATAGATCATGCGACTTACTTGCACTTTTGACAAATTGGAGCTTGATTTCTTTGGAAAACCACTGTCCATACCAAATTCTGCAAAGAAACTAGAAGCCTTCGGCGGGGATACATGGTTAATTACATGTGTGCCTCCCGAACTCATCTCGGCAGCTTGGGCAGTATCTATGTACTCGAAACGTGATGTCAAAGATGCACCAACTGCCGGGGTACTATTAGTGGAGGTGGAAATCTGCACAGGTGGTTCTTCAGGCTTTTGGTCATATAGATTTTCACTTGGCTGCATAAAGATAAATGTTTGCTTTAAAGATACTTAAATTAATTGTACGCCATCGAGCGGCAAAATTAGAATTTTGAAAGAGAATTTCCTAGAAAGATCAACTCCTCATTTCAGTCTCCAAATAATCAGTTTCTTTCTCATAGTCATAATAGAGGTGAAGACAATACTTCACCTTGGTATTCAGCTTTCGAGCACCGAGGCCCCCAGTCTTCCCAGTTTTCTTTCCACCAAGAGGCTTCTTGATGGTAGCGGTGACCACTGTATGAGTAGCTTTAGGTGAAGCAGAGACACCAGTAGTTTCGACCTTTGCGGATGAACTTTCTTTTGGAGCTTCAATGATCTTGAAGTCGGGAAATCCATTAGAAACTTGTGATGACTGCGAAGAAAGCGGTGATGGAGGCAAAGCTGCCTCTTCTGCAGAACTTTTAGCAACTTCTTTTGAAAGCAATTGCCTATATAACTCGGCTGCTCTTGAGGTATACTTAGCCTCAATCTTGCCTCCATCGGTCCACCCATGCTGCTTGAAGAAACCTTGAGCACGGTTGTTTCCCCCAAAGCTCATAATCTTCAATTGATCTGGAGTCCATGAGTCTAAATTGGTAGACCTGCAATGGTAAACCAGGTTTTACAACAATGTCAGAAAACAAGGATTCATCAACATTAACAGTGCACAGTAAAAAAACAATTATAAGTACTTCATAGCAGGCATATGACAAGAATCATAGACCACCAATATATGCATTCTTTGCTGTCCTAGATAGAACCAACAGAAGAAACCTTCCCATACAAAATACAACAAAACAAACAATAAAGTTTCTATGGTGACACATGGAATGATGGAAAAGATGCAGGAGATCAATTGGACAGAAAGCATATTTGTAAGTTTAAGATAAACAAAGGATATCAACGTAATGTGAATCTGGAGATCTTTAATTGAGATGAAAAATAATACTCTTTTGCTTTAAATGATATCACAATAAAGTACGAGACTGTGTGATACACTATGAAACACGGGCTCTTCGAAAAGGCCGCCGCACCCGCATTTAGTGTACCCGTACTGGGTGTTCATTGGATTCTTTGAGTTCTTTTGAAGTGTGGCAAAGGCTTTTTTGTAGCGTTCTTTTAAAAAAGAACACAATTTTGAATACTTTGGGGGTTTAAAGGATAAATAATAATCGCAATTATCTAGGGTATACACTAATGCACTAATAGTTATAAATAATTTGTATATACTACTATCTGAAAGTATATTTTTAATATTTTATCCAAGTACTCCCGCCACACCCGCACCTTTACTTTTTAGAAATTTGGCGAATCCCTCGCAGCCGCATTCCCGTACCGAATCCCCGCACCGTTGCTACCTAGGTGATACAATTCTCTTTGTATAGAAGAGGAGGATTTGCCCCCTATAAGCCAAAAACAAGGGTCATGAATACGGGTGCAATTTGGAATGGAAATTCCGATTCCGAACCAAAAAATTCCGAATTTGGCTACTAAAGAATTTTTTATTCCGAAAATTTCTGAAAAAATTGGAATGGAATAGGAATCATTTTTAAAATTCCGAAAATTCTGAAATTCCGTTCCGAAATTATTCTGAACTAATTCCGAATTATTTCCGACATATATATTATATAAATATATACATACAAATACACTATACTAGACTAATACATCACAGTTACATAGGGGTAGGGGTGTTAGTATAATTTGTCAAGAGTTGTGCACTAGAATAAAAAATTACCAACTTGCAATATTAGGTTTTAGAAAGTAGACCACTCATTCAGTCTCATCTCATTCTCCAAGTCTAGGGTTTCAAAATTCAAACTGTCAAAGAGTCAAGTGTGTCGCCGCTGCTCCTCCAGTCGGACCAGTCCTCGTCATCACCGCCGTTGCTCACTGCTGCAATTTGGTTCGTCTCTCTCTCTCTATCTCATCATTTTTGCCTCCCATTTCTCTCTCTAAGGCTCCCTGTTCTCTCTCTACAAACACAAACCAAAATAAAATACATAATCATCTACTCTCATCTCTCTCTCTCTCTCTCTCTCTCTCTCTCTTCCTTTCTTTTTCACGGTCAAGCATGAGGAAGACCTTTCTCTCTTCCTTTCTTTCTCACGGTCAAGCATGGAGGAAGCCAAGGACAAAGCCATGGATTCAGTGATCACAGACTTGATTTCGTCACCGACTCACCGGTGGTCACAGTCAAAGCCAAGGATGAAGCAAGCTCCCTGTCTTTCTTGCACAAAATCCAAAATATACACATAGATCTTTGTTTGTATTTTGATGAATCCATTCTCAATGCTTGAGATCTGTAAGTTTCCTCTCACTAATTTCAGATATATTTGTCTTCTTTTGTGAAATCTCAGTTTATTTTCTATGAGACTTGTGAAACCCCAATTTTTTATTTTTTATTTTTATAAATTGTCTCTAAAATTTTTGAAAATCCTAAAACATTGATTTCGAAAAATTCCGAATTTTCGGAATCGAAACACAAAATTAGAATTCCGAAATTTCGAAAATCGGAATAGGAATCGGAATTGGTTTCAGTGTTTCGAAAATTTTGGAAATTTTTCTAAATTGTGTTTTCGTTCCGTTCCGGCCAAATTGCACCCCTAGTCATGAACGTCATTTGGTAATTGATACAACAACGTCCTTACATCTTGGACTTCTGTTCCATTTGTTCCCCGCCCGTCCACACACCCCCCCCCCCCCCCCCCACCCCCCCCTTTGAGTTCATTTCCATGTCCAATTTCTTATTTGAGGATTAGCAAGTGGGTGATAATTCAACCTAATGCATGTACATTGCCCAATCCTTTCCTCTAACAGCTCATCCGGCCATGCTATAAATGGTTATTAGAATCATACAATTCACGATTCGATTGATACGATTAGATTCCATTCTCATACCGAACGATTTGAATCATGCCTATGAATCGAAATCGCTTTGGATCGGTCTGAAGGTCTGATTCTCGGACAATTCACGATTTGATCCACGCGATTCATACAAATTTTGAGTTTCGCAAAGAAAAAAAAAAGTCTTTTCGTAACTTTTGCTCATGTTACATGTCATTCTATTCTTCTTAGTTTATAGGTAGTTAAGTTGTGATACAATTTCTACATATGAAGCTTCTACTAGTGTGTAAATAAATAGGTGATTAGACAGCTATTGCCAAGCTTTTTATTAGCAAATCAGCAGTAACGTCATTCATGCAATGTCCTTATGTTTGTTCATTTTTCCCATTCACAATCATGTATGTATGTGAAGTGCAGGGATTCATGCATTGTCCTTCCTACATGAGTTTTGTATGCATATATAAATATATTATTATCTATTTTCTAAATAAGTGAATCTTACGATTCACGATTCGATTCACCACATAATTTTGGCAAACCGATTCACAATTCGACAACATCAGCTATAATGTCTAGCCTAGCCGCCCCCTCCCAACCCAAAAGAAAATATGCAGTGGGGAGGGGGAGCTGTAAATCAAAAGAGCACGTTCTGATGAATGCAATATCTCGGAGAAACGCAAAGTATAAACTTTTTTTAATAAGTAAATAATACATAGTAGAGTGCACACTCGTTTAAAAGAATAAATAACATTCCCATATGCAAATGGAAACAACAATTTAATATAAGGGACTAAGAACAATAAAAAGAAAAGACAAGTTCTAAGAAAGTCACCTCACACAAAATACCAATGACATTCAAGGACACGAGAGAAAATAGCTCTACGGAGCATCTCATTTGTGTTCACAGTCATCTAGGGATTGCAACGGGGTGGGTTTGGCATAGGCACCCCTACTCTGATCCAAGCATGCCTAAAAACAAACCCATCTAAGCATGCCTAAAAACAAACCCATCTTGACCCGCACGCAAACCCAGAGTAAATAGTTTCATGTTTTAGAACATGCGAATGACAATGTATATTCTTATTTCCAAGAAAGATACATATTACTTAGGGTAGCTGACATGTTGGCATCAAGAAACTTGAAAGGATGAGTCGCTGGGATCCTAAAAAAGGGGTAATGATAGAGATTGAGAAATCATCCCGCACGTAAGACCACCTGAACCTATCTAATACGAAACTTCCAAACGCAAATGTCCACCAAAATCCCATATAGATCCCTCATTTCTACATTTAGATTGGGAAAAAATGCAATCAGACAGTACACCTTCCTCTATGCAATATGCATTATGTTTTACTGGTGACTTTTAAGCAATAAAGGTTGAAACTTCATGCTTTTAGAACCCAATATATATATATATATATACAAAAGGTCAAATGAATAAAACTGAATCTGCTTTGAATTCAAAGAAGCACTATAAACAAACTTTATCCTATATATTTCCCCAATAAGAGAGAGAAATGCACCCCCGTCAATAATGCTAATAAATGAAAACAGCCCGTTAAACGCAGGAGCTAAAATCAAAGGAATGACGATTTGATTCACCTGACGAAGCTGATGTGAACACCTAGACTGCGATGAACAGCAGAACAATCGATACACAAGAAGATCCCGTACGTTACGGACGCCCAAGTTGGATTTTTCGCATTGCAATCGAAACACATCTGAAAGGCAAAAAACAAAACAGAAGAAGATCAGAAATCAAAAGCAAATCGAGATCAAGATCTATAAAAATGAAATCCAGATCTGAATCAGATCTCGACTCAACCTCGCAAATCAAATTCCACCTGAAATAAAAAATATAAAAAATTGCAAAAATTCAAAAAAGTGTAGAAACAAACACACACCTTGTTTTCTGACTTGGCTTTGAGCTTTCTGAATATGGCGGTTTTGTCATTGAAGCTATCGAATGCCATGAGAGAGAGAGAGAGAGAGAGAGAGAGAGAGAGGTCCCGAGAGGAGGAAGGGATTTGAGAATCACAAGGGACCTCCTCCAGGGAACACACAACGAGAGAGAGAGAGAGAGAGAAGTCAGAAATTTATGTAAAACCGCAAACTGTACTATTACGTATTTGTATTTTTGCCGTTAGAAACAACAACGGTAAATTAAACATACACCCCCTCATGTATTATTCTTTTAGATTAACACCCCTAAACTAAAAATTCAATAATTTTGTTTTGATGCTTACCTAGATCCGGACCGGATACACACACCCCACACGCACACACACCCCAGCCCTAATCTAACCCCAAAGCCCCACATTAGCCCACAACAAAGTCCAATAAGAGCCACTCATTCCGATTAAAGAATAATTGGGGGCAAACAACTAGAATCCCCATAGGGGATTCGAACTCTCTCCCTTCCCACTGGGAAGAGAGATGTTATGTCAATTGAGCTACAATCCGCTCGGCAAAATTCGATAAATTAGCTATTTCAACTATTTTTTTGCCCTCAAATACCTCTTGCGGATAGTTGAGGGTTAATTTATTGAGGTTTTTTAATTTAAGGTTATTTAAAAGGGTAATATTTGGGACACACTCAAACACAACCTTTGGGACACAACCCAATTAATGTGTCTATCTCTCTCCTGTTAATTGGGTAGTGTCACAAAGGTTGTGTGTTTTGAATAATATCATTAATCTCCCTTATTTTCAAAACCTTGTATCACTGACCTCCCCTCCATTAACTTATGTTGCTGAATCTGAGTCTTGTTTGGCAAACAAGCTTCTACTTGTGCGTTTAACGTTCTATAGTTATGCCACAAACAAAGCCCTTATTAAATTAAACAAAACAAAAGTAAGGGCTCTGTTTGTTTGTGGCATAACTATAGAACGTCAAACGCACAAGGAGCAGTGTATTTACCAAACAAGACTGAGATTCACCAACAGAAGTTAACGGAGGGGAGGTCGGTGATACAAGGTTTTGAAAATAAAGGAGGTCAATAATATTATTCAAAATCCAGGGGAGGTCTGTGATATTAAGTCATACCTCAGGGGAGGTCAATAATATTTTCTCTAAAAAAAAAAGTGCAACACATGTCCGGTTGTCTGTAGAATTTACCGAAACAACAATTTTAATAGTTTGGGGCTCGTCATGTAGAAAATGCCCCTAGATAGATCTTCCCGAAATTCCTACTGATGGACCATCTTTGTTTCACGATTGGTAACGTAGCAGCACCCTGTGGAGTCCAAAAAGTGATTATGTAAGTGTAAAAACTAAGAGGATGTTTGGTAATAATTTTTAGAATTCATAAGTGATTATAACTATATAACAAAGTAATTTTTTTGGGATTTAATCGGAATAAAAGTTGAGTCAATTACAAAAAATTGTGATTGGACAACTTATGGTCAAAAGAAGTTTTTGTGATTGAATTGCAAAAGCCATTTATGGTGTTAAATTTTTTGAATTCATAAGTGATTATAACTATATAACAAAGTAAATTTTTTGGGATTTAATCGGAATAAAAGTTGAGTCAATTACAAAAAATTGAACTTAGGGCTTTTTTAGAGGGTGTTTTTAAAAGCTCTAGAATGGAGCTTTTAAAAGCTCAAGGTTGCTTTTTGATTTCATGATGTCTTTTTGAAGAGCAGTGTGTAACTTGTATAAAATTATCAAAGAACTTAGTAATAAATTTCATAAGCTCCTTTTAAAAAGCCACGTGAGGGCCAAACTAAACCTGAATCGATTGATTCTGCCAGATTCATCAAAATATTGCATTGTAAAATTCCAACCGAATCGAAAAATACTCCTAAAAATTGATCGACCAAACCGAAACGTATTGGTCAGTTTTAAAACCTTCTCAAAACTGAATATTTGGACTACGCAGATTTTGTGATTCAATTGAAATAAAATGAAAGTCAATTACAAAAATTTAGGATTGGTCAAAAACTATCTTAGACAGTTTTTATACAAAAAGCAGGGTTATTTATTATTATTTTTTTTTCATAAGTAAAATCTTTACCAAACGAATCCTTGGTATGGCTTCTTGTCACTTGTCATCGTAGTTAGAGTGATGTAGACTTCTCTCTACCTGCTTTGGTTGAAAATGGCAATTAACCAAAGTCTTCATAGCTTACAAAGACCAATTAACCCTTAAATGATCTGTTAAGACAGCAAATAACACGTAATTGTCTTTTAAATTACTCCGTACATCTTAGTATTTTACTCTCTTTTGTTTAAGTAAAAATAAATTCCTTTCAGATCACATTTAACTTAGTTCTATTCAAGCAAAGATTGCAGAAAATGGGTGTGATTAATATGTGATTTTTTGGACCTCTCCCATATACAGTGTGTGTGTGTCAGTGTGTCAGTGTGTGTGTGTGTGTGAGAGAGAGAGAGAGAGACTGTGGGAGAGGGTGGGCCTGGTGAAGTATCCATCTCCACTAGTGATCTGTTGTACTAGTCTGGGCTGGGCTCCAAACTTGGACCACTGATCTACTAATTAAGCGGGCTGAGCTTTTTCACATAACTCATTGACTTTATCAATCATATTGGGCCAAACTTTAAAAGCTTTAGAGTGAGACATTGTTCAATTACATTTGTAACTCGCTGGGCTCAGTTATGGGCTTAGCTTTGGTTTTTGGTTGATCCCCTTTCATGGAAAACAAGGACACCAGCATTTGCAAAGAGAATATAAATGCCATTTACCAAGTTCCAATTACCATTGAGAATCTATAAGATGTTATTTATTGAAGTTAAAAAAATGTTAGGATCTCTTCATCTGCGTTACTTCGTCTTCTAAGGCATCCAAGACCGGCAAAAAAAAAAAGCTCTGATGGTGACATCGAAGCCCCTCTAATGTAAAAAAAAAAAAAACGCGCTCTAATATTCGGCTTTTTATTAATTTGACCAAATTGCCTCAGGTGTCTAGTTGGCTTTTGCCTCTAGCTGATTTCCTAAATTCGACTTTTTATTTAGGGTTAAGTAGTATTAAATCCTATTAGACCCATTTTATTTGGAATAGGCCCAACTCTAAAATGTTTTCAGTGAAAGGTCCACAAATATATATATATATATATATATATATATATATATAAGACCAAATTACCACCACACTTTATCCCGCATTAAAAGAGAAGCTTCACGTCAATAATGGAAAACTCATTATTGTGGCTAAGATTTCGCACAAAATCAGCTCAAATCATTCCACCATTATAGCAATTTCAATTTCAAATACCAGAAGACATTTGATTTGGGTCTTTAATTCGTGTGTTTTCAAATCATTCTTGAGGGTTTCCAAAATTAGTAGCAAACTTTTGCTCTGAAGAAATTGAACTACTCATTTGACGCCCACATCGTATGAGATTTCCGGCGAAATCGAATAATAAGTCGCAAAGGTAACAACAAAACTATCATCTAGAAACCAAAATTTTCCACCCTAGTGTTTGTTTTGTTCATAATTTTTGATTTGTGACAACGATTTGTTTCAAAAAAGGGTAGTATAAAAATGGAATTTTGGTTCAGATTTGTTTGGTCATAAATATGAGTTTTCTCGCTTTCGTTCTTCGATTTGTTTGATTGTACATTCAAACATTATGTAAAGGTCTTTTTATTATTAAAAATTAGGGAAATACAAGGTTTTTGATTCATTTGATCCTCTGTATTTATTTTTTTTCCCCAATACATCTACATCTGTCACACCCCAACCCACCTCAAGTGGATTAGGACACGTGTAATAATGCTACAAATGCCCCCAAAACACTAATTAGCAAAGAAAACATGTAAATCCTTAAGAAAAACATGAATTTAACAACATAAAATGACATTATTTTGATAAAACAGCCCCAAGGGCAAAATTGTCATTAATAAAGTATAGTCAAATTTTACACAAAAAGATAAATTTTTGAGTCCCAGTTCCAATGAAAAAAATGGCGCGCGAATCCGAATTTTCTAGAAAGAGTTATGTCCGTTTCCGTAAAAGCCGTCAGAAAATGTTTTCGAAATCACTGTTTTGGGCAGAGGGGCATTCGACCGGTCGAGAGGGTCAATTCGACCGGTCCAAGTACCCTCTGGACCATATTTTATCCCATTTAACATTTTTAAAAGTCCCCAAACTCACAAGGCACTTGGGGCTACTTCTCAACCATTTTAAAACCACCAAAAAGTGCTCGAAAGTAACGCAAACTCATTGAAACACACAACCGTTGAAATGTTTTACTCCTAATCACTTCAAGAATCATTCAAGCATTGTAACTAGTTTTGAACTCATGTACAACATAATTGAAAGTGAAGGTGAAAGCGACTCCACGAGTCGATGTCAACATTACTAAGCTATTACATACAACTTAGTTACAACCAAAACCCATTCAAAAGATACACACAACTTCTTTTGAGTCAAAAGAACCCATAACACCCATTCCTTGCTCAAAATCACATAGCAATGAAGATTTTTACCCAAAACATTTCCAAAACTATTTCAAACCATTTGAAAAGTAGTTTTAACACTCTTAGCACATTGATTCTTCACTAGAAACATAAACTTGCATCAAACCCCTCATTTTCCCCAACATGAGTATAACTTTCAAACAAAAGACCCCAAATCTAGTTTGCCTTTTAAAGTTACATAATCTATAAAGTTCTCCCCATATACACACAACTTATGGACATCATATTACTACTCATACCACAATATACAACCAACACTAAATTGAACCTTACATATTACAAGTTTTTCAAAATGAGTTAACTATACATCTCTAAACCATAAGTTTCATTAAGATACTTAAACATCTAGATTTATAAACATAACAACACACATCTCATAACCCCCACGCTCACCCCGTCGTATGATCATTTCCTTTCTTCCTCTTGTGTCGTACCTGCGGTGGTTATTCAATAACCACAACAGAAAATAATGTTTGTTTAAGCTTTCGCTTAATGAGTAAAGCTAATCACATGTATGAGTGTATGTCATATTCAATGCATAAATCAACAATCAACATATCATTTAGTCTCCAAAAGACCAAATATCAATTCACCGTGTCGTCGCTCTTGCCTTTTTCTCTTATGCGCATATAGCACCTCTAATTCACACCATCTCACATACCATTCCACAGTTGGGTCGTCACCCACACACCTTTACACAGTTAAGTGGTGAGCACCCTTACACCGTTGGGTTTTTCCACGTCTCCTTATTATGGAGTAAATCACGGTGAATCAACATAAGGCTTTCTTCAACCCACATAACACATAATCACACAATCATTTCAACATGGATATCCTTGCAAAGTTAAGGATAATAAATTTCAATTTATACTATCATGCTTTAACCATCATAATTCAACACATTAACATCATAATCAACATAATACTTCATAAATTGTAACATTAAACACAATTATACATTCAGCCCATGGATTAGAGTCACTCACCTCCGTTCGATTCCTACTCCAAATACCAAATTCGAACCCAATTTGAAGCTTCGTTAAGTTCCTACACATTTTCGGAATAACGCGATTTATCGATTAAATCTCTAACGTCGAACTACACATTTAAAGTGAAATTAAACTACATAGAGATATTAATCTTACCTTTCTTTGCCCAATTAAAACTCCAATTGATGAATAAGTTGAAGTCTTCCTACCCAATTTGGATGTTCCAAGCTAGACCCACTTGGTGGATACATGTTATTCTCTTTCTTCTTCTTCCTTTCTTCTAATTCTCCTTAGTAATTCAGTTGAGGTGCTGAATTGCTGAGAATTCTCAGCTCCTATTCTTTCTCTCAACCTTCCAAAATGACCCCAAGTTTATCCACGAAGCCCAAAACCCCCAATTTTCTTTTTCCTTTCCTTCTTTTCTTTCATTCTTTGTGGTTAGATGAAGAATGAGCTGAAAAGGGACAGCTCCTCCTTCTTTCTCTCTACGTGTAGTTATAAGAAGGAGAAAGGGCAGCTCATGCTTACCTCTTGGATCTCCAACATGCTCCATATACCTCATTAGATGATATACATACAAGTTTTTGCTATTTTTTTCATTTATACCCCTAAACTTTCTAAGTGTTTATTATGAAACCCCTATTTTCTAGGGAAAAAGGCAAGAGCGACGACACGATGAATTGATATTTGGTCTTTTGGAGACTAAGTGATATGTTGATTGTTGATTTGTGCATTGAATATGACAAACACTCATACATGTGATTAGCTTTACTCACTAAGCGAAAGCTTAAATAAATATTATTTTCTGTTGTGGTTATTGAATAACCACCGCAGGTACGGCACAAGAGGAAGAAAGGAAATGATCATACGAGGGGGTGAGCGTGGGGGTTATGAGATGTGTGTTGATATGTTTATAAATCTAGATGTTTAAGTATCTTAATGAAACTTATGGTTTAGAGATGTATAGTTAACTCATTTTGGAAAACTTGTAATATGTAAGGTTCAATTTAGTGTTGGTTATATATTGTGGTATGAGTTGTAATATGATGTCCATAAGTTGTGTGTATATCGGGAGAACTTTATAGATTATGTAACTTTAAAAGGCAAACTAGACTTGGGGTCTTTTGTTTAAAAGTTATACTCATGTTGGGAAAAATGAGGGGTTTGATGCAAGTTTATGTTTCTAGTGAAGAATCAATGTGCTAAGAGTGTTAAAACTACTTTTCAAATGGTTTGAAATAGTTTTGGAAATGTTTTTGGTAAAAATCTTCATTGCTATGTGATTTTGAGCAAGGAATGGGTGTCATGGGTTCTTTTGACTCAAAAGAAGTTGTGTGTATGTTTTGAATGGGTTTTGGTTGTAACTAAGTTGTATGTAATAGCTTAGTAATGTTGACATCGACTCGTGGAGTCGCTTTCACCTTCACTTTCAATTATGTTGTACATGAGTTCAAAACTAGTTACAATGCTTGAATGGTTCTTGAAGTGATTAGGAGTAAAACCTTTCAACGGTTGTGTGTTTCAATGAGTTTGCGTTGCTTTCGAGCACTTTTTGGTGGTTCTAAAATGGTTGAGAAGTAGACCCAAGTGCCTTGTGAGTTTGGGGACTTTTAAGGATGTTAAATGGGAGAAAATATGGTCCAGAGGGTACTTGGACCGGTCGAATTTGTCACGCCCCGACGTAGCATAAATATGGAAAGCATTTAATTTCCTTTATGGACCCATAGGTCGCGACAGTTTGAAGGATCGATTCCGTCCCAAACGTCGAACAATATAAAACCATAATCAGAGTAAAGCAATCAAGACTTACAAATATTTTTCTAACTTATTACATATTACAGCACGGGTAGGGGTGGGCATTCTGTCGGTTCGGTTCGGTTTGGAGAAATTCGGTTCGGTTTTGTTCGGTTCAGTTTGGAGAAATGGAAACTGAAACTGAACTGAATTATATTTCGGTTCGGTTCGATTTTGGTCAATTCGGTTCGGTTTGGTTCGGTTTGGAAATTCGGTTAACCGAATTTTGAAAAAACTATACTTTTTTTTTTTTTTTTTTCATTTTCACAACTTTTTTATATGTTTCTTGTCCCATTTTCTTTCATATTACAAAGAAAACATATGTTTATATTTACTTATATATATTATACTTATATTTTTGTAATATATATAGTTGTGTATAAATAAATATTAATAATATATAAACAAAAAAAAATTTCGATTTTTCGGTTCGGTTTGGGAGAGTGGAACTGAAAACCGAACTGAAAAAAAAATGGTTCGGTTTGAAACTGAACTGAAATTTTTAACTGAATTAACTGAACTGAAATGAAAATTTTAGTTCAGTTCGGTTCGGTTCGAATTTCGGTTAACTGAACTATTTGCCCACCCCTAAGCACGGGGTCTCTAAAGGCACAAACCGCCTTATATCAAAACAATAACTTAATATCTATTACAGTCATCCTTATTACAGAAATCGGTTTAACTTAAAACATAGAGTATAGATAACAGTCTTTCTTCCAAGCAGACGTTCTCAATTAGCATAATCATAATGTTCAGCCTGATCATAACCTGAAAAACCTGAACACGAATGTCCAGGACGCATCAACGTCGTCAGCTTCAAGAAGCTGGTGAGTATTAAAAACATAACTTTAAATGTAACACATACTCATTTACCTCTTCCCATTCCTCGTTTAATTCAACAAGTTTATATTAAAGCAAAGAGGTCATATTAGGGAAACAAGCACAATATTATTTAAAAGATGTAATTCACATATATGTGACCGTGTATGAGAACAATGCACTATCTCATTTTACCGACTCTTTTCTCTCGACAAAACTCAACAATCCACTATCACACACCAGTATCTTTGAAACGCTAAGATAGCCACACTTTAGCACAGGGGTGCCAGGGAATGTCCAGTTTGCCTCACACTTTGGTCCGGGGTACCAGGGAGTGTCCATTGCCTCACACTTTGACTACCTAATCCGCCATGCAAATACCGGAGGAACCCTCACGCAGTATCCAGACTAGGGTATCAAGGAGTGTCCGAAGAGACTCGGATATTCGGCTTTTTATTAATTTAACCAAATTGACTCAGGTGTCTAGTTGGCTTTTACCTCTAGCTGATTTCCTAAATTCGGCTTTTATTTAGGGTTAAGTAGTATAAAATCCTATTAGACCCATTTTATTTGGAATAGGCCCAACTCCAAAATGTTTTCAGTGAAAGGTCCACAAATATATATATATAAGACCAAATTACCCCCACACTTTATCCCGCATTAAAAGAGAAGCTTCACGTTAATAATGGAAAACTCATTATTGTGGCTAAGATTTCGCACAAAATCAGCTCAAATCATTCCACCATTATAGCAATTTCAATTTCAAATACCAGAAGACATTTGATTTGGGTCTTCAATTCGCGTGTTTTCAAATCATTCTTGAGGGTTTCCAAAATCAGTACCAAACTTTTGCTCTGAAGAAATTGAACTACTCATTTGACGCCCACATCGTATGAAATTTTCGGCGAAATCGAATAATAAGTCGCAAAGGTAACAACAAAACTATCATCTAGGAACCAAAATTTTCCACCCTAGTGTTTGTTTTGGTTCATACTTTTTGGTTTGTGAAAATGATTTGGTTAAAAAAAGGGTAGTATAAAAATGGGATTTTGGTTCAGATTTGTTTGGTCATAAAAATGGGTTTTCTCGCTTTCGTTCTTCGATTTGTTTGATTATACATTCAAACATTATGTAAAGGTCTTTTTATTATTAAAAATTAGGGAAATACAAGGTTTTTGGTTCATTTGATCCTCTGTATTTATTTATTTATCCTCAATACATCTACATCTTTCTAGCATTCGAGTTGTTTCATAGTTTATAGGTTGTGATAATTTACAAAAAAATAAAATATGGGAGAAAGGGGTTTTGATTCACATATTATTCTCGAAAAACGAATTGTAGATGATTCATATGTTTTCGATACATCATGGTGACAATTTTTTTCACTTTTTTTAATACATTATCGCAAGTGTGGCATACCAAATTCACATGAGTCGTAAAATTTAGGACTGTAAAAATCCAAAATTTGTGATAAAAAGTTGTACTATAGTTTGATTTTGGCACATTCAAACAACATTGGTGACAAATTTTGCAAGCAGCATTGCTTGTAAAAGAGTTGTATTGGCTATTAAAAAAGGCAGTGATAAATATTACACCCATTTTTTCAGTAATAAAGGATTCCAAATGTTTGGTAAATATTACTACAGCATAGTATATAAGCATAAGTGGGAAAAATGTACACTATTTTTTTGGCATTCTACTGTACCAGTGACAAATTTTGCACCCCCATTTTTTTTTCCCAGTAATAAAGGATTCCAAATGTTTGGTAAAATTTTGTCTACAGCATAGCAAGTACACATAAGTAGAAAAAATGTACACTATTTTTTTTTGGCATTCTACCATATCAGTGATAAATTTGCACTATGTAATGGATTATAAACCTGCTGTTTTCGGGTAGTTAATTGTTACGCGGAAGCACTAATGCAGAAGTAGTCTGCTGAAAAATTCGCATCGAACATTGAAGACATGCCCAACACGTCTTTCATTTTCCACGGCTTGTGTTTTTCAGTGGACGATAGGCATGCGGTTTCCACTAGCACATATTGTGGCTGAAAGACCATTAAATGATTTAGACTACTTTTTGCTTTACATACTTTTTGGGAGTGGAGAAACCTTCTGGGATATGCATAATCGTCTGGTTTCTTATTTTGCTGCACCTCCCTACTAGTTGATTAATTGATTTCAATGAATAAACTTATGGTTAATTGGCAATTTATAATGGCAACACTCGAACCTTTTGTTCTAATGCAATTTAAGATTATAAAGCTTGCAATGGCAGTAATCTTGTTATATCTTGTTTTGTGATATTGAGATCTGTGTATCCAACATTTTTGGAATTTGTGTGCACACTAAGATATTAGGTTCTGATTTGAGTGATAAATTTTACAGTATAAAAAAATATAAAACCCATTAAATTTTACACTATATAGAAAACACATTATAGTGTTAAATTTTATACTCCCACAAGTAATTATGATTATAAGAGGTCGATGAATTTGACACTGATTGTTCATAGTTTTTGGGGGGTATAGTTTGAAAATGTTTGTGTTGTGTACTGGTTTGTAAGGAATTAGGATGATGCGTGTTTGTATGAACCGAATTGAGAAAACTCCACATGGATATTTCCAAAGAACATGCTCTTTTTAGTGCAACAATTTACATTGACATCACTCATATTTACCTAAAACTAATTTAAACTCCATATATAACTTTTGTACAACTATAAGACATGTTTATCCAAAACAAACTCCTATAGATACAATGGCATGTTTGAATGCATGTAGAGAGAGAGATTTAAGTAACTAATTTAGCCAGCCTAAAATTTTGGGATTTAAGTTACCTATAATTACTGTATTATCTTGATTGATGTGTATATACATATGTTTATGTATATATACGAAAGTTGAACAGAATCGAGTGAACTAACCCAGTGAACCTAACTTTTAAGCCTAAAAGATCGCGGGTCAGCGAGGCGCAGTGCTCGGCAGGGCAGCCCGCGGGTTCTTTTAAGCGTAAAATCAGGTTCACTGGGTAAGTTTAGTCAACCTTGTTCACTTAAGAGGTTGGCCGTGTATATATATATATATCACTATATATACTATGTTATCTTGATTGATGTGTATATACATATATATATCACCATATATACCGATGTATATTTGTACTCAGTTTAATTACCTAAAAAAAAGGATTTAATCCATTAAATCTGTTGACTAAGTTGTTTAAAAAGAGATTTAATCCCTCCATTAAATCTTTTTACATATGTATATATATTACTTCGTGTATGTGTGTGTGTGTGTGTGTGTGTGTGTATATATTCAAGGATAAAATTGTAACATTATTCACATTAAATTGGAGGAGTGGACCAATCACAATAAACTTTCTGAAACTATGGACCTAACAGTATAATTAAATCTTAAGTGAACCAAATAAAAAAAACTTGTATAAATAGGAATTTTTGGAGAGATTTCTATTTTATATTTATTTATTTATTATTATTATTTTTATTCCGTATCTTTGAGACACATGTTACCTTTAGTATTTTTTTTGGTATTATCATTCTCAATATTTGAATAGCATCAATATTTACAATAAGTTTTGTAGTCAAGGTAGAGTCTACTTTAAAATAATGCCATCCCGAAGATTCATAACTAAGGTTTTTGTTTCATGAGTGCATTTTTACTCGCTCGAATTTTGCCCATCTATGCTCACTCACCATAACAAATTGATACGTGTCTCATTTTTGTCCCGTTCAGTAATTGTGTAAATAACACAGGGATAATATGAGAATAAAATGGGACATGTATCAACATGATAGTAATGGGTGAGTAAAATTGGGGTAAGCAAAATTGTCCTTTTGTTTTATAACCCAATTAAACTACTTCAAACTAAAAAGATTTATGCTTGATTGGTTTGCATATTCATGTGTGTGTGTGTGTGTGTGTGTGTGAGAGAGAGAGAGAGAGAGAGAGAGAGAGAGGAAAATTAATTCCCTAGTATTTTCCTACATGCTTAGATAATATGAAAACTTAAATTTTTTTTGTTTTTCTTAATATTTTCTTTTCTTTTTCCTCACTTAATTTACAAACCAAACAAAACCTTAAATGCATTTGACAGCTTAACCACATATAAAAAATCAAATGAATAAAACTAAAGTCTACAATGGAGAATAAATTTTTAGTTGAAAAAAGAATGACTTACCACTCAATCTTAATGTACTAACATATACGGAGAATAAAGGCGATTTCAGAAGTTAAATTGAATGTTTCAAGTTTACTTTTCTATATACAAATCCAATTCTTAAACTAGTTTGGAATTAAAATTTTTATTAATTTTATTAATTGCGGCTAAGTTAAAAGGAGTATGGTGTTTTTGACAAAATGGGGAATGGGGCCACAAGAACATGCATTAGTCTATTAGTTCCATTTTTTGTCAATACTAACAATACATGAAAATATCTGTTTTTGTTTTTTGTTTGTTTTCTATTGCAACTTTATTCATTGAACACCTAAATAAATGAAGGGTTTTGTTAATATGTGTCCTTAAGGTATATGTTAAGGTTCTAAAAGTATAAATAAACAAGCGGTACGGTGTGGGTTTCAGTATTCGGTGTGTGGTTCAATGTTTGTCTCCCTTATTTATTTCCACTTTTAAAACTTTAACATATGCCCTAAGGGCACATATTAACAAAACTCATAAATGAAATAGTCCCTTCAAATTATGAAATTCCTCAAATTAAAATTAACAGTATTTGAAATTGAATCTTTTTACATACGTCACTGTTTGTGAATTGCAAAAGTCGGTTCTATTATTCACAAAAGAATTGGTTCTAATTGTTTGGTAGATACTTTTTGTCACATACAATTTCTTTTTCAGTTTAAAAAAATACTATTAGAAGAGATTTTCTTGTTAAACTACCATAACGTTGATATTTGTAATAATCAGATAGTAGAAAAATGAGAAAATGGTTCAATCAAATTCTTGAGTAACATTTTTGTCATGTTTCATCTAGTGATATTAGTATTACATAAGTGAACCAAATAATTTCCTTAATATAACTTTACTAAATTAGTGTTTTTCCTAGCTAATTAGATCTCTTTAAAAAAAAAAAAAAAAAAAAAAAGTGAGATTAATGATAGAGAAACTCCCAGTCCTTGTGACAATGACCATAGCAATTTTGGATTTTAGGGAGAGAAAGGGACGTTTCATAACCTGGGTTGGTCCATCACAAATTGACAGTTCTTGGCTGAATGCAATATGAGGCGGCACATGCATTGTATCTTAATATTAACCAATCACTCATATCATATAACTAAAAGGGCGAATGAAGACAACACAATTTATTCCACAGTGATATTCAAATTGTCCCATAGTGATCTGGGATTCTGGAAAATTCAGATTGTTTTGTTTCACGTGCTTTGATATTTTGTCGAGAGCATTTTTTTCTCGCCCAAATATTCTTTATTTATTATTTAATTTTTTTTATTGATTAATATAGTGAGATTCAGAATTTGACACCATTAAATAAATTTTATTTAATTTTAGGTCACACTGTATTGGTCAATGAAAGAGTTTGGTGAGTATTGGGTGACCAATTTGTGAGTGCGCAAAAATGCATTCTCTAGTGTCGTAGGTAAGGGTGTACGTACACGAGTTGAGCCGCTTAACAAAAAGGCTCGCGGCTCAGCTCGATAATAACTCGGCTCGGCTCGTATAATAAACGAGTCAAGCTCGAGCTTGAATACAAAGCTCATTTAGTAAACGAGTCAAGGTTGAGCACACATGGATTCGGCTCGATTAGGCTCGCAAACAGTTCAATTAAGACTCGTATAGTAGGCTCGTAAAAAATCTCTTTAATATGTTTGGTAAGGGCTTGTTTAATTATATATATATGATAATTAAAAAAAATATAATTTATGTGTAATACAAAGTATTTAATATTGAAAGAATATAATATATATGATAATTATAAAAATATAATATATATAATGTAAAGTATTTAAAATTGAAAGAATATTGACATATTATAATATGCATAGTACTAAATTCACGTTCCAAGCAATTGTTTTAGATAAATACATATACATATATATATATATGAGTGTATGTATATGTCAATTGTCAAGTATTGAGCTCAGTCTGTGGGTTTTGGTTGGCAACTTAAACTTGCTACTAGGGGTGTACATGAGTTGACCCGCTCAACAAGGACTCGTGTTTCTGCTCGATAACAGTTAGGCTCGGCTTGAGTAGGATGCCAACTCTTAAATCTCGGCCCGAGCTTGGCTCAAGTTCGAAAAAGCTCGACTCGAGTACAACCCTAGTCATAGGAATGGCAATTTCTACAATTAAGTTGGGGCTCACTCGGTCTCGCTCTTAATGGAACGGATTGAAAAGGATTGAAGGCGAGATTGAGGTAAAACTCTAAAATCTGAGTCGGGTTTGGTGTGATCAGGCGTTACAAACCCGCTCCATTAGAAACACCAAATAAGTTTCCAGTATAACCATAAAATCGAATGGAAAAAAACCTTGTCCGGGTGGAACGACCGAACGAGGCTGAGGTCCATTCGAGGTAAAACTAAATGATTTTAAATCACTATGTTTAACCGAATGCTGACTATAAGAAAAGAGAGCATTTTTTATCACCCAATTTTTAGTGCACTAATGCTCACCTAAGCCTCCCATTAGTCAATGCAGTGGGACTCAGGATTAAACACCATTAATTAAATCTTGGGTCCCACTACATTGACCAATAGAAGGCTTGGGTGAGTATTAGTGCACCAAAAATTAGGTGAGCAAAAGTATTTTCATAAGAAAAAGTCATAACATAGCAATTGTGCTCAATTTTAAATGGATAAAAAAAAAAGTACTTGTCAACTTTTGGGTAAATTTAGGGCTCGCATGGTTATGTTGTCATTTTTGTTTTTTAGTTTTTGTTTTTAAATTTTTGTATTAATATCTGCCTCTAATTCAATACAAAAAATGAAACTCAAAACTGAAAACCAAAAACTACAACGTTACCATGAGAGTCCTCGTGTGTTAAAAATGCTAAAAAAATTTTGCATGTTTGGGAATGATAAAAAAAAAAAAAAAATGCTCAGGTTTAGATTGAGGGTGTATTTTAAGTGTTGAAAATGAAAAATTTTAACACTTATTTTTTTTATTTTTCAGTGTGCGATAATGTACCACTTCGCTTACAAAATAACCAAAAATCTACTGAAAACTTTAAGGAAAAATGCACTCCTGATAAAAAACACTGAATGTTCAGTAACACTATTTCAAAAATATACGTTCAATAGCTTAAAATTTTCAGTACTAAAAATTAGTGGTTAATTTTCAGTACTTAATTTTCACTTTTATCATACAGGGGATAAGTCTCACTTTTATTTGGTTCTTATGGTACCAATGTTATGTTGGGGTTTTTTGTTTTATTGTTTTTTTTTTGGTAAAGTTTGTTACTTTGTTCAAGAATCTAACTTTTGGGATATTTTAAAGCTAGATAGGGACTCCTATGTATGTACGTAAATAGGTGTTGGATAAAAATTATTTTTGGTCATGTTTGAGGTCAAATAAATATGGGACCCATTTAGAGTTTGAATGGGGTCTTTGTGGGTTTGTGTTCTCCTCCATGAGGAGATGAACTTTAGATATTTACATGTCCAAAAATCATTGTTGAGTGAATGAGAAATTAATCCATTGAATACATATAAATAATGTACATTTATGGCAAATGTACATACATGAATAATGCACATTCATAGATAAATTGCAATTACTCTCATTCATGGATAATGCGCATTCATAGATGAATCATGTATATACATGGATGAATCTATAGATTCATAATATACATACATTGATGAATCCACAAATACATAAAGTGCATCCAATGAATTCTCTCTCCCCATAGTCCTATATATTCTGAGCTTTCTCCTTAGAAATTCATAGTCAGAAAAAATAAGAGCTCTTTCCTTCCTTCCAATATTCATTCCTGAGAGAGTTACAAACATAGTTGGTTCGTCGGAGCAGTCAAACACCGTGCTTGTCTACTGCTGGTAATTACCGTTGTATCCTGGGAGAAAGACGCCGGAGATATCCTCAAGCACTTCTGGTGAGGTGGTGAATCTGTTTTAAGGAAACTGTGAACTATCACAGGCCTCGGTTTGATCAATTTTTCAGTTTCTGCTTTGTTTATATATTCTATAATTTTCCTGTTTTCTTCAGAATCTGTTTCTGTATTTCCAATTATATCAATGTAATTTTTCCAACAATCTTAAAACAGATTTGTTTTTAAATATTTCATAAATAAAACAGATTCAGGTTTGGAAAAATAGAATTACTTTTGAAAATAGGAAAACAGTTTGGTTTTTGGAATACAATACCCAAAAACAAAACTGCTACTGTAATTCTCGTTTTCTGTCCAAACGGTGCAGAATCAGGGAAATAGCATTAGATGAAAAGTGTGCAGAATCGCGTTTTTCTTGGGATAGCACGAGCAGAATCTTAAATTCCCTCATTTTCTTTATAATTCTTTGAAAACAAATTCTGCCACTGTTAAAATTAAAAGGAAAAATATTAGATTTAAATCCTTTCTCTTTTGATAATTTTTCCAGAAATGGAAAATTAGACCGTGAATACTACTGCGAACCGTGTTATAACCGACGGTGCTACTGGCTCTAACACCGTGGTGATTGGTTCAATCTCTGTGAAGGTTCCCTCAATCTAAACGGTTCCTGTGAACCACGATGAGAAACTCAAAAATTTTAATGGTGTGGATTTCAAGAGGTGGCAGCAAAAGATGTTGTTCGACCTTACTACCTTGAACCTTACGAGGTTCTTGAAGGAAGATGCTCCGGTTCCTAATGACAATGAACAAGACCCAGAGGTTGTGCTACTAGCCATTGATGCTTGGAAGCACTCGGATTTTTTGTGCCGAAACTATGTGTTGAATGGCTTACACGATACACTATATAATGTGTATAGTGTTACGACCACTGCTAAGGAACTGTGGAAGTCCTTAGACAGAAAGTACAAAATTGAGGATGTCGGGTCAAAGAAATTTGTAGTGGGGAGATTCCTCGACTATAAGATGGTGGATTCAAAGACTGTGATCAGTCAAGTTCAAGAGCTGCAAGTGATCTTGCATGAAATCCATGCTGAAAGGATGACCTTGAGTGAAACTTTTTAATTTACTGCTATAATTGAAAAGCTACCCCCTGCTTGGAAGGACTTTAAGAACTATTTGAAGCACAAGTGAAAGGAGATGAAGATTGAAGATCTTATCGTCAGGCTTTGAATTGAAGAAGACAACAAAGGGGCTGACAGGAATTTGGAGAACATTGTGGTGAAGGCTAATATGGTTGAGCATGGTCAAAGTTCACATACGAAGATTAATTAAATTAGACCACATACCAAACTTCCATATTGACATAAGGCAGAAATGTGAAACTTGTGTTGAAGCAAAATTAATGAAAACTTCGTTTCAATCAGTTGAAAGAAGCACTGAACCATTGGAATTAATCCACACTGATGTATGTGATTTAAAAATGGTTCAATCTAGAGGTGGCAATAAGTATTTTATTACTTTTGTTGATGATTGCACTAAATACTGTTATGTGTATTTGCTAAAAAGTACGGATGAAGCTTTGGATAAGTTCATTCTATACAAGATAGAGGTTGAAAATCAACTTAGCAAAAAGATTAATGTCTTAAGAAGTGATAGAGGTGGTGAATATGTAGCACTGTATGGTGACTGTTGTGCACAAAATGGAATTATTCACCAAACCACTGCACCTTATTTGCCTCCATCAAATGGAGTTGCTGAAAGGAAAAACCGTACCTTAAAAGAAATGATGAATGTTATGTTAATCAGTTCTGGATTGCCACAGACTTGTTGGGGGAGGCAATTCTCTCTGCAAATTACATTTTAAATAAGGTACATCGAAAGAAAGTTGATCAAACCCTGTATGAACAGTGGAATGGTCGAAACCTTCCTTTAAGTTCTTACGAATGTGGGGGTGTCTTGCAAAAGTTCTTATACCTACTCCTAAGAAAGAAATGATAGGTCCAAAAACTAATGATTGTTTATTTATTGTCTATGCACATAACAGTAGTACGTATCAGTTTCTTGTTCATACCTACTCCTAAGAAAGAAATGATAGGTCCAAAAACTAATGATTGTTTATTTATTGTCTATGCACATAACAGTAGTGCGTATCAGTTTCTTGTACATAAATATTAAAACCCAGATATACACAAGAACACGATCATGGAGTCTAGAAATGCATCGTTCTTTGAGAATATTTTTCCTTGTAAAGAGAAATATAGTTCTAAAAAACGCACATTTGAGACTGTTGGGGGAAAGTAGTAAAACCTAAGAAAAGAATGTTGATGTTGAGCCTAGACGTGGGAAACGAGCTAGGATCTCAAAATCTTTTGGTCCAAACTTTCTAACTTATGTTATAGAAAGTGAGCCTCAAAGCTATAATGAAGCTATTAGATCACCAGATGGTCCATTATGGAAAGAAGCAATCAAGAGTGAAATTGATTCTATCTTACAAAACCATACTTGGGAATTGGTAGATCTTCCTCCTGGTTGTAAGCCGTTGGGTTACAAATTGATTTTTAAAAAGAAAATGAAGATGGATGGTACTATTGATAAATATAAGGCAAGGATTGTCATTAAAGGGTATAGACAAAAAGAGGGTCTAGACTACTTTGATACGTATTCTCCTGTAACGAGAATAACATCCATTCGTATGATTATTGCGATTGCAGCTTTGCGAGATCTTGAAATACGTCAAATGGATGTTAAGATTGCCTTCCTTAATGGAGATTTGAATGAAGAAATCTACATGGGACAACCTGAAGGATTTTCTGCTCCAAGGCAAGAAAATAAAGTATGTAAGCTTGTCAAATCATTGTATGGCTTAAAGCAAGCTCCAAAACAATGGCATGAAAAATTTGACAAAGCTATACTCTCTTGTGGATTTAAAATCAATGAGTGTGATAAATGTGTTTATGTCAAAGGCACGAATGAAGGCTATGTTATCTTATGTCTATATGTTGATGACATGCTCATAATGGGTAGTAATGATAAGATCATTAAATCTACTAAAAAAATGTTGAATTCTAAATTTGACATGAAAGATATGGGGCTTGCTGATGTTATATTGGGCATCAAGATCTCTAGAAATACTAATGGACTTGTTCTGTCACAGTCACATTATGTAGACAAGATTATAGAGAAGTTCAACAAGTCTGATACTAGTGTAGCCAGGACACCTGTAGACTTAAGTCTACACCTATCTAAGAATACTAGTGAGAGTGTTTCTCAACTAGAATATTCTCGAGTGATAGGAAGTTTGATGTACCTAATGAGTTGTACAAGGCCTGACATTGCTTATTCAGTTAGTAAACTGAGTAGATATACTAGTAATCCTAGTGTTGAACACTGGGAAGGGATAGTAAGGGTACTGCGATACTTACGATATACACGTGATCAGGGATTACTCTACATGAGATATCCAGCTGTATTGGAAGGTGTTAGCCCCAAGGGTTTTACCCTAAGTAATTTTGATGATTAACAAACTATTAAATTGAGTACTTACGATTCCATTTAGCATGTTGGCCAAACAGATCTTAAGAATAATGATGGATATTCTATGGAAGCATTATAGAAGACTATTTCCTTATTGTATTGTTCTTATATGTCTTTATGTAAAGCTGGTTAGATTGAATCTCAAAAACAAGGGCTTAAAATTGAACAATTCATTCAAAATGAGATAATTGTTTTTCCTTGAAAAACAGTCGACTGGAATTTCATCAATCGACTGGACACAAAATTAACCAATCGACTGGGCACAAAAACAGTCGAATGAATCATGGTTTTTGAAGCTAGTTTTTGCTTCAACTATTCAGTCGATTGGACCCAGTAATACAGTCGACTATGTCAAAAGCACAATTTCAATATTTCAAAAGGTTGTATAGTGAAATGGCACACACTAAGCCATTTGGTTCCAATTTTTTATTTTTGTTTTGTAAACCATTGGTTGCAAAGCTTTTGGGAGTATCATTTCCTCCCAAATGGTTTTGGGAATACCGTTTGATTATTACACAATTATGAGGGGTACAAAACCTCACCACAACTTAATTTAAGTTTAAGTTAAATTTTAGTCACCATTATTGATGCTCTTACTCTTACACAAGTGGCAGATGGTTGTGAAAGTGGAAGGCATTTTAAATTTGGCCATTTTGGACTGCAATGTAATTTACTGGAGTGTCACCATCAAGTAGTTAATGTACCTTGTATTTCTTTTCTTTTCATTTAATTTTTTCCCCTTTTTTTGGGGGGAATGTACCTTGTATTACTGGTAATGCTTGTCTTATATTTGAGGTGTAGGTTCAATATGCCGACTTTTCTTTCATATAAATGGAACATGTCATAAAGTGTAATTTACTTTACTCTATCTTCCACAAAGTAAGAGTCTTGTAATTTTTGTGAATTTTTTTTATAACTTTTCATTATTGTGTTTATCTTTTTTATTTATTATTATTATTTTTTTTAATGTTCAAAATTCCACTGTCATATCATTTCAAAAGTCAAAATTTTTTACATAATAAAAGATAAACTGAAAAGAATGTATAATTAAGTATTTTGACTTTTTAAAATTGAACACATTGAAATGCAGGCTCGGCAGTGAGCACATGCAATACATGCTTGGGTTTGGGGCCTACCATACTAAAGTGGTCGACTGCTATTCCTACCATGGCCTTAAAAGTTTGACCCTGATGATTCACAATCATCCGTTACAGTGGTAGGGAAAGACCTTGGTACTGCTGCCTATTCTTCTTCTCTGGAGTATCAATCATATGGAAGGCAAAATGAGATAACCGTTCGAACTGCACCGTATACTCCCTCATAGTAAGGTTCCTTTGCCTTAGCTCAATGAATTCTCTATCTTTCTTGTTCCTCTCCGTTTGAGGAAAGTAGTTCTGCAAAAAATAGCACTTTGAATGTGATCCAGGGCATCCTTCTGGCCGAATCCTCTCCTATGGTTGCCTTCTCTGATTCCCAGCAATCAGCAGCCGCATAACTCAACTGGAATGTCGCCAGTCGACGCTTCTCTAACTCACTACATTCCAATGTGTCAAAGATTGCTTCCATCTCTTTGAGCCACTATTCTGCTTGCCACGGCTCAGTGTTTCTATCAAACTTCTCCGGACAAAAATGACGAAAATATTCCACTATTTGATCCTCAACTGGCCTTGGAGGTGGTCCATGATTGTTTCCATTATTCATGTTTGGATTGTTAATTCGTTCCATTCTCTGCACAAAGGCTTCGAACAATCCAGTTGGATCGGCAGCCTGAGGAGCTGAAGGTGCATCCACAATTTGTGCGGGACGATTTCGAGTAGGCATTCCTGCCATCAATGCAGTAGGGTTGGCTACCTATATAGACGTCTATCGGTTAGTCGTCAATCCAGCAATAATCACAGAAAGTAATTTACAACTGAACATAATAGTTATAACTATTATAACATTAATAGCATGGAGAACTCTATAAGGATAATCTTCAGAACACAAACATAGAGTCAACCCCTATCTCAAGGAATCTTAGGGGTTCATACTCAAGAAATGTTAATTAGACAATTGGTGAACGTGACTACTAAACCTAGGCTCGAATACCAAAAATCCTGTCATGCTCCGCAGTAGCAAAAATAGAGAAAATAAATTCCTTTCTGGACCCATAGGCCATGACAGTTGAAAGTCACCGCATTGCCCATAACCAAAGTCTAATCATCAGAGTAATGAATCAAACAATGCATTGGAAAGTTTTAAGGTCGATATATATATATATATATATAATCAGAGTTCAATACTAACTATTACAAAACCATGAGTATTTGCAGAAACACAACATAAAGTGTCATGCACCAGCGTAGCAAAATAAGGAAAAAATTTCATTTTCATTTTGGACCCGTAGGTCATGACAGGTGAGGGATTGATTGTCCTGTACTTAGCTTAACATGTACCAAAAAAATAGAGTATATAAAAGCAGCAAGGAAGAAAATATAAATTAACATTACAAACTTAATTATTATTACATTGTCTCAAATGAAAGTATTTCCTAAGGCACAAGCCGCCTTATTCAAATTAAAACATTATTCATATCATTTATTATAACTTTAATAAATTATAAAAGCAGCTCTGCAGACTTCTCTAGCTGGCATAATCATATAAACCTGCATAGCCATCTCCTGGACATTTTGGGTGTCTAGGACAAAATAAAGTCATCAGCTAATGAAAGCCGAGTGAGCATAATGAACATACCAGAAATGTATATAAAAGCACATTAACTATCTTTACATTCAGTACTGTTAGTCAATTATTCCAGTCATCGCATATAAACAATTAATGAACCATTAAATCAATTATATAAGACCGTGCATGAACAATGTAACCATCTCATCTTACTGACTCTTTTATCTCGACCACAACCTCTCGACTTATTTGGTTTGCCAGAACCATTCGGCACGAGGTCGTTATTTTAGATCGATCTACCGTATCCGAGTCAGCCTGGACACGACCTAATTGGCCTGCCGTATCCGAATCGACTTGGGCTCAATCCTTCCTAATTAATCTACCGTATCTGAGTCGGCCTGGAATAATTAAGGTGACACAAGACTCTGACTGGCCTACCGTATCCGAGTCGGCCTGGGCTCAATCCTTCCTAATTAATCTGCCGTATCCGAATCGGCCTAGAATAATTAAGGTAACACAACTCAAGACACCCTTTCTTTACTTATTTCTCACAAGATGTAAATGTTGACCCAAATGACCCCTTTCTAACATGCCAACTCGACTATGCACGTGTATGAATTATTCCTTTTACAGTACTCTTTAACATGGCAGTGGTTGTGTTTAAACATGTGATTATTATCAAGTGAACCAATTAAATTTAATTTGATTTTAGGAAACTGACGGCATAATTTTCGGTGTCATAGAATTTTTATTATAAATTTTAGAAGATAAAATAGCATATAAATTTAGCCATAAGGCCCTTCTTAATAACATAAATAAATAAAAGTAAAGGATACATGCTTTGACATTATTTTTAATAAAGACAAGACATCAAAATACAATTTCTCTATCTTTTCATAAATTTAGAAATACCAAAGGTATATTGAAATAATTAAAATACTAGTTAAATAACCACTAATTAATTTATTAACAATATCACGTTCTAGATAAATTATAAAACTATACAAAATGACCTTCAACATGTTAACAACAATAATATAGAATTTAATAGGGTCAATAAGAAATTTAAATACTTATTATATACATAGTAGCTAATTTATCATTTATTTAACATAAAATAAATAATACATATATTTTAGCATTACTAAGATAATTTTTATAAAATAAAAAATATTATTTAATAATATTTTTGAAATAAAAATATGTTACAATAATTAAAAACATAATTTAGGAATTTTTCATAATTAAAACAAGTATTTATAAACTTTATTTCTCACATGGGCTTGTAGTAAACCAAGCCCAATACCCAAACCCATGTGGCTTGTTGGAAGACTTGTAGGGCTGAGTGTAATAGGCCGACAAGTCAATCTATATATGAAAAAAAAATATAACTCACAAACTAAAATGTAACTAGTAGGATTTGAACTCCAAGCCTTGGAGACAACCCAACAACCACCAAACCATTTTGTCAACGTCAATTTTAATTTTAATTTACCAGAATTAAATATTTAAACGTTTCTAACGTCAGTCTAATAAACCCTCCAAAGAATTTTGCAGCTTCTGGTTAAGGATCTGTTTGGCTACGCTTTTAGTCCAAGAACTCTTAAAGTGACTATATCTCTCTCGTTCCTTACCGGATCGCGACGAGTCCAATATGAAAGTTGCACGATTTTTCGCAAGGATTCCAAAAATCTAACTTATATATTCTGAATTTTAATTAAAAATTTCCAGAATTATAAAGCCATGGTAAATACATAATTTCACTTTTGGGGGTCAAGAATGCAACAAATCAACAAACTGTTCATAGGGGAACTTACTAGGATCATATACTTTCATTTCCAATTTACGGAATTAGTTTCTGTTAACATTTTCGGTACCGCTAATTTTGGACCTCCATGGCTTAGAGGTGTCAAACGGGCCGGGTTGGCCCGACCCGCTTTTTTCGGGCTAAAAGCCCGGCCCGGCCCGCCACAAGGCCCGGCCCGCTAGGCCCGGTTCACATACCCCGGGCCGGGGTGGACACACATTCTCCCGTCCATGGCCCAGCCCGGCCCGGCCCGAAATGAAGAAAATGCCCGGCCCGGCCCGAAGCCCACCACTTTTAAGGCCAAAATTCAAAGGAAGCCCGCTAGCCCGTCCGGCCCGGCCCGATGTCCGGCCCGCTAGGCCCGGGCCACCGGTCCGGGGCGGACATCCCCCCTCCCTTCCCAAGCCCGGCCCGGCCCGGCCCGGCCCGATTTTAAGTGAAGCCCGGCCCGAAGCCCGGTCAAGCCCGCTTTGACCGAGCCCGGCCCGGCCCGGCCCGGCCCGGCCCGTTTGACACCACTACCATGGCTATATATACATATCTATACATAGTCACTTATTTTCGAACCCCACAGATTGTATGTAATGACTTAAAGTACATTAAGAGTGGGTTCAAGAGACTCACCGGTTACTAAATTGGGCGGCGTAAGAGATCGAAGAATCCTGTAAATATCCGCAATATAAATTTTGAGCTATAGTGGCAATGGAACTTTTACTGTGATAATAATCCTTCCATACTTCCCTCCCCTCTTTTGATTCCCAGAATGTATATATAAATGTGTATATGATTGAAATGAAGGAGAGAGCTACTGAGAGCTTAGTTTTTTTTTTTTGAAATGTGGTGTGCTTGTGATTGAGTGAGAGATAGAGCTACTGGGAGTTATGGAGAGATTGAAAGGAATGGAAATGGAAAGCTTAGGCTATAAGAGTATTGAATCTTGGTTTGCTACTCCAGTGTTTGCAAATGTGTGTCATGTGTTTATATAGGATTTCAAGTGGCCTTTAGCATTGTTAAAGGGTCAAGTAAATTTGTGGTTTAAAGTTAAACACCACGCACACACTTTTACCTCCATAAGTTTTTTTTACTGATTGAACTTTCAATCATTATATGCAAATAATTTGGCTTAGTCCGTTAGATCAGTTAGTTTAGTTGGTCAGTTAAGCTAGTTAGTTGGTCTAATTAGCTTTAGAAAAATATCCCAAACATAATTATTAGAGACAAAAATGTAAACAACGCGATATTACATTTTATTAATGGTTCTTATCCCAAATCATAGGGTAACTTAGGGGCGCAGTCTTAACCAACAATACATTTAAATTATTAAGGGGTTACAAAATTTTAAGGCATTGTATTAATAAATGCTAACACAAATATTATTTATTTATTCAGATAATATTGCTACTAATGTTAATACACAGTAGTAAAATAAAATGGCATTGAGTTATCAAATTAATAATACTAGTACCAATAATTTATGGAAAGATTTTCACAACTAAAATAATACATATTAATGAAATAAAAATTGACATTTTATTTATTAGTAGGGACGCGAAAATACATGTTGCTACAAAAAGTATTATGGCAACGTAAGTCGATCACAAACATAACTATTACAACAGTCTCTAAAACATAACTATAAACTATCTACGGCAAGCTCCAGGTCTTCAGCTCGCGTAGTAGTCAGCACCAACATAGCCTTCATCATCGTAGGCTCCAACCTCGTAGCCCCTATCCATGTATGCATCTCCTGCATACTTATAACTCTGGCCAGCTGGACGTTGAATATCCAGCGGCATAAACGTCGTCAGCTACGAAAGCCGAGTGAATGCAAATACTAACAGAGTATCTATAGATATGCAGAATATATAAGCAACAACATCATTAATGATCATCTCCTCGTTCACGTTCATGAATGCACTAACTCAATATATCTCAACGGACATCGTCTCAATTCATCCCAAGCATAACATTAACTCATGGGTCCATATTAATCAGACACACAGTCCTATAACTACAGTCTGTCAGACTTGATACACAACCTCCAATATTCCGGCCAACATGCCCTAATATAATACGGCACGCTACCCTGACATACTACAGCTCTTAACTCTGCTTTACCACAGCACTCAGCGATATCATAGCACTCAGCTCCACAATACCATTATGGTACGTACCCTGATACAGTTCGGCCAACATGCCCAATTCATAATTTCTTTCATAACGTATACCTCTTAGTCTCGGTCATGGATTAAAGTGACATACCCCTTAGCCTCCATCGAATCTCTCTTCTCGGTTTTGGACTATGGTGATATTCATTTAATCCCTATCGGAGTGTATCCCTCTTAATCTCGATCATGGACTAAACTGACATATTCCTGTATGTAGTCTTTATTCGGACTTCTCGTCCCCGTCATGGACTAAGGTAATATTCCTTTAGCCTCTATCGGATTAAGATGATAACATCGGCATAACTCTCAGTCTCGATCTTGGACTAACGTGATCACGCCCTTAGTCTCTGTTGGATCTCTTTTGTCTTGGTCATGGACTAGGACGACATTCCGTTCACCTCTATCGGACCAGGGTGCTAGCCCATCATAGTTATCATGATTCGTATCCCTTAGTCTCTATCATGGACTAAGGCAACATTACAAATATATCCCTTAGTCTTTCTCATGAACTAAGGCGACATTATCACTATATCCCTTAGTCTCTCTCATGGACTAAGGCGATCCCACGAGTATATTCCTTAGTCTCTCTCATGGACTAAGCCAATATAGGAAATTAGAACCTCACATATGTTTCCATAATATGTATCCCTTAGCCTCTCCCGTGGACTAAGGCAATACCACTAATATATCCCTTAGTCTCTCCCGTGGACTAAGGCAACATAAGCATTCTACAACCCACATTGTACGACCTTCGCGATCGCATTTCCCACGCACCAACCATAAATAGTATCAACCTCTGTGGTCGATAGACCCACTATTATGCACGTCGGCTTCTTAATTCGCTTAACAACATTATACCATCATTATATAATTGGTTCCACTATTCAATGCATTAAGCCCATTATTCAACGTGTGTATTATTCCAATACTGCTTCTACCAATCATCGCATGATAATATACAACTTAATAGTTCATCGAAAATAAACAAACTAAGCATTTAACATTCTGTCATGTTCGATCGATTGAAGTCATTTCAATCGATTAACAAAAGTACAGTTCGATCGATTGAACTAAGTTCGATCGATTAAGATTGGTCTGTGTTCAATCGCTCGAAATCAGCTCGAACGATTGAATGTTGGTTTGTTTCCCAAACTAAAGGACTTTCCGTTTACGTTTGGGGTCCTTTTTTTCTTGCTGAAACACATATACACGATCATATCTACGCTACTAAGTGAGCATAGACACTCACTGGTAAAGATGGTGACGCCGGCAAGTTTGGGGTGGCCGCGGGTCCTCTCGAGGTGGTCTCCTTCTCTCTCATTTTTTTCTTTTCTTTCTCTGTCTCATCTCTTCCTCTCCTTCTGCTCCTTCTTCTCTTCTCTCTCCGAGCCTAAGAGTGTGTCTGTGTTTGTGAATTATGTGTATATATATATCCGATGTGTTTATATATATTTAATATATGAGTGTGTATATGTATAATCTGTATATCTCTCTCTCTCTCTTTAAAACTCAGTAACCTTGGGAGTGTGTGTATATGTTACATATATATAGGGAGGGAAAAGGTACAAGTGGCAAAACACGTAAACTGGAAATGCCAAGTTTGATCGATCGAGGTAAGTTCGATCAATTGAGAATAGGTCAGTCAGGTTCGATCGCTTGAAACATGTTAAATCGCTTGAGAAAGGGTTCTACGTCATAGTTCAGGTCGACAGAGGTTCGATCACTCGAAGTTGGTTCGATCGATTGAGAAATGAAACTCTCGATCGTTCAAAGCTTGTTCGATCGATTGAAAATGAAATTACAGGAAAGGTAAGAGCAAGCACACTGAATCTTATTGATACTAAAAGGGTATAAAATTACAACGAAAAAAATAAGGTATTGCATAACCTAACCCTCACACCATTTGTATACCCACTCCCACCACCCCAAAGAACTCATACTATCTCATTTAGACCATGCACGACTATGAGGGGAGACCCCCAACTTGGTACACCAAGGGCTTACCTAAATTCCTATACACCATCCCTTTATATAGAGCTTACAACCTGCTACTTGTTGGACAAGTAATACAACTCTATCACAAAAAGAAATCAAATAAAATTAGGAATCTAGCCAAATCACAATCCCTAAATTAATGAGATTGTCTCACATATGATATAATCCCAACATCAGCGGGGTGTTGAGATGGGGTGCGGGTAGGGGTGTGTTTCGGCCGTAACTGAACAGAAATCGCTCATTCGGAAAAAATTTCAAAATTTTCAAAAATCCCCAATGTATTCCGATGCCGATTCTGAATTTTCAAAATTTCAATTTTCTATTATGATTCCGAATTTTCAGAATATTCAAAAACTTTGGAATTTTCGGAATCGGATAAATTCGGCACATTTTCGGAATTTTCCACCGCAAATACTGAAAAACTGCATACAATTTTTTAAAAAAAAAATCCAGAATAGAAAACCTATAAAAAAAATTGCAAGATAGTAATAGAATACATCACATCCACAATACCTAACAAAGTATCCACCATAAGTTACATAACAAGTCAGTATCCACTGTATGTTACATAACAATACCAAATTCAAAATACTTAAAGTGATCAAGTGTCAAACACAGCTTTAAAATACTTTAAAAGACAAAGATAACACAGACTCACACTCCACAACCATTCCTCTTGGTCACGAGGAATTTTTTTACAACACTTAACATGAGTACACAATTTGTTGGTTCCAACAGAGGACGGTGCAATAATTGTTGAATTACAAAACTTACTGTCACACCCCAACCCGCCCCCGCGAGCTAGGACACGTGTAACAAAGGCAACAAGGACCAAACAATTAATTTTAACGTTCCAAAGATGAACATTTTGACTAAAATACCAGGGGTAAAATATCCTTTTATCAAACAAAATAATAAAAAGGAATAAATAAAGTTTTAAAAACCGTCAAATGGTACCTAGGCAAAGTTTCCCCTATTACAGCACCATTCACCCTATTTTCAAATCAAAAATATTTTTAACCCCTGCTGCATTTATTTATTTAAATATTTCAAAATACACCAAAAGCCCAACTAACAATATATAAACTCTTTCTAGCATTTATTTCTAAACATATCTGAAAACATAAATTTTAAACTTATTACAAACTTATTCAAATTCTCACATATAAACATACTCCCAAGTTGTCCATAACCCCGTGGTTTAACGCTTCTCACAGTGATGCTCATCTGAACCTGCGTGGTCATTAGCCACAAAAATCGAATAAGCTTTCGCTTAGTGAGTACGTGGTGCTAATCATGCAACTGGAATATTTAATGATTCATAATACCAATTAAATATCACAATAATAAATGGTCGCAGGCGTGTCAAGTAACCAATCACCATCGTTCTGGACCCCTGATTCCGGGCCATTCTCACTTTCGTCGCTTTTAAAGCGATATCACTCACTCTCCTGTGACCGTAGTCAATTCGTTCATGTGGTCGTCACCACCGTCCCCTTTTCTCTGAGGACTTCATCATCATCCCCCTTATCTCTGAGGAATGGGCGTCCCTTATATACGGGCTAAATAATGGTGATTATCAATTGACACCCTTTGACCCAAATAAGCACATAAGCAGCTCAACATGTCAACATGGCAATTTCAACATTTTAGACATGTTAAATACAACTAATCACATGCTTTTCTACTTAATCAATAATTAAGCATTTAAAACATTTAATAACAAATAAATAATATTAAACATCCAATTTTGGGATTAGGACACTCACCTCACAAATAAGTCCCAATCAAGCTTAGAATTCCCAAATCCTTCGCAAAACTAGCTTCTAATGATTCCAATGTTAATCCTATAAAATTTTGGTAAACTAAATGTTACCAACCCATTTGGGTCATGAAAAATCTATCGATTAAACTCAAAATAAATTATATCATAAGGTTAGGCTTACCCCCACGAGTCCAAATATGACTTCGTATCGTGATTTGGGCAACAAACGGTGAAACTGTGGCATTGAGAAAGTGAGTCCCTTTTCCTCTCTTCTTTCCCACGTCTCCCTCTCTGTGAACTCTATGTTCTCTTTATTCTTTTTTTTTTTTTTTCTTTGTTAACTAATACTATATATTAAAATATATAAACTATATATATATATAGTATACTCATACACAGCCGCCACCTTCTAACACATTGCACACACTCTCACGTTTTTTTTTTCTTTTTTTTTTTTTTCTTTTTTAAGAAAATGGTGAGTCAAGGGGAGAGGTGTCAACCTCTGACCCTCCAAGCCAACTTTGGCTTATTCGCATTTATACCCTTACAATTTGTATTAGCTACCTAATTATTTAAGTGGGTCTATATCTATATCACATATGTACCCCAAACGTAGTCTCAAATATTATATGAAGGCACTAATTAGCCTACTAATTATGCCATGTGTCCAATTACGCCCTCACAAGGGTACCCAAACTCGTCTCATAAGTAATCATGAAGTATAATAGAATATTAAAGCACTGAACATTTTATCAATTAAATAATCATATGACATCAACATGTATCATAATGTGCACATTTACATTTACACGTCTACCATTTAATCACATAAATGCACATTTATGCAATTTATATTATTCAAACCTCTCTTGGGTCACACTTTCATATCTGTCCCATCTCTAGTGGGACTTTCAACTGTGCCCTTTATCAAGCACTTATCACGTCGGGGTAACTGGATCTTACCCAAATCATCACATGCAATTAATTATACTAATTAATGCATGCAAAATAAATATTACTACCTTTTTCCGGGTACGGGTATTACATCTCTCCCTCCCTTTTAGGAAGTTTGTCCCCAAACTTTTCTCATCTTCACGAAACAAATAGATATAAGTAATTCTTCTCAACCCTTTACTGGTTCATCTGCGGCAATATGATGATAAAATATGTTACACCCACTGGTTTGACCACAATCACTACTGACCTGTTCCCATTCTTCCAATATTCTCAATTGGCACACTAGAATTTCAATCCCACTTAGTTTGAAAAATTATACCATTTTCTGAAGATAAATCTTCTAGAATATTTCTTTCCCCATAGTAGTCATTTCCCCAATTATTCTAGAACACCAAGTATCAGATGGTGATAAAACGTCTCGTAGAAGTTCAGTTACATTCTCATTACTTCTTGTAAAATTTCAGAACTTCTTCATAATCGACTATTTCCTTCTAGAATGACAAGTGCTAGTATCCACATAATTTCACAAATTCTTTTCACATATAGGTTGTTAATCCCAGCAAATCCGCAATTTCAATCAATACCACATTCTGATTAGATCAACCTATCAACAAATCATTATATGAAAACACTTAATTCTTGTTGACTTTGGCAATGCCGTCATGGAATTTAATATGATAAACATTCAATTTCAGATTGTCAATAGTATCAATCACAATAACCCCATGAACCTTCATTATGTCTGCCCTTATACCACACATCGCAAAAAAATACTTTATATTTCTCATTTGGAAGCAGCTTTCTCGACATCTCAATCTTCAAGAAGACTTATGGCCTTGTAACTAATTACTAAGTCATCATATGTAAGAACATGCAATTGGTAATGTCACATACCCAATTACTAACGTATTTATACTCAAATCTCATTATATATTCCAATATTTCTTCTGAACTCATTCTCTTGAGCTATCTTCACTTAAAGTACATACGTGACCTTGAGATTCTGATATATTTTACTGTTGAGTAGAGCTCAATCACCTTCTGTTCAATACTTTATCACACATTTCTAAAATAGAACCCAAATCAATCTTCCACTCATCTGTTATAGTAAGGCTGGTTGACTTCAATTTATTACCATCGCTCATTCCCCAATTTTCCGGAATAAATACAGTTTCTAACAAATTTTGAATCTTGACTCAAATCATTTCTGAATAGTCAACGCGCACACCAAACCCTTGTTGATATCTGATTCGAGCACTAACACCCATTTTGTCTTCACCTGATTAATATAAAATTTCAAACTGTAGCTATCACGAGTTCCAACTGTCCTCTGTACCATGTATTCAATTGTCGTTGTATAATCAAATATTTCAAGTCACGAAAATTAATATAAACCCCCGGCTTGTAAGAATATTACTGCCAAATGCTCAATATATATAGAATACCATGAATTTTCAATATTGTACTAGATAATTCATTTTATGAGATTTCAGCCATATGCAGTATAATTACTGTTGCATCAACACATAACCCAATCCCAAAACAAACCCTTGCAATAATAATACCAATATCATCATAGAAGAAAATCTTCACTGTAACCAATATAAGTTCACATGTATCCTCGTACGGAAAGAAAACTTCAGTATATTTTTGATAATACCTAGTAAATCCCATAACTTCAAATTCATGTCAACCTCATAAGTCCCGATTGATTGATTTCCGATGATACCCATGAAATTTCTATTATTTAAAATCATATACTCCAGAAGTACCACTCATTCACCAAATGTTCAACATTAGGCAGAGGTTCATAATTCTCAAACTATTCAGATTGTAGAACTTACTCGTCTTTCGGTTTACGCTGTCTAAACCCCAATATATAAAAATCAATCTACGCATTTGTCCCCTCCTTGTAGCACTTACAATCAATAAGCAAACTGATTTTGTCGTAATAAAACTTGAATATGATCCAGCACTCCCTAATCTCAAAAAAAAATTTCTTTCTATTACTCAAGTGTGTAATACCCTTTTAAAGAAGTCACTTGTATGTAAATAAGATCACTTGTTGATCTCCGACTGTAATCTCAAGCAACCAACGATAAGCTACTATTTTTTTTTTTCAATGTTAAAATTCTACACAATCATACGTTTGAAAGTGCTTCATTGACTTGTCATACTCACATTGTAACCAAGAACATTCCAACTCAATTCCCAATAAATGAATTGATACTCCTTCTAACCCATGAACCGATATCATGTATCCACAGTAACCAATATTAAGAATAATACGTAGGATATCACAAGTTACTTTCAGACCCTTTTCTTTCCAAAATTATTTGGAATTCATTTTAGAATATAATATTCCAATTTAAAATCAAGGTAAAGGTAGTGTGTTCAGCTGAGCTTCTTAGCTGCCCAATAGTACTCATTTCAAATCTTACTCCATAGAATAAATGCATTTACACAACTATCATATAATCAAATTATTTTCCATTAATAACTCCTTTAAACAACAATTGAAATACCCACATTTAATTTAAAATTCTTTTCACTAATTTTCCCTTCCTACCCAATTTGGGTCAAATCCAACAGTTTCCATTTATTAAAATATTTTTTTAAACACTTACTGATTCACAATAAATCAGTTTTTTTTTCACAAAAGATAATTTCAAAATATTTTTTTTTACTCGTTTAAATATATATAAACTTACTTAACGTCATTCGAACATCTCAGAAATTTCGAATACATTGTTAGTAAGTAAATCCAAAGCCTGAAAGTTTCTAGTAATATACTAGGATATTTGACAATTGCTACAGTGCAGTGCAATAGTCAGATCTCAATTGCTTACATATAAAGTACAAAGAAATAATAAAAATATTATTACCTGAGGCACATGGTGGTTGAACGAATCTTGTAGTGGTTTGGATGTCAAGAGACTACTTACTAAACTTGTAAACCCATTCCCGATATCATATCCCTGATAGAAAAACTCTGATACCCCATACAGCCAATCAACCCAATTGGTTTATTCGTACAACACCACTATTTAGTCTTGATCCCAATCAATCATATCCTTAAGCAGAAAAGAATAATTCATAACCGTAGTGATACCCAATCGTTAGGATCACAATAGAAAAGTCTATTTTTCTGAGTTAACCCCAAATCTAGTATCCATACTGACACGAAGGAGAACCAATCATTATTCGATAATAAGAGAAGTTCCCAAAATATAGAAATAAATAAATTTATATTGAGAGATTCCTCAACAACCCAATATAACCCAAATAGAGTTGAGAGATTCCTCAACAATTAACCCAATATAACCCAAATAGAGTTGAGAGATTCCTCAACCCAAGATAACCCAAACAACTGGATAAATCCCCAAATATCTCATCACCTCAACAACTCAGTATTTTACCCTCAATCCCAAGAGAATATATAAATAGCTCAATGAATAATCCCAAAAATCATTCCGAATAAGTGAAGAAATAAGAGATAACGATAATACCATATCTGCTCATGAGGCCCATATAAATCATACGAAATCCAGAATTCCCCAAACTATAATATTTGAATACTAGAAGACCCACCATAAATAAAGAAATCCAGATATCCATTTTCTTGAAGAAAATAAAAAATAATCTTCAGAAGTAATAATACCCAATAATATTCGGAAGAGATCCATACTCACAATTATAACTTAATACCCAATAGCCCTTCATCAAGTCAATACCCTTAATAATATAATATCAGTCGAATCATTTCAGAATGACTAACTCAAATTCTTGATTTTTGAACCCCAAATTGCACAAATATTCCCAAACTCGGATTTTTTCTTATTGAATTCACAATCCCCATTTCCAACCCAATTAGCTCATCATATGGGAAAACATTTCCCCTTTATACTCCACTTTTTCCACCATGAAGTTTCCAACCATCTCTCCACATATTATAATATGTAGAATGCATGTAATATGATATGCATGCTCAACAATATTTAAATCACGTGCTATAAACATGTATGCTTCTACATGTAACTACGTGCCATGATTATTATATATATGCATTTTTTTTTACGCATCGTATTCGTCTCTCGTCCCCAAAGGCTCTAACCTATTGCTCTGATACCAAAATTGTCACACCCCAACCCGCCCCCGCGAGCTAGGACACGTGTAACAAAGGCAACAAGGACCAAACAATTAATTTTAACGTTCCAAAGATGAACATTTTGACTAAAATACCAGGGGTAAAATATCCTTTTATCAAACAAAATAATAAAAAGGAATAAATAAAGTTTTAAAAACCGTCAAATGGTACCTAGGCAAAGTTTCCCCTATTACAGCACCATTCACCCTATTTTCAAATCAAAAATATTTTTAACCCCTGCTGCATTTATTTATTTAAATATTTCAAAATACACCAAAAGCCCAACTAACAATATATAAACTCTTTCTAGCATTTATTTCTAAACATATCTGAAAACATAAATTTTAAACTTATTACAAACTTATTCAAATTCTCACATATAAACATACTCCCAAGTTGTCCATAACCCCGTGGTTTAACGCTTCTCACAGTGATGCTCATCTGAACCTGCGTGGTCATTAGCCACAAAAATCGAATAAGCTTTCGCTTAGTGAGTACGTGGTGCTAATCATGCAACTGGAATATTTAATGATTCATAATACCAATTAAATATCACAATAATAAATGGTCGCAGGCGTGTCAAGTAACCAATCACCATCGTTCTGGACCCCTGATTCCGGGCCATTCTCACTTTCGTCGCTTTTAAAGCGATATCACTCACTCTCCTGTGACCGTAGTCAATTCGTTCATGTGGTCGTCACCACCGTCCCCTTTTCTCTGAGGACTTCATCATCATCCCCCTTATCTCTGAGGAATGGGCGTCCCTTATATACGGGCTAAATAATGGTGATTATCAATTGACACCCTTTGACCCAAATAAGCACATAAGCAGCTCAACATGTCAACATGGCAATTTCAACATTTTAGACATGTTAAATACAACTAATCACATGCTTTTCTACTTAATCAATAATTAAGCATTTAAAACATTTAATAACAAATAAATAATATTAAACATCCAATTTTGGGATTAGGACACTCACCTCACAAATAAGTCCCAATCAAGCTTAGAATTCCCAAATCCTTCGCAAAACTAGCTTCTAATGATTCCAATGTTAATCCTATAAAATTTTGGTAAACTAAATGTTACCAACCCATTTGGGTCATGAAAAATCTATCGATTAAACTCAAAATAAATTATATCATAAGGTTAGGCTTACCCCCACGAGTCCAAATATGACTTCGTATCGTGATTTGGGCAACAAACGGTGAAACTGTGGCATTGAGAAAGTGAGTCCCTTTTCCTCTCTTCTTTCCCACGTCTCCCTCTCTGTGAACTCTATGTTCTCTTTATTCTTTTTTTTTTTTTTTCTTTGTTAACTAATACTATATATTAAAATATATAAACTATATATATATATAGTATACTCATACACAGCCGCCACCTTCTAACACATTGCACACACTCTCACGTTTTTTTTTTCTTTTTTTTTTTTTTCTTTTTTAAGAAAATGGTGAGTCAAGGGGAGAGGTGTCAACCTCTGACCCTCCAAGCCAACTTTGGCTTATTCGCATTTATACCCTTACAATTTGTATTAGCTACCTAATTATTTAAGTGGGTCTATATCTATATCACATATGTACCCCAAACGTAGTCTCAAATATTATATGAAGGCACTAATTAGCCTACTAATTATGCCATGTGTCCAATTACGCCCTCACAAGGGTACCCAAACTCGTCTCATAAGTAATCATGAAGTATAATAGAATATTAAAGCACTGAACATTTTATCAATTAAATAATCATATGACATCAACATGTATCATAATGTGCACATTTACATTTACACGTCTACCATTTAATCACATAAATGCACATTTATGCAATTTATATTATTCAAACCTCTCTTGGGTCACACTTTCATATCTGTCCCATCTCTAGTGGGACTTTCAACTGTGCCCTTTATCAAGCACTTATCACGTCGGGGTAACTGGATCTTACCCAAATCATCACATGCAATTAATTATACTAATTAATGCATGCAAAATAAATATTACTACCTTTTTCCGGGTACGGGTATTACACTTACACTCAGTTGTTCCTTTATATTTTCCAGTTTCATCCACATGCCTATTAAAGTAACTACATAACTCGGACTTTCCATGATTTCCAGATAGATTTGACTTTACATTTGTCTTTTGCCTCTTTTGATTAACTTCTGCGCTAGTGGCAGGAGTATATATCACTTTCATCCATACTTGACATGCAACTGCAAAGTGGTCAATGAATTAGAATCATTAGACAAAGACATGGGAGAGGGGAAAAAAGGCTAGCTCATCTATATCACTGACTAGAAGTTCGAATCAAAAACAGAAACATTACCAAAGCTGGAACTATAATAGTCTCGTTGATCGTATGAGCTCCCACAAGCCTCCTTGACAAAGTCCTCTTTTCAGCTATTCTTGTTAGAATATATAAGAGAGATGGAGAGAGAGTGAGACAATACTATGAATTATGTATTGAATGGTGTGATGGAAACCTTACAATGAGTAGCCTTTATATAGGCCAAGAGAGAATCCTAAAAGGGAAAGAAAAGTACCAAGGCTAGTAGTACAACTGGTAGTACAATGTATCTAGACAGTAAGTATAGTAAGATACAATAGGTACAAGAATGTAGACAAATATTCTAATATTATTCTAACAGACCCCTTCAAACTCAAGGTGGTAGAATGGAAACCAACTTGAGTTTGGAAACTAAATCCTGAAGACGTCCCGGTGGATGAGCTTTGGTGAATACGTCAGTAGTATGATCGATGGAGGAGACTGAGTTAAGTCGAATGGTACCACAAGAAATATGATGATGAACAAAATGACAATCGATCTCAATGTGTTTTGTATGTTCATGGAAGACATCATTGTGAGCAATTTGAATGGCACTTTGGTTGTCACAACTGATGGTTGTAGCTGTTGGATGATTGACCCCCATGTCCTCAACTAACCAGCGTAACCAGAGAAGTTCCTGAGTGGTATCAGCAAGGTCACGATATTCAGCTTCTGTACTAGATCGGGCAACAACAGTTTGCTTCTTACTACGTCAGGAGATGAGAGAGTCACCCAAGAAGAAGCAATACCCAGTGGTGGAACGACGATCAGTAGGATCTCTTGCCCAATCTACATCTGAGTATACACGTAGCTCAAGAGAGGAGTGAGCAGAGAAGTGGAGGCCGTGAAATAAGGTCCCTTTGATGTACCTGAGAATGCGGAGAACTGCTGCATAATGAGGAGAACGAGGAGCAGATAGAAATTGGCTTACAATATGGACAGCATAGGAGATATCAGGTCTAGTAACTGTCAGATAAACGAGACTCCCAACAAGCTGACGATATAAAGTAGGATCATCCAAGGGTATACCATCCATAGGAGTGAGCCTAGAGTTAGGCTCGAGAGGAGTGGTACTAGTCTTGCTGTCTGTAAGTCCCACCCGTGTAAGCAAGTATGAGGCATACTTGGCTTGAGAGAGATAATATCCGCCAGAACTGGAATTGATCTCAAGGCCCAGAAAATAGTTAAGTTTGCCGAGATCTTTCATTTCAACATGTTGGCTGAGATGGGTTTTGAGATCCAAGATTCCAGATGTATCATCTCCTATGACAATCATGTCATCCACATAGGGGAGAAGTAGAATAATGCCCCGGTCAGTTTTGCGGATGAAAAGAGCTGAATCATATAAGCTGCCTGTGAACCCAAAGCGCTCAACAATGGTGCTGAACTTTGCAAACCAAGCTCGAGGAGCTTGCTTGAGACCATATAGAGCTCGGCGGAGCTTGCAAACTTGATGAGGATGATGATGATAACCAGGAGGAGGACACATATAAACTTCTTCAGTGAGGTCACCATTGAGGAAGGCATTTTTGACATCCATTTAGAATAAGTCCCAACGGCGAACTACAGCAACTGCGATGAGGCTGCGAACAGAGGTGAGACGGGCAACAGGGGTAAATGTTTCCTCATAATCAATCCCATACTCCTGGGTAAAGCCCTTGGCTACTAGACGGGCTTTGTAGCGATCAATAGATCCATCTGAGTGAGTTTTGATCTTGTAAACTCACTTACATCCCATAGCATTCTTGCCACTAGGCAAGTTCACCAAATCCTATGTGTGATTTTGTTCAAGTGCCCGCAATTCATCATCCATTGCTTTCTGCCAAAGAGGATTAGAATTAGCCTCATGGTAAGATTGAGGCTCATGGTGATAAGAATTATAGAAAAATAGTGGTAATCCCGAAGATGAATTGGAGGAGCTTTTACTAGGTCGTTACGTCTAGGAAGAGGGTCAGGGTCTGATGCAGACCCATCAGATGGAGCAGGCAGTTCAGTAGAGACTATGGTGGACAAATTAGACAAAGTGTCTGTAGATGTGGATGTGGGTAGAGGGGCAGGCAAAGTTGCTGATTCAGAGTGAGAACTTATATCAGGGGTGTCAAGAAATAGATCTACTAAGGGGCCAGTGAAGTAGAAAGGAGTACTGGCAGGAGATAGATGAAACTGGGACATGGATGAGAACATTTTGTGTTCCCAGAAGACAATATGACGAGACACACGAAGACGTTTGGAGTAAGGGTCCCAACATCGATAGCCTTTGTGTTCAATACTATACCCCAAGAAACAATATAAGCGAGCTCGAGATTCTAGTTTTGTGCACTCATGTAGCTGTAGTAAGACAAAGCAGGCAGAACCAAAGACTTTAAGGATAGTATAGTTAGGAGGATGGTTATATAGACACTCATATGGTGGCTGGTTTTCAGTAGTGGGAGAAGGGATATGGTTCATGGTGTAAATGGCAGTGAGGGTAGCCTTTTCCCAAAATTGTTCAGGACATGAAGCAGATGTGAGAAGAGCTCGAACAGTATTAAGAATATGACGGTGTTTACGCTCGGCTCTCCTTTTTTGTTGGGAGGTGCCTGGACAGGAACGATGGGGAAGAGTGCCATGCTGGCGAAGAAAATTTAGAACACCTTTTTCTTTGTATTCTTGGGCATTATCAGCTCGAAACACTTTGATATTGTAAGAAAATTGAGTTTTGATCATGTTAACAAAATCAAAGTAAATCTGGGGTAATTCAGATCGATTTTTTATTAGATACAGCCAAGTGTATCGTGAAAAATCATCGACAAAGATTACATAATATCTAGATCCCCCCATTGTGACAATTGGAGAGGGACCCCAAACATCAGAGTGAATTAAATTAAAAGGTGCAGAGGAAACAGAATCACTGTTATTAAATGGTAAAGCTGGTTGTTTGGCAAGTTGACAAGGTAAACAATCAACATTTTCGACTTTAATTGAACCTAACTGACCACTTGACACTAAGGATTTTAACCGACTTAGCAAAACATGACCTAAACGAGAGTGCCAAAGGTGAAAAGGTGAGGTGGACGATACTGACGCTGCAGCTTGAGTTGGTGAAATGAAGTGAGATGGAATATGGAGATTGTTCAGTTCAAATAATCGTCCTATTTTACGACCTGTCCCAAGAGTCTGGCCCGTTTTTGGGTCTTGTACTAGACATCCAGAATTAGAGAAAGAGACGGTAAGTCCGAGTTCACACAATTGACCAACAGATATGAGGTTTAAAGTGAGTTTGGGAATAAGATAAGTGTTAGGGAGAGATGTGTGAGTGGTGGAGACTTGCCCTATATGACTGACGTTCATACGGGAACCATCAGCTGTGTGTATGGATGGTGCATTGAGAGTAGAATGTTTGGTAGAGAATGTAGTAGGATCAGAGGTCATATGGTTACAGCAACCAGAGTCAAAGAACCAAGAAGATGTACCTGGGGTAACAGATAGAGCAATAGGAGACGTGTTATCAGAATGATCCAGAACTCGTTTGATGATGTCCACAAGGAGAGAATCAGAGATGGATGAAGGGGTAGATGACTTAGAAGATGATGACCCCTTGGTAGAAATAGTAGTGGATGATGATGAACAACCTCGAGACTGATTATCCTGTGAATATCTGGTAGGATTCTCATTGCAATCATCAAGATAGTGCCCTGGTCTACGCTTGTGACAGAAAGTACACACTCTGATAGGACAATGCAACAGAATATGTCTTGGTTTGTGAAAGTATCTGCAGGAGGCATCTGTGAGAGGCTCCATGATATGTAACATAAGTCTGAGAGTGGTAGAATTGATCTGGATGACAGTGGTCGGGTGGTGATATGACGGAGGAAGCCGGGATGAGGAAGTGGCAGCCGAGTAATGGAGGCAGCCGGGTGGTGGTGACCTGGCGGCAGTGGTGGTGACCGAGTGGCGAAGGCGGTGACAGCGGAGGTGACCGGGCTAAGGTGGCACGATTACGAACTTGAGGCAACTACAAGAAGGATTTCTGATGTAGAGGATCTACTATTGTGGCAACCACAGAGCATACTTTCCTTTTAAGAAGTTACCAGGAGGAGGAAGAGGCCATCAGGAGCTTATAGCTTTGATACCATGTTAGAATATATACGAGAGACAATACTATGAATTATATATTGAATGGTGTGATGAAACCTTACAATGAGTAGCATTTATATAGGCCAAGAGAGAATCCTAAAAGGGAAAGAAAAGTACATAGGCTAGTAGTACAACTGGTAGTACAATATATCTAGACAGTAAATATAATAAGATACAATAGGTACAAGAATATAGACAAATATTCTAATTTTATTCTAACAATTCTAAAGAACCAAAACCCAACCCATTAGAGCCATATTTTCAACCCAAATTAAATTTGTAGAAAAGCATTCTTTGTTGACTGAGAGAACATGATCTTGTAAATTTTCACACCAATGGTTGGCTTTGAATTTCTTTCATTCCTTTCAATGATTGTAGGCTTCGGAAGTTACTCCATGCCTTTCTTTGAACCCATTCTTTAAATATAGTATTTTAGTGTAAATTTTCTTGTGATACGTACGTTTTGTGCTATTTCAAGATGTTGTTACTCTACTTATGTGCCTTACAAGTTGGTCAATTATATTTTAGGACAATATGAGATGTATGTTAGAATTAAAAAGATATTTTGAGGAGGGACTTTTTCGCTTGTTCGTCAAGCTTTCAAGCAGCTCTTTCAACAATCAGCTAATCCCCCAACATGATTAAGTACACCAAGAGCTGGAGGGAATTTTACTCACGGTATAAATTTTATTTTCTATAGACTTAATGTAATATTGCCTTTACCACGCGAGCTCTAGCTCAAGTGGTATCACCCCTTACTTCTCAGTGGGAGGTTGGAGGTTCGAATCCCCTTGTGGGATTCCTCTACTTGCCCCCCTGTGTGCGTCAGTCGGAACGAGTGGCCCATGTGGGCTTTGCGGTGGGCCAATTGTGTGGGGCTTGGGGTTGGATTTGAGCTGGGTTGGGTGTGTGCGTTGGGGTGTGTGTGCGTGTCCAGTCCGGACCAAGGTAAGTAATAAAAAAAAAAAAAATGTAATATTGCCTTTTTCATAAGAAAAAATTTGGGTCAACAAAGTCATTTCCTTTTTCAAACACGAATGAGAAACTCTTCCCACAAGAAATCTTACTCTAAGATTGATTCATTTTGATGATCAGGTTGTTTCAAATGTTCATAATTTTGATTGTAGCTCATAAACGAAGTGATTTTATTTATGATAGTGTTTGATTAATGCATTGCTACTCTGAACTATTAGTGTCCTTCATAAATGAACCGATTCTATATATTAAGGACCTATTTAAAATGTTCACAAAATATGGTCAGATTTGAACCTCCTAAGATTTCTCTATCCTAACAAGTTGATGGTGCTTTGAAGGTGGATCGCTTATTTGATTGCTTCAAATTTCTTAAATGAAAAAAAAAATATGGAAAAACCTACTTTAATATTTCTAAAAGGAAGACATGGCTTACAACCAGTTCATTTATGAACACACTAAACCAGTTCTATTTCCTTTTCAAACAGACCCAAACGTTAGATTGATAGTTGATTTTCAAAATATCAAATAAAACTTGCAAATGAGATGAATAGGATCCAACTTATGCATTCCTAAACAAGTAAACATTGAAAAATTATTGAATGGTCCTGACATAAATACATGATGCTCTCAATGTAAGGTACGGCCACATGGTTAAAGGAGACAAAATATGTACTTGACTACGTGACAATTCTCTGTTGGATGAACCACCACAACCCCTATAGTCCTAAACATACTTCTTCTTCCAATCGACCTTTATGAAATAGGAGTAATACTATACTTCAAATTTGTTTATCAATATATGTGATAAGAGTAATACTTGGAGCACAATCAAAGTCACAACTTTTTTGTACAACCTTCATTTTGTGTCTATCTCTCTCTTGATGGGTCCCACAGTGCCAGTGACCCCACAGTGCCCACTAGGAGAGAGATAGATACAAAATGGAGGTTGTGACTTTAGTTGTGCCTCAAGTATTACTCATGTGATAATAGGTTCACATAATTTTAAATACAAGATGTTGAAGTGATCCTACTTGTGACATGTGTTAGTAGAGGCATTCCTAAACATTGTTTAAAAAGCAAAAGTTGTCCTAGTTGTGACGCGTTTTTATTTTGTTCATTTAATTTAAGTAGTTTTGGTGGTTTAAATTACTTTTTAATTTGTTTATTTCAACAAAAATTTTAAACAGATTCTGTCAAAAAAAAAAAAAAAAAAATAATTGGACAATAAACAGATTCTCAATATTTGATCAATTTCATCAACAAACACGAAAGCTATAATAAGCACACTTTTACTTTTAAATAATTCTATTAGATCAAAATCGCATAAGCATAGACACATTGCACATGCAAACGGGACTCTGAATATGATGACAAAATCCATGTGGTCTGTGCATGAGTGGCAGAAACATCGATTTTGCCAAGTTAAGTGGGGCCAGTACTTTTACGGTGGACTTATCTAGACTGTTTTTGCCTCTCTTTTTCAGGGTCCAAAAAAAAAAAAAAAAAAGGAGAGAAACGTGAAAACTTATCATATATGAGTGCGTGATAATTTATGGGTTATTTTCGTACAAACAAATGTGTCTCTCTCTCTCTATATATTATATAACTATATATCTATATCTATATACTAATACTCCATATAATACTATTAACTTAAGATCGGCAGCTACACGTGAATCATGTCGTTAACACACTACTGCAAATGGCAACTACCACGCTTCCCACGAATCCCACAATTAGCCAACTCTCTCTCTCTCTCTCTCTCTCTCTCTCTCTCTCTCTCTCGTCAGCTGCCTTGTCCCAGGAAAACGACAAGTTGCTGACTTTGCGGGTGACGTCTGCCTAGGAAACCCAGTGTTACACTTTCAAGACTCAAACTTATTAACTATACTTGATTATGAGTAATGATTTGGTTCACATAAAATGAGTATATAAAAATTTTGGTCCATTAATTTTAGTGGATTTCATGTATATAAATATGGATTTCATTAAAATGAATGATTCAAATTTTTATGTGCACACTTTATATGTAAATAGCATACGCATTAACCATAAATTATTAACTCCATCCCATTTTATATGTGTCCATTTTAGGTGTTCAATATTTTAAGAGGACAATTCACACATGATATAAAATTGGATAAATATCACTTGCCTTCCTTGAGGTTTGACCTTAATATACAAATCTCCCCTCACATTTCAGGAATCTCACTTACCTCCTTATTTTTAAATTTTAGTATCAGTTTCCCCATCCCTTTAACAAATCGTTATAAAATTTAAGAGAATCTAACACTAAAATTCATAAATAAGGGAGGTAAGTGAGAATTTTGAAACGTGAGAGGAGGTATGTGTATTAAGGTCAAACCTTATGGGATGTAGGTGATATTTACCCAATAAAATTAGTATAAAAGTTTCAAAATATCTTTATTTTATTTTTTGTTTCCTTTCACTTTTTAATTATTGGGTAATTTTAAAATCAATAAGACTAATTTTAAACTAATGCGGTGTATGATTGTTCAACTTTTCCATTGAATTATTTCCATAAAATGGTCACGTGACTACATTTTCCTCATTTTTGGGGAAAATGGTTACTTTCAACCCCCTTGAGAACAAATACCGTGGAAAAAATTTGAGCTCTCTTTCATGATCAGATTTCGATCGGTCTCTCTCGGCTCTTTAAAGTTGTCACGATCTCACGATCTCACCAAGGTCAAGATCGCAACCTCTCTCTCTCTCTCTCTCTCTCTCTCTCTCTCTCTCTCGGATCTTCAAATTGCAGCTCCAAATCAATACACACATACTCTTTCTCTCCGAATCACACACACACATCAACATACACATGTATATACAGATATGTATATATAGATTTCAAAATGCATATGTGTATACAGATTTCGAAATACATATATATACAGATTTCGAAAAACACACATGTACATATACATATTGAGTTAGGGTTTTGAATTTGTTTATTTTAATCTGATTTGATCTGAAATGGAGAAGCTAGGGTTTTTGCATTTGTATGGTTTGTTGTGGTAATGGTAATTGGTGTGAGACATTTGAGCCAGTTCAAAGATTCTTTTCAATTTAATCTTTTCCTGGCGGATCAAATTGGATTCAACTTCAATCTGTTGGGTCTTCATTGGTTACTAAGTATATTGTATGTATGTTGTGAATAAGACTTGGATTCAATCTGATTATTGAATATGATGTCTTCAATTAAACAATTCGAATTGAAAGCATGGAGAATTGCATTGACTGATATGATTCATATCACAAATCGTTGGATTTTAACAACTATGTCACAACTGATTTGCAAATCATTGGATTTTAACAACTATTGTTGATGTTTATAAAGAAACTTGTAGGAGATCATTGCTTGATTGGGTCAGTACCAATTCAGCGAAAAATTTTGACTGCTAGAAATAGGAATTAGTTCAATCTTGTAAACCTTTATTAATTAAGGGAACTCTTTATGGTACCTTAGAGGAGTAAATAGCTTGTTTGAAATAATATTGTGTGCATTTTAAATAGCCTATTTGCGTGTTAAATGTGCCTAATCTTTGTTTGTGTGGAATGTGTAAATAATTGTGGGTAGATGTAAAAGTAATTGTGGGTAGTGCATAGGTACTATATTGAAAGAAAACCATGTGAAACACTTAAAGGTTCGCGCAGCGGAAAACAAAATTTTAATGGTTTCCTAAACCCATGATCAAGTCTGATATATACAAAATACATACAACATCTATATGGGGTTAATCGAATAGTTACCCTTGTAGCGTGCTTTACAAAATATTAATTCCCTTTCGTCTCACGAACAGTTCACCATATCGTCCAAACGTACGATCTCTAAAAGTATCCACACAAGCAATGCACACTAGAAGAATACTTTAACTCTCTCCAACAAACTGAAGAGGACTAAAGTCCACAATATGTGACTGTATGGAATGTGTAGAGGTAGATTTTTTGGGAGAAACTTAGGTGTGCTAGCATCTAGTTTAGTTTCCCATATCTCATATATATAATAATGATATAAGTCCCTTTCTTAATCTAATTAGGAAACTATATTTGATTGGAAGACTTCCTTAAATCAAATATAAATTAATAGTATTATTATATTATTTCCATATTAACAACTTAATATCAAGTACACTCTCACAACTTCTTCCAATTACACATTGCTCTTTTGTGCGTGACCCTTTAGGTTCATATTAATCTGGTAGTAGGTACTAATACTTTTAAAGTATTACAATTAGAACCCTTTCTAATTAATTTAAATTAGAACATCTTCTAATTCTCCCTTGTAGAAAAAATTAATATTAATATTTATTATTTCCAGGCTTCCACTAGTCATGAGTGACACCTAGCAGTGTATCATAACCCCAAATAGTTTGAAAAATAGTGAACATTTCCGTTAACAGTTACCGTACAATTCAATCCTTCTATCACACCATGTCCCAATTAAATCTTTTGGGTAATGGACATATTCATCAACCCCCGATTTAATTAAATGTTCTCAAACTATTTGATATTTCTCTATTTGGTGAAATTAGAAAATTCTCTTCTAAATCTCACCCTGCCCTGGCCAGGGAGCTTAACTTGAGATACATCATAGAAGATCACATAAGACATTCGCTCTCTTACTTGAGATTGATAGATTCCTTGTTATACGTTCACATGTCTTCATGCAAGACTTACTATACCAACACTACATGAATATGCCTTTGATTAAAACATAAACACCGTGCACGTTAAAGCAAAACAACTCACACACAAGACAACAGTAATGTCTTGGGTCTAAGGATTACTTGTACCACTGCCACTAAGAACAATCCATTGATAGATAAGTAAAACTCCATTTGGATGTTCTTAACAGTTGATCACGTTTAGTGAACTCACCCACATATCAATTCTAGTGTCTCCACACTGATGACTTAAGACTAGTCATATTTTATCATATAAAATAAACATGGCTCGTGTTAGTCTAACCAGATTATTAAATGCCCAATTTAATAATCCTACGATTAATTAGAACAATTTTATAATAAAGCAACTGAGAAGTATATGGTCTTGTTCCTTAACTCTTTAAGTACATACCTTCTCAACTTTAATTCTATGGACATATCATATAAATGTTAAACAACAATAATGATAAATAATAAACTTACCCTTTATTAATATGAAACTGTTATTACAAGGTAATATTACTAAAATACTATTCCAATTTAATTGGCTCATAGAACATACTACTAACATATATTAATTGGGGATTGCCACTAGAATTCATAGGCGCCACTGGAATCAGTTTCATTGTCCGAGAAATTTTCTTATGGTTTTTGATGAACTTGCAGCCCATTCTCTGCACGAATTGGTTTTCATGTATATCTGTGTATATATTTGTGATAGAAAGTGTTTTCCTTTGAAATAATTGTACTCCACTGAACAATGTTAAGAGGGTAACGTGCTAGAGTGGAGTTTATTTTGAATCATAGTTGAATGGTCATTTGCTAACCTAAGAACTATTCTTAAGAGATCTTATGTATTTTCGTCCAGGATTTTGAATGCTATGTGCATTGATATATTACACATCTAGGCTTAAGTTGGGGAATTTGTTTTTTAGTGTCAATCATATAAAACGGGCTGAAATATATTTACATATCGCTTGTCGTTGAATTGTGCCCTCTCTAAGAGATTTGTTAGCTATACTTGACGGTTCATATACTAGAGTACCCGAGTCTGCTTCCATGGAGTCTCTGCTGATAAGATTTCTAAACTTCTTGTACATAAATTTCTATTAGCAAACTATGAGATCTTAGGAAGTTATTGGGGATGCCAAATCTAGGGATGAAAGCAAAACCGAACAAATTGAACCACCGTTCGGTTTTCATGAGGTAGATGCAGTGTAAAACCGAACCGAAAATTAAGCCTAAAACTGAAAAAACCGACCGATACCGAACCGATCGATCGATGGGAAAACCCCCCAAAACCGACCGAACCGAACCGATTTCACCCCTAGCCAAATCTGGTTCTTATTAATTATAGAATGAGTTCAAACAATTTGAAGTCATATTTTGTAAGGTCTGACTTGTTAAAACGTTGGTTTTATTGACTTCAAAAGTAAAAAATATTTTTGTTTCATACTTAAATAGCATTAGAGAATAATTTTTTTTAAAAAAAATACGATAGTAACTCGATTAATTCATTGTTCACCCAATTTCATTTTCATTGCTATTTTCGCCATTGTTTACTTATTAAACCCAACAAAAAAAGTGTTCTCTTTTGTCATTTTCATTTATGTAAACAGCGAAGAGGTATACAAGGATTTGTTGATAATTGATTTTAGCCTCCAATGAATTTTATTTTCTTGATTTGAGCATCAATAACAACATTATTGGTTTGTTGCAGTTTTTTTGCTTGCTCTTAGGTCCACAAGTCAATAATTTTCTTTCCCGAGTAATAGTGAAATAACATGGATTCATACCCTCGGTGGATGGTGGTTTTGTAATTCAAATAACAAAGTGTGCCCTCCTACTAGTTACGTTTTGCTTGATATAACATACATTTTAAGTTGTATTTCTTTCTCCTTGCAGATTTATTTTCTGTTTTTGAAACAGTAACGTAGTCACGTGCTTGGCCTTTGGTGCGGATGGAATTTCGTTGATTTCTCAATCAGAGGATGGCATTGTTCGCGTGACGGACACTAAACCCATAACATCATTCGCATTTTTAAGCAGGCATGGTAAGTCTACATGATCAGGATTGATTCTAACTTGCTTAATATTTATATAGCATTGGTAATACGTAACAGGGAGTAAATTAATACCCACGAGTCCTTTTTTTTGTTTTTTGTTTGTTTAACTTGAAAAGGGATCATTAATATTTGGTTTGTTGTTTCAGTATTATATCGTATATTTTGCTTCTGAAATTAGACGAGGCTGATGCTATTAATTATTTGGACAGGGAGGGGAGATGATGAAGGTTGTAGTTTACCTGGACTTGCTACTTGAGTTGGTGAAATATCCGCAGCTCATTTCAAGAATTACTCCAGCAACTAACGTTAACTTCGCGCGATCAAGCCTTTTTTAAAAAAACTTTATGAGCACTTCTAATTTTTCTACTGGGCCATGAAGTTTGGAGCAAAAAAAGACTAATTTTTATATTGTACTTTCATCGTTTGTGAAATTGACTATTGATATGAGTAGTTGTCTAAATTGTTTGAATTTGTATCATTTTCAAACTGTTTGTGATTCATAGGTTAATTGCTTGAAAAAAAAATGCAAGTTTTCAATGAAAAATGTTAATTTTTCATGCAAAATTATTGCAATCAAACATCAAAAAAATTATTTTCTATGGAAAATGACCATTTTTCACTTGAAAATGGTGGCAATCAAACAACAAAAACAAGATTTTCCATGGAAATGTTAGATTTTCCAGTTAGAAAATAATTGCAATTAAATAGCCCCAAATCCTATTTGCATGGAAAAAATTTACAAGTAAAATAATTCTATGGAAATGATTTCTTTTCAACTCATTTTCTACCTTGCAATCAAACGCACCCCAAAAGGAATGTGTGTTTTCACTATTTCATAAACGTGTTGTTTAAAGATAATGTACGTTGATAATGACAAGACTAAGAAAGAAAAATGAGCACTACTAGACCCACACAGTGAATATTTTTTTCACACACAACTTTAAATGCATGTACCCCGTGCTGTATAAGTGGGGCACAAAAAAATGTAAAAAAATTCAAACAGCCCAAATTACAAGCATTTAAAACTGTCACACCCCAACCCGCCCCCGCGGGCTAGGACACGTGTAACAAAGCCAACAAACCAAACAACCATTTTTAATGTTCTAAAAATAACATTTTAAAGTGGAATACCAGGGGTAAAATAGCTTTTTTATCAAATAGGATAATAAAAAGAAATAAAATAAAGTTTTAAAATAATCGAATGGTACTCGAACATAGTTCCCTCTATTACAGCACCATTCCCCCTGTTAAACAAAAATTGAAATACCAATATATCACCAAAACCACTTGGAAATACTTTAAAAACTTCAATCCACAATTTATATTACAGAGATTTAATAAAAACTAAAACATAAACTTATCTCCGAAAATCCAAACACTAGGAATATAAATACCCATCTAAATCCATTTACATATAAACATATTAAACATTAACCATTTATCTCAAGCTATCCCAAAATCCCCACAGTTCAACGCTTCTCACTGTGATGCTCGTCCGTACCTGCGTGGTCATTAGCCACAAAAATTGATTAAGCTTTCGCTTAGTGAGTACGTGGTGCTAATCATGCAATTGGAGTATTTAATGATTCATAACACCAATTAAATATTCACATCAATATATAGCCGCAGGCGTGTCAAGTAATCAATCACCATCGTATTGGACCCCAGATTCTGGGCCTTTCTCACTTTATCGTCGCTATAAAAGCGATATCACTCACTCTCCTGTAGCCAATTCGTTGTGGTCGTCACCACCGTCCCCTTTTCTCTGAGGACTTCATCATCATCCCCCTTTTCTCTGAGGAATGGCGTCCCTTATATACGGGCTAAATAATGGTGACTATCAATTGACACCCTTTGACCCAAATAAGCACATAAGCAGCTCAACATGTTAACATGGCAATTTCAACATTTTTGAACATGTTAAATAATAAATTATCAAATGTTTTTCTACTTAATTATAAATTAAGCATTCTAAGCATTTAATAATAATTAAAAGACATTAAACATCCAATTTTGAGATTAGGTCACTCACCTCACGAATAAGCCCCAAATAAGCCTAGAAATTCCAAACTCCTTCGCAATACTAGCTCTAAATACTCCCAATGATATTCCTACATATATATATATATCACATATATGTATCACCCCTTAAAATGGGTCGCGGAAAAACATTATCAAAATTGAAAAAGAAAGACATAGAAATAACCCTCTCACCTTCACGAGTCCGAATATGGCTTCGGTTCACGAAATAGAGGTCACACGACAAAGAAACGACGCCAAGACGGCGACCGCACCAACTTTCCTCTCTTTTCTCTCTCGTCCTCCCAACTCTCTGAAACTCTTAACATGTTTAGATTCTTTTTTGTTTCTTTTTTTCTTTTTTTTATTTATTAAGCTAGCCGACTAAGATATAGGATATGTTATAACTTCGCTGTAATTCTATTTACACCCCCATATGTTTCTAAAGTTCTATTATGAAGCCCCCTAAACTTTATATTAACCACTAAATATCTAAGTGGGTATGTGTCTATGTCACGTATGGGTCCCAAAAGTGATCCCAAATATTTTATAAAGTTGCTAATTGGCCTACTAATTATGAACCATATTCCAATTCGCCCTCACACGGGTACCCAAATTGGTACCATAAAAGGTCATAACTAGCAATAAAATATTAAAGACAATTAAACAAATATTCATTTAATCACATAAATGCAACTAAATGCAATTTATCCAATATGGACCTCCCGTGGGTCCCACGTCATATCTATCAAACTGTGCCCTTCTCGAAGCACTTATCACATCGGGGTAACTGGAACTTACCCAAATATCACATGCAATTAATTATACTAATTAATGCATGAAAAATAACTATTACTTCCATTTTCTGGGTACGGGTATTACATCTCTCCCTCCCTTTTAGGAAGTTTGTCCCCAAACTTTTTCTTACCTCAAGTGTCAAATAGGTGAGGATATTTCTCTCGAATCTCGTCCTCACGTTCCCAAGTTGCCTCCTCTACTGAATGATTACGCCATAACACCATAACTAGAGGAATGACTTTAGTTCTGAGCACCTGATCCTTCCTATCTAGGATTCGAACTGGATGTTCAACATAAGTCAAGTCTTCTCGAACCATCAACGGTTCCGGAGTGATACGGTGACTCAAATCTGATAGACAACGTCGCAACATAGAAACATGAAACACATTATGAACATTAGCCAACTCTTCTGGTAATTCCAATCGATATGCAACTGGACCAATTCTATCCACGATCAGATAAGGCCCTACAAACCTCGGACTTAACTTGCCTCGCTTACCAAATCGTGCGATACCTTTCGAAGGCGATACTTTCAAGTAAACATAATCACCTACCTCGAATTCCAACGGTCTTCTACCTGTATCCGCGTAGCTTTTGTAACGACTCTGTGCTATTTATAACCGTTGTTTAACTAACTTGATTTTGTCGGTAGTGATTTGCACAATTTCAGGTCCTATAAGTTGTTTTTCCCCAACTTCTGTCCAACACACCGGTGATCTACATTTACGACCGTACAATGCCTCGTAAGGAGCCATACCAATACTCGTCTGAAAGCTATTATTATAAGAGAACTCCACTAATGGCAAGTGGGTTTCCCAATCTGATTTAAAATCCATAACACAACCTCGAAGCATATCTTCCAGAATCTGAATAACTCGCTCGGATTGGCCGTCTGTCTGAGGATGAAATGCAGTGCTAAAATGCAAAGTCGTTCCCATTGCCTTTTGCAAACCTTCCAAAAATCTAGACACAAATCGTGTGTCTCGATCGGACACAATTGATACCGGTGCCCCATGTAATCTAATAACTTCTCTGACATAAAGCTCTGCTAACTTTGTCGGATCACGAGTCTTAATTGGCAAGAAATGAGCTGATTTAGTCAATCGGTCAACGATCACCCAAATACTATCATTAGACTTACGAGACCTTGGCAAACCTGACACAAAGTCCATCGTTATATGCTCCCATTTCCATTCTGGTATCTCCAACGGTTGCAATTCACCAGCGGGTCGTTGATGTTCCAATTTTACTTGTTGACAAGTCGTACATTTGGCCACAAACTCGGCGACTTCCCGTTTCATACCACTCCACCAATACACTTCCCGCAAATCTCTATACATCTTGGTACTCCCCGGATGTACGGAATACCTTGTACTGTGAGCTTCTTCCATGATCTTATCTTTCAACTCTTGAATGTTCGGAACACATAATCGATTAATATACCTCAATACATTATTCTGAAAACTGAATTTCGGGCGTCTACCCTCAGGTAATTCTTTAACTATTTTGTTGAAATTTGGGTCCAAAAGTTGGCTCACCTTGATTTCTTCAATCAAGCTCGGTTGTGCCATCATAGCCGCCATTAAACCACCTTGGATTCTGGGAATTACTTCCAATTCCAGCTGTTCAAATTCTTTTACCAATGTTGCTTGAGCTATTAAAGAATAAACCAAATTTTCTGACGACTTTCGACTTAACGCATCGGCAACCACGTTAGCTTTACCCGGATGATACTGAATCTTCAAATCATAATCCTTCATCAATTTAAGCCATCTTCTCTGTCTCATATTCAGCTCTCTCTGGGTAAATAAATATTTCAGGCTCTTGTGATCGGTGAATATTTCACATGTTTCCCCGTACAAGTAGTGACGCCAAATCTTTAACGCAAAGATCACCGCTGCTAATTCTAGATCATGAGTCGGATAATTCTTCTCGTGTGTCCTTAACTGCCTCGAAGCATAAGCTATAACTTTACCCTCTTGCATTAGAACACATCCCAGGCCCTGATGAGAAGCATCACTGTATATACTGAAACTTCCAGTACCTGACGGAATAGCTAATATCGGCGCTGAGGTCAACTTATCTTTCAACTTCTGAAAACAGTCTTCACATTCTTTATTCCACAGAAATGGTACATCCTTCCTCATTAATTGAGTCACTGGAGTCGTGATTCTAGAAAAGTCTTGAACGAACCTTGTGTAGTACCCAGCTAACCCCAAGAAGCTTCGAATTTCAGAAATATTTGTCGGTCTCGACCAATTCTTAACAGCTTCAATCTTCTGTGGGTCCACAGATACACCATCCTTAGAGATCACATGGCCAAGAAAAGTAACATTTGTCAACCAGAATTCACTTTTCTTTAACTTCCCAAATAGTTGCTTTTCTCTAAGTCGTTGCAAAACCAATCTTAAGTGTCGTTCATGTTCTTCTTGACTTCTGGAATAAATCAATATATCATCAATGAATACTATCACAAATTCATCTAGATAAGTCTTGAACACCCTATTCATCAGGTCCATAAAAGCGGCTGGTGCATTCGTAACCCCAAATGGCATGACAAGAAATTCGTAGTGCCCGTACCGAGTTCTAAAAGCTGTCTTCTCAACATCTTCAGCTTTTACCTTCAATTGGTGATACCCAGATCTCAAGTCAATCTTAGAAAATACTTGTGCCCCTTGTAATTGATCAAATAAGTCATCAATACGCGACAGTGGATACTTGTTCTTTATAGTTACCTTGCTGATTTCTCGGTAGTCGATACACATTCTCATTGTCCCGTCCTTCTTCTTCACAAATAAAATTGGTGCTCCCCACGGTGATACACTAGGACGAATGAACCCCTTATCTAGTAAATCTTGTAGTTGAGTTTTCAATTCCTTCAACTCTACCGGAGCCATTCTATATGGTGCCCGTGAAATTGGTTGAGTTCCTGGCATTACATCTATCCCAAACTCAATTTCCCTCTCAATCAACACACTAGGTAGATCTTCTGGAAAGACGTCTGGAAATTCTTTCACTACTGGTATATCTTCTAATTTCAGTTCAGTACCTCTAGTGTCAAGTATACTACACAAGAATCCCCGACATCCCTTTTTCAACAAACGACACGCTCTGACAGCTGACACCAGATAAGGCGGTGATGCTACACCTGTCCCTTGGAAACAAAATACATCTTGATTGGGCAATCGAAATGCTACTCTTTTATTCTCACAATCGATAATGGCGTGATTTGCAGATAACCAATCCATCCCCAAAATGACATCAAAATGTTGAATAACCAATGACACTAAGTCAACAGTCAAACCCCTACCATTCACATCAATCCCACAAGCTTTAAAGACACCCGAACTTACTAGTGGAGCTCCCGATGGAAGTGAAACAGACAAATCAAAATCTAGTAGTTCTAAGGGTTTATCCAAATATTTAGCAAATGGGTGTGAAACAAAAGAGTGAGTTGATCCTGAATCCAACAATACTCTAGCAGGTTGTGAGCAAATAGGAAGTATACCTGAAACCACAGTGTCAGCGGCAGTGGTCTCCCCAGGCTTGAGCTGAAAATACCTTCCTTGTCGTTGCTCCCTCCCTTGAGATTGTTGCTGAGGTGGCCTCTGGCTTGGTGCACTTCCCACAGATGAACTAGAACTTTCTGGTCCTCTCTTTGGGCAATTACGCTCCCGATGCCCCATGTCACCACACAAATAACATCGTATTCTACTATCATCTATACCTTGTCTCTGAGTAATACTTTGTCTTGGCACATTCTGTCTTGATAGATTGGGACAATCTCTTACCACGTGTCCTGGCCGTCGACAGTTGTTGCAAATGATAGGAGATAAGTTGCACATTCCCCAATGATACCTACCACAAATCTGACACCTGGGCTTGTTGCCCCCACTTCCTGACGAACTCCCCAAATTCGGTCTCTTAGAACTGCCCTGCCCTTGGAATTGACTACCTCCCGGCCTCTTGAATTGTTGACTTTGCCCTGGTGATGACACACCTCGCTCAGCAATTAGGGCCACATCTAATACTTCTGAATACTTCGGTAGCCGGAGTATATCCACTTTTCCCCTAATCTCATCACGGAGTCCTTCCTCGAATCGTCTTGCCCGAATGAACTCATTTGGAATCAAATCCATCGCAAATCTGGCCAAACTTGTAAATTGGGCTGCGTAGTCCCTAACGCTCATATTACCCTGAGTGAGATGAGAAAACTCTCGGGCCTTCTGATCACTGAAAGATCGAGGAATATATTGCTTTGAAAACTCCTCTATAAACCCATTCCAGGTAGTTGGTGCGCCCTGCCTTAATACTGAAGTCCACCAGTTTTGTGCTTCTTCTTTTAAAGTGTCTGAGGCAAACAAGACCTTCTGTTCCTCTGTACATGGCAAAGCACGAAAAATTCTCTTCATATCAGTCAACCAATGATCAGCCTTCATTGAATCAGATTCTCCTTTAAACTGCCCTGGTTTTTGCTTATAGAACATGGCAATAGTTGTTGATTCTGTTCTTTGTTCTGGATTTGATGAGCTCGGTCCCTCCTCGGTAACTCGAGTTTCAGCCACTTTTACCAACTTTTCCATAACTATTTCAATTCTGTCCATACGGGCTGAAGATGGGTTCTCACCTCCAGACATCCTTGCCTGGCACCCACAACAAAGTATATACATACATGTTACTTTTAAATAAATTACAATGCATGCTAAATAACTTTTTAAAGCATGCTAAATAAACATGGATGCATGATCGTACAACTACGTGTCATTGTGTGCACACTCACGCGTCGTCACTCGTACCCAAGGCTCTAACCTATTGCTCTGATACCAAAAATTGTCACACCCCAACCCGCCCCCGCGGGCTAGGACACGTGTAACAAAGCCAACAAACCAAACAACCATTTTTAATGTTCTAAAAATAACATTTTAAAGTGGAATACCAGGGGTAAAATAGCTTTTTATCAAATAGGATAATAAAAAGAAATAAAATAAAGTTTTAAAATAATCGAATGGTACTCGGACAGAGTTCCCTCTATTACAGCACCATTCCCCCTGTTAAACAAAAATTGAAATACCAATATATCACCAAAACCACTTGGAAATACTTTAAAAACTTCAATCCACAATTTATATTACAGGGATTTAATAAAAACTAAAACATAAACTTATCTCCGAAAATCCAAACACTAGGAATATAAATACCCATCTAAATCCATTTACATATAAACATATTAAACATTAACCATTTATCTCAAGCTATCCCAAAATCCCCACAGTTCAACGCTTCTCACTGTGATGCTCGTCCGTACCTGCGTGGTCATTAGCCACAAAAATTGATTAAGCTTTCGCTTAGTGAGTACGTGGTGCTAATCATGCAATTGGAGTATTTAATGATTCATAACACCAATTAAATATTCACATCAATATATAGCCGCAGGCGTGTCAAGTAATCAATCACCATCGTATTGGACCCCAGATTCTGGGCCTTTCTCACTTTATCGTCGCTATAAAAGCGGTATCACTCACTCTCCTGTAGCCAATTCGTTGTGGTCGTCACCACCGTCCCCTTTTCTCTGAGGACTTCATCATCATCCCCATTTTCTCTGAGGAATGGCGTCCCTTATATACGGGCTAAATAATGGTGACTATCAATTGACACCCTTTGACCCAAATAAGCACATAAGCAGCTCAACATGTTAACATGACAATTTCAACATTTTTGAACATGTTAAATAATAAATTATCACATGTTTTTCTACTTAATTATAAATTAAGCATTCTAAGCATTTAATAATAATTAAAAGACATTAAACATCCAATTTTGAGATTAGGTCACTCACCTCACGAATAAGCCCCAAATAAGCCTAGAAATTCCAAACTCCTTCGCAATACTAGCTCTAAATACTCCCAATGATATTCCTACATATATATATATATCACATATATGTATCACCCCTTAAAATGGGTCGCGGAAAAACATTATCAAAATTGAAAAAGAAAGACATAGAAATAACCCTCTCACCTTCACGAGTCCGAATATGGCTTCGGTTCGCGAAATAGATGTCACACGACAAAGAAACGACGCCGAGACGACGACCGCACCAACTTTCCTCTCTCGTCCTCCCAACTCTCTGAAACTCTTAACATGTTTAGATTCTTTTTTTTTTCTTTTTTTTATTTATTAAGCTAGCCGACTAAGATATATGATATGTTATAACTTCGCTGTAATTCTATTTACACCCCCATATGTTTCTAAAGTTCTATTATGAAGCCCCCTAAACTTTATATTAACCACTAAATATCTAAGTGGGTATGTGTCTATGTCACGTATGGGTCCCAAAAGTGATCCCAAATATTTTATAAAGTTGCTAATTGGCCTACTAATTATGAACCATATTCCAATTCGCCCTCACACGGGTACCCAAATTGGTACCATAAAAGGTCATAACTAGTAATAAAATATTAAAAGCAATTAAACAAATATTCATTTAATCACATAAATGCAACTAAATGCAATTTATCCAATATGGACCTCCCGTGGGTCCCACATCATATCTATCAAGCTGTGCCCTTCTCGAAGCACTTATCACATCGGGGTAACTGGAACTTACCCAAATATCACATGCAATTAATTATACTAGCTAATTAATGCATGAAAAATAACTATTACTTCCATTTTCTGGGTACGGGTATTACAAAAACTGTGAAAAAAATGCGTGGTTCACTGTGTGAGTTTAGCATTTTCCAAACAAAATACTTCATATTATAAATGAACATGCACTATCTTCTGGTTTAATTAAGCTTTCTGAAATTCATATATAGCCTCAAACTTTAACATGTTTGTTAATGATAAAAAGCTAAATGAAAATTGTCGAATATATATCACATAAAATACAAGTTGGCATGTCAGCCAAAGCAAAATTGAAAGTATGCATCTAACATATATACAAGTTGTCAAAAAAAAAAAAACAAAATTGTCTGTGTATAACATACAAGACAACTGAATTTGTATTTTTTATTTTTATTATATAGAGAGGGAAAATGTTCGAATGTAGAATTTGGATGCACAAAAGGGCCTTTTATCACTTGCATGGGCTATGAGTCCTTGTAAGACAATTGGAATCTTGACATGCCTAATAGCTCTATCAACCTTTAGTCTTTTGGTTGCTGCCACAATTAAATAAAAAATGTTTGTCTTAGCCAAAAAAAAAAAAAATGCTTATCTTTATTTTTTTCAAATAAAAATTACTTTGAGCTGTTTTGGCTCCATAACAACCAAAATTAAAATTGAACAATATCATTAACTATTGGCTAAAGATAGTGGTTTTATTAACCAACAATTTTTTACTTTTGCAAAAACAATGCAATATAATGGAAACAGTCCAAACAACAATATATAATTCATGGCCTATACGTACAATACTATTCAAAAGTATTAGCCAAAACTAAAGGGGGAGTTTCACATAAATTAAGTCCATAATATAAGATATTTCTTATTCTATCCGAAAATATATAAGCATAGAATAAGAGAGTGGTGGTGGTTTTTCACATGCTAAGGTGGTGCACAAACGTGCCCCTCTAGAAAATGGAAATGAGAATAAGAAAAAAGTAATTTTTAGGACACAAATTTCATATAATTTTCATACAATTTTTTAAAAAATGTGTCTATCTCTTTATTGTGATATCACTGAACCCTGTAATAATATATGAAAGAGATGGACAAATAAAAGTTGTTGTCAAGACACGTAACAAATTAAACGAACCTCAATATTTAATTATTTTAGTTTTTTTATGGTTCTTTATTTAAGAATATCTTCACAAAGGGTTGAGATGAAAGGTGAGCCAATCACAGGGTCAAGATGATCTCTGGCAGACGCCAACTGGTCCCCTTGTGTATTTATTCTATTTTGTTATTGTTTCCCTAGCTTTATATATATATATATACTAGTGAGGGTGCACGTGCAAGGCACGTGCTCGTCGGATAGTTGTATTCCTAGATATATTGTGTATTAATCTTGACATTAGAGGTAATAAGATGTTAAAACAGTTAAATAGGAAATTGTAAATGTAACTATTTAATCTAAAACTCTTCTGACGGAAGAAGTTGATAATTATGACTATCTTATACATGAGTAGTAAATGTAACTAATAAAGCGCCACTAAAAATATATGACACAAGTAGGGTATTTCCTCTAAAAAATGGCATGAATGTGTTTGTAGGCCTTAATTGATATTCGAATACAATCTATAAATCCTGAATTTGAGGGAAGAAGTTGAGCAAAATGTAAATAGTAGTGATCAATTCATAATAGCTACTAAAATAACCACTTTATTTGACATTTTAGATATACCAAACTTAATTTTTAGAGAAGAAGTTGACCAAAATGTGAAATTAGTGACCAATTCCTAAATAGTCACTAAAATAACCACTTTTTAATTTTTTTTAAAGTGAATAATAAATATCCCAAAACTTGCTGACCTAAATGCAATTATACATATTACAATATATGAATCCTAAATTTGAGAAAAGAAGTTGAGCAAATTGGAAATATTAGTGACCAATTCCTAAATAACCACTAAAATAGCCACTTTTTGTGACTTTTTATGAAGTGAATAATAAATATCCCAAAAATTATTGATCCAATTGTAATTAGACACAAATTGTTGATTGAAACCTCATTTGAGAGAAGAAGTTGACCAAATTGTAAATATTAGTGACCAATTTCTAAATAGTCACCAAAATAGCCACTTTTGTTGACTTTTTTTTAAGTCAATAATAAATCTCCCAAAAATTGTTGACCCAAATGTAATTAGACACAAGATTGTTGTTTAAAATCTCATTATTATATTAAATAAAGTTTCAAAAGCCGACTTGAATGTAATTATTTGTCCAAAATGACAGATATACCTGCCCCGTGGCCCGTTTTGCCGTCTCGTTGTCCATAATTTTTTTAAGTTTAAAAATTCAGTGCGTTCACCCAATGCACTTATCCGATGCGCACCAGAACTAAACTCTCTATATATACACATATGGGAACCAAGGTTGAGCTAAATAATTATAACTTGAGTTAGTTGAGAGTCTTTTGTGTTTTCTGCCGGCAGCTCTCTTTCAAGCCAAATATACTGTACAATATAGATGACGTAATTTTATATGTTTGGATTGAGATAATCGGAGGGGAGAGAAAAAGAAATTTTATTAAAAGAAATAGAAATTTTATTAGATATTTCCTCTAGGGAAGAAAAGAGGAAATATGATTTTACTCAATCATGTTTGGACAGAGAGGAGAAGAAAAGAGAATAAAAACTTCGTTTTATTTATTTAGCTTTCATACCAAATCATAGAATAAATCATTTAGAATCAATTTATTGTTTTATCCTCTGTTAAATAACGACCTTTATTCAATTAGGACATAAATGCAATGTGAAATTCTTGAGTAGTTTACTTCTTTGTAGGGGTGGACACGAGTCGAGCCGAGCCGAGCCGAGTTGAGCTTGCTCACGAGCTTGTTCACGAGCTCAAATGAGCCGAGCTTTTAAGTGATCGCGAGCTTTCTCGCGAGTTTTTAACAAGCTTTTTCACGCGCCTTTTAAAACTATATAGTTTAATAATAATCAGTCATTTATGAAGCCTATTTACGAGGTTTGTCATGTTTTCTCTAAAATTATATAGTTTTATAATAATTGTATATATATATATAAGTCACTATACAAGCTCTTTATCAAACCTATTAACGAGCTTTTTCCCGAGCTTGCTCGCGAGCCTTAATCGATCATGCTCACGAGCCCAAATGAGCGAGCCGAGCTTAGTCTTTATCGAGCCGAGCTTCGAGCCCTTGTTGAGCGGCTCTGTTCGTGTCCACTCCTACTTCTTTGTTAGTAGTGTATGTGGTGTGTTGGGATAAGAAAAATATTCAAGCGTATACTGATATTTTTTTCTTAACATTTTTTTAAGGATTATCTTTGGCCCCCACTTTGGTGCTTCTCCTTTATTAAGGCACAATTTTATGTTAATTTATTTAACAACTAGTTTATAAGCTTTGCAAAAATTGAACTTAGGGTTTTTTTGGAAGGGCTTTTAAAATCTCTAAAATGGAGCTTTTAAAAACTCAAGGTTGCCTTTTGGTTTCATGATGTCTTTTTGAAGAGTAGTGTGTCACTTGTATAAAATTAAAATAACTTAATAATAAATTTCATAAGCTCCTTTTAAAAAGCCACGTGGGGGCCAAACTAAACCTTAGTTGAAGAAGATCTGAATTGGATTTTTTTAATCCTCACTTACTTTCAAGTTCTTTCCATTAACACATTCCATCCTCTCTCAACTTATCTATCTAAACGAGAGAAGTGGAGATAAGCTGATCCACTCTCTCTTATCTTCTCTTTAGTTCTTTCAATCCAAATGAGGCTACTGTAGCTGTCCGATATACTCAATTTTAGGTTCTAATTTGTTTTAAAAAAAAAAAAAGGTATTTTTTTAAGGATGTCTTTAGTACTAACATTGTGTCATTTCCTAGTACTTCATTTGTCATAAATTCAGAATTGCTTAATACATTTAGGATCTCCCAGACTCCCAGTTTACATGCGTTCCTTGAAAAATCAATGTTCTAAAAAATCATATTGTGTTTAGCCTTTTAACATATCAAGTCTCCGAAATTTTGATGTGACACTAAAAATATGTACTCAAAATAAGAATAACAGTTTAAAATTTTCAGCACAATCAAATAACCTTTGTTCTCAAAAAATAAAAAATAAAAAAATAACCTTTCTTAAATAATTAAAATTCTCAAGGGTATCTTGATTTGAAACAGTGGGGCGGCGTAATTTTTTTTTTTTTTTTTTTCAAGTGTCACTAGATAATAACAACGTTACATTGAACAATTTCCAAGTGCCACTGAAATTACTTAGTTGCATCAAAGAATGACTAGTATTTAATTTGAATGACTAGTTATTTTATTAGTATAACTTTTTTGTCATTGAACAATTTCCAAGTGCCACTGAAATTACTTAGTTGCATCAAAGAATGACTAGTATTTGAATGACTAGTTATTAATTTTTTTTTTTTTGGATTACTTATCTTGGTCCGGACTGGACACGCACACACACCTCAACGCACACACCCAATTCAGCCCAAACTCAACCCCAAGCCCCACACAATTGGCCCACCGTAAAGCCCACACAGGCCACTCGTTCCGACTGACGCACACAGGGGGCAAGTAGAGGAATCCCACGAGAGGATTCGAACCCCCAACCTCCCACTGGGAAGCAAGGGGTGATACCACTAACTAGAGCTCGCGTGGTACTAGTTATTTTATTAGTATAACTTTTTTGTCATTGAATAGTAACTTGTTAATTAAAGTGTTATTTGATAATAACAGTGTGCAATCTAAAGCCACCACATAACTCTTTAAATTATGATTGAGACGAGAAGGAAATTGTTTTGTTTTCACTTAATAAGAGATGAAAAAGAAAGGAAAGTTTTTGTTTTTTCTTAAGATTTTTGTTGAGCCTACCAATGTTTCCTTCTCTCATCATATTATTTTCTTTCCTTGTCTTCTTTCCTATACCATGACTCTACATTGGCTAACACATGCATAAACACACACACACACACACATATATATATATATAGAGACTCTTCACTGCATAGGGCTTTTAATCCTGAAGAACCCGCGGGCCGTCCCGTTGACTCGCACCCCATCCTGTTGCCTCATTAATTTGCAGATTTTTTAGGCTTAAAAACCCAATGCACTAACTCAGTACACTGGAGAGCCTGACCCAATATATATATATATATCTATATATATTGCTTCATATGATTAATAGGACTCAAAATGGTTTTTGCCTCTCCTTGGATATTTTGTTTAGAGTTATATTTTTTCCACAACCTATGAAGTCAACATTTTTGTGATATATTTATAATTGAACCCTTAATAATAATATTCTAGACTAGCATCCTCTAAGGCCATGTTTGGATGACAGAGGGGGTTTGGACAATTAGTCCTATTTAATTGATAGTCCCGAGACTAATAATACCACCTCTCCATAGTATAACTTAGTCTCTCATATGAGAGACTATTATTTTAAAATAGAAAATTAATCCCGAGCAAAGTGATTTTACTAAACACTAAACTATTTTTATCAAATAAGATTATTAATCCAATTTCCTATTATCCCTTCTTTAATAGCGAAACAAAGTAGAACTAAAAGTTGAATCTTAGATTCTTATCTACGTACTCAGAGCTATTTGGAATATTGATTCTTAAACCAAAGGAATGACTACGTACAACCTAGGCATGGGGCAACGACAACATCCCCCTACTTAAATGGTTATGCTAGTTATACACCTATACTTCATATATGCATGTGTTTGTATATATATAAATATATATATATATACAAAGATTCTCTAAAGAGGACGCCCTCTCTTTATTAAAGACTGTGAAATGACAAAACTGCCATTAATGAAAACACGATCTGACGGCCAAAACAGAGGCCCTCTCTTTAAGAAAAAAAGGGCGCCCTCTTTAGAGCCTGACTGTATATATATATATATATATATATATAAAAACATATGAGTACATAAAGTCTGTTAAGAAACAACGGAAAAGTAAATGTTTTTTGCTCGGAAGCTTTATAAACTGAGCTCTCTTTGAACCATGCCAATGTCACTTGATGAACAAGCATTCATCGCATGTAGTACTAATCAATCCGAATGAAAGTGATTCATTATTTCATAGACTGTGATTTGGTTGCGTTAGATTTAGTTCGAATAAATTATATATCCAGATACATAAAAGTACCATGAACCTAGTGAAAGTCCACCAACCAAGAAATATCCCAAAACCACTTTTTCAACAAGCTTTTGATTTGTGTGTTTTTAAAATACTTTTTTTTCCCCCACCATTCTAATTATTACAATTTTATTTTATTTGGCAAGTTGAATATTGGGGGTTGGGATCATGTGTTAGCAGTGTTCTGATGTCATTTTTCGCCATTATTATAAGTGTGTTTATACTTGCTTTAGGATTTCATAATCATTTTTCATAGCTTTTTGGAGATTAAGCTTATGCGCATTATCAAGATTATTGTATTTAATCAAATAAGTAAGTTTAGCAAAAAGGGGAAAATTAGTTGATACGTACAATCTTTTAGAATCATTCTAAAGAGCTAGAATCAAATTAATCTCACTTTTACTTCCAAAGAAGAATACAAATAATGGGAGATCATTATGGGACTAATAGTTATGTATCCTACTCTACTGCCATTGTTTTATCGAGAACAAAAACAAAAATTAAAAAATTGGTCGCTTGAATTTAAATGGTGTTATTCATAATTTATATTTTCTGTTTAAATAGAAGTCATACCACGAATGAATAAAAACTTAAATATCTTGGAAATTTGGTCGGTTTTTACCATGTCAATCTAATTTCTATATTCATGATTTAAAGTATCATTTCTTAACTAACACAATCTTTTAAATGGAGAAATTACAAATCATTGCCTTTTTTTTTTATAGTAAAAATGCTATTAAAAAAATGCAGGGTGTCTTTATAACTGGCCTCTCATGAGGTAATGTCAAATATTTTGACTTCCCTTGTGATATACATAGATACACTAATATTCTCTGTCAGAGATGAAAACTTAACAAAGTAAATGATGCATGGAAAATTACTTAGATATCACTAAATAAAACATCACTTATTAATTTTACAAAATTGATATCAACAAACAAATTTACCATTAGCGAAAAATATACTTTTACATTCAGATTAGAGAATTTTTTTAAACATATATACAAATATATTAACCTTGATGGAAAAAAATGGTCAGTCTTAAAAAGTTTAAGAAATGAATTAACGGGTAGGTCAAACATCACTGTAATGAGGTTAAAATCCATAATCTCACTTTTTTTTTAACCTTTCAAGGAAAAAGTTTGAAAGAAAGAATTAGAGCACAGGTGGATCAATTGTCCTGAATTACTTTCAAGAGTAATGCTATAATTTTTAAATTTAAATCTTAAAATTTTTCAATTGCTTTGTTAGTTGTACCACATAAAATGTTATATGTATCACCTATTATTGCTACTGCACGTGGTAAAACTTTTTAAATTATTTGAAAACTAAATTTATGAAGAACAGAAATGTTACCACATATTGTAGCAATGATAGGTGATACCATATAACATTTCATGTGGGACAACCGGACAACCAACAAAGCAATCACAACACAACTACGAGTAAAACCAAGCAATGCTACGTGCATAGCACATATCTTGTTATGCTAGTTAGGACTGTCAAATGGGTCGGATAAGTCCGAATCCCACCATATTTTGAGCCAAGCTTTATTTGAGAGAAAGCCGAGTTTGGACAAAATTTTAAGCTCGAATTGATTTTCGGGCGGAGCTTAGGCTTATATAAGCTTGGCCTGAATAACTTAGGCTTAGTTTGGCCCCCACGTGGTGCTTCTCATTTTTTAAAGCTCAATTTCATGTTAATTCATTTGGTAACTAGTTTATGAGCTTTGTAAAAATTGAACTTAGGTCTTTTTTAGAGGGAGCTTTTAAAAGCTCTAGAATGGAGCTTTTAAAAGCTCAAGGTTGCTTTTTGGTTTCATAATGTCTTTTGAAGAGTAGTGTGTCACTTGTATAAAATTATCAAAGAACTTAGTAATAAATTTCATAAACTCCTTTTAAAAAGTCACATGGGGGCCAAACTAAGGCTTAGTTTGGCCCCCACGTGGTGCTTCTCATTTTTTAAAGCACAATTTAATGTTAATTCATTTGATAACTAGTTTATGAGCTTTGTAAAAATTGAACTTATGGCTTTTTTGGAGGGAGCTTTTAAAAGCTCTAGAATGGAGCTTTTAAAAGCCCAATGTTGCTTTTTGGTTTCATGATGTCTTTTTGAAGAATAGTGTGTCACTTGTATAAAATTATCAAAGAACTTAGTAATAAATTTCATAAGCTCCTTTTAAAAAGCCACATGGGGGCCAAACTAAGCCTTAGTATACATGTGTGTAAATGTATGTTATTTGTACTTCAACATGTGACTTATAACTGTTGAATTATATTTTAATTACTGAATTTGTTCATTTTTAGCTAAAAGTTTATGAAGTAATAAATTAGACCATCTCCAACCCATACATCAAACACCATTTTGAGGCAAACTTTGCTGCAATTTCAAAAATTTCTGCTCCAATGGACGCATCAACAAGTACAGCAAAATTTGCTGCAATCTAAAATTGTAGCAACATTGCTGCGAAGGCAAAGTTAAGGCAAATAATTTTCCAGCTTATTTTATTCAGAGAGAGAGAGAGAGAGAGAAAAGAATCCTGAAGATGAGAAGAGAGAGAGAAGTACTGGGTTTAGCCATTTAGATAAAATGGGATAAAAATTATAGGGTGTTTTTATTTTTCGTTGACAATAAAAGTGGACCAATCAAACCCATTAAGTTTTCAATTTAATTGGAAAAACAAAATATACAATAAAAAAATTATTTTATTTTTATTTATTAAAAAAGTCATATATTTGCAATAAAAAACGCTATTAAACCACAAAAGTACATTAACATGAGCATAATATAAATAATAGATAAAAGAATAAAATTTATTAAAATATACAATCTTTGATGTATGGGTTGGAGTGACTCACTTTGTAACATCAAAAATAACACATCAACTTTGCCTCAGACCATCAAAATCACTCATTTGCTACATCATTTGATGTTTTGCCTTTGGAGATGGTCTTAGATGTTAATGTCAATTTCTAGTGATGTTTTTTTGGACTTAAAAAAAAAAAAAAAAAAAAAAAAAAAAAAAAGCAAGTAACCAAACCCTTAATTCGGCCAGCCCGAGCTCGGCCTGAAGCTCATATTAGCACATTAAGCCAGGCTCTGGTTGGGAAGATTATAAATTTGTTCAGACTGAACGCAGACTCAGCTAAGTGCGCCTTAGTTGGAGTTACTAACAGTCTAGTACTCGGAGTCGGCGGCTCAACCCCAATCGAAGCCGCGTTGATGGTAACCGCTGTACATCATTTTGTCCTCTTTCTTCTCTCTCTCTCACAAGTCACATCTCGCACACACACTTGAAATTCAGCTGAAATGAACTCCAAATAAATCCCAAATGCAACTGAAATTCCGCCCTATTCCCCTCTCGATATCACATACACACGCACACATTCTATCACCTCTCACCTCATTTCCCAAATTCCTCCTCCCCTCCTCCAAACAACCGCGCGCTCTCTCTCTGTCTCTCTCTCTCTCATATCCTACTTTTCCCACGTGTTTTCCCCCATCTCAAAACCCATCAACCCCAGTAGTTCCCCCAATCACTTCTAAACACTGCCGTCTTTCTCTAACTAAAAAATCTCTCCTTCTCTCTCTCTCTCTCTCTCTCTCTCTCTCTAGAATCTGGATCTCCGATCACCGGTTTATGGAATGACCGACTACCGGTTACCGACGATGAACTTCTGGACCGACGACAACGCGTCGATGATGGACGCCTTCATGAACTCCGATCTGTCGTCGTTTTGGCCTCCGCCGGCGCCGCCGTCATCCTCCGCCTCCACCTCCACCTCTACCCCTGACCCCTCCAAAACCCTAACCCAATCACAGCCGCAGCCGCCGCCGTCGGCGGCGGCGTTCAACCAGGAGACCCTCCAGCAACGCCTCCAAACCCTAATCGACGGATCGAGAGAGAGTTGGACTTACGCGATCTTCTGGCAATCGTCGGTCGTCGATTACGCGGGACCATCGTTGTTAGGGTGGGGCGACGGGTACTATAAAGGCGAGGAAAACAAGAGAAAGCGCAAAACGACGTCGGAGGAGGAGCAGGAGCACCGCAAAAAGGTCCTCCGTCAGCTGAATTCGCTGATTTCCGGATCCTCTGCTTCGACCGACGACGCCGTCGACGAAGAGGTCACCGACACCGAGTGGTTCTTCCTCATATCGATGACTCAGTCGTTCGTTAATGGTAGTGGGCTTCCGGGTCAGGCTTTCTTTAATTCGGATCCGATTTGGGTCGTCGGAGCCGAGAGGCTCGCTGGTTCATCTTGCGAACGAGCCAGACAAGGTCAAGTGTTTGGATTGCAGACCATGGTTTGTATACCTTCAGCGAACGGTGTTTTGGAACTGGGTTCGACAGAATTGATATTTCAGACCTCAGATCTCATGAATAAGGTTAGGGTTTTGTTTAATTTCAATGGTGTTGATTTGGGTTCATGGCCGGTGACTACTACAGATCACGGTGAGAGTGACCCTTCGAATCTCTATTTGACAGACCCATCTGAAATTAGAGAGACTGTTAGCAAATCAACACCTTCGATTGCGATTACTACTGATAATCATCATCATCATCATCATCAAATGTCGAAGCAAATTTTGTTTGAAAACCCTAGTTCAAGTACTTTGACTGAAAACCCTAGTCCAATTCATGTTAACAATAATCACCCACAAACCCAAACACAGAGCTTCTTCACTAGGGAATTGAATTTCTCAGAGTATAGGTTTGAGGAAAGTAGTGTTAGGAATGGGAATTCACATTCTTGTAAGCCTGAATCTGGGGAAATATTGAATTTTGGTGAGAGTAAGAGAAGTTCTACTAATGGAAATGGGAATTTGTTTTTGGGTAATTCTCAATTCGGGGTAGCAGAGGAAAATAATAAGAAGAAAAAGTCTCCGACTTCGAGGGGTAGTAACGAAGAGGGTATGCTTTCGTTTACTTCGGGTGTGATCTTACCCTCATCTGGTACGGTGAAATCAAGTGGTGGTGGTGGTGGTGGTGGTGATTCGGACCACTCGGACCTCGAAGCCTCGGTGGTTAAGGAAGCTGATAGTAGTAGAGTTGTAGAACCAGAGAAGAAGCCTCGGAAGAGGGGTAGGAAACCGGCGAATGGAAGAGAAGAGCCGTTGAATCACGTCGAAGCTGAAAGACAGCGGCGTGAAAAGCTCAACCAGAGGTTTTATGCTTTGAGGGCCGTTGTCCCAAATGTGTCGAAAATGGACAAAGCTTCACTTCTTGGTGATGCCATTTCTTACATCAATGAGCTCAAGTCGAAGGTTCAATCCGAGTCGTTTGAAAAAGATGAGTTGAGGAACCAATTGGTTTCATTGAAGAAGGATTTGGGTAGTAAAGAATCCAGATTTCCGGGTTCGTCTCCACCAGATCAAGATCTCAAAATTCCCTCCTTCCATGGAAGCAAGTTGGTAGATGTAGAGATAGATGTGAAGATTATAGGGTGGGACGCAATGATTAAAATCCAGTGTAATAAAAAGAACCATCCAGCTGCAAGATTGATGACAGCTCTGAAAGAGCTAGACTTGGATGTTCATCATGCTAGTGTTTCAGTGGTACACGATTTGATGATTCAACAGGCCACGGTGAAAATGGGGAGTCGGTTTTACACTCAAGACCAGCTCAGGGCTGCCCTATCGTCCAAAGTTACCGAGACACAGTAAGCATTTGGATATATAGATAGATACAGAGCTGTCGATGAATGTGTTTCTTTGTCAATTGAGCTGGGCTCTGGGACATTTTGAGGCTCCCTGTAGTGAGCTCTGTATAGTACTACTATGCTTCAAAAAAAAAAAAAAAAAAAAAAACCTTGGTCGTGCTTAAGTTTATAGTTCCGAGTCTTTTAGAAGATTAAAATTATAAAGCTGAGTAATTTCAGCTACTATTATTTTCTTGATTTTTTTGGTCCTCACTATTGTGTAGTGTAGTGTAGGGTGTCAGTGTATATAAATGTTAGCCCAATAAATTTTGGGGTTGTGTAGTTCATGTCAGGGAGAGTTATTATTATGCAGGTTGGTCATCTATCTGTACGATGTGCACGAAACTTTGCATCTATGGAGTATTTACATAATATTATTATGTATATATTCTTGTATTGTGTCCTGTATTTCATGAATTGATTGGTTGATTCCAACCTACATGAAGAAGGCCATATATTAGAATGAGCTTACTTTTCAGTTTGATTTAGTTGTGTTTTTGTTAGATTATTATGCAAAGTGGTTCTTTTGAACTAGAGTCTCATACGTATATGACTTAAATGGAACACATGAACTAGGTATGTTTTTGGGCATATGGTTTGGCAATCAAATGTGGATATTGAATACACGCAAACTCATAAACAGATTGAACTCTCGCTCTCGCGTGGTTTTGAGTGTTCATATGAAAAATGGGGGTTGTTAAATTAAGAGGTCATTTATCACGGTTTTTTGGTGTTTTATCTGGATTGAGAGAGGTGATACAATTGCTATTTATACCTAACTGCTAGTTTTACTGAAATTAAAGGTAGTGATTGATTGATGATTAGGGATTTTCTCGTAAAAAAAAACTCTTTTTATTTTGATTTATTTAAAGGTAGTGATACTGTCAATGAGAGCTTTAAGATGTGTATTGGAATTTGATTGTGGCCTTGGTTTGTGTGTGTGTGTGTTTTTTTTTTTTTCTTTCTTGTTATTCCCCTCCCAACAAAAAAAAAATAAAAAATTCTACTTGAAGTACCCCACTAGTAGTAGTGCTATTGGACACAAAATTATTCCCGAAGAGGGAATAAGTCCGATACAGAAAAGAACGAAGAAACCAATACTATAAATGGATAAATGGATTTGTTCTCTTTTCTTCCATTCAGCCTGCTTATATTTCAGAAAGGAAAAAAAAAAAAAAAAAGATTTTGGGGTTTAGATACTGAATCTTCAAAATTGTGCCAATGCAGATCCTTCCAACATGTTGGGATATTTTCCAATTTAAATTTTGAAAGTTGGATATTAATGTGTATAAATGAAAAATTGGTTGAGCCCGTGGAGCAGGGCCTAAAGAAAATGACCAAAATATATATATATATATATATATACGAGTATATTTTTCTTTACATAATGTATTGTGGTCACATTCTTGTGAGTAATTTCAGGACCAAAATGTTTAAAACCTAAAAACGTGCTGGAATCAAGTCAAAGCTAAAATGAGTGCCGCCAACTGCATTTCTGGTTCTCACATATTGTCCACTTGGAAATTATTCCATCACTCACTACCATATCATACTCTCCAAAATTCATATTCTTGCTGAGTATGATCCCTCTTTGAGTAGCTTTCCTTCATTGTGTAGAAGACTGGCAATTGCACCTACTAGTGCATCCTATAATGTCATATTGTAAGTAGTGTCATATAGGATGACAAGTTTTTCTTTATAGGTCAGAATCCAAAATATTTTGTTAAGTTTGGCCCTTGTTTTGGTGTCTCCTTTTTTAAACCATAATTTTATATTAATTCATTTGGTAACTAGTTTATAAACTTTGTAAAAATTAAACTTAGGGCTTTTTTGGGGGAAGCTTTTAAAAGCTACTGGAGATTTTAAAAGCTCAAGGTTGCTTTTTGGTTTCATGATGTCTTTTTAAAGAGTAGTGTGTAACTTGTATAAAATTATCAAACAACTTAATAATAAATTTCATAAGATCCTTAAAAAGCCACGTGGGAGACAAACTAAGCCTAATTGGAGTTTGATAAGACTTCGTATATAGTTATCTTATTTTGATATTTTTTAACTTTTAACAATTGCTACTAACGGATTAGGAGACAAAATGTAATACGATAGTTTTAGTATAGATAATATCAAAAAATCTCCGGAGAGGGCGCCCTCTCTTTATTAAAGAGATGACCTCTATTTTGGCTGTTGGATCGTGTTTAAAAACTGTGAAGTGACAAAACTGTCCTTAATGAAAACACGATCCGATGGCCAAAAACAGTGCCTTCTCTTTACCGAAGAGAGGACGCCCTCTTTAGAACTGACTGTAGATGATATACTACAATAAGAGAACAAAAAAAATCATGCTCATTTCATGAGCAGCAGGATATTAAGGTTCGAATTTCATGAATTTAGTGAGAAGGAATATAATGAGAAAAATACTTTTTTTTTCCTTGTTTGGTCTTTTAAGCTTTGTTTGATTCATGAATTTCGTGAGAGAAAAGAGAAGGTAAAAGAAAATAAGATGGAAAAATAGTCATTTTTACCTTACAAATAGGATTAGTTTTTCATCTTGTTTTCATGTTCCATCTCTTTTCCCTCATGAGATCCACGAACCAAACTGTGCCTAAAGGAAAGTGAGAAAAATAAGAATGAAAAATAAATAATACTCCGTAATAAATTGTGGAAGTATATACAAGTTTGAATTTTGTAAGTCACTTCTCTTCATATTTTCTTGAGCTTTTATTTATTTTGAGATATTTTAATTTCCAATGGTGTATTTAAAAAAAAGAAGAAGTAAATTAACTATTTCATCGTCATTTTTCTTCTCCAAATTTGCAATCAAACACTGGATTAAGAAATTAATTTCAGAACAATAAGGCTCTGCTACTAATTGTAATGGTAAAAGACACTTTTGGTCCCTATAGTTTACAGAGATTGTCTTGGTCCCTAAGTTTTGAATTTTGCCAATTTCCTCCTTAGATTTTATAAATAGCAGCAATTTCGTCCAAAACTTGCCATCTTAGAAATTCTAACGGCTTCACATCACGTGATTTTCATGTGATATTTGTATAAAGGGCACATTAAAATATTCAGGGTTTGTTCTCTTGATCTCCTCACAATAATCTCACAATTGTTAAAATGTTCGGTGTGCGACCCTTGTATCAATACTTCCTCTTTCCCCTATACAGTTGGCTCTTGCTAACACCTCTACAATCAAATATGCGCCCTTTATGAAAACATTACATGAAAATCATGTGATGTTGAGCCGTTGGAATTCTGATGGACAATATGCTTTGAACGAAATTGTTACCATTTCCAAATTTTAAGGATGAAATGACAAATTCAAAATTTATGGACTAAAATGACAATCGCTGTAAACTTCAAGGACCAAAAGTGTCTTTTACCCTAATTGTAATGCCCAACTAGTTTTGTCGGTAAAAAAAAGTTCACAAATGAATAAAATAATCAAGAATTTCAACTTTGCGATATTGGAGCATGAATTCCATACCTTCCATCTTTACAATTATTCACTCACTTTATTATCCAAACTTTTCAATTGTGGTGAACAAAAGCGATTGGTGACAAATTGAGGACCAATGGAGCAAAACATTGCTACTCTTAATATAGTAGTTAAAATAATCATCAACATCATGGGCTCATGGCAAATAGAGAAAGTTCAGTGGAAAAAGACGCTACAACTAGAAATCATCACCTACATGTTTTCCATATTCTATAACTTTCTAGCTGAAATCATCACCTACTACATTGTTCCACTTTTATTCCCTTTCTGATACATCTTCTTATTTTATTTTATTTTATTTTAATGATGCTAGAAAATGGACGACTTCCACTCATCTGAGTCTTCTTCTCGTCTGGGCAGAATGAAAGAGATGTGCAAAAAAGACTCTAATTATAGAATCACAGTCCCTCTACATTATGGGTAAGATTTATGTGGGGATTACCCACTCTTCTTTTTTTTTTGGTTAATTATATTTTACTCCTATGTGATCAGGTCTAGTTTTACTTTACTCTCTGTCCTTTAAAAGTGGACACTTAACCCTATTATGTTTTGGACTAAAGTGAAATTAGTAAGATTTCTTTTAAAATATCCCCACATGGAAATCACATGTAAAAATTAGTCCCACAAGGAGAATTTAACTTTCAAAGTTATCCCCACATAGGCGGTTTACCTCAAAATTAGCCCCACAAAGGTGTTAAAGTGTTAAAAATTATACCCACGTAGATGGGTTAAATGGCAGCATTATTTACATGTAGGGAATTAATCCATAAATTAACCTCACAAAGGGGATAAAGAGTTACAATATTTTTGGTCAATTTTAAAATTTTAATCAATTTTGAAAAAAATCTTAACAATTTCACTTTAATCCGAAACAATAAAGAATTTAAGTATTCACTTTTGAACCACAAGAGAAAAAGTACAACTGAGCCTAACCACAAGAGGGTAAATATAATTAGCCCTTTTTTGGTTGGTATATTTTCAAAATGCAGTAAAAAAAAAAAAAAAATAGAAAAGAAAAAGGAAAAAGAACTGTGGTCCTGCAAGTGCAAGTGACGTGGGTGCGGCAAGTGTCAAGATTTGCTCGTACCTGATCTCATATGGATATCGCTGATTCATTCGGATTGATCCTAATTCAATCACTGGGATTATGCTTAGTTTTTATGTATGGCTTATTTGGAGGCAGGGACGAGTTTAACAAGGGTGAAAGGGCTCAAGCCCTCCTAGATTTTCAAAAAACAAAAATTTATATTTACTCTAAAAAAAATAAAGTTTTACCCTTAAGCCCCCAAACCCACCCACACACACACAACCTGATGATAATCTGTGCCAAAAAGCTTTGATAGTGGAAGTCCAATTCAGTAACGGGCCGAGGCGCGGACAAGGTCGCTCTCTTTAAGGTTGATTTCGCGCCTCCTCGGTCTTCTCACCGGTGCACAGGATAGTGGTCAACCCCCAGGATACAACAGCCCAACACACTTTGATATTTCTATTTAGTTTTATGCACTGACTGAATAGAAATGAACTACACCGAATAATCCCACAAGAATTCTGTACTGCCCGAATATAAAATACACAAAGAAAATTATCTCACAGTTTTTATTTTTTTTTGACATTCACTGTACGTAGGTGTAATGGTGGTTGTACTACTTTCAAAACTCACGATGACATCGTTTTATAGTCAATGATGATATATAAGATATCATCACAATCACGCAGAGAAAACGCATGTCATGGGATTGTATTGAGATAACTTTGGGTATAACAACAAGTAAGGCAAATTTGATGTGTTGTACTTCTTTAAAGGATGGTTTACCAAATATGACAAGTAAACGTTAAGATATAAAAAAAAAGGAAGGGATAAAATAGTGGATATAATCACTGCATATATTCATCTAGGAGTGTTTACACAAAGTCAAAATAATATTTGACTCCTAAATAAAAAATATGATATCTTATCCAAAAGAAAAAATTATTATAACACACTAATATATTTTCATATGTTAAAAAATTTCAACAATCCCCCACTAATTTTTTAACAAAAATAATTATTTGACTAACTAGGCATACAGAATAACAACTAATAATGTTATGCATAAATAAAGGTGAACACCGACTTGAACCTTTACATAGTGAAAAAATATTCAAAGCATAAGAATTTGAGTGACTGAGTCTTGAACTCAAATTCTTGTGTATACAGCGAGCATTTTTCACACATAACACTTATCATGGTGTAGTCTCAAAAAGCCAGCACATTACGACCTTGTGCTTTATCCCAGTGTCATGAATGTTTTAGAGAATTTGCCCAATCAATTCTCATAGGAAGCGGCCACCACTTCCACATTCACTAGGTGAGTCTATCAAGAGTGCTCCTACAGCTGGGCACCCCGCCCATAAGGACCATAGAACTCATTAAGAGTATAAACTCAATCTCTAAATCGCTATAGGATATCTTGCTAATCACAAGTATGGGACAAAAAAAAAATGCATGATCCACCCAAATTACTATGTAACTTGTTCTTACCCTTTGAACCCGGTTCTTGGGATCTCCTGTCTCCAGGTTGGGTTACCATCACATGTAATTTAAATTATTAATGGGTTTAAGTCCCATACCCTTAGAGGTACTCCATACCTTTTCTCTTGCCAAAGCTTTGGTTAACGGGTCTGCGAGATTATCACCAGACCTCACAAAATCAATAGTAACAGAACCCTCCGAAATAAATTCTCTCACAGTACTGTGCTTACGACGTATTTGTCGTGATTTTCCATTATAATATTGGTTATGTACTCTACCTATGGCAGCAGTGCTGTCACAGTGTATCAAGGTAGCTGGAACTGGCCTAAGCCAGACAGGTACATCTGATAAGAAGCTACGCAACCAACTAGCCTCCTCGCTAGCTGAAGACAATGCAATCAGTTCAGACTCCATAGTGGACTGAGCTATAATAGTCTGTTTCTTAGATTTCCAAGAAACCGCTCCACCACCAATACTAAAAATATAGCCACTCGTGGCTTTGGAGTCTTCCGATAGGGTATTCCAATCGGCGTCACTGTAACCTTCAAGTACAGCGGGAAACTTATTATAGTGAATACCCAAATTAATAGTCCTTTTTAAATACCTCATTAGTCTACTAATTGCATTCCAATGTTCTATACTAGGTTTGCTTGTATACCTACAAAGAACTCCAACTGCGTAGGCAATATCAGGTCTAGTACAATCTGTAGCATATCTTAAACTCCCAATAATACTAGCATATTCCTTTTGATTAATTATGTCACCCTCATTAGGGAATAATTTAATACTCGGATCAAAAGGAGTACAAACAGGCTTGGAATCAAAATAATTATATTTTTTCAAAACTTTTTCAATATAATGAGATTGATTAATAGAAATGCCAATAGGTGTTCTTGTAATTTTTATCCCCAAAATTACATTAGCCTCACCCAAATCTTTCATATCAAAATTAAGTGACAAGAAATTTTTGGTCTCTTTTATAATCTCTAAAGTGGAACCAAAAATTAATAAATCATCCACATATAGACATATCATAACACATACTCCATCATTGTATTTATAATAAATACATTTGTCACTTTCATTAATTTTGAAACCATTTGAAATAATAGTTTAATCAAATTTTTTGTCACGACCCATCCCACTACGCGTGGAAATAGGACACGTGGCACGCCACCAAGGCTCATCCAAACATCATCTAATAATACGCAGCGGAAAGAACTTCTATAAAACAACCCTGGTAGTTTAAAACTTGGGAAACGTTCCCCCTCTGTGTTTGTAAAATCTATTGAAATCAGAGTTATAAAAAGTTTTGGCCATTGAGAACACATTCAAAAGAAATCGTTTTGAAAACAGAGGTTCAGTCGACTGCCCCGTCGACTGCACTAGGGTCCAGTCGACTGCTCCGTCGACTGTGTCTGACAGAACTAAAACCCTAAATCCCCAACAGAGGTCCAGTCGACTGCCCAGTCGACTGCTTCGAGAAACCAGTCGACTTCTCCGTCGACTGTGTTAAGCAGAACCAAAAATACATCAATATTGCAAATGGTCCAGTCGACTGCTCAGGGAACCCCAGTCGACTGTGTTATGCAGAACTAAAATTTAACATTGCTCATCAGGGGTTCAGTCGACTGATCAGGGAACCCAGTCGACTGCATTGGTTACTATTTGGATCAGTAGCTAAAATTCTACAGTGTTCAGTCGACTGCCCAAGGGGTTCAGTCGACTGCTTTTCTGATATTCACTTACAGTATCCCAAATACACGAGATCCAGTCGACTGATCAGGGGTTTCAGTCGACTGCTCCCCTGCTAACAGCCCTGTATTGAAATATTCACAACTCATACCTCTCAACACCCACCGTGGTACAATCATAACTGATTTAACGCATTAAAACATAACTACAGATGTTCAATTACACGATTACAATACTATAGAAGCTAATACATGTTTCTATTACAACATACTACAATACTCAAATCCTTATACAAGTTTTAGGATTTAAAAACACAACATTTACAAAGGCGATTCCCCGACGTTCATCGGCCTCACTCTGCACACTTCTTCTTGTCTTTCTTTTTACCTGCAATGGAGTACATCTCCACTGCTCAGCTATATGCTGAGCGTACAATTCTAAATGTATGCTTATATGACAATTCATGGTTTAAGCATCTAAAACACATAGAAATAGTCTCTGGGGTGAGTGGTACGCATTCATCCGGTCGATGCCGTAGGAGGCCTACCTCTCCCACGCATCTCGTACACTGGTTGGGCCTTCCTCCATACCAGGTACCGTGTACTGGTTGGGCCCACCTCCAATCCAGACACCACCACAAATTCCAATTTCAACAAGATCACAATCCTCAAGGTTCGAGGAGCTTACTCCGAATGAATTTGCACCAAACTCCCCTTTGACCCAAGTAGACACATAACATGCTCACATAAACAGTTATACGTGCTTTTATCATAATTCCACGTGCATAATTAACGGGCCTAGCTAATACATGAATTTTTGCCCGGATCCAAGAATATCAAAAGTGATGTCCAAAACATGAAAATCCATATATTTCATAGATCTAGAATTCATACCTCGTGCGAATCTCTTCAAACTTTGAAGGATTGACCAGGAGAATAAATAATCGCTGGATTTCGAATTATACGCGATTCCTACGAGTTTTACCTGATTTTTCCCAAAAGTCCAAAATTAAGATTTTACAAAAACTTGGCCAAACATGACCTAAGTAGTACCAAAACGTAGGTCTTACCTCCACGAGTTCAAATCTGAAATCTGGAGAAAAACTGACGGACGGAAAGTCGTCAAACGGCGTCGCAAAGCCCGAAGAAACAATCTCCTTTCTCTCTCCTCTCTCTCTAGATATTGTTTGGATTTGGATGAGAATGAATTCTCATCTCAATCTATATATATAGGCAAACTTCCGGGAAATTACCTTTACCTCCCCACGAGTTCCTCAAACTTCTAATTAGTTCTCGAAACTTCGCGCACATCCATTTTATGCCTTTACGAGTAAAAACTATAAATTTCAAAAGTTTCCGACTAAGTTTCGTTTGGGTCCAAAATAACGTCTGTAAACTAAATTCTGTGGAATCTCTACACAACCTACCTTTTTATTTAGCGTGACACTCACGTTCTCACCACAATTCTCAAATCAATATATAACAATATCAAAGATTACTACAATTTACCAAACACAGGTAAAATTTACTATTCACAAAATACCAGATAAAGTCAAATAACATTTAAGTCATATAAATGTCATTTAATCATGCCAATGCAACAGGTGTTACCAATTCCTCGTGTCTCCACTAGACACCTCACCGTTGACTCACGTCAACTCAACTCAATCAAATTATTAATAACATTAATAATTCCACAATCTCAATTTATGCATGTTTTAAAACCATGAAATTCTGGAACGGGTGTGACATTTTTCATGCCACTGTTTGGGTGCCTGTTTTAAACCATATAATGATTTAATTAGTTTACAAACTTTATTTTTATTGTTCGGATCAATAAAACCCTCAGGTTGATCCAAATAAATTTCCTCCTCTAATTCTCCATTTAAAAAAGCTGTTTTAACATCCATTTGATGAATATATAAATCATGAATAGCAGCAACAGCTAATAAAACTCTAATAGAAGTAATGCGAGTAACTGGAGAATATGTATCAAAAAAGTAAATATTTTCCTTTTGTTTAAACCCCTTAGCTACTAATCTAGCTTTGTATTTTTCAATAGAACCATCGGGTTTAAGTTTCTTTTTAAGGACCCATTTACTACCTATGGTTTTACACCCAGGTGGTAAATCAACAAGTTCCCAAGTACGGTTGGATGTAATAGAGTCCATCTCATCTTGAATGGCTTCTTTCCAAAAATTGGCTTCTGAAGAATTAAGAGCATCCTCTAAACAAGAGGGATCTCCTTCCAGATTAAATGTATAAAAATCGGGTCCAAAGTCTTTTGAGAGCTTAGCTCTCTTACTTCTACGAGGTTCAGATTCTATGTTATTATTTCTATCATGCACCCTAGAATCAATGGGTCGAGAAGGGACGGAAATAGGAGGTTGGGAACCCCCACTATCCCTTGATTTAAAAGGAAATCTATCTTCATAAAAATCAACATCAATAGACTCAAATATAACATTATTTTTTACGTCTAAAAATCTGTAAGCTTTACTATTATAAGCATATCCCAAAAATGCACATTCTACAGCTCTACTAGCAAGTTTATGCCTCTTAGGATCAGGAAGTCTAACATATGCCAAACAGCCCCAAACTCGAAAATAATTTAAATTTGGCTTTCTATTTTTCCAATGTTCAAATGAAGTAATTTTTGTTTTAGAGTGGGGAACTCTATTTAAAACAAAACAAACAGTTAATAAAGCTTCTCCCCAAAGATTAGAGGGAGCTCCAGAACTCACAAGTAAAGCAACAACAAGTTCTGTAAAAATCCTATTTTTACGTTCGGCTACACCATTCATTTCAGGCGAATAAGGAGCTGTAGTTTCATGAATAATACCGTGGGATTCTAAAAAATTACTAAATTCTCTTTCTCCATATTCCGTGCCTCTATCGGTTCTAAGCCTTTTAATTTTTCTTTCAAATTGATTTTGAACTTCATTTAAATAAATCTTAAAAGCATCAAAAGCATCATTTTTATTTTTCAAAAGATATACATATGTGTATTTTGAAGAGTCATTAATAAATGTAATAAAATATCTTTTTCCACCACGTGTTAAAATTCCTTCAAATTCACATAGATCACTATGAATTAATTCTAATAACTCAGAATTTCTAACAACATTTTTATGTGGTGTTTTTGCAATTTTAGCTTGGCTGCACGAGATACAATGCTCAAATTGTTCATTGCTTAAACTAGGAATTAATCCAAGTCTACTTATATTATCCACATATTTTTTTATTAATATGACAAAGCCTAGCATGCCAAACATTCACAGAACTAGACAAAATATAAGCAGAAGTAGAGCATTTATTAATTTCAGAAATGTTCAACTTAAACATGCCCTCACATGCATATCCTTTCCCAACAAACATTCCAGACTTAGTAATTACATACTGATCACCCCCAATAGTTTGGCTAAAACCAGCCTTATTAATTAAAAAACCAGAAACTAAATTTTTTCTAATCTCCGGAGTATGTAGAACATCCTTCAAAATCAATTTCTTTCCGGAAGTGAAATTTAGCTCGACATTACCAGTACCCAAAACCTTGGTAGTGTGTGAATCACCAAGTAAAACTTTTTCATTCTCCACAGGAGAGTAGCTCTTGAACCAACCGCGATTGTTACACACGTGCCTTGAGGCCCCAGTATCAATCCACCAACCTTCGGAAATTGTCATGGAATTTACTTCCGTAATCATAGCCACAAGTGGCTCTTCGGTCACGTTAGCCTGAGGAGCAGACTGGCGCTTCCGGCAATTCCGAGCAAAGTGCCCGGGATGTCCACAAACAAAACATCCACTAGAATAATTTTGTCTTGAAGGTGGTCCTTGGTTTGTATTCCTTTTGAAATGGTTCTGGCTCTGGTTTGGAACAAATTTTTGTTTTTGTCCAAAATTATTTTTCTGCCCACTTTTATTTTTAAAATTTTTAGGGGTTGGTTTCAAAACTTTATTTTTATTTTGTTGGGGGCTAACAGTATTAATTTTGGCTGGCATATAATTTTCCTCCTTTTGGTCTTGTAGTCTAGACTCCTCCTCAATTCGGAGTCTCACAATTAAACTCTCCATAGAAAACTCTTTCGACTTGTGCCTTAAGGAGTTCCTGAAGTCCTTCCAAGAGGGGGGCAGTTTATCAATTAAAACTGCGACTTGGAATTGTTCATCTATTTTCATCCCCTCTGAAAGAATTTCATGAACTATTTTCTGAAGTTCATGGCACTGTGAGACGACTGATTTTTCATCTACCATTTGATATTTTAAATAACGACTTACAGCGTATTTTTTCGCACCGGCCTCTTCAGTGTCGTATTTCTTTTGAAGTGCATTCCAAACATCGGCAGCCGTTAGCAACTCGGCATAGAAATCGTAAAGCTCGTCTGAAAGGCCATTGAGGATGTAATTTTTGCAGTTGAAATCAGCAGCTTCCCATTTTTGTGCTTGATGAGATTTTGCGGGTTCTAGCAAATCCAAGTCCCTCGGGTTTGGTTCATCAAGAACAAATGCAACCTTTAGTAGAGACAGGTAGAACATCATCTTGGTTTTCCAGCGCTTGAAGAATTGACCCTCGAACCGGAAAGGGTGATTGTGACTGTTGTCGCTGACAGAAGCAGTATGCTGATTGGCTTCCATGAGGCTATGTCAACCTTAAAATTGATGATAATCTGTGCCAAAAAGCTTTGATAGTGGAAGTCCAATTCAGTAACGGGCCGAGGCGCGGACAAGGTCGCTCTCTTTAAGGTTGATTTCGCGTCTCCTCGGTCTTCTCACCGGTGCACAGGATAGTGGTCAACCCCCAGGATACAACAGCCCAACACACTTTGATATTTCTATTTAGTTTTATGCACTAACTGAATAGAAATGAACTACACCGAATAATCCCACAAGAATTCTGTACTGCCCGAATATAAAATACACAAAGAAAATTATCTCACAGTTTTTATTTTTTTGACATTCACTGTACGTAGGTGTAATGGTGGTTGTACTACTTTCAAAACTCATGATGACATCGTTTTATAGTCAATGATGATATATAAGATATCATCACAATCACGCAGAGAAAACGCATGTCATGGGATTGTATTGAGATAACTTTGGGTATAACAACAAGTAAGGCAAATTTGATGTGTTGTACTTCTTTAAAGGATGGTTTACCAAATATGACAAGTAAACGTTAAGATATAAAAAAAAAAGGAAGGGATAAAATAGTGGATATAATCACTGCATATATTCATCTAGGAGTGTTTACACAAAGTCAAAATAATATTTGACTCCTAAATAAAAAATATGATATCTTATCCAAAAGAAAAAATTATTATAACACACCAATATATTTTCATATGTTAAAAAATTTCAACACAACCCCCCTCCCCCCAAAATAATAATAAATAAATAAATAACTAAATAAATAAAATTCAGTACTAAAAAAGTTTCTCTTTTATAGGTATTTGAGTTCCAAAAAATTCCACAATACAACCAAATTCTTAGGATTGTATGATATATCTAATTTTTTGGTCAAAATTTACAGTAATAATGTGTCATTTGTTGTACATTTGCTATCAGTTACTAGTACATTTTTTGATGTGCCATTTGGTAATAACAATGTGCCACTGGTAGTAATTTTTTAGGCATCATTTCTTAGTACCAATCATGGGCAGAGGCAGTAAGGGACCAGGAGGGGCCCAAACCCCCCCTGAAATTTTGAGAATTAAAATTTTACTCTAAATTTTTTTATATTTTATATTTAGGCCCCCCTCAACTTATATTTAGCCAAACCACCATCCCCTCCCCCCTTTTGCAACTTATGTTTAGCCTCCCAAAGGGGTCCATGGCCCAATTTAGTGCCATCAACTACATGTATAATTGATATACATGTATATACAATTCAAAGGAAATGCACCTAGAATTTTGAAAATTGCACTTTTAGTGTGAGAATTTTATGCGTTTTAGAAATATGCCCCTCTAGAATTTTGAAACACGCTATAAAATATTTACGTGTCACCCAAATAGACTCATATTATAAGCATATCCCAAAAAAATCGCAATTATATACAAGTAGATCCTAAAAAAAGGTCAATTATATATAAATAGATCCCAAAAAAATTGCATCGGGGCAAAACCCCCGTATAGCTTAGGCCCCCCTGACCAAAATTCCTGACTCTGCCCCTGGTAACAATTGTGTATATTGGATAGTAACCAAATCCAAAGTGTTGCAACGTACAATCAAATTAGTTGGTTTTATAGGAAACAATTTCTTGAGTTTTTGTGTTCATTAAGAGGCACTTATAGATACATCCATCGGTAGCAAGAAATATGTTAAAAAGGACATTTAGACCATCTCCAACCAGGGCCTACCTTGAGGCAAAGCGGCAAAGTCGTCGCATGTGGTCTTATTTTTAGGCCTATTTTCTTCTAATTTCTATAAAACTCATTATTTTTAGGCCTAATTTCTTCTAATTTCAATGTAACTTAGTACAGAGGCCTCATTTTTAGGCCTCTTTGAAAGTTCGCTTGAGGCCTCGGATAATTTTTGTCATCTTAGGGCCGGCCTTGTCTCCAACCCCATGCCAATTCCATATTATAGCATGAACATCAAACATGGCTGCTCCAACCCCATGCCATATTTCATGCCAAATTTTGGCATGACCACTTTTCATGCCATATTTGGGACAATAAATGACACATGCCATTTGTGCCACATCAGCATATGAGTATTGAAATAATATATTTTGACAATTTTCCTTGCTATATCTTATAAAATTTTGCATCACAGATGCTTACCCAATACGTGTGATAGTAGTACCACTTGATTTTGATTGAAGGATATTAAAGTGTCCTATTGTCACATAGTTTATTTTTTCGGGGCTACAAACTATTGGGGATGCAAAATTTGGGAAGCATATACATTTATTAAATAACCCTTTTGCCCCTTAACAAAAGACTACTTTGAAAAATCAATGGTAGTTGGGCCAAAATATAGCATTTGAAATGGCATGTAATATTGGAGAAAAAATGTCAAAATTAGCATTTGACACTGTAGCAATGCCAAAAAAAAAGAACTGGCATAATGAAAATGGCATGTAGCATTAGAGTGTCTCTTAATATTTACTTTTAATCAGTATCAAATATATATATATATATATATGCATTTAATCACAACTTCCTTCCCAAAAATGTATCTTTGAAAAAGGACAAAAAAAATAAAAATAAAAATAATCCAAAATTACCCTTGGTCCACGCGCCACACGCGCCTCCTTATCCCAAGCACTCACATGGTATGAGCGTTGTGCCGTATCATACTCTATTTTGAAAATATTTTTTAAACTTTAAACATCCATAACTTTTGATCTATAATTAACTCAGTTTTTTTGAAATTTTATACTATTGGAATCATGTTGACTTGAGCTACAAAACAAGTACCGTTGTTGATAAGTTTTGAGCGAAAAAAGAGCAAAATTTCACATGCCTTATTAAATGAAATTTCATTTAATATTCATGTATGAGTTCAATGAAATTTCAATTAATATTCATGAGTGCCAAGTTAAATTTCACTTAATAAAACAATATATATTTTGTCAAAAACCCAATTTTACAATCAATTATATAAACACACTTTTTAAACCAAAACAAGCGTAGGAATCATTGTAAAATTTTACTAAACAATCCCTAGGAACAAGCATGTGAATTTTTTTTTTTTTTTGGCTCAAGAACAAAATATTTCGACCTGGCGTACATGAATATTAAAAAATTTCACTTAATGTTCGTGTATGAGTTTAGTGAAATTTCACATAATATTCATGTATGTCAAGTAAAATTTCACCCTTTTTTTTGCATGTAAAATTTGAATTTTTTTTTTTGCTTAAAACATATCAACAATGGTTACTACACACTGTACTACACACCCCCCTTCGCCTATATAAAGGATGGTCTTATACATTTATTCATATCAAGATACAATACAATATTTCACACATCTCTCTATTCTTTCATGGTATCAGAGCCATAAGCACTTGGTGATCTTTCCTACTGCTCTCAACCATTACCACCACCACAATTACCATCAACCAAACAAGCCTTCAACAATCAATCAACCAAACAAGCCATTACTATCGGCCAACATCATCATTCTGTCACAAGCCCAAAGTATCATCACCATCATTCTGCCTCATCTCATCAATCTGCCACTTAAACCCTTGATCATCAATTTATCATAAAAAATAATCTGAGTGACCAATCATCTCCACCACCACTGATTTTTTTTGGCATCAATCTCCTACCAATCTCACCAACCCGTCACCACCATCACATTAACACCATAACACCATCATCATCACCATCAAACCACTGTCGTTCCTTCCCATCATCACCAAAATCGTCACAATCACCATTGCTGCCGCCACAACCCGAACCACACCACCATCGCCAAACCAAATCTCCATCACCACTACTCCATCACCAACCCAAAAATCCTTCACCAGATCTCCACCACCCAGACTCACCATTACCAATCATCATCACTCTTGCCAACAAATTGCCAACATCACCTTGCACCAAAAATCATCACCAAACCCAATCAACCAAAAAAAAAAAAAAGACAGCGCCGAATCCTTTTGCGCAGCCTCCTCCTTGATGTTCTCTGCTTTTCCTCATTTGTATTGATACCTTTATTTTAGAATCTATCCCAAGCTCATTTATTTATTTATTTATTTTTATCTAGCCCCACTTACCCATTCAGCCCACAAAAGCCCATCTCTTGAACCAAACCCAATTCGCACCTCTTATCACTCACCATACACCAAACCCAATCAGGCCCACTCATTAGCTTCTTAACCCAATCCTCTTTCTATTTCTATGGATCGCCACGAAACCTTCCAACCTATTTCCACCACTATGGATGGCACGAAACTATGTCATCTGGGCACAAGCACTGTCTAGCTTTCTGCGAGGATGAAAACTTTGGCGCATCGTCACTGGTGATATAACCGAACCCAAACCAAACGAAGGAGAAGATAAGGCCAAATTTTCTGATCGGCTTGAGGATTGGGATAGTAAAAATCACCAAACTATAACTTGGGTCCGTAACACCTGTTTATCGTCAGATAGTTGGGAGTCTAGTCTATCTCACAGTTACTCGACCTGACATTGCCTATGCCGTTCATACTGTCAGCCAATTTCTCTCTGCCCATTGATCGTCTCACTATGCTGTTGTTCTACGCATTCTTCGCTATATCAAAGGAACAATGTTTCACAGGTTATAGTTTTCTGCTCATTCCTCACTCGAACTCTGTGCTTATTCTGATGTAGATTGGGCAGGAGACCCCACCGATCGATGATCCACTACAGGCTATTGTTTCTTTCTTGGAGATTCTCTTATCTCCTGGAGAAGCAAAAAACAAACTGTTGTTGCTCGCTCAAGTACAGAAGCAGAATATCGAGACCTAGCTGATGCTACTCAAGAACTACTCTGGCTCCGTTGGTTACTTGAAGACTTGGGTGTCACTCATTCCAATGCCACTATTATCCACTGTGACAATCAGAGTGCTATTCAGATTGCGCACAATGATGTTTTTCACAAACGTACTAAGCACATTGAGATCGACTTTCATTTTGTGCGCCATCATCTCACTACTGGCACCATTCGACTTGTCTCGGTTTCTTCCGCTGATCAGACTGCTGATATCTTTACCAAAACTCATCATCCAGGACGTTTCCAGGATTTAGTTTCCAAACTCAAGATGATCTCGATCTTACCTTGAGTTTGAGGGAGGCTGTTAGAATCATTTCTTCATTTATATTTATTCTGTACCTTACAACACATTTAGTCTAGGTTCATGATGTACTTCTCCTGTACTTCTATTGTACTACACACCCTCCTTCGCCTATATAAAAGATGGTCTTGTACATTTATTCATATCAAGATACAATACAATATTTCACATATCTCTCTATTCTTTCAGAGGAATTTCTCAAAAGTATCCTAGTAAACAGTTTAATATTTTGAGAAATCATCAATGTATCCTGGTTAACAGTTTTGAGGTTTATTTTATATAATGTTCATGTAGTATCAGCCAAAACTTTGAGTAATCTGTCAAAAGTACTTTCTTCAGGCATGCTGTTACAATATGCTTCATATCACAACAGTTAATACTATGAGAAATTCCTCAATACTAATTTTGAGTTTTATATTGTGCTACGCTGCATGTGATAATCAGCTAATACTTTGAGGAATTTCCCAAAAGTAACGTAGGAAACAATTTAATTCTTTGAGAAATTCGTCAAAGTATCCAGCATGCAACATTAGGGAATAATTTAAGAAATTTCTTCGATCTCTTCAACACTACGTACGAAACCCTCAATTGCTTTCTTATTTTTTTTTTTTTTTCAATTTTGTGAATTTCCTTTGATATCTTCAATGATTTTGGGGGAATGGTGAAAGAGAACTTGAATTAGACTGGCCATGAAAGGGCGTAGCCAGGTTTGTTTGTTTGTTTTTTTTTTTGGGGGGGGGGGGGGGGGGGGGGGGAGGGGCTAAGGAAGTTATACTGGGGTTCAGGGGAAGCGCCCTCGAAATTTTTTTTGGCTCTATTTATACATATTTGATAATAAGATATGGTGTCAAATTGCGTTTATTTAAGAACAATACATTTTGGTATCTATTTATCAATTAAGGTATGGTGTGAAATTGAGTTTGGAACACTTAATTGGGGTGGTTCTAGGCTACATTTGGGGGTAAAATATCACATATACTTATTTAAAAAAATCTCAAATTTTAGGGGTTGACTAGACTACATTTGGGTTAAAATATCACATGTACTAATTTTATTTTATTGTTTTTCAAATTTGGGGGAGGGGGCTGCAGTCCGGTGGAGCCTACTAGTGGAGAAAATATTAGTTGCAACGGTGACACCACGTGCCTACGTAGCCTAGAAAATATTAGGCACGTGGTGTCACCAACCAATCAGATTTTTTGGAAAAAAATATTCAGTGTGACGGTTATACCATATAAGTATGGTGATGTGGCATGATATTTTAATCTACACCATACATCTGCCCTCTATTTCCTCGGGATTATGACATATAGTTGTCATAAGTCAAATTGTCATGATCCCCCTAAAAATAGGGGGCATATGTTTGGTAAAGATTAAAATGTCACATCACATCTGCATGATGTGGTGTGATGGTTATACTGAATAATTTTTGTGAATGCCTAATGGACGAATTAGAGTAATTTGATTGGTTAGTGACACCACGTAGACATGATGATGTGGTATAACCATTGCAACCAATATTTTCTTCTACTAGTGGCTTGCCCTTGTGGCAGTGACTTAGAGGAACAAAACTTGAAATGTCGTTGAGAAGACATATGAGGGAGAGATATATATACATATACAGAACCCTTCTTATGAGGGATCCCTCACTTTAATAAAGTGAGGACTTCTTTTTACAGCCGTTGGATCCAGTTTTTAGTCTGTAAAATTACTTCAATACCCTTAATGAAAACTGGATCCAACGATTGTAAAAAGAAGTCCTCACTTTAACAAAAGTGAGGGATCCCTCATAAGAAGTGTTCTGTATATATATATATATATATATATATATTTATAGAGAGAGAGAGAGAGAGAGAGAGAGAGAGAGAGAGAGAGATGAGAAAGGAAAGAGAGATGAGAAAGAGGTTGATTTTTGGGATTGAATTACCGGTGGATGTAGGGGAGAATGGCCAATTTTGTGAAGCAATTTTAAGAATTTCTATTTTTTGAATGTTTGTAACTAATGAAGGCCATAGCCATAGGGGTAGTTGTGATCCTGAAATGTGGTTGGGTACTTTTCAGTATAAATGTTTTTAATAGGGACCTATATACTCAAATGATCACTAAAATGTTCTTATTACTAAAGAACACAAAATTTTTGCTAAATATTAATTAAAATTTAAAAGTACTTTTCACATGTGCTCAGCACGTGTTACTTCCTATTTTTCTACATTTAATCCACACCAAGAATAAATACTCAAATAGAAGTGGCTAAGCTATATTTTCGGCCATAGGCAGTTGTTATAATTAAAAAGGCAGCTAATATCTCAATTCAAATGGATTACCCACCAATCTAATCCCTCTCACCACCTTGACAACATTTGTACATATATACGTATATCTATCTATCAATATCTATATCTATTCTCTTCTGCCCCACCCATATATGTAACAACAATTCTTATCAATGCCATTAATCTAAAATAAAATATCTCTCTATCTCTCTCTCCCCTCCTTCTTGTTCCTCTTTAATTTAACCTCTTTTTTTTTTTGTCTAATCCAAACAACTATTTTCTATCACCATGAGTCTCAATTGCATGAAATGCCAAAACCTCCAAAGAATAGACTCAGAGAAAGAACTTAATGTTAGTTATGATCATGACAAGCCACATTTTGGGTTATGTTGGGCCAAGGTTGAGAGAAGTTGGTCTGGAAATTTGGTACCGAGGCCTTATGAGAAAATGAGAATTAATGAATCGGGTCTCGGAGCGGTGAAGCGGGTCAAGAAGGGACCATCTCGGATTCATCATAGTCATAGCGGACCCGTTGAGTACGAGCCGGGTACACCGAGGTTGGTTCGGAGCTGTGGGATGAGAAGAGATTGGAGCTTTGAAGATTTGAGGCAAAGAAGAGATGGGAATATAATCCAAGAAGCAAGAGGTTATTAATTCATGCATTGGTCAAAAGAAGTATTTTGACTGTTGAAATGTGTGTTTTTTACTCTTGCATTATGCCCCAAAGAAATGAAATTGAATGATGGTTGGTGTAAATTTGCATATAATGTGGGTTACAAATTATTGATGGTTTTTTTTTTCTTCCTTCTCAATTGAGGCGTAGGTTTTGCCTTTCCTTGTGTATGTATTTGAACTCAACATGTGTACTAGGCTCAATATTTCAGATGCATTCATGTGTCGTGCATGTTTGCTAGTTTTTTTGCGAAATTAACATTGTGGTTCTCAAAATTATATCTCAAATTTAACTTCCAACTAATATGATCGTGTGATCACGTTCATTGGAAGTATTTTCGATTGATTGAATTTTTACCTTTATGTAGGTTGAGCTATCTTGGATCAATCATGAAATTCATGATGTAAAATGTTGGACGACAAAGAGAACATATCCTAAAGTAGAGCTTCACGTTTTGTAGATGGTTCTATCTATCACCATTTAAATGAGATTTAACCATAAATTGTCTAAATTGGCCGATCAAAGCATTTGGGATTGAATTGAGTTTAAAGTCAAGGGAGCCCTAAATCCATTGTGAATTCTCACAATATACATGCAAACACAAGTATATAATGTTACTTAATGAGAAGGACAATTTTGGGCAACTTGGCCAGGTTCAGACCAGAGATTGAGCATTGGAGTCGAATAAAAGGTGGTCTGTTGTCCAATTAGAAGCTAATTGCATTTGTAGAATTTTAGTGAAAGGTCCTCATTTAAGATTAATTAAGTTTAAAGGGCAACTCGTTTTTTTTAGTCAAACTCCATAACTAGTAAACTTAATCGGATTAAGTCTTTACGTTTTAAAGTTATGTGAAATTTCACATAAAATTCACATAACTTTTTTTGCGAATTTCACATAACTAGTTCAATTTTTTATGAAAGTTATATGAATTTCACTTTACTTTTATAACATATGGACTGTTCACTAAAATAAAAATCGAGTTGAATCTAATACTAAAAAAATATATTTCCGAGAGCTTTGCACTAAAATTCCCTAAAATTATGACCTTTTGCTTTTAAACTATTTAATTTAATTTAAATTATTTTTTATTTATTTTTTACTTTTTTTTATGACTTTTGCTTTTAAACTACAACAACTCTATTTCTCATAATCCCATATCAAGTTGTCAAATGCATCACATTTATGTTTGGTATATATGGTCCGATATTCTTTCTTTGAAATTGTCTTGGAATCCTTTATAAATCATTTGTTTCTCAAATTCAAACTCAAATCTCTATCTTAAATAATGTGACAGTGAAACTACTGTGAAATTACTTCAACATCCTCCAACAAATTCAGTGAGCCCACTATCACATCATTTGGTATGGTGATTTGAGATTTGAATTTGAGAAGTATAGCATTGCTTGGAATCCTTTTAATGTCATTACGTTTTGCAAAAGAGCAATGAAATGCTTCTCAAATTTCTATCCCAAAAGTACTTATCAAATGATGTGACAATGAGGCCAGGAAAACTTCTAATCAAAATTCAACTGGTCCCATTGTATTAAACTTGGCCCTCCCGCCACATTATTTGTGAAGCACTTGTCCGATAGAAATTTGGAAAATATAGCATTAATCTTTGAGTGATGCTTTAATGCTATCCTTCCCAAATCCCCATCCCAAATGATGTGACAGCGCACACTGACAATAATGATGGGGATCACTTCAGCATCATCCAATTAAAATCCAATGAGCCCACTATCACATCATTTAGAATGTGAATTTAGAATTAGAATTTGAAAAGTATAGCATTACTCATACGTTTTAAGTGAAAAAAACGACTAAGAGAGAGAGAGAGGTTATAAGATACAATAACTCACCAAGTTGTACAAACAATAATTCTGAAGAACTTCTTCACAATCTTTCACGAAATAAAAAATTGAATTACATAAGACTAAAAAGAAAAAGGGAACTCAAAGTGAAGAGTGTGCAAGTTTTTCAGCACGAAGTCCAACATTACAATCAAATGCACAACCCTGCTTAAAAATATTGGACCTCGTGCTGAAAAGTTTATACACACAAAAGGGGGGGTGAAGAGTGTGCAAGTTTTTCAGCACGAAGTCCAATATTTTTAAACAGAGTTGTGCATTTGGTTGTACATTTTAGAATGCATCTAGCATTACTCATACTAATTTTGGTTTACAGGCCATGTCATTTACAGATAATCAAGGGTCACAACTAATGGTAAAAGTCCGTGCAAAGGTCCACACTTTTTTCTTTTTTTCTTTTCTTTCTTTAAAAAAAAAAAAAAATCCCAGTTGTATTAGTGGTTCATAACATTATGTTAATTTGTATGCTATTGGAAGTTCGTGCAATATCGCTTATGTTGGAAAATTTGGGTTTTCCTTTTGTGGGCTCGGATCCATTTACTCATGGGTTTCCAAGTGAGCTTGGGTCCATCTGCATTTGGGGCCCACAAATTGGGTAAATGAGAAATTGATATATATATATATATATACAGTTGTTATCTAATGAGGACTCCCTCATTTTATAAAATGCACACCTCTCACTTTTCTCTCAAAAAGGGTTTGTATGAATTCATCTAGCCCCCTATTTCCAGGGGATTCTTTTCCCAACTTAGCAAAAAATTCTTTCAACTCAACAAAAAATTGAAATCTATGAGAGGTAAAATAGGTAAGAGAGACATGAATAGAGAGAAAAGTAAGGGGTGTGCATTTTATAAAATGAGGGAGTCCTTATTAGATAAGAACTGTATATATATATATATATCTTATTAGAGATTTTCTAAAGAGGGCGTGCTTTTTTTTATTAAAGAGAGGACCTTTTTTTTGCTGTGTAAAAAGTGAGAATTTATCACAAAAAAGGAGAGAATTCTCACATCTTAAATAAAGTGAGAAATTCTCACTTTTTACACGGCCAAAAAAAAGTCATCTATTTAATAAAAAGAGGGCGCACTCTTTAGAGCCTGACTGTCTATCTTATATTGGGTAACAATATGGGGTAAAAAAAAAAAACTGATCTAAAGGACTAGAGTTGCCAATTTTCTCAACTTTAGATCTTTACCCTTACTGCCCTACATCCATTCTCAGTCGTTGGATCAACTTAATCCAACGGTCAAAAGAAAAACTGAAGTACACAATTAACCCACTATATACAATCCCCACTAACTTTCGGCATAAAACATATCATATCTTTCCCACGTCTCTCTCGATCTCTCCTCAAATCCTACCATCCCTGCCGCAATCCCTCCCTTCTATTCCTCACGTCTCTCTCTCTCTCTCTCTCTCTCTCTCTCTCTCTCCTAGGCCAGATGATCAAATCATTCCTCCTCCCTCCCTTTCTCAAATGAAATCACTGTCCTCATCTGAGAAAAAAAAAATCATGTTGGCACAGGTCTGTACACACATGCATATACAATTTCTCTTTGCGAACTCCCTCTCTTTAATTACAAATGGAAGTACTAGTTCTCTCTATTTTCGATTTTCGTGTTTGATTTAGAATTCAACCTAAATTTGAGTTGGGTCTATGTTTTTTTTTCATACCTTATTTTTTATTATAAATTTTTATTACTGAAAGTGGTTGAATTGATGCTTGAATGGTTTTTAGATTTTGATTAATTCTTGCTCGAATGGTTTTTTTTTTCTCACTATTCATTTTTTTTTCTTTTTTGCATTATGACTAAACCGTTGCCTTTGTTTATTGTATTAAAAAAAAAAAGAAAAAGAAAAAAGAAATTGATCTTGACCATGTATTTGTTGTGTTGATGCTGTGATTGTAGGCTTTCAAGGTGAAAACTCGCAATCAGATCAAAGTAAGCTATTTATGTCGAGCAACTTATGTCGGAGTGGGTACACGTAAATAGAACTGTTTTTGTTGTTTGCACCTTTGACCTAAGAAAATGTTTTTGAAAACAAAAGGTGAACTGAACCGACTGAATCGTCTTGCATTTATTTCTCTACATTCAATTTAAGGTTGTCTAGGTCAATCATCTAAAATCCCATGCAAATGCCTGACCTTAGGAAGTTCTATGTCACTCTTCAGACTGCATTTCGTTTTGCAAAGATTTTGTTCCCTCTCTGTCAAAATCCAAAATTTTATAATGCAAATCTAATGTTCATTTTAAAGGAAGGAGCAATTAATAGATTTTAAAGACCATATGAGTCAAAAAAGATTGAGTCTGGTCACTATCCCAGTTTTTAGTTTTCAGAAAATAGTAAAAAAAAAAAAAACAAAACAAAACAAAGCAAAACAAAAAAAGAAGAAGAAGAAAGAAAGGGAGTTCCCATTAACGCATTTGAAAAGCTAATTGTCAGTGAAAAGCTGGAATTCATACCCTTTTGTATCTCCCTTCTTTATTTTTTTCTTTCAAGATATCTAGGTGATTGGAAATAAAGGATACAAATGAGACTACAAAATGACGATACGGCTCTCCGATTTTCTCACGACCTTGATTGTCCACACTCAGACTGTAGGTTTTCTCCACGAAAATCTCAGCCTAATCACTTTCATATTTATGGTTTATTTTAGAGGTGAAATGGTCAACCACTACAAACGAAGTTTATATGACAAAATAGAAACTGAAGGCAGAAAGAAACTCAATTTATTACTCTCATATTTGGTGTTATTTTGTATTTCAAAGAATTAACCAGTTAAGCTTATTGCAAGAGCTAGATTCAGCTCTGTAGATGGTACAATTTTCAAACCCTAACTAACAATAATGTTATCCTTCCCAAAATTGCACCCCAAGTTTGTTCCCCAATACTCTTAACAATTGTACCATGGGCTTATTATACTGTGGCAGCGGTGAGTGGTACCTTATATTATGAATTTTTTTCCTCTCATAGTTACTACTTGCTTGCTTGATAAACCACAGTTCTGAGTAAATGTGGTTCATCTCACAATGGTTGATTTTCTCTCAATAAGATCTGGTAATAACCCTTTTGTTTCTGATAGGTACCATGTGAACGGTGTGAAAACTGACTTCATGATTTAAGAATTAAGTGTGGTTTTATAAGATTTTTAATGGTGAAACATACATGGTTCAAATTGTATGTTTTATAAGATCCTATTGTAAGATCTTACAGTGCAGTTAGGGCCACCCATATTACTGTTTTTATGCTAAGAATACAAGGACAGAGGGGTCAATATTCCTCCCCTTCCCCCCAATAAAGAGAAGAGATTGAAAAAAGACAAACTCTGCTAAAAGACAACCTTGATGCATTTGGATTGTTCCATTAAACCATTAATAAGACAATGCTCCCATTGTGCATTTGGAAACAACCTTGATGCATGTTTCAGCTTTATGCACATCTTTTTTTTGGTCATAAGTTGTATACACATTACTAGCCTACTTTTGACAACTACAAACGAAGAAGTTTTAAGCTTTTAATTGTGTAAATAAAGCATGTGAATCTGTGATTTTTGCGTGTGTGGGCTTAGGTGCAAAGCTACAAAAGTAAGGAGGCAAGGAAAAGAACATGCTTAACAGAGAGGGAAAAAAAAACGGCCAAATGGAAATTCAAGTTTCCAAATTCCATGTGTTATGTACCCTGAAGCTCTCTGTTTGTTTCCCTAAAGCTCTTAGTCTCCACTATATTTGTGGTTGACAGAAAGTTTTATTTAGAACCTCAATTGATATTGATAAATTGGGAGCAGAACTGGAGTTTAGAAAATTGTAATTCTGTTCAAAATTGTTGCAAGGCATGTGAGAGCACTAATACTTCAATCTATGTGCTTTTGAGAGTGATGCGGAGTTGTGCTTGCCAGTGACTAGGCCTGGAAATTGGGCGGGCTGTATTTTTTAGAAGGAAAAAACAAAAAACAATGTTGTTTTGTCAATATTTTTGTTGTAAATGTTGTTTTGTCAAATTTTGTGTTTAAAAACCCTTTTTTTTTATAACAAAAATTAAATACCTTTTTCTTAAACCCTTTTAGAGACTATTTCATATTAACAGCTCTAATTAATGCATTTGAAAATTAAACTTATAACGCATTGTCAATTCTTTTTTTATTTGGTTTGTTTTTTGAAAAGCTTCTGGAAAGCAACAAGACACCTATTTTTCCTATTTGATTTGAGAAACAAACCCCCCCCCCCCCCCCCCCCCTTTTATTTATTTATTTTTTATTTCTTACATATGTAGGTTATTCTTAAACCCAACTTTATTTCTTTCTTTCTTTTTTTTCCTTTTTTTTTTTTTTCATTAGTTGGGTTTTCTTAAATTCAACCATCAGATTTTTTTTTAAGATTTGTTTCTTTCTTTTAAGTATGGTTTTCTTTTAACTTTTAAGAAAATAAAAAATAAAGACTACTAATGTTCAAAATCATCAACATTAATAGTCTTTTTTTTTAATTATTTTATTTTGTCAATATTTTTTTTACTGGTAAGTTTAGTTTTACTATTGTCTTCCTTTTTTTGATTTACTCCTTTGTTTTACACATTTGTACTAATTATTTTTTTGAATAGGGCTAAATGCACCCATATTTTTGCTATGTACACCCACATTTCATTATTTAATTATTTTTTGAACAATAAAATAATACAAATTCCTCAAAAAAAAAAATGCATAAATGTAACAATTATGCTATTTTCTTCATGGATCATGAAATGTCACTCCGCTTCAAGTGATAAAATGCATATTTACAGCCTAATTGTTTTTTTTTTTTTTGCTAACAAATTTATAGCCTAATTATCTAGAAGACATTATACTCCGTTTTTTTTTCGCCGTGCCCGCGGGCACGGGTACGTACTAGTATATATATATATGTATTGTTTCTCTAAAATCCCTAGCAGTTGCTCCAAATGGTTAATACCCACCCTTTCCCACGGACTGGACATGCCCATCACCACCATATGCTTTTCCAAACAACCATGTCTGTTCCGAAATTACAACCTTTCTACTCAAGAGTAGTGTCTGTTTGGGCAGACTCTTGTCTGTCTATTTATTTATACAGCAGATTGCATATCATTTAGAAATAGAAGAACAATTCCTAGATATAGTTTGCATTTCAAGAGTCATTGTTTGAGAGAGATCACGTAGTTTCGATTCGCCGGACTTGTTGTTTGAAGTGCTGCTACAACAAGTGTAAAGATTGTTGTAACTTGGGAGATGATTGTTATCAATCGTGAGCACCATAGCGGAGCAAAATCGTTTTAAGGACATAGAACACCATAGCTTCTCCATACGAATTAGTTAAATCTGAGTCCGGTGGCCCAAAAGGAAGTCGAGACGACTCATGCCTGACAGACTTCAAGTTTGAAAGCACTTGTCCATTTCGTAGGAAAGGAAAGTGACTCACGAGAAAATAGGAAATCGAAACAAAGGAATGGAAAATAAAAAAGAAAATGAAATATACCATTTATGCATATTTGTTTGATTTGCTGTAGAGTTTTGAAGAAATTAATTCTCATGCGTTTCTGTCAGACGTGTAATGGTCACAATTAATAATTTCACCTCTAAACATTGCTCATGTTAAAATGTGGCGAACAATGCGACAGGCTTTTTTAAATGTATAACGACTTACTAGGGCTTAGTTTGGCCCCCATGTGGCTTTTTAAAAGGAGCTTATGAAATTTACTACTAAGGCTTAGTTTGGCCCCCGTGTGGTGCTTCTCCTTTTTTAAAGCTCAATTTTATGCTAATTTATTTGGTAATTAGTTATGAGCTTTGCAAAAATTGAACTTAGGGCTTTTTTGGAGGGAGCTTTTAAAAGCTCTAGAATGGAGCTTTTAAAAGCTCAAGGTTGCCTTTTGGTTTCACGATGTCTTTTTGAAGAGTAGTGTGTCACTTGTATAAAATTATCAAAGAACTTAGTAATAAATTTCATAAGCTCCTTTTAAAAAGCCACATGGGGGCCAAACTAAGCCTAAGTTATTTGATAATTTTGTACAAGTGACATGCTACTCTTCAAAAATATATCATGAAACCAAAAAGTCACCTTGAGCTTTTAAAAGCTCCATTCTAGAGCTTTTAAAAGCTCCCCCAAAAAAGCCCTAAGTTCAATTTTTACAAAGCGCATAAACTAGTTACCAAATGAATTAACATGAAATTGTAATTTAAAAAAGGAGAAGCACCAAAGGGGGGGCCAAACTAAGCCTAGGGACAATATAAACAAGCTTTTCATAATTTTATCATAAAAATGAAAATGAAAATGAAAACGTTATTATCCCAATCCATGCAGAGACATTAATGTACTTAGTGTTGGATAGTATGTGACAATTTATGTATAGCCAAAACGGGTCAATTCAATACCTAATAGGGTCGGCCCGTGAGGCATGGTTTGTCTTGAGCGTGTTATTTGGAACAGAAATTCTAATTCTGACCAATTCTAATTCCTATTTTTATAAATAGAGTAAGTTTCAACATGAAATATAAATAAAACTCTTTAAATTCAAGTGAGAACCAAATGGGCCCTTAGAGATGACATTAATAAAACTACCCGTCCCAAGAAATCTAGAAATCTACAAGAAAAAATGACTCACCAAATCACTAGTAGTTCTTTAGCCATTTCTACATCAAAGATCTTCCCATGTGTGTGTAGGAATTTCATGGTGAAGCAAATTGGTGGGGACCCTTCTAGTTTTTCTTATTTCTAGCCTCCGCTTTCCAATGTCTTCGGCCAGACGGAATTCTCTCCATTTCACTATTTTTCCAGGAAGATTCACTCCCCAATGGTGGCAACGCCTTGGATCCAGGTGGCAAAGACGACATTTGACGTTCTCCGGCTGAGGTCAGATCAAGTATAACACTACGATTAGATATGATTTCTTGTTCTTTAACTGCGTGGGCCCTTCTCGCATCTTTCTTCCAGTCTCGTGGACAATGAGCGCGGGTTGTGCAACTGTTGATTATTCCATTCTCTGTATGTTCTACTACTTGTGGTGTGTTTGGAATAGGTGATTTCTTCATACCAGCATCAAGACGCTTACGTGCCCTATATCTACGTCGCTGCTCTCGGCTTTTCATACAGCGAGCTGCAATATCATTGTCGCCTCTACTATGTTCTCTTTGATCAAGAGGATTTATCAAAGCACACACATTCTGCCGATTATCCAATTCATTTAGAAGTTGCTGCATCTTCGTGAATATATCACAGTTAAATGTGGATTCTGAAAAAAAAAAAAAAAAAAGATATGGATTCTGCTTCAGTGAAAAATACATGGTAATGCTCTCTAGGACTATTGGTTTGCTTAAATCTGCATATTCAGCATTGGTGTTAACTACACAAGATGATGTCCCAACTGCCCATTTGAAGGAACATATTACATGCAGTGGCTGTGTACCCAAAACCACACCAGTCTGATCACTTAATCCCAAATCCAATACAAGGAACATCATCATTTCACAAGCAAAAGGATCAGAGAGAGAGAGAGAGAGAGAGAGGTGGGAGGGACCTTTTGTGGTATCCCAGATGCAATTAAAATTTTGCATTTCTATGTGAGAAAGAATAGCTCATTATGTACAAGGCAGTGAGAGGTCAAAATGCAAGTCTGTTCCAGAAAAGTGTCTTAGACGCTCCATATAAAAAGTTCAAAATCTGTACCGAGACTACAGGCATCTCAAATCCAGCAGAAATTTCAAAACCTGCAAGACTTTGCAATGCATATAGACCACAAGGATTGAAATCTAAGCAATCAGACTCAGCAGGCCAGATGGGCTAAACCAGCATAACCTACAGGCCAAGTAACACTTGAGTTCCTTGGATCTCCCGTAGGACGACATGGATTCCTATGGAGCACACAGAAGCAATCAACCCAGTTGCCAAGTCAGGACACTCAAAACCTTCCCATGAACCTCTGAAGCAGGGGGGCTGCCCCAACTGCAAAGAACCATTACCTTGGCCACCTGCGCAGCATGGTATGGCCACAGGATCGGGATGCGAATGATACAGATACGGCATGAAAATTATAAATATAAGATACGTATAAGGCTAGAACACAGAAAATTGAAGATCATATTCTTTTTAATTAAACAAAAGATATACTGCACTGTCAACGGCGTCGACTCCCGTTTTCTAAAATTTCATGTACACTCACATTTTGTTATTTTGAGATTTTTATCTCAATGTTAAAAAACGTTTTCAAAGGGGAGCCACCTTGTCTTTCGTCAGAAGTGAAAAAAACTTAAGATGTGTTTTGTAGGTGACACCCCAGATGGAGTGTTCGTGTTACATAGTTGGCCGCCGTCATAAAAAAAGAGGAACAAGTGGAGAGTTTTGGAGCAGGCATTAACAAACAAGCACTTTGGGAAGTGACACTCTATACGTGACACGGGTTCGGACACGTGACACGGGTACGATACAATATGGGTACGAAGGTATGGCAATTTTAAAAAATGTAGGGTACGGTGAATAAAATATATTTTTAAAAGCATACTTATAATAATTATTTTTTAAAAAATAATAAAAATAAAAATAAAAAATTTAAAAAAAGAAGAAGAAGAAGAAAATTGAACATCATACTACATAATAATCCATACCATATTAGCAAATAAGTATTCTAAGGACTAAACAACATTATTTTAGCATAACAAGTCCACAACATTAAAGAAAAATAAATAAATATAAAAAAGAAGAAGAAGTACCCGTGTCCCTTTTGTACCCATGACGTACCCAGATTGAATCTTTCATTAAAATTTAACAGGACACAACTCAAGGAGGACCCGACACGTATCCAGCCATACCATACGCGTACCCGTGTCCCCGAGGTACCCGATACTGGTACTACACTTAAAATGAAGTACCCGTGCTTCCTAGGTGACACTTAACTCGCATAGCACAAGCAATTAGCACCAGCGCGAAAATCATCAAGGTGGCACCAACTTCAGCCCCCAAAGACCTTGTTCAATATCCATAATCCTCGTTATTAATGCTATGTTTCGTAGGAGGGATGGAAAAGTGGAAGGAAGAGAAGAGAGGAGGGATGGAAGAGGTATCCCTAGGGAAAGGAAGGGAGTATTCCCCCCTCTTGTTTGGTTAAACATGAAGGGGGTGAGGAAGGAAAGAATGGAATATTGCATATTTTACCAATATATCTTTACATTAAATTAGATATCATTATTTTTAAGGACAAAAAAGTCAAAAGATAAGAGAAATCTTTTCTCTCTCATAATCCGTCCACTTTTGGATCGATTTAATTTTGTGGACCCGGAAGGAAGTAGCATCCCTCCCCTCTTCCCTTCTCTCCTCTCTTCCATCTTACCAAACAAGTGAGTTTAATCTCTTCCCTCCTCTCTTCCATCCACCCGTCTTCCCTCAAACCAAACATTGCATAAGTCTTAACTCCAATGTCCACATGCCTCATGTAGCACTAGCTGTCAAGCATTCCTTTCTTGTGCCATGTGGCGCTCATGTTTAGGTTTTCTGTGTTATAAATCAGATTCTTTACAAACTTTCATACTTGCATGTGAGAAGAATAAAGGACTCTTACCTTGTCTGAGTACCAGTTATGACACCATCTTGGGAAATATATATCTGTATCTTCCTTAGCAATTATCCAAAAAGATAAAGCATCGCATGACCAAGATTGTGGCTATCCGACAAGAAGTTGGGGCTTCGAACGATCCTGGCCCTTATAGGACTTGGAAGACATTATGCATCAATTGGAATGCACATCATATGCAAACTTCAAACCATAACAATGCAATCACAGGCATATTCCAGTCAGAAAATGCTAAAAGAAGAGATACTAGATATCCAGTGCACTACAAAATTATTCAGGAATAATTGGTGTATGCAATACTTATTAACATCAACATGTTGAACAGTCAAGTGACAAGAGTGATGCCCAGGCCATTGGCGATTAGAAATAGCTTAACACAAAGCACCTATATGTCACATAGACTCGAATACGCATGGCGGTTGCGGTTATCTCCAAGTCTCAGATCTCTCTAACTCCAAATCTTAAGTAGGGACACAGCTTGAAATGTGTCCAAAAATTACAGAGAGGTCCTAAACATACCATGTACGGCTAGGGGTGCAAATTGGACGGAACAGATCAAATATATATATATATATGAATATTCAATTTTTCACAGGCAAAATTAAAGCAGTAAGTCTGACTATAGCGTTATAATGCTATTGACAATAAAACATATGAATAAAGTGTTCATACCAATCTGCTAAACAAGATTATTCACCATAAACAAGATGTAAGGTTAATGTCGCACGCTAATCTTCCCTCTGTAGGTGAATACACTAAAAATGTCATGTGGCAGCCTTCCACGTCATCACCACCACCACGTGTCTAGACATGACATGACACGAGTGTCACCTCCTCATCCTCAACGGTGTCACCTCTCTATGATAAAAGAAGTATTACTCCAATAATTAATCACCACCATATAATTTAGCATACACCTTCACACACAGACTACCCTTGGTCAGGAGCAGGAGTAAAGGGTATTACACAGGGTATTACACATTGGGATCTTGAGAGCATCTCCCTAACTAAATGCCTCACAGGCAAGGCTAGGGTTGGTTCCAAGGAATGGGAGAGACACGTGCATCCTCACGTGCGCCCCCATCCCATCCACCCGAGGTACCTACACCACTATTGCACCTCACCTCTTACCTCACCTACCTCCTAAACCAATTAGGGCCTCTAGCATGTAACCGCACTTACTGAGAATATGCACTAACATAATCTAAGCATCCTCACGTGCGCCCCTATCCCATCCATCCGAGGTACCCACACCACTATTGCACCTCACCTCTTACCTCACCTACCTTCTAAACCAATTAGGGCCTCTGGCGTGTAACCGCACTTACTGAGAATATTCACTAACATAATCTAATCATCTACCCACAACAACCATCTCATCACTTTAGCACGCCTACGCACCTTTCTTGCCACCAGTTGTGACACCTCCCTTCTATCTCGTCAACACATCCCATAGCCAAAAACATCATTCCTACCTCTCTTGTCTACCAACCTAGAAGCCTCTCTAAGGAAGCCACCTAAGCACCATGTCAGCCATGCTTGAGTGACCTACACTCCTTATCCTTAACTATAAATACTACACTCTCATTCAATACCAGAAGGATCAACGATATACAACGAGAACCTACTGAGAACAAAAGCTCTCATTCTCTACCCTTTTCTCTCCATTACTCTGCAAAATCAACAACTCACGTATAAGCTACACAAAGGCTCTCCATACCTACTGCGCTCTCTCTCTCTCTCTCTCTCTCTCTCTCTCTCTCTCTCTCTCTTTTACTTGGGACTACTTTGGCTCTTACTCGAGCCACGTAGTCTCTCAAACACATCTACTATACAACTATACATATCTATATTGGTACTGACTTGCTTACGTGTTATACTTTCACACATCACACAAAAGAACTCATACATTTTAGCGACCACAGTGGGCGAGTATACTCGAAAGTATGGTTAGTGAACAACAACTACTACCAAAGCCTAGGGGGCGTCCCCAGGAAGTAAAGGTTTCTTCCCACAAGGTATAACGCTCAACACTAAAGCATCAACCACGAAAAGCCCATACAATCATAAACATGTGATTTACAAGAATCAATAGCCTCAATGGATCCAGATATTCTAAACTGGCTAGAACAAGTGGAGAGCAACAAATGCACCTCTAAACGCTTGAGCAACAACAACGTTGCATCATGGAGATCCTTGTAGCCCTCGCATGAGGTCGCACCGCAACAGCTATGCTATTGCATGCTTACATCGCTCCGACTGTAGATTTTCTAGAAGTACCTCGTAAATGCCCCATAAGAGGTCTTCTTTACATCCATCGGTGTCACTCGCTTTCCCGTCTCATTGTCAAATATCGTGACCACTGACATCCCATTAGTCCTTCTTGTAGTGCCACAACCATCCTTTGTTCCTCAGGGTCCAACACGTGAGTGGCAAAATTTTGTGTCACCTAGCACACGAAGTCCCAATAACTCTGCGACATCCTCTAATGTCGGTGTAAACTCACCCCATGCTACTACAAAAGTGTGTGAGGACGTACACCAAAGTCATTATGTATGTCTCTATCCTTCGACATGCCAAGTCTTGCCATAACTTCACCGCTTCATAAATTTAGCGTCATTCATTAACTTTACATGCTTTGGCTCTTTAAAAATTGCTTCAATCCTCATCGACCATTGGGCGTCGTCGCTAGATGACTCATATATTTCACTGACGGATGGGAAAGTCCCTTCACTCTACTGAAAATCAGACTATCTTACCACCCTCTATCCACTCATTATTGGCAGTCGATACATCATCGCCTACAACTAGATGTTGTTTGTGATTTAGCTCGACTTGTCCCCAAAACTCATATTTCTCAACAAAATAGGGAGCCTGTTGCCACTCCTTAGGAGCGGGCACCTCCAACTCTTTCCCATCCTTATTCAACACCCGCAGCATCACCCTCCAATCATCGTGTACCTAATTTTCTTGAAATATGTGTCTACTTCTTTAGATCTACGTTACAGTGTAGTTATTGTTCCCAACGTCATGGTTTGCTCACTCACGGTACGTGGGTATTAATGTATATGGGGTTGTGGCATGATGATGGTGATGTTTGTTAGGTTTCGACCTAAGGTCTGGTGGCATGCGTGTTTCGGCTATGGTGGTATATATGGTGGGGTGTGATCAGTGGTGGTACGGGGTGGTACGTATGGTAAGGGGTGGTATGGTAGGGTATGGTGGTATGGTGGGGTGGTACCGTGTAGTAGAGTATGGTGGTATGTAAGTTAGGGTAGGGTGGTATGCGTGGTGCTGTGTATGGTGGGGTGTGAGCAGTGGTAGTACATGTGGTAGGGCGTGGTATAGTAGGGTGGGGTGGTACGGTAGGGTGGTACCGTGTGGTAGGGTGTGTTGGTATCTATGGTGGGGTGTGAGCAGTGGTGGTACGTGTGGTAGGGCGTGGTATGGTATGGTGGGTGGTACAGCATGGTAGGGTGTGTTGGTATGTATGGTGGGATGTGAGCAGTGGTGGTACGGGGTGGTACGTGTGGTAGGGATGGTATGGTAAGGTGTGGTGGTATGGTTTGGTAGGGTGTGTTGGTATGTATGTTAGGGTATGGTGGTATTGTAGGGTGGGGTGGTACGTGTGGTAAAGTATGTTGGTATGTATGTTAGGGTATGGTGGTATTGTAGGGTAGGGTGGTACGTGTGGTAGGGTGTGGTGGTATATGAGTTAGGGTGGGGTGGTACATGTGGTAGGGAGGGGTGGTATGTGTGTTAGGGTCTGGTGGTATATGAATTTGGGGGACGGTATGTGAACAAAATTTTTGGGTATGGTAGTATGTGAAGGTTGTACTACTCTCTATTTGGGACTCCATTTTTCAACCCTCTGTCATTATCTGTTTACATATATGTTTTCCCCAACTATGTCACCTACCACTTGTCCTTACCCTACCCTCAAGTGTCATCACCATGCAAGGTCTCCATCTGACTCCTGTCTAGGCATGTTAATGGACCGGATCTTGGCCCGAATCCGAGCTGGATCCAGCAAGTTTTTTATTGATCTGAGCTTTTTTTTAGATCCAGATCCAGATCCATATTCGGATCCATTTAGAATGTTAGGTTGACGGATCGAATATGATTTTGTGGTATCCGATCCGCTTAAGATCCAAATCCGAATAAGAATAAACTATGTACAAAAAATATACATATAATACACTAGATAAGATTATTATTACATTATCAAGTGTATTGAGGGGTTAAACGTTTAATGATTTTTGTGTATGAATTGAGAAAATTAATAGTTTCTATGGCATTACTAGAATACATGCAAGCAACTAAGTTGCCGTTTTAGATCCGACAAACAGATCCAAATATCCAGATCCAATCAAATCTGGATATGGATTAAATAAGGCAGATCCGATGGACAAATGGACCGGATTTGGATAGTAGAATGATTAACAGATTTGGATCTTATTTGTGTGGATCCAGTCCAGATCCGATCCGTTTATAGGCCTACTCTTGTCCCATCCACACATGCAATCAATTTCACCCTGCTCACCATCACATGTCCACTGATAGGCCTTAAAATGGCTATCATTTGGGCCACCCAATGCCACTGACCCATTTCCATGCCAACATTCTTTATTATTTTACAAACCATGGTGGACAAAGCCACCACCACCCGGCTTTGGTACACCACTTACCACCATCTTCATTTCCTACCATGAATCACATACCATACCCCACTCTTTGTAACCACACCCTACCACTACTTCAATTATTCCGAGAACAATTCCTCAGCTACCAGTGTTTCGGCTGCCACATCCTCTATGTTCACGTCAGCTTCGGCACATTGCTCTGCCATCACAGCCCTTTCCAATTGCTCCTCCATCGTTCTCCAGTATGTTTCTTTATGGTCCACTGTCGCTTGCCTTCGTGCGGCTTGGTTGTCCCATTGTGGTGTCTGCGGTATGCCTTGCCTCTGTCGTGCCCCTGCCATTGTCACCAACTCCACTCTAGCCTTTCGAAATTCTTCCCTAACTTCCTCTAATCGCCCCTCTAACATTTGCCTCCCTTGCTTAGCTTTCCTAAATTAACGTTTCATGACTACTTTCTCCACATGCTCCGTCAGCCACGGTAGTCGTAACCCCTATCCACTCGAATCCTCAATATCCTTCATCACTCTTTTCACATAATCATCAGTCGCCGCTTCTAGTGTGGTTATATGCATCTCCCAGAGTGTTTCACCCAACATTTTTGGATTTTACAAATCAGCCCCAAAATTTTTGGAATTACAAAATTACCCTAAAACTTTCCAAAATTCCAGAAAATTCTGAAATTTCTAGAGATTCTAGAATTCTCTCTTGACCCTTGCAGCACTCTTGCAGATCCATACCTCTAGTCTCTCGCTGCACCATTGGTCCTTGTAGCACATCTTTACTGTTGTGTTCTCTTGCCTAGCCTTTGGAAAGCTACTAATAATTTTTTGTTTATACACGAACACCCACCCATACCCATACACACATACACACACATATATGTGTGTGTATTTTTATGTCTCCTCCTACTACTCTTACCTCCACTCAACATTTTACACTACTAAAGCCACTACCACCATGTTGCTCCGTACTCAACTAAAGAATGGGGCTTTCACTTCCACAAACTTCACCCTTACCAAACCCACTCCCTCAAAAATATGTCCCTACTCCCAGGACACAACTCCACATGGAGTTTTTTAGTACCATCTTACAAGCCAGAGTCTAATAGACACTAGCTGTCACCATTCAACACAGCAAAACAACCAAGTTTGCCGCAACAATACAGAGGTATAAAAACAACAAAAAAAAAGGAAGGAGTAGGTTGCTTCGCAAACTAGTTCATCTCCAAAGATAGTACCACTTCATACTCGGTGACGGCTAAATGAGGGGCCACCCACTTTCACAGACTTCTATTTATCTTCACACTTAATGCCATAAGTTCACCCTTCAAGCTCCATAGACGTGCCTCCATCTCGAAAATAGTACGACTGCACAGAAAGGACACAATGACTTATATTCTAACATTTTACAAGATAAGGTGGACCACCCGCTGATGTTGTCAGTATCAAGATATAAAAAGTATACTTTACTTTTCTAAAGATTTGTAGTAGTGAAAGTAAAGGTCGAACCCACAGAGATTGATTAACTACCGCGCTTTAATTTTAAAACCTAAATTTAGTTAATGAAGGAAAACGGATTTTGATTTTTATTTTATTAAACTAAGAACAAGAAAAATAAATCTAAGTTATGGGAGCAATAAAAAATTGTTTTTATAAATATATTTAGGGAACCTAGGATTGCAACTCCACCACTAGCTTCATAATAAGGCTATTTACGAATTACTTTAGCTTATTAAGTTGGATGATAATGGGAAATTGTAGCTACAAGCCCAATTCCTCCGTCAAGAAAATAACTATGGTTCAAGCACCAACATAATCCATCTTCGGTTAGCACGATTTATCCCACACTAAACTAGGGTTGTGGTATAATCCGTCTAATCTAGGCATGGACTATTCGGATACTTGATAGCACAATTCAATTAAGCACCATTACATGTAAATAATCTCAACAAGCACAGCAAGCATAGATCATTGAGCACATCACATTCAAAATAGATCTAAGACAAGAATAAACTTTGAAAGTGATGATTTAATCAATAAAAGCACGATTTATTTATAAAAATTCTCGGAACATGTAACTGTCATCCATACAGAATAAAACTAAAATAAAAACATAAAATACACCCTATTACTTGTCTAGGGTTTCATTGAAACCCTAGATCTAGGTTTAAGCTTCCATGGGAGCGGTAGATGGCAAGAGGTTGATGGAGGAGGCCATGGAAATCCTTGGTCTTCTTCTTCTTCTCCTTGCTTTCCCCTCTTCAATGGCTGAAAGTATGGTTGTATTGTGACGCCACGCCCCACCCCGCCCCAGCACAGGTCCCGCAGGCGAGGGGGTGCTAACTAAAATAAAATAATATATAACCAAGAGGGAGCGGAAGGACTGAACATAATCGTAATGCTCCGAGTCCTAGACCCGAAGATTACCTGAAAACTTTCTCTTTAAAAAATCAAACGTTTAAACTTTAAAATCATTTAAAGTCCAAAGCTCTGAAACATTTAAACTTTGAAACCTCAAAACTTTGATACCATTTTACAACGCCTCGAGTCCTAGACTCCGAGAGTTACTGCGGAAGCATAGAATAGCCTTTCAAATCTTTGATGGGAAAACAAAATCTTTAAAGACTCACGAATCTGAGTAAAACTATAGCGGAAGCATTCAACTAGTCTTTTGAAAAGCTTTGCTTGTCAATTTAAAAGACATTAACAGAAAATCTTTATCGGTTCATCAAATGAACAACAGTGCAGCGGAAAATATATAGATTTGATAAACATTTATCAATCTCCTCCTCAAACTTTAGAATACAATCTTTAAATAGAAACTCAAACTTGGTTCCACATATTGAAAAGTAATACAATGATTTACTTTCTTTTTCTCAAGCTTCAGAAACTCTTAAAATAAAAACCCAAGGTTTTTATTAATACAAGTATCATGATCTCACAATTTCTTCCCTAAACGGGATCTTCACTAGTCAACTCTACTCCGGCTTGAAAATTATATTCATCATTTGGAAAACATTAATAACACAAAAATCAGGTTTTCATTTGAAAACTATTCTTTCTTGAAACAAATCATTTTCAAGATAAGCAACGAAAAAATCAGAGTTAAACTATCATGCTATTTAAAAGCGGGTGGACTAACACTTGTCCAATTAAATCATAACATGCTCTTTGAACCATCATTAAATTAAAATCCCATAAACTCGACCTTCAAACAAAGCGGAAGTTCATCAAATCTCGGGAGACTTACCCTTATCTATATCACCTGAAAAGGAAAGGTTTGATAGTCCATAAGCTAAAAAGGCTCGTATAGTCATACAACCGCACAATAACATCTTTTATATAACATGCGTGAGTGCAATGAATGCCAATGTCATGTATGAAAATCACTTTTCGTGCATTTTCAAACACTCACCCTCAATCGTCAATATCATTACCCGGACCATGGGCTTCCCGTCCACGTAGGCCTAGCCTCAAACGTGCGGGACTTTGGGCCTTATGAATTACACGGAGGCCTAGCCTTTACCGTTACGGGGGTTTCTTGCAGCACATCCTGCAATTCGAGTTCCTAGTGGTACCCATCTCACACGCCTACCCACAAATCCGGGATTTCTAACTTTTCAAAACAAAATCCCTCCTAGAGGGTTTTATGCACGGAAGCCTCTAAGGTCTTCCCTTTTCAAAACCTGGAAGTCTCTGAGACCTTCCTTTTTTTTTTCAAAATCGAAAGCCTTTAAGGTCTTTCATCCCAAAATCATTTTCGTGATTTTCGTGATCATGCATGCTTATGAAATCTTATGACATATGCGAGCTCTAAGCATCCAGACATATTCAATATTTCATAAGGCAGATTATCAATCCATGCTTTTAATTTAAAGCAACACAATAGACATGCACTACACCAAAAGCAAGATTTTCTAACGGATGAATTTTGACATTTCTAACGGATATTTCCGTTACAAATTTGTAACGGAAATATCCGTTAGAAATATCAAAAATACGTTAGAATTTTACTTGAAAGGGTAAAATTATAATAAAAAAAATGAAATTACAGTGGCATTTTTGTAAATATAATCAAAAAAATAAAAGTACGGTGGCAGTAAATAAAGCTCACCACCTAAAATTCTGTAGTTTATCCCTCCAAAGTCGTTTCTCAAAAAATAAAATTCCCTCCAAAGTCCAACCCTAGCCTCCAAAGTCCAAAGACTCCAAACTTTCCTTCTCTCTCTCAACCTGCTACCCTTTCTTTCAAACACACAGAGAGAGAGAGAGAGAGAGAGAGAGAGAGAGAGAGAGAGAGTGTGTGTGTGAGAGAGAGCACCGAACCATGGCCGACGCCAATGTATCGCCGTCGCCGTCACCAAGTGTCAATGGAGGTCACAAGGTGTTGTCGCTGTTGCCTCCTCCACCGCTCCTCCGTCAGATCACTCCCATTACTGGACCCTTCTCAGGTTCTTCCTTAGATCTATCCCTTACGGTATGCTTTATTAATTTTCTCTGTTTGGTTTAGATTGATTCCTTTTTTTTATTCAAACCCTTCCACATGTTTAGTAATAATTCCAAATTTGGTGCTTCCTGTGAAAGCAAAGAAAACTTTATGTTCTATTTCTTTTGGTTTGATTTCATTTGACTTGATTGTAAATTTCATTTGTAAAGTTCAAAAGGAAAACCCCCTTTTTTATTGACTGCTATGGAAGAGTCTTAATTTTCTTTATTTTTCTTTTTAATCAGATTAGCAAGATCTTTGCATTTTATGGAGTCTCAAACACTACTACTCTACGGCTCATCCTATCTACAACGTTAGTACGTACAATGATATAGAATCTAATGGAGTCAGTGAGTTAAAGTTCAAAAGGAAAACCCCCTTTTTTATTGACTGCTATGGAAGAGTGTTAATTTTCTCTATTTTTCTTTTTAATCAGATTAGCAGGATCTCTGCATTTAATGGAGTCTTCAACACTACTACTCTACGGCTCATCCTTTCTACAACGTTAGTACAATGATATAGAATCTAATGGAGGCAGTGAGTTTTTTCTACCATTCCTGTTTTTTGTAAATTAACTTTTTTTAAGTCTCTATCCAAATAGAGAAGACCTATTTTCCCGAAGGTTTGCCGCCACCACCACCAGACATTAGCAAGCAAAAGTTTACCATGCCATTTATTATGAATAATGGGTTTATCGAAAAATTTCTTTAGATTTAGGGGTTTTTGTGTATTTACTTTATTTAGGCTCGTGGTTTTTTGTTTTATAGTTTCAAGGGTGATCTTGATTCAATTTCTTAAATTTATTGCTCAATTTGATTTTTATTTGATTTATATGGAAAAGGATTGAGAGGTGAATTCCAACATTACTTAGTGAGCTGGAATAACATTTGCAAATTAGAAGAGGAAGAAGGTCTAGGAGTCAGAAAATTGAAGCCTTTCAACGAAGTTTTGCTAGAGAACTAATATATATATATATATATATATATGCTTTAGCATTTATGACATCTAAGTAATACTAGTACAAGAAATATTAACAAATATAGAGTCTCCAACAAAATTGTTGACATCCAAAGAGGAGCCATGTGGATTGCTTACAAACACAGACAATAAGAAACTCCCATTAATAAAGTAGGCAGAAAGAGAGAAAAAAAAAATAATACTACGCGTCCCAAATGTTTATTCTCGAGTTGGTTCCCAAGTGCTTAGAGTAAGGCTATGCTTTTCAAATTTTTACTCCCTCCGTTCCTTAAAAATAGTCCACATTTCCTTTTTGGGATGTCCCAAAATTATTGTCCACTTTCCTAAATTGATATGCATTTTTACTTCCTTCAAAAAAACTACCCTTCTTTGAAATCTACACCAAAACAAAACTAAAAAAGTTGTTGTAATGATTAAGGACAATTGTAGAAAGTAGGTGCAGATTCTTTCTGTCCGCTTAAAAAGTTGAGTTCCCAAGAGTGGACTATTTTTAAGGGACGGGGGGAGTATACTAAATTGGTTCCTATGAAATATGATTAACTTTCGTTTCACTTTATAATTGTAACTCTATGATCCCAAATTTGTTCCCAAATGTTTTAGGTAATGCTATGGTCCCAACTGGATTCGTGCTATGTTCTTAGATATTCCTACATGGTAGATGTTTGTGTTTGGATTCTTTAATCAATATATTTAATACCCAACTGAAACCCCCCCCCCCCCCCCCCCCCTGCATTCATTGAGCCTTGTAGTTCTTCTTTCTTTAATTTCTTTCCCAAATGAAACCCCCCTGCATTCCCATACCTGCTAAAGAAAGAAAAAACACTAATAAGTGCTTTGTCCAATAGATTGTTCAGTTGTTGTGTGTGGCCCACTCTCTGTTTTGTTTGCTTGACGAAAATGAAAGAGTGGTGCTATAGTAAGAGCAATTTGACATTCATGAACTTGAGGTCCCAGAATTGTTATTGACAGCAATTTCATTATATATGGTGGCACCTTTTGTCGGATGTTATCTTTGATATGCTCACTTCTCTTCAATTATAAGGTATGCTTGAATCTTGATTAATTGATCAATTGGTGTAGTTGTATTTAAAAAATTTGTTGGAAATGAATCTTAATGGTTGAATCCTTAGCATCCATGAAAAGAACATTGTAGAAAGGCTACCATGATTGTTTCACTTTTCACTTGTCATGGAAGCTTTGGAAGAGCTAAATGTTTGTTTCACTTTTCAACTTGCATCAAAACTTACTGTCAGTGTCCGAGGCAGGTGAAGAAACTGCTATCCCAGCTTGGTGCTATAGTTACAAGGTCAGTGAATTGGATGAGGAAAGTGAGTATATTTGTTAGCAGCTGCTAGAACTTTGAGCAGTTGCTTTGTTGCATCAATGGATTCCCTGTACTAAATTATTGGAGAAGTCATGTAGCAGGTGGGTCCCATATATGGTAATTTTAATGGTTGGCTGCTTTTTATCCTTATATAGCTATATTGGTTTTGCTTCAATCCCTTACCATAACAGATCTTGTTGAATATCCCTTACTATATTGGTTTAGCATTGATCAGGTATTAATGTCGCAAATTATTAGCGTACCCTATTGTTTCAGCATTCTTATGTGTAGTTTTTATACTTCTCTAGACCATAGGATTAAATGTTTGTTCTCTTGATGATTTGATCCCCTCTCTACATAAATTACGCAAAATGGTAGGCGAGATATCTTCTCAGGATTCCTTTGTAGATCTTTTTATAGCACTTGTCGAAAATGGTTTATTATCTATATATAGGATAGATACCTGCTGATTTTGTATTACAAATGCTTCTTCCAGGGATGGTCTCAACAACTCCATCATCTGAGTATCAGCGAAATCATAGCAAATATGTTCTAATATATCTTTGTGGCGACAAACCCTAATGCAAGTAGTGTACTTTTTAACCAAAATTCTTTGAGTTTGTAGTGTATAATCTACATTTGCTTAAATACTATCGAAACATTATTAAGGAGTTGTATCTGTTGCTGTTCTTTTTATGTACTGCTATACTTAATTTTGTCAAGTACTTACAAATTTGCAAGTATCTGTTGTTCAAAAGTTTAGGTGCCCCATAAGATTTTATAAACTTAGTTCACATAATAAAGGGTCTTCATTCATTTTCTTGAAGTTGTAAGCTTGTCTTTCTAGGCCAATCACTACCTATATAGAGGCTAACTTGGGTGCTAGAGAGGCTAACATGGGTGCTAGTGAGTCCTGGGGTGTGTGTTTGTGTGTAATAAGTTAGACCAAGAGATGATTGGTTTTCTAAAGAACCAGATTACATTATTAATGGTGGAGAATACAAAGAATCATTTCATAAAGTTGGAAAGAAAAAGAAAAAAAAGGCCCACTCATAATTTAGCTTAATTCAGGTCAGGCTGGATTGGGTTAATGTATCTTTGGTTAATTCCCTGTAACCAGTGCATTTTCCCTCTTATTTAGTCAGGATTGCACATTTTCTTAGATCAGTACTTTCCCTTGCTGGCCACCCTAAGTAAATATGGGTAGCATATACTTTATTTTACTGCCCTCTAATTTCAAAATAATTCTCCCAAACTGTATGAAACAACAGAATACCAGTCAGTTCGGATGATGCCTGTGCTCTATCTCATCTGGTGGGTCCCTCGAATCTGTATAGTTGTTCAGTTTATGCCTTAAGAATTAAGATAAATCCTTATAAAATGTAAAACACCACTAGTTTACTTCCATGCTGGGTGATGCAAAGTGCTTCTTGAATCAAAACCTCTTGAAAAGTGCAACCTCCCTCCAAGACATTGTTGGTTAGTTGTTTCTAGCAAGTGATAAATGTCTGTCTTTGTGATATGTACTGGACGATATACTTTCATATTTTCTTTCTCTTCTGGCTTCTTTTTTTCTTTATTATTGATGAGAAAAGAGTAGTTTATGCTGTTTTAGCGATACCTGAGAAATTCTTATATCGGTTTGTACTTATGTCAGTAGTGGATTTCGGATAGTAATGATTAATGAACGAATGCCAATATTGCTATTTTTCCTTAAGTTTCAAATATCCAAATGTACTGTTGTTCTCACTATTTTTTGCAAGGATTTAGCTTGAAATAATCTGGCTAGTATTAGGCCCCATTTGATCTGATTTCTCTAATCGTATGGATCAATTTCCCTAAACCTTGACATTTTTAGAACATATTCACATAGGTTTTAACCTCATGATGCTTGAAATGTACAAATTCCAGCACTACATTCTAGAAAGCCCATTTTTAGAAGAAGAAAAACAATGCAGTAGATGATCTTAGTGTAGAAGTAAATTGGTAAGCTTTAATCTGCTGGCTGTCCATTCATACAGAAAAAAATTGGAAACCGAATTCTTCAATATTCTATGCTTCAATATTGTTGGTTTTCACATGACCCTTGTCTATCAATAGATCAATTTGCATTTGTTTAGTAACAAATACTCTACTCTTGATCAATAAATATATTTTATGCTGTTCGCACCATCTGTTTAGTCTATATTCTTTAGTGCATTTGAAGTTGTAGCCTAATTGTTCACTTATCCTATTTATTATGGGCACTTTCAGGGAAGAAAGGTAAAGAGAAGCCTAAGCTGCAGAGGGCGGGTGGGCTGTTGTTGCACACCATAAAGGTAGGAAAAAGACGACATATTCTAAAAGTGGAATAACCGTGGGTTCGGTCGACCCAGCTGCTGTGATGGACAAAATGGTCACAAAGTAAAGTAAAGAAGTTGGGTTAGATTTCTACCGGTTTCAAAAGAGGGAGGCACAAAGAAATGGTATGCCGAAGTTTAAAGATAAATTTATTTATGTTCCTTCTTCAGGAATTATTTTTTGCAAATTTGGTGTTTGGAAAAATAATTTGAAACATTCAAGTTGCATTCTCCCCTGCCTACTCATACCCCGCATGATCTTTCTCCTACATGATAGTTCAAATCTCCTGTAAATATTTTTTACCATAGGTTTGCAGTGAATTAATTCATCCTTATGTTTCCAAACTTGACTTTTAGTGGGTTTATTCGAGGTGTATCTAAAAGAAAGGCTAGCATTTTTACTTAAATTTACTACGGACTAGCATTTTGCTTTTAAAATAATTCTTTTTATGGAACTAAGAAAAGAGAGGGTGAGATTGGCATCCACACCCTCCCTTTTTGGCTACTCGACAAGTTGTTGCATCTTCTTGATACAGGCCACTAAGATTCACATCTTAGGTAAGTAAATAGTAAATATACTAAGGGTGTGTTTGATAAAAAGTTTCAGCATTTAAATTTTTTTCCTAGTGTTTGAAAACAGAGCTAGAAATTTACTTTTCCAAACTTCCAAACTTTTCCAAAAAATTTTTATTATGTAGAATGCAGTTGGTCTAGGCTATGTTTGGTTCAAGGATTTAGTCACGTGAAAAGGAAAAGGGGTGAAAAATGGAAGGAAGGAAAAGAAAGTATGGTAAAAAATGCATACTTTTATTACAAATGTTTGTTGATTGTTTCAAGTTGTAACGTCGCCAATGTTGCATATCCATTCCTTTTTTATGTTTAACTTTCATTGGATAGTTGCACTAGTGTGGTGCCTTATTTACATTTTTTTACCTATGTATTTATCTAAGATCTGTTGCACAATTCTGACTAGCTTTTTCATATTTGTGTGGAGTTGACAAGGCAAAGGGAAGAGAGAGATGGTTGAGAGGCAAGAAGATGTGTTGGCTGAGTTGATTGAATCTCCGAAGTTGGACAGAGTCAAATGGAGACCCGTCCATCCTACTTTGGCACATGCCTTCCCTTTCATGATAGATATATTGATTGTATTTGTGAATATTTTGGTTAGAATGTAATTAGTGGTAAGTGGTAAATATTTTGGAAACACAAAGTGGATATTTGATCGTGTATTATTTTGTGAATATTATTGTATTATCAACTGAGCTTGTTATTTGTTTCTTAGAGATTAATTGTGCGTGTTAATTAGGTGCCAAAACAATTTATTAGGGAGCACATAAATTAATTTTTTTCTATAATTTATTAAAATTACTAACGGATATATTTGTTAGTAATTGACGACAAACCGTTACTATTCAATATAAATCTTTTAAAATCGGTGGAAAATAAGCGTTAGTAACATAATTTCTAACGGATATACCTGTTAAAAAATCTTTGATTTGCTAACGGATTTACTAACGGATATATCCGTTTGTAAAATTGTCACACCCCAACCCGCCTCGGGCAAGTTGGGACACGTGTAACAAGCCCACACGTTCAAAACATCCTTAATTCATTAAGAAACACATGAATTAGACTTACTAAAACAGCTCCGTTGACACAAAACAGACCCAAGGGCAAAATGGTCATTAATAAAGTATAGAAAATTTTATATGGAAAGATAGCTCTTTGAGTCCCGGTTCCAACGCAAAAAACGGTGCGCGAATCCGAGTTTTCTAGAGAGAGTTATGCGCGTTTCCGTAAAAGCCGTCGAGGCTGAAACTGGACAAGCGGATCGATCCGCCCCAAATCCGGATCGATCCGGATTTAACAGAACGTCATTTTCTGCAGTTCCAGATGCCCCGGATCGATCCGCACTTGGCCCGGATCGATCCGGTTCCTGCAGATGAGTTTCCTGCTGCTAAAAACACCAGATTTTAAGTTCAAAACACTACTAAACTTTCTCAAACTTAGAGGAAACATCCAAAATCATTCTCCAAACTTTTCCAAATGTTCCTAAACCTCAACACAATATCTCCAAACATGAATTGGCAATCAAAACACACACAACCTAATCCTTAGGATCAAGAACTTACATCAAAACCCATATATTTAACTCAAGACTTGTATAACTTCTCAACCAAAGAAAACTAAGTTCAATGACCACTCAAGTTGATAATACAAGCTTCCATCTCTCCCCAACATTTAACTAAACATGATCAAATTTCTGTCAAAAACTTGGCTAACATAACAATCCCTTTAAATACAACCAAATCCATTTGGAAAGCACTCTCAAGTGGCTCAAAACTTCACCCAAGCATCATAAAAGACTTCCAAACCATTACCAAACATTTTACAAGTAGTTTAAACATACATAATCCATAGAATTCCCACTAAGAACCTTAATTTTACATTCAAAACCATGTTCTTCCAACACACACACAAATATTTACACATAAGGAGAAACTAAGTTAGTTCCACAACCAAAGCTACTAACTCTTCCCAACTTCACTCCCAAAATACATAACTTGCAACTTGCAAGTACAACTCATGGTTTGGAACATAAACAACCAACCATACCCAACTTTACATATGACAAGTCTCCAAAAACAAACCCAAGCTACATTTACATTGCCAACAAAAGATACATTCTAAGCATAAACTAGCTAGGCATATGAACACATATACACAAGGACAACTCCCAAGCTCAACCCGTCGTGCGGATCATTTCCACTCCTCGTCTCGTTTAGTACCTGCGATGGTTATTCAATAACCACAATAGAAAATATATTTTCGTTTAAGCTTTCGCTTAGTGAGGGAACTAATCATGCCATTGGAATGCAAAGTATGTATGCAACAATCATTATAAATGACAACAAATTGATCTCCGGGAAGTCAAGTCATTCCAGCCACCACCCCCGGGTCCTTCTCACCCCGGATCTTTCTCACTTTTGGCGCATATAGCGCAACACACACTCTCTTGTGACCCCGAAGGCATCACCGGCATTTCATTGTGGTCGTCACCACGTCCTACTCATTGAGGACTTCCTATCCCTTACATATGGGACCTATAAATGGTGACCACTACTTGACTTCCCTTTGATCCATATAAACATTTAAGCAACTTAGCACATAAGCATCACAATTTCAACTTATTGGCATGCTTTTTGCCCAAATTCAACAACATATACATACATGAGCATGAGTTTAGCAACAATGAACAACAATTATCACATTATCATAGCTACACATCCAATTGAGAGATTAGGACACTCACCTCCTCGATTTACTAGCGATTAAGCCTAGATTTTCCCAATCTCTTGCTAATTTCTAACCCAAATTTCACCGGTGTAATTCCTACATAAGTTTGGTATCAAGAACATCGTCTATTAAAAACGGTTGCCGTAAAAACGTTGTCGAAAATGAAAATAAATTACATGCATGTGATCCTCTTACCTCCACGAGTCCAAAGGTGGTCTCGGATGGTAAATCCGACGCCGGACGGCAAAGAAACAGCAAGAAACGTCGTCGAGAATTTCCGTCGCCGACCCGAGCTCTCGTTCTCTCTAAATTGCTGGAGATCTTGTGAATGAGACACATATGCATGAAGCATATGTGTTGTCATCAACTCTCCCTATATTACATTTATACCCCCCAATCTTTCTTAAGCTTTATTATGAAACCCCCAAGTCAATTACAATATCTACCCACATTTTCTAAATGGATTTAATCTAAGTCCCGCGTGGGTCCCAAACGTGGTCCCACATAAATTATGAAGTTGCTATAAAACTTACCAATTATCAACTTTATTCAAATACGCCCTCACATGGGTACCCAAATTGGTCCCCTTTCCTATCATAAGACATAATAATATCAATAAGCATTTAAACAAGTAATCATATAAGTACATAATGACATCAAAATGTAAATTATTTTAATTAAACCCTCGTTGGGCCCCACTTTTATACCAGTCCCGCCTTTCACAGGACTTTCATCTGTGTCCGCATTTGAATACCTTTTCACATGTGGGTTCATAACCCCACCTTAATTCATCTCATGCATTAATTATCTTTAATTAACACATTATTATCACATTAATCTTCTTTTCCGGGTACGGGTGTTACAAAAATGAATTTTACTAACGGATATATCTGTTAGTATTTTAGCGTTAGTAATAACGGATATATCCGTTAGTAAATCCGTTAGTAATATTACTAACGCTAAAATACTAACAGATATATCCGTTAGTAATATTATTTCCAACGGAAATATCCGTTAGAAATGAGGCCATATGGTGTAGTGATGCTGAAATCACTCAGGTAAACACATAGCAACTCAAGTAACCACTTAAGGCATAGCAGCTCAAGTAAACACTTAAAGCATCACAGATCAAGTAAACATGTAAGTACACTATTAAACATGTTATACAACTTTATTGAGGGTTATATGGAACTACCGTTCACCGAGGATAGCCTGAATAATTAATCAGAATAGAAACCGGAACTGCTCAATCTGTTACAAATCTCGATATACAATAATGCACGTATATCAGTGAGGTACAACACCTCTAAGCACAAGTACAACTACTATTACAGTAAAGTACAACTCTTAAAGCATAGGGTACAAGGCCCCTTAGCTCATAACAGACTCAAGTACAACAAAATAGAAGTTTTCAACAAACTGCCTCAAGTCGCTCGTGCGGGCCGCTCACGCGGGTCGCTCGAGCGAGTTTTGCTCAGTAAGGCCACTGGTTCATTTTAAAACAGTTTTCAGAAAATAGCTTGGTCACGCGCGCAGGCCGCTCGCGCGGGTCGCGCGCGCGAGTTGTCACAGAATCGTCTTCTTCCTCTTTTCTTCCCCTGTTTTGAAATTAGAGACTGGTTTTTACCCATTTTCAAAACGTAACCAAAACAGGACTTTCAACATATGAATCTCTTCCTTTTTCTGCGTAGATTTCAAATACGAAATCAATTTTTCAAGAACCAAAACACAGCTCTTGATTTTATCAAAAATTCGAAAGGCGACAAAACTTTAATTCGACCGTTCGTCGCAACCGCTGTGAATTAGCTTTTGAAATTAAAAAGGGAGCCTCGTGGGACTGAGACCTTTCAATTGATATAAAGAAATCAAATTTCTGTGACTGTTTTTCTGCCCGCTAATTTCGGACCTTTAGCGATATATATATATGAATTTCTCTCTCTATATACATATATATATATATCTATATCACAGTGTTTCAATCAAACTGAAACCATAAATGATAATTGAAAGCTTACCCAATTTCAATTATCCAAAGCTTTGAATTAAATCTCCATGAATATGTACATGAAATCTATGTATATATATAAATGAATTCTATATGTATATCTATAGTAGCAGTTCTATAATAAATTGAATTCATCTTAAAAAATGGTATAGAAAATTTACCCCAAATTCAGATTGCAAATGGATTAGCAGAGAAAGCCAAAAATAATAATCCAAACTTTGATTTCCAAATTTCTTCTTGTATATTAACTTGTGCATATATAGATGTATGCCCATATATTTCGTGAGAGAGAGAGGAAATAGAGAGGCAGTGAGTTTGAGAGTTGTTGAGGGATTAGTTGGGAGGGTGTGTATATATAGGATTTAATAACTTGGCCTCCAAGAGGCTTGAAGTTTAAGCCCCCATACACAAACACACACTACACACTCCTACACACACTGTGCACAAAACAATTTCTTTGGGCCCAAGTTCTACAGTGAAATTCTTGTGTGTGTTGAGCTCACAAGCTTAATCACACACACGGATAAAAATTATACTGCGCAAAATTTCAAAACTGGTATTTTTCTAATGAAATTATGATTCTAATTTTCTGGGTCATTACATGTATATTGTGTGTATAATATTTGTCAACCCCTAAATTGAAGAAAAATAGGGTATATATAGATTTTAGGCAAGTTTTGGAAGCTTTCCTAACCCGAAACGCACTAAAACTGCTATATTTTACAATCTGGACGCAATTAGGCAGTTTCGTTTGCGTAGGAATCATTAGTATACTGAAATACGCAAGTTCCATTTTTACACAGGTCGCGCACGCGGGCCGCACGAGCGCGATATGGGGAAGTCGCGCGAGCGGGTCGCGCGAGCGATTTCCTGGGCTTCCGCGCGAGCGGGTCACGTGCGCGAGGTGCTTTTTCTTGCTTCTTTTACTCTGCTTTTTCACTCTGTTTAGCCTGGTATACTTGATTTCTTCCAAATCCTGTCAGAAAATAGAAAACTAAGTAAAAATATACAAGAACAGGATAAAAAGGTACTAACAAACGCAAGTTAAAGAGTATAAATAGGATTTATTCTCTCCAGATCACACCCCCAAACCTACATTTTGCTAGTCCTCGAGCAAAACTTAATAAAAACTAAACTACTTATAAAAAAACTACTCCATTGTCGCATGGATTGCGATTGCATTTAGCATATGCAACAAGCCTTTTAAACCCCTAGGTGTCCCTAGTCGGACGAGTGAAGTCTCGTGAGGGTTCTCATCAACAAGTCACCCACAACCATCTTTATTAACTTATAACTTTAAAAAAATTTATTCAAACGAAAAACAAAACAATCAATACTGCTTATCATATAACAAAGATTTGAAATAGAATAACGAACAAGAAGAAACAGAATCAAACGTCTACCTACGTTATGAAAAATAATCCTAAGCACATGCATCGTATAAATCAATAGAGTTTCTCATAAAATTGCACGTGTGTGATATGGTAGTCAAATGAACACGCGCATGTCATGAACATGGAATATACTTCGGATAACCATTTAACTATGTCTCGACTACGAATCTCACAATGTTAATTACACTCTAAAATGAAACACTCAGAAACAGGTGTAATTTATATAATATATGGGAGCAAAGGAAATATGTTTTCAAAACGAGAAATGCTCACATATGACTCGAACAAGACGCATGACACGAAAGAACAATAGTCTCATGGATAGGATGCCAACAATCAAGAAAAATTACTCATTACCATGTTTTAATCCCCCTCCCATTGTTTTCATATCCAAACCATGTTTCCTAGGATCAAATAGGACTTTTCAAAGGTTGTAATGTGGCTCAGGTAATGAAAAAGGATAGAAATGATTCATTAGGTAGTTTTCAGAATGGCATTGTAAGGCATGTTCGATTTTTTTCATTCATCTCTTCTAGTAACTTTCATCTTCTCATTCTTCTCCTTTTCATATTTCTTTTTTTTAATTTCTTTCCTCTTCTTTTCTTTTCTTTTTTCAATCTTTTTTTCTTTTTCCTTCGTTGCTTTTGAAACGACTATTCAATAAATAACAAAGCAACCACCCCAAATATCATATCGTTATCTTCTTCTTCTCAAATGACACATCGCCTTATCACCACTGAAAGTTGATCAATCTTTCAGGGGTGAACTCCAAGTTGGCCAAATTGGAGCAAAAACAGGATAATGGTAATTAAAGAAAAAACGGTATTTTAATGGCTCAAAGGGCGAACTAAGGAAATTTATCATTTATCGGTCAGTAAACAAAGAAGGCCTAAAATCATTTCCTATGGTCATATGGTTCTTTAATGTTTACAACGGAAGATTATTTAGCATGGTAACAAATATTTTAACTTGACTATAAACCAAAACAAGAATAATGAGACTAAACAACAAGTTAATGCGCTATTCCAAATGAAATTCGACAAACACAATGTATTTATAACCCTCTAAAAAGAAAAGATAGGCTCAAAAGCTCACTGGGTCTAGTCTCCACCATGTGTTATCTAGAAATCCGAATCATATTATAGTTCACATCAAACATGTATTCAAGCGACTACGTGCAGTGCATAGGTTTATGTGCAAATCTATGATATAAAATTACGATTCTAACGATACATGACCTAAAATGTCATATCATGACTTCAGCAAATATTTAATCACATCTTCTCTTGTTTACCATTCTATAACAATCCAAGTTACATAACAAGAAGTATCGACTCAAGATTACAAAAACGTCAGTAATCATCGTTTATTTAAGCACAAGAATCGAAATTTTTTTTGAAAAATTTAGTGCAATAATAATAATTTAGTGTAATAATAAAAATGTGCATATGTGTGCATACCCCCAAACCTAAACCTTTCATTGTCCCCAATGAAACAATGAAATGAAAGAAAGGAAAGTACGTAAGGAAGAAACGATATTACCTCGATCTTGACAAGCATAGAACAGGTGAACACAAAGGAATATGGCAATAAAATTCAATGTTACCTGTTACTTCTTGATAAAAGAAAGCAAACAAACAAAATGATAAAAGCAGCTAAAAGAATTATAACTAAACTAAACGAAATGAAATAAACTATAAGACCGAACCAAATTATGAAAATAAAAAGATAATAACTATAAAAGGAAAGAAAAGATAACCAGAATTATGAAAATAACGAACGACTCGATCTAAAAGGACCTAAGAAACAAAAACAGAAAAAGTCAAAACTATGTAACAGGTGTGGGGGAAGAACACAAAAATCAAAAGAAAATTTCAGAAAAAGGGAAAATCGCGCGAGCAGCCGTCGCGCACGCGAATTCTTTTTTTTTTTTTTTTGCAAAATCGCGCTAGCGAGATGCCTCGCGCCCGCGAGATCAGGCGCGAGGAGAAGCTGAGGCCTCATATAAAGAAAAACAAAGAAAAACGCCTAAGGGGCAAACTCGCAAGAGCGACACCTCGCGCGCGCGGGCCGCGCGGGCGAGATACCGATTTCTCATTTTTTTCTTTCTTGCAATGTAAATAAAATTAAAATAAATAAAAGCCAACCCCCAAACCTATCCTGAAAACTCAAAACTTGACCAAAATGACCCAAAAATATGCAAAAATAAGATAAACAGACGAAATAAAGCTTGGGTTGCCTCCCAAGAAGCGCTATCTTTTACGTCTTTAGCTAGACCATTCTAGCTCAAGATTCAAGGAGGCCATAAATCAGAGTTTATACCCCTTAAGATGTCAGGAAGAGCTCGGTGGTAAGCAGAAATAATGTCGCTTTGGATTAATACATTTGATGGATCATCTTGATTACGGTCAAATCGATTTCGTACCTTCCGAGTAAATTCATCTTTAGGGTCTGGGTTATTCAAATCCATCCGCTCATTATTCACTATATTATTCCCTTCACTCATATTTATTTTTTTATTAAGTCCAACAGTTCTTCTAATCTCACTACCTTCCATATATTGGTAATCATCGTCTTTGGGAGGTTGATCAACAACGTTAAAAACTTTTAATTTTAAGTTCAAATTCCCGAATGACACTTTCATCACCCCCGTTCGACAATTGACACGCGCATTAGCAGTGGCTAAGAATGGACGACCAAGAATAACAGGGGTGTGCTTCCTAGCATCTAGGACAGGTTCGGTATCAAGGACCATAAAATCAACGGGATATGAGCATTGATCAACTTTAACTAAGACGTCTTCAACGATTCCTCTAGGGATTTTAACAGAACGATCTGCTAATTGGATGGTAGCGGCCATAGGCTTAAGTTCACCTAGTCCTAGTTGTTTGTAGACGTGGTAAGGTAAGAGATTAACACTAGCTCCTAAGTCAAGGAGAGCCCTATGAATGGCAGTGTCACCTATGACACATGATATCGTAGGCGTGCCTGGATCTTTATACTTTGGAGGTGAGTTTTGAAAAATAGAACTTACTTTTTCAGTGAGGAAGACCTTTTTAGGAATATGACTACGCAATTTACGCTTTTGCGTGCAAAGGTCTTTTAGACATTTAGCGTAAGCGGGTATTTGTTTAATAGCATCGAGGAATGGAATATTAATTTTAACTTGTTTAAATACCTCGAGTATATCCTCAACCTTTGACCCTTTCTTAGACAAATGTGACGGTCCCTCAACGTTAAGTGGAAAAGGTAACTTTGGAACATAGTTAGTTGAGACCGGTTCTTTTTCTTTTCGAATATTACTCGTCTCCTCCCCCTTTTCTTTAGTCGAGTTATTATTCATATCTTTCTCACCCTCATCCGAAATTTCAGTTAATTCATCTTCCCGAATAGTCGTCCTAGTTGAAACGGCATTAACGTGCTCACTCGAACCCCCATTTCCATATTGTTCCTTAAGATTCTGAATAGTTTGACTAGGCAACTGACCCTCGTTTCTACGACTCATTGTATTAGCTATTTGTCCCATTTGGAATTCAAGTTTCACAATGGATTGTGTGTGAGAGTACACTATTTGTGCTTGTGCTTGTGCTTGGACTTGTGCCTCAATAGTCTTAAGGGATTTCAACACCGTCTCCTCAAAAGCATTCACCCTTGGAGGGTTAGGATTAGAAGGAGGGTGTTGGTATTGATTTTGTGGAAATTGCGGTCGATAAGTGTTAGAAAAATTATTTGACATAAGATTATAATTATTTCATGGGTATTGTTGAATAGAGTTTATGTGTTGCTCCACGAATTCAGGAAATTAAGAAGCGGAAGGACATGCAAAGATATTATGAGAATGTTCAGAACATAATGCACATACTTCGTAAGAGGGTGCGTTCGACATTTGGTTCATTGTCATAAGTCAGTCAAGTTTCGTATTCAATTCTTGTATGTCAATTGACTGACTCGGCTCGAAACGCTCCTCACGCTTAAGTTTAGGTGGAAGACACCCCTCAGGCCGTATTGACACAGTTTGGTGCATCGAATTCTCGCTTAACGTTTCAAATATCTTCCATGCCTCATCGGCACTTTTATGTAGGAAGGTACCCGCACAAACGGCATCGATGGTGTTACGTATTGAGGGAATAAGTCCCTCGTAGAAGACCTGAACTAATTGCCACTTGGGAACCTGATGATGTGGACATGAGCGTAAAAATTCTTTAAACTGTTCCCAAGTGTCATAAAGTGTTTCCCCATCTTGCATCACAAAGTTCGTTATTGATTTCCTTATCTGATTAGTTCTTGTGATTGGGAAAAACTTTTGTAAAAATGCGGTATGTAAGGCTTCCCATGTTTTAATGGTATTTGGCTCAAGAGATTGAAGCCAATATTTAGCTCTGTCCTTTAAAGAGAATGGAAAGAGCCGCAATTTTAACTCATCATCAGTTAGGTGTTGTATTTTCAAAGTAGAGCATATATCTTGGAAATCACCTAAGTGCTGATAAGGGTCTTCTTTAATACGGCCATGGAAAGATGGTAATAGTGCGATGGTAGATGACTTTATCTCAAAGTGAGATGCCGTCACCTCCGGTAACTCTATGCTTGCCTGGGGTGTTTATGCCGTAGGAATGAAATAGTCTTTAAGCAGAGGAGGTGGAGGTATATTAAGGTTATTTCTATTATTTCCGTTGTTTCCAATGTCATCCATTGGAATAGGTTCGATTTTAAAAATTCGAGTTTTCCTTAACCTTTTAAGGGTACTTTGAATTTCGGCCTGAAATAGAGACGATGGTTCTGGAGTCGATTCGTCGTCTATTTTCCACTGAGCTCTCGGAGCTTGGGTTGAAGACTTACTAATTCTAAGGGTACGTTCAAGTTCAGGATCAAAAGTTTGTAATTCAGGTTTACTAGAACGTGTACCAAACATAAACTAAAAACAAAAACAAATAGCAATCACGCAACTAAGATAACAAGCACTCAACTACTGTGATGCATGAATATTATCCTGTAATGCAATGACCGCGTCAAGCCCAGCGCCCCGGGTTTCCTAGCTAATGCAGTGCAATTAACCCTAAACTAATGCAAATAGTACGTCACAGCGCCCTGACTTACAGTGGTTTAAAGCGAGTTTCACAAGAAGCAATTTACTTGAATTTATTTATATTTTTTCGTGTAAGCTCCTTTGATGTGCTAAGCTATTCCTCCCGAAAACGTTAGAATTTAATGACTCGAGAAACTACAAAATAAAATAAAAAGTTAGTAACTCAAAACAAAAACGAAAAATAATAAAAAGAAAACCTAATCTAATATTTACGAATTAACTAAACTAAGATTCTAAAACTAAAGGTAGTAATGCAATCCCCGGCAACGGCGCCAAAAATTGATGTTGTCAGTATCAAGATATAAAAAGTATACTTTACTTTTCTAAAGATTTGTAGTAGTGAAAGTAAAGGTCAAACCCACAGAGATTGATTAACTACCGCGCTTTAATTTTAAAACCTAAATTTAGTTAATGAAGGAAAACGGATTTTGATTTTTATTTTATTAAACTAAGAACAAGAAAAATAAATCTAAGTTATGGGAGCAATTAAAAATTGTTTTTATAAATATATTTAGGGAACCTAGGATTGCAACTCCACCACTAGCTTCATAATAAGGCTATTTACGAATTACTTTAGCTTATTAAGTTGGATGATAATGGAAAATTGTAGCTACAAGCCCAATTCCTCCATCAAGAAAATAACTATGGTTCAAGCACCAACATAATCCATCTTCGATTAGCACAATTTATCCCACACTAAACTAGGGTTGTGGTATAATCCGTCTAATCTAGGCATGGACTATTCGGATACTTGATAGCACAATTCAATTAAGCACCATTATATGTAAATAATCTAAACAAGCACAGCAAGCATAGATCATTGAGCACATCACATTCAAAATAGATCTAAGACAAGAATAAACTTTGAAAGTGATGATTTAATCAATAAAAGCACGATTTATTTATAAAAATCCTCGGAACATGTAACTGTCATCCATACATAATAAAACTAAAATAAAAACATAAAATACACCCTATTACTTGTCTAGGGTTTCATTGAAACCCTAGATCTAGGTTTAAGCTGCCATGGGAGCGATAGATGGCAGGAGGTTGATGGAGGAGGTTGATGGAGGAGGCCATGGAAATCTTTGGTCTTCTTCTTCTTCTCCTTGCTTTCCCCTCTTCAATGGCTGAAAGTATGGTAGTATATTGTGTGTATAATATTTGCCAACCCCTAAATTGAAGAAAAATAGGGTATATATAGATTTTAGGCAAGTTTTGGAAGCTTTCCTAACCCGAAACGCACTAAAACTGCTATATTTTACAATCTGGACGCAATTAGGCAGTTTCGTTTGCGTAGGAATCATTAGTATACTGAAATACGCAAGTTCCATTTTTACACAAGTCGCGCGCGCGGGCCGCGCGAGAGCGATATAGGGAAGACGCGCGAGCAATTTCCTGGGCTTCCGCGCGAGCGGGTCGCGCGCGCGAGGTGCTTGTTCTTGCTTTTTTTACTCTGCTTTTTCACCTTGTTTAGCCTGGTATACTTGATTTCTTCCAAATCCTCTCAGAAAATAGAAAACTAAGTAAAAATATACAAGAACAGGATAAAAAGGTACTAACAAATGCAAGTTAAAGAGTATAAATAGGATTTGTTCTCTCCCGATCACCCGCCTCCATTCGGAACCAATACAACACCAACACATTACAAATACACCACCACCACCAACTCACCCATGCATGGCTATGGAGGCCACCGGTGATTCGGCACTAATACCTACATCATTGATAGTCAAAAAGATGGTTGCAATGTCCCCATGATGTTAACGGGCACAAAGCTCATTGTGTTTATATCTCAAAACCTGAGAAAATGCTATCTTTTGACTGGATTTTTTTCTCAATTTTTATACCCACCTGCCACGTACTATGCACTTGACATGCAGTCAGGGGGGATACAATGGCAAGTGGCAAACAACATACCCACTATAATGGAATGATTTGATGTATCAAGACCACCACCAATAACATGACTTGTACATACACAACAAAATCTATGTTAGTAGACTACCGAAGGGGCTTTTGGGTGCATTGCTAGAATTTTCCAGAAATCAAACCCCCTAATCCCACCAGACTAATCTTCACTCTCCATAAGGATGTGACTCTGATCTCCATAATCTCCATAAGGCATGATCTTCACTCTCCATCGGGTGTCTTGAGCAACGTGCTCTCTACCTTTTACCCTCACTAGGGTAGCATGATCAACACGATCTCCTCCTTTTTGAGAAAGAGAGCCTGAGCATCGCGCTCTCCACTACAGGACGGCACGAGCATCGCACTCTTCCCCTGTCTAACTCGAATGGCATGGGTAACACCCTCTACCGTTTGAGCCTTACCACAGTCTGAGCATCGTGCTCTCCAACACAGGCAGCATGAATATCACGCTTTTTCCCCTAATCTTTATATCTCCATGTAGGGTGGCACGAGCATCGCGCTCTCCCATAACTCTCCACTCCCTAACATGTATAGCCCTGATCTCCAAATCTCTAAAAGGTACGACCCTAATCTCTATATCTCCATCTAGGGTGGCACGACCATCGCGCTCTCCCACTAATCTCCACTCTCTAATGTATATGGCCCTGATTTCCAAATCTCTAAAAGGTGCAGCCCTAATCTCCATATCTCCATCTAGGGTGGCATGACCATTCCGCTCTCCCACCAATCTCCACTCTCTAACGTGCATGGCTCTAATTTCCAAATCTCCAAAAGGTTCGACCCTACTCTCCATATCTCAATATAGGGTGGCACGAGTATTGGGTTCTCTCCTAATTTCCATCTCCAATAGGATCTCCAATTTTTCATTAGTATGCAACACCCGTTGTCTACCAATGCATAGTTTCCATGATTTTGCTAGATTTGAGGCTATTATGCCCGCCTGTCTCGCGCTACACGCCTGACATCCAAGCAGGGGGCTAATGTAGGTGAATACACTGAAAATACCATGTGGCAGCCTTCCACATCATCACTACCACCACGTGTATGAGACATGACACGGGTGTCACCTCCTCTTCCTTAACGGTATCACCTCCCTATGACATCTATAAAGGAAGTATCACTCCAATAATTAATCACCACCACATAATTAAGCATACAGCTTCACACACATACTACCCTTGGTCAGGAGCAGGACCAAAGGGTATTGCACATTGAGATCTCAAGAGTTCATGGCTCGATGGGTAGAGTCAAGGGCATCTCCCTAGCTAGATGCCTCACTGGCAAGGCTAGGGTTGGTTCCAAGGAAAGAGAGAGACACGTGCATCCTCACGTCCGCCCACCATCCCATACACTTGAGGTACTCATACCACTACACCTCACCTCTCACCTCACCTACCTCGTAAACCAATTAGGGCCTCTAGCGTGTAGCTATACTTACTGAGAATATTCAATTACATAATCTAATCATCTACCGGCAACAACCATCTCATCACCTTAGCACGCCTATGCACCTTTCTTGTCACCAACTGTGACACCTCTCTTCTATCTCATCAACACATCCCATAGCCGAAAACATCATTCCTACCTCTCTTGTCCACCAACCTAGAAGCCTCTCTAAGGAAGCCACTTAAGAACCATGTCAGTCATGCTTGAGTGCCCTATACTTCTTTTCCTCAGCTATAAATACTACACCCTAATTCAATACCAGAAGGATCAACGATATACAACGAGAACCTACTGGGAACAAAAACTCTTATTCTCTACCCTTTTCTCTCTATTATTCTGCAAACTCCACAAGTCACATATAAGCTACCCAAAGGCTCTCCATGTCTACTGCTCTCTCTCTCTCTCTCTCTCTCTCTCTCTCTCTCTCTTTTACTTGGGACTAACTTGGCTCTTACTTGAGCCACATGCTCTCTCAGACCCATCTACTATACTACTATACGCATCTATATTGGTATTGACTTCCTTACATGTTATACTCTCACACATCACACAAAAGAACTCATACACCCTCCTATACAAGTTTTCTTTGAAGCCTACTTAAAATTCAGTTACCACTGGTTCATTAGAGACAAACAGAGTATGATTCTTAAACATGAGTGCGAGAGGGAAAGGAAAGGGGGGTGTTGTTCATTGATTAACAACAAAATTCCTATTTAGGCAGTTTTACACTTTTACTAGTGTTTAATCACATGCTAAATCACTTAAAGAAAAATGCATGGTGAATGATATAAAATAGGTAATAGAACCCATTTCCTATATAGGCATAGACTATTAAATATCAGTATTGAGTTTTAAAGTAGTGTCGACGGCTTGTTACCAGCTGCATCTTTGCGCAAGATGAACCCGTTTTACAGAATACTATGACTTAAAAAATCACTTAATAAATACAAAACTAATATGACTCAAAAGAGTCAAAAGATTGCTCACATACCATCCACTAACCCATGAATTTGGAAGTTTAAAATATTTAGTTGTATGGACCTATAGACATGTTTCTATTTTACATTAGATAACTGTAACCCGAATAGCTGAATGGACACGGCGATGACTCCATAACTCAAAATCTCAGGTTCTTCTCTCCTTAGCAAAACCTAATCCACATGGTTTGCTGGTAATTGTGTGCATCAGGGGGCAGAGGTACATGGAGGTTAGCGTGCCCCCACTCAATTATTCAAAAAATTTTACCACATGTATTTTATATTATGTGCATTTGTATTTTGTACCCCTCCTGAATTTGGTGATTTACCCCTTTTAAACTCACAAATCTCACTTTGATCCTTCAAATTTAAACAATTTACCCAAATAAACATGTCATTTAGTCAATTATCCCCAAGTATTATTTAAGGCCTTGAAGATATCCCTTTCTAACACATAAAGATTCTTTGTTTAATGAGTAAAACTAGTAGAAGAAAGAAAAGAAAATAAATTAAGCATATCATCATAATTAATTTTTTGTAGAAAGAGTATTATGGAGAGAATTGTTTATCTTTGAATAATTATGTTTTAACCCTCTACCCACAAAACCATCACACACAAAACCATCACACAATTTTTAAAACCTTAGAAACCAGATAATATAGCATTTCTAAGCAAAAAAAAAAAAGGGTCGAGGGAGCTGTTGATGAACCCTCATGTATGTTTGCCCCCCTAAGATCAAGTCCTGGTTCTACCCCTGCATCCATTTATATTATTGCTCAATCCAATGGGTTAGCAACACATCACACCAGCCCCCCGTTATTATATGTTGTATCCCAATCACATATGTGCAGTAGGCAGATCCAGGAATTTACACATGGGGGCAATGGCGCATCAAGGAATCTTGGGCAGGTCAAATTTTTTTGGGTCTGTTTGCAATTAGGCCAATATATTACATATAATAAGTTTTTTTTTTTCAATTTTTGGGAGAATGAAGTATAATTGGGCAACATATTACATATAAAATCCTTTGTTTAGCCTAAATAATAATTTTTTAGGGCTATATAATAAGTTTAATTATTTTGGGGGGACAAAGCTTAATAAAAATTTGAAAATGTACCTAAAATACATATATAAAAGTATAATTTTCCAAAAGCTAGGGTGCCCATTGCCCCCCCCCCCCCCCAACTGATGGGGAGAGCTGAATTACTAGTTGTTTTCTAGTAGTTTTGCGCAGGCATGCCAGAGCCAAACAGGCTCGGTGTGTGTGCTAACTAATTTCCTATACACCTGAGTAAGTGATACTCAAGGCTTTGAGATCTGACTTATAAAAGGTGATTGTGTGTGATTAGTAGGAAATTACCCTCACCAAAATTCCTATGGCAGTATTGAAGCGCACAAGCCAGTTAGTGCAAGAGTTTACCAAGTAAACAATCATAAACGATTAATAAAATATGAAGATATTTTATGGAATGTTTGGAAAAATAAAACATATAACAAAATAACAGAATCAGAATAGGCTCTGATTGTTCAAAAGAGTGAAAATTGTAAAATAACAAAGAGGGCAGACCTATTTGCTATGGATGTTGTGGATGCCGGATAATAGAGCTTTGAATTCTGTGAATGTTGTGTATGTAACAGTCCAGATATGGCAAGGACTCCTTGAATTGCACTCAAGTAAGACCTTGATTGTAGAATCCTTCCTTAGTTCAAACTCTTTCAATCCCAATATTTTAGGGATTAGCCTTCCATATCCAACTGGACATGATTTGATTCCATTCCTAGATGGACTCTGATCCCTCAAATTGAGGGTAACTTTACCACGACAGCTAAGAACAGAACTGCCTTCCCCTTTCGCTCATCAGACTCCTATGATTAGCTTTATTGAGCTTGTGCACCCTCCACTTTTCATGCTTTCTGACTTCCATGCCGATGACAATCTTACGAATGCTCACGACCAACGGGCTTGTGCAACCAGCCTTTACCGTTTATTTCAAGTATGGTGTCTGATTGCTAAGTTCACTCTCTTAATCATTCATTGGGCTTTCCTTCTGACACTAGCTTATGCCTCTCGCTATTGCTTATTCTAAAGATGGTGCATGATCAATCAGCATGTGACTCAAATTGCCTATCGGGCTCCACTAAGCTGGGATAACAGCCTCGCCTTTCCAAATCGAGTGACGTTCTTTCACTGAGCCTGATGGACCTTTGTAGCCTCTGGGCCGGTCACTCCTGGACATGTTTTAGGCCGATCATCCTCGAGCCCATTTCAACATCCCATCCGAGCTCAAAAACCTTTGGCAGTTTTTGGATGCAAATAATGGCCCCCCAAAATGTCATATCAAACATCCCGCCCTTAATTGATGTGATGTTTTGAATTTAAAACCTACCACGTGTATATCATGCAGAGATTTTCATTTCTCAAGAATCCCACCAGTCACTGCTCATTTAATGCTAACGCGTATAAAGTGACGAAGTTTCAAAATCTCTTCACTTTTCCAAATAGTTGCGTCTTTCTCCTTCTCTCTCTAGAACCACTAACTAAGCCTCACTCTATACTCCATTTTTTTTATGAAAGAAAGAACTCCATCGCCACTCACTGTAATGGCACCCAAGACTACTCCGACGACCTCCTTTAAAGGCAAAAAATCATTCTTAGTTGCACTACTCTCGCGTAATCTGTGCAAGGAGGTCCGTCAACTAGCCAAGACCCATGCCCGCCTCCATTTCAGACCCAACAAGTCTGAATCTTGATGGATGATTTTAAAGAAGAGAGAAGAAGAAAAATGAACCCTAGCTAATGGAGATCCATGTAATTTTGTAGAGAGAGAGAGAATGAAAAATGTGTGATCTAGAGAGAAAGAGAGAGAGTACAGGGGGTCTTCGAGCAAAATGGGGCGAAGTACGCGAGAGGACTGTCTCTGTCTGGTGACTGTCTTTGTAGTTCTTCACCGATCACCAACGTTCAAAGCAAACTGCCCCGACCTGACCTGACCTGACCTGACCCGACCTGACCCGACCCGAGTATAATTTTGACCACTACTTTTTCCACATCATCTAAACACGTGTGCATTGGATAGTTTACAAAATTAAGCAGAGACAAACCACAGTAGGCTAGCGCGTAGGTCCCATTGCTTCTAAGTTATCTTGAGGTCGAGAGTTCGAGCCTCTCTCAGCCCACTTTCCCTTTTTAGGTAGTTTTGATTATTGAAGATGTTTTTTGGCAGTTTAATTGGTTTTGTTTTCATAATTTATATGACAAATTAGTACCATTATACTTGAATTTTCTTAGTAAAACTTACTTGGTTTAATAAATATGGGGTGTAGTCTTGTAGGTAAAATATAGTTGATACCCCTATCTTTCCCTTTATAAAGGTACTAAAGAGCTGTCACTCACTTTGTGGAAGAAATTTTGGATGCAACAGCTGTAAGGGTGATGTGGTATCCCAAACTAATCACCGTATTTGTCATTTCTTGGTGAATCTTAGTACATATAAGCAAAAATTGTTTTGCTATTAGTGATGTGATAGATAATGACGTGGTACACCCGTTAAAACCAATATTTACTCCACTTCGTGAGTGCAAGTGGATGTGTGATTAAGGGAAGTTATGTTATTTGATTTTTTTTTTCAAATGATATTTTAATGCTCTTGTGAAAATTTTGATTAGTAAATTATATAATTCTTGGTGTTAGGAAAATTTCTTTAGTACCCTTCCTTGTCTCTTTCTATATTAGTATAGATAGATTTCCAAGGAAACCAATGTGATTAGTTATAAATCATTACGCCATTTTACTTTAGAATAAAGTACATTTAAGATTTCTGATGAAGGAAAGGTCCTCCGTACATGACTATTAAGTGATTTGATTGGACCGTAGTGATTATCAAGTGAAATTTCACTAGATCGTACATGAATATTAGTGAAATTTTCCCTTCTAGGGACTTTTCAATAAACTAAGAATAAAAACAAACTTTAAACTCTTGATAGTTGTTTCTAGAAATTTTGCCTAAATTTTTATGTTTTATAACTAGTACATTAATACATTATAGATACTGTATATAAGATGAATTCTTAGACATTTACTCCTCCAAAGGGCAACTCGTGTTGATCTTTTTTTAGTTGTTCTGATGATTTGGAACATCATGTTTATTGCAATTGTTATCTCACGTGAGAATTATGGCCCACTAACCTCTTGCTCAATTTTGTATTGATTGGCCTCATTTATAAGATGTTAGCCAATAGGAAAATATCTCAAATATTAATAAGAATATTATTTATATAAATAATCAGTTTAGAGAGATTATAGAAAAACCCACGATGAAACAGTTTCTCTCTAGGCTATTCACATGGCCCTTCTCTCCTCTATTAAAGGCACAAAATTTCCCCTTGGAAGTAACGTTCATCAAATACAGTATTTGTTTTGTGCATATGGAGAGACAGAGAGAAGAAGAAGCCATTTGAAGGTTTGATTAATTAAGGGGTTTCCAATCACCATCTCTATCAATCGACAATAGCAAACAATGGTATGCATTTAATTTTAGTATTTGATAGATCTTGAGATGTATTAGATTCAAGATCCATAAGTTTTTCGCACGATAGTATGATTACTTTATCAATTATAGACTAATGGTTGGTATCATAGCCACAGGTTTTGAATCTATGCATCTTGGAATAACGATTTTTAAGAACGATTACATATTTTTTTTTCGTAATCTGTAGTCGTATATATGTTGTGCCATTCAATTCATCAGATTTGAGAATATGTTTATATATATATGATCCGTGCGTATACATGTAAGTATATTATATATATAGATCACATGTCATAGGGAGGCATCTAATCTTATCATACAATGTGAATATAGTTTTTTTTTTAATACATCTATGGTCACTTTGTTTGTCTTGAATATGAAAGTTCAAGAATCAATGATTGTTTTGGTAGATGTACAATAAGTCACTATAGATTTTCTAAATTGATTAGACACCTCCAAATCCACGGCTGAAATTATGAAAGATATATTTTATTCTACTCTCTTTTGGTATTACATCAATGGTTGACTCCTTGAATACATGTTATTAAATATTATATTGATTTTCCTTCATGGGTATTGAAAATTTGATGTGATTTAATTATCTCTGTGATTATTGGATTGTTGTTTTAAGATTGATATATGTGTTTCTGTTCAATCTATTTTGGGGAATTAAAGTTGGTTGGTCTATTGCTAATAAAGTTGACTATCAAGCATTTTATTTGTTTAGCAAATTTACAGTATTTTGTTATGACTTAGTCACTAATTTTATTTTTTTATTTTTAAATTTGGAGCTATTGCTAACTTTGTCATTGAAAAGTTTTTAATCACATAAAATATATATTATTAATTTTATTGTTATGAAAGTGATTAAGTAAATAAATGACATTTTTAGTAATTATATTATGGCTCTAATAAAAGGGTTAGAGAATATTGTTGGTTAGTTTTATATTTACAGGGTTTATTAATTTGGTAGTCACCAAAGTGACCTAGGTTAGTGAGCCTTATGAATGTAAAACTACATGAAAGACTAGTCATTAAGGGTGACATAAAAAACAATAATATTCTCAATGACAGTCATAGTTAAGAGATTGAGACAAGCCTAAAGGAGAGTCGCTTTCAACTAACTATGGATTGGATTAGGTAATGTAATTTGTGTCATTTAGTAGTATAGATTTGGATACCCAAAGGTAACATAACTAACTAGTAGGTGACATAAATTACATTAGACCTATATAGGTGATAATTTTTTGTACCTATAGAGTGGACACTAGATATGATAAGGTTTTCACCCAAAGGTGGAACCGATGTGTTATGGATAGACTCAAGGCCTTAACGTGAGCATTGTCCTATTTTATTTCAGTGACTCTTCCTACTTCGTTGCACTCTCATGCATCTAGCATTCCGACTCTAAATGGGTCAAAACTTGTCAAAATGGTATGAACAAGTCCAATTCACGCTAGGTGTGTTAGATCTCGACATGGCACTTTTGGCTAAAAAACCTAAGGAAGTTACTGCTGATAGTACTGTAAAACAGGTTGATACTTTAAAAGCCTGAGAGAGATCGAACAGACTTAGTCTTATGTTTATGAGGATGACCATGGCTAATAACATCAAGACCTCCCTCCCTTAAACTAATAGCTCATTGGAACTATTGGCTGCTGTCAAAGAACATTTTAAATCAGCAAATAAGTCACTTGCATGCACACTTATGGCAGATTTAACTACTGTCAAATATGTTGGTAATAGAGGAGTTCAGGAACATATCCTCTATATGACTGACAAAGCTGCAAAACTTCAAGCACTAGGAATGTAAGTGGATGAATCCTTCTTGATGCAGTTTATTCTCAACTTACTCCCTCCTCTGTGTTGGTTGTAACTCAAGGAGCTAAAAAGAAAGGAAAGTTTGTGAAAGGAAAGAGATTTCCACCAAAAAAAGGAGATGGACTTGGGGAAAATAGCCAGGGCCGTGGAAAGTTCACTGTCAAATGTCACTTCTGTGGCAAGAAAGGATATGTGAAGAAAGACTATAGCAAGCATAGAGCTTGGTTCGAAAGGAGAGGTATAAATCTTTCTTTTGTATGTTATGAATCAAATCTTGCTGAAATTCGTTCTAATACTTGGTGGATTAACTCTGAGGCCGCGACTCATATAACAAATTCAATGTAGGGATTCCTTACCATCCGAAAGCTGAAGAACAGTGAAAGATTTGTCTATATGGGGAACTCTTAGAGCGGAAGTGGTAGCTGTTGGAACCTACCACCTACTCTTAGAGATGGGTCATCAGATGGAACTTATGGAGACTTACATGTACCTTCAATTTCTAGGAATTTAGTTACTTTATCTAGATTAGATGTTGAATGTTGCTGGATACTATGCCTTATTTGGTTGTGCAAAACTCAGTTTGTTGTTTAACTCTGTTGTAGTTGGTTCTAGTATTTATGTGATGGTTTTTATAAAATTTCCTTGAATCATGAGTTTGTACAATCTTTATAACCATGCATTTGAATGTTGGTTCAAAACGTGGCCTAATTAATGAAAAGTCATCAATCTTGTGACATAGACGACTGAGGCATATCTCCAGGGATAGAATTGAGAGATTAGTGAAGATTGGGATTTTAGATAACCTAGACTTCACAGATTTTGAAGTATGTGTGGATTATATTAAGGGAAAGCAAACCAAACACACTACGAAAGGTGCCACAAGAAGTACTAAACTTCTTGAGATAATTCATACAGATATTTGTGGACCACTCTCCATTCCATGTTTTTGCTAAGGAATGGTACTTTATCACCTTTATCGATGATCTTTCTTGCTATGGTTACGTATATATAATACATGAAAAGCCTCAGGTCATTGACATCCTTGAGGTGTTCATTACTAAGGTCGAGAGATGGTTAGATAGAAAGGTTAAAATAGTGAGGTTTGATAGAGGTGGTGAGTGCTATGGTAGATATGATGAGACTGGCCAAAATCCTGGCCCATTTGCCAAATTTCTTAAAAAGCGTGGCATTTGTGCTCAATACGCAATACCAGGTACACCATAGTAGAATGGAGTTGCTGAAAGGCGTAATCGTACTCTTTTGGATATGGTTAGGAGCATGATGAGTTTTTCAATTGTACCTGATTCATTGTGGGGTGAAGCATTAAAGACTGCAATATATATCTTGAACAGGGTTCCTAGTAAGGCGGTCCCAAAAACTACTTTCGAGTTGTGGACTAGTAGAAAGCCTAGTTTGAGACATTTACATGTTTGGGTTGTCCAACACAAGCAAGGATCTTTAATCCACATGAGAAAAAGTTAGATTCAAGGACATTATCTGGATATTTCATTAGTTATCCAGATAATCCCAAAGGGTACAAATTTTATTGTCCTGACCATAGTACGAGGATAGTAGAAATCGATAATGCCAGATTCTTAGAAAATGGCAAAATTAGTGGGAGTGATGAATCAAGGAAAGTAAATCTCAAGGAAATAAGAGTGGATACCCCACCACCCTTTCCTCCTCGAGAAATTGTTGTTCCTCAGCCTATTCAACCACTTGAGGCAAACGAACAACATAATAGAAATGATTCACCACTTCATGAGTATATTGCAATTGAAAATAATGTAGAGCCACCACAACCGGCAATTCTGAGAAGATCTCAGAGGGAAAGGAGACCTGCCATTTCAGATGATTATGTAGTGTATCTACAAGAATCTGATTTTGATATTGGGATTAACAAGGATCTAGTTTCATTTTCACAAGCCATAGAAAGTGATAATTATAGTAAATGGATCGATGCTCTAAATGAAGAGTTGAAATCGATGGACCAGAATGGTGTCTGGGATCTCGCCGAATTGCCTAATCATTATAAGAAAGTCGACTGTAAATGGCTCTTCAAGACCAAGCGCGATGCTAAAGGCAATATCGAATGATATAAGGCCAGACTTGTGGCTAAAGGTTTTACTCAGAAAGAAGGCATTGACTATAGGAAGACCTTCTTTCCCATATCTAAAAAGGACTCACTAAGAATTTAAATGGCACTTGTAGCTCATTATGACTTAGGGTTACATCAAATGGATGTGAAAACCGCTTTTTTGAATGAAAATTTGGATGAGGATATCTACATGGAGCAACCTGAAGGGTTCACAAAGGAAGGGAAAGAACATTTGGCTTGCAAATTAAAGAAATCCATTTACGGTCTTAAACAAGCTTCCAGACACTGGTACATAAGGTTTAATGATACCTGATCGGGAGTGAACAAGTCCTAATTACATGCCTTAATTCACATTTGTTAGCACTTTTTATCTTGTTTTGTGTACTTTTACTTTATTTTCCATTTCTGCCAGGATTTAGTATAAAGCAAGAGTTCCAGGTTAAATAAGGAGTAAAAACAGAAGGAAAGAATAAAAAAAAAGTCACCTCGCGCGAGCGGCTTGCTCGCGCGATAATCCATACCTCGCTCGTGTAGCCTGCTCGTGCGATCTCCCAAAATTGCACTCGCATGACCTGCTCGCGCGATCTGTACAAAAAGGTACAAATGCGTATTTTTGAGTGCTGAAGACCCCTACACGAACGAAATTACCTAATTACGTTCAAAAAGTGAATTACAGCAGTTTCAGTTGAAGTAGGTTTATAAAAGCTCTTCTAATCCCTCTACAACTATATTCTAAAGCAATTAGAGGGTTACACACATTACTACACATCAATTCAACCATCCTACATACAACTTTGGAGGCAAGAGAAGAAAAAGATCTAGTTTGAAGGTTTCTGATGGCTACAATCAACTTCATCTCAATGTTTTCCTTAATTATGTGCAACTAAACTTCTCTTATAGGATTTCAATGAAACCCTAGCTTTGTAAAGGGTGATTTCTCGCTTTCTTACTTTGGGATTTTATGTAATTGGATAGTAATTGTATGTTTGAGGATTATTTATATAAAATCGAATTTTTAATGATAATAATCAAGAGTGTTTTGGATTTATTCTTGTCTTAGATTCTTCCTTATGTTTGTTGAACCAAATATTCCTTGATTTCTGTGATTGATAGGAGTATTTACATACAATAGTGCTTATGTGATTGCGATGTTTATATCTTTTATAATTCATGCTTAGGAAAGATGAGTTATGCTATACCCTAGTTATAGATAGATAATTCATGTGAACCGAAGATGAGTTATGCTTAGGTTAAACTAGTAATATCCTCTTATTGATACTATTGGGCTTGTAGCTACGATAGATCATAACTATCCAATCTTAAAACTTAAAGTAGAAAGTATAGACTCCCGATGCATAGTTAGTGGTGGATTTGCAATCCTAGATCTCGTTCACTCATATCAAAACAACTTCAAATCTTGCATTCGTTTACTTAGTTCAATTTTAGAATATTTCTTCCATACTTTTATCATTTAATTTCATAAGTTTCATTAATTATAGGAATTAAATCAACAACCAATCAAATTTCCGTTTTCTATAACTAAATAGATTTAGGTTTTCTGAATTAAAGGACAAAAGTAATCAATCCCTGTGGGTTCAACCTTTACTTCCGCACTACAAATCTTTAGAAAGTAAAGTATACTTTATATCTTGATTCTGACAAGATCAATACCATTACTTCTTTTGGATTTAAGGAAAATACTGTTGATCAGTGTATATATCTAAAGGTCAATGGGAGCAAGTTTATCTTTTTAGTTTTGTACGTGGATGACATTTTGCTAGCTAGTAGTGATCTTGGTTTGTTGCACCAAACCAAGGAGTATCTTGCCAAGAGCTTTAAGATTGTTGACATGGGTGAGGCAGCCTATGTCATTGGCATAGAGATCTTTAGGGATCGATCTCAAGGATTGCTAGGATTGTCTCAGAAAGGCTATATCAATCGAGTTTTGGAAAGATTTAATATGCAATTATGTTCAGTCAGTGATACACTAATCATGAAAGGTGATAAGTTAAATGAAAGTCAGTGCCCTAGGAATGACATAAAAAAGTAACAAATGAAGAAAGTTCAATATGCATCAGTTGTGGAGAGCTTAATGTATGCTCAGACTTATACCAGACCAGATATTAGTTTTGCAATTGGAATGATAGGTAGATATCAAAGTAAGCCAGGAATGGAACATTGGAAAGCAACGAAAAAGGTTATGCGATATCTTCAAGGGACGAAGGATTATATGCTCACATATATGAGATCAAATCAGTTAGAAGTGATCGGGTACTTAGACTCGGATTTTGCTGGTTAATTAGATAGCAGAAAGTCCACATCAGGCTTTGTGTTTCTACTAGCTGGTGGAATAATCTCGTGGAAGAGTGTGAAGCAGTCCATTATTACTTCATCCACTATGGAGGCCGAGTTTGTGGCATGCTTTGAGGCCACGAGTCATGCTCTATAGTTACGGAATTTTATTTCAGGACTTGGTGCTGTTGACTCCATTGCCAGGCCACTAAAATTTTATTGTGATAAAACCGCAGCAGTTTTCTTCTCCAAGAATGGGAAGTACTCTAGTGGTTCCAAACACATGGAACTTAAGTGCTTGGTTATTAGAGAAAGAGTCCAGAAACAATAGGTGTCAATTGAGAATTTAAGTACTACTCTAATGGTTGCTGATCCATTGACTAAAGGATTACCTCTAAAGACACATAAGGAACATGTTATTAGGATGGGTCTTTTGAGTAATCCTTGATATGTATAATGATGGATATTTCATTTTTTGTGTATTTGACGCTTTTGCGCAATGATAGTTTGTTTCTGTCTGTTTCATGTTTTCAATTATGTGTGCACATATTATGTTTGGTTATTTGATAAACAGGAAATGTCTTAACAAGACAAATTGCAGGGGAAATTTGGTATAATAGACTAGGTTAGCAAAGGTTATTAATGGCGTGGTATATAGAAGGGAGTATGACATAAATGTTGTACAACTGCTATGACTTACATTGATAGTCTAAGCTAATCATAGTATTACACTATCTTATTAATTTGGGTTATTGGCTACACTTAATCGAAATCGCAATCTCAAGTTAAAGTCTTTTAGTATGAAGTCCAACTTAGTCAAGAGTTTTCACATGAACCTGCATATTTTACTAAAGTCATGTTTTGCATCATAATTAGCTTAGTGGACCAAGTGAGAGAATATTATCTTACGTGAGAATTATGGCCCACTAACATTGATTGGACTCATTTATAAGATGTTAGCCAATAGGAAAATTTCCCAAATATTAATAAGATTATTATTTGTATAAATAATAAGTTTAGAGAGATTATAGAAAAACCCATGATGAAACAGTTTCTTTTGTGGCAGTTATTCACATGGCCCTTCTCTCCTCTATTAAAGGAACAAAACTTCCCCTTGGAAGTAATGTTCATCAAATACAGTATTTGTTTTGTGCATATGGAGAGACAGGGAGGGGAAGAAGCCATTTGAAGGTTTGATTAATTAAGGGGTTTCCAATCACAATCTCTACCAATCGACAATGGCAAACAACGGTACGCATTTAATTTTAGTATTTGATAGATCTTGAGATGTATTAGATTCAAGATCCATAAGTTTTCCGCACGATAGTATGATTACTTTATCAATTATAGACTAACAGTAATATATTTTATCTTTTGAGTGAATATTAATTTAGCTTTATTTCTTAACAAAAGAAGCCAAAATTGATTCTACTTTGGTCTTCATTTACACTGCTATCTTCAGTAGTCTCGTTCTAATGAGAATTCCTCAAAATTTTAATTTTCACACCTTATGACTTAGCTGTTGAAATACTAGCAAGCAACTATCTAGTTAAATTCATCACACCACGTCTTCACACTGACATAGTGTGACCACTCAATCTTAACAATACACATATCCCCTATTTCCAGGGGAGGTTATGAAAAAGTGTTTATTAGTTTTCAAATATTGCCAACCGCTTGTCATGGTCCCCTTGAAAATAGAGGCACGTGTATGGTTAAATTGAGTGAGTGACCTGGTGTGAACTCATTAAGATTGTTGCTTGTAATTTGTAATTCAATGGCTTAGTCACGAGGTGTGTATTTTAGATATTAAGGGAGTCCTCATTAGAACGAGAATAAATGTATATATTATACGATATGTGAATCTATAATGTATTATGGTATGATATTATCGAATACTCTAATACAATATATGCAATATGATATGTGATTAATTGAGAAGATTACCTATAACATATATAAACGCCCTTTATGTAACATTGCATGTCACAGCCTGGTTCTACAATAGCAGAACCGGAGCCCGTGGCACGCCACCGAGCTACTCCAATTCATTAACATTTCTAAAAGAATTAGTTTTAAGAACACGCAGCGAAAAAGAAAACACTTCATTTTTACAACCAGGGATCCAATCGACTGCATCTCGTACCCAGTCGATTGAGACTGGTCCAGCAGAAAGTTTGATTTTTGAAACAAAATCCAGTCAACTATTTTCTATGTCCAGTCGATTGGGGTGCCGAATTCCCAGTTGACTGTTTTGTCCGGTCAACTGAACTCCAATCAAGCAGAAAGATAAATTTTGAAAAACATAAAGCAGTCGACTGTGTCAAAGGACAAGTTGACTATAACTGATGCAGTGTCTCATTCATAAAAGGGGTCCAGTCGACTGCACTCACAAACCAGTTGACTGTTTTCTAACAGCGAGGCATTCTGCAAAATTCCTAAGTTTAAAAGCTTTCTAAGTTCAACCACGGACCACACCCACACTCCAAACTCATACCAAAGTGATCCTAATTGTATTAGAACATAACAAAAACATAATTACAAGAGATTACTATCTATTACAATATCACGAATCCATTATATGATTCTAAGTTAAACATGATTAAAAGTCATGAAATCTCTATCACAACATTCCTATTACCAAAACTACGAAATAAACATGATAAGTCGCCTTCTAAGTGAGCTCTCAAATTCCACGTGCTCACTTTCCCGATTCCTCGCTAGCATTTACACCTGAAATGGTTATTTGCATAACCACACATATTCGATTTGTTTAAGCTAACGCTTAGTGAATAACACAACAATGCATGTGAATGATAAACGTGTTCTCATTCACATCTCTACATTTCATCCTAGTCTCCGAAGTCCTATGTGTACGTTCCACACTCCTAATCCGCAACTCCTAGCCAATAAGTCCACGCGAAAAGGTAAGACCTGCGTTTCTTTTCTTTAAATGTGCGACCTTATGCCTATAACGACTCCACAATGATGGCTTGATACACGCACTCCTTCAACCCAAATAGAAACTCAACATGCTAAAAAACATGTCACCGTGCTCTCGACATAATCAAAATATTTCACCGTAAAATTGGGCCTACTTATCAAAACAATCACCCAATATGAACTGCACAATATGTATCTATAAACTAACACAAGCTTTTCGTACAAAATATAAGTGCATGTCAAGAAATCATTCCAAAACACATAGTTGAATCACTTACCTCCAAATAACACTATAAAATTCAATCCAAAGAAAACCCAAGCACAAAGATCGTGCAGAAGTCCATCTAGTACAATTCCTATCGATCAAAAATCCAATTATCAACTTTTTAAGAAAATTCTAGAAAATGAGTTTTGGAAAACTTATCCAAGCAAGCCCTTGTGGGTATCAAAACGAAGCTCTTACCTCTATGAGTTCAAATACAATTTGATCAATAGACGAATCACTGAAGATGAGCGTCGCAAGCTCGAAGGAAGCAAATCTCCCTTTTCTCTCTCCTCCTCTCTTATCTTTTAGAAGTCAAATTGAATTTATATACCAAAAATATCTCACTATGTATTTATATATATCCATTACTTCCCAAAATATAATTTAACTCCCCTCAAGGTCTTAAGCCTTTGATTTAACGCCCCTAGTAGTAAATATCCAACTTTACTATTTTTTCACTAAGTTCCATTTGGTTGTTAAAATGTGATTTCTCATGATTTACGAAATTACTAATTAGCCTACCAATTATGTAACGTGTTAATTCGTCCTCACCAAGATACTAAAATTAACAATAGAAACATATTCTAAATCACAAAATAATACAGATAGTGAAATACACAGATACATATTTATTTTCAGATAAACATGTAAGGTATTCCACAATGAACGTCTCATACTCGGATAGACTTCACAACATCAAAACACTCATTCAACGTGTCATCTCTTCCATCGTTTGGTTACGCCATAACACTTTCACCTTCGATCTCACCTTATTTTATATGACTTGATCCTTTCGATCTAAGATCTCTACCGGATATGCAACATATGTTAATTCACCCTGAATTTCATTCGACGTCGGAGTCATCACTTGATCTTTTTCTTTCGCCAAATGCTTATGTAGCAATGATACATGAAAAACGTTATGAACCTGGGCATACTCATTCAGTAAGTTTAATAGATATGCTACGGGTCCAACTCTTCCAACGATTTTAAAAGTTTCTATATATCTCGGATTGAGTTTCCTGTATACCCCAAATCTAGTAATCCCCTTTGAGGTGGCACCTTCCAATAAATCAAATCGTCTATCTCAAATTCCAACGATCGTTTACGCTTGTCGGCATAACTCTTATACCTACTCTGAGCTGTCATTAACCGTTGTTGAATTACCTTTATCTTGTCTATTGTCTATTGCACAATTTTGGTCCTTCAATCTTTCTTTCTCATACTTTCGTCCAACTAATTGGTAAACAACATACGCGACCATACAAAGCTTCATAAGGAGCCATCCCAATACTCGATTGAAAAATATTATTGTATGCAAACTCAATTAACGACAAGTGATCTTCCCAATCACCCTGGAAATCAAGTACACATAAGCGAAGCATGTCTTCTAAAATCTGGATTACTCTTTCCGATTGACCATAGGTCTGAGAGTGAAATGTAATTACCCATTGCTTCTTGCAAGTCCCTCCAAAACTTTGATATAAAACTACTATCTCTATCTGAAATAATAGAAACTGGAATACCATGTAGTCTCACAATCTCACCGATATACAACTTAGCTAAAGTATTCGGCTTAATTGTTCAAAGTGGTAAGAAGTGCGACGACTTTATCAAATGGTCAACGATCACCCAAATGATAGTAATCAATTTCTTGGATCTCGAAAATCCACTAACAAAGTCCATTATAATGTGTTCCCATTTTCACTCGACTACCAGTAATGATTGAAACAATCCCGAAGATACTTGGTGTTTGGCCTTCACTTGTTGATAACTCGTACAACATGAAACATAGCGTGCTATTTCTCTCTTCATTTTTGGCCACCAATAAACCTGTCTCAAGTCTCTATACATCTTGGTGCTTTTCGGATGAATGGTATACTTCGTATTGTGTGCTTCCTCTAGGATATTCCATTTTAACTCTTTCTCGTTAGGTACACAAATTCTACCTCTCAATTTCAAAACAACATTCTCAAAAGTAAAACCCGGTTGTTTTCCCAACAAAATCTCATTACAAATCTTCTTTAAACCACATCTTGAAGTTGTTTCTCTGTAATCTCATGAATCAAGAGTGGTTGTGTCACAATCATCGACATCAAGCCACTTTCAATTCTCATAATCACTTTAAGTTTCAAATTCTCCATATCTTAAATCAATTCTCTCTGAGAAGTTAAGTTTGAAGCTATGTTGATTGGTGCTTTACGATGAAGAGCATCGGCAACTACATTCGCCTTGCCCGGATGATAGTGAATTGACAACTCATAGTCCTTCATCAATTATAACCATCTCCTTTGCCTCTTGTTCAAATCTCGTTGTGTGAACAAGTATTTTAAACTCGTATGATATGTGTATATCTAACATTTTTCCCTATACAAATAATGATGCCAAATCATCAATGCAAAAATCACAACGGCAAATTCTAGATCATGTGTTGAATAATTCTTCTTATACGATCTAAGTTGTCGCGACGCATATGCAATGACTTTATCACCTTACATAAGAACACAACCTAAACCTCTATCTGAAGCATCACTATAAATGATAAACCCTTCAATCCCTATTAGAACAGCAGATTGGTGCCTTCACTAGTCGACTCTTCAACTCTTAAAAACTTTTCTTACATTCTAGACTCCATACAAAACAACATCTTTCCTTATTAACTGTGTCATCGGCATTGCTATACATGAAAAGTCTTTCACAAACCTCCGATAATAACCAGCTAATCCTAAGAAACTTCGAATATCTATCACATTCGTAGGTCTCAACCAATTGCTAACTGCTTCTATCTTCTGAGGATCTATTGAAATTCCTTTCGCCAACACTATATACCCAAGAAAAGCAATTTCTGTCAACCAAAATTCACACTTCATCAACTTTTCAAACAATATTTTCTCTCGTAGTCGGTGTAAAGCTAATCACAGATGGTGTTTGTGATCTTTAACACTCTTGGAATAGATTAGAATGTCATCTATGAACACAATAACAAATTCATCTAAATAATCTTTGAAAACACGATTCATCAAGTCCATGAAAGCAACTGGTGCGTTAGTCACTCTAAATGGCATACCCAGAAATTCAAAGTGACCATATCTAGTTCTGAAAGTTGTCTTCTCAACGTCTTCATCCTTGACTTTCAATTGATGATAATCAGATCTCAAGTCAATCTTTGAAAATACCTAAGCTCCTTGCAACTAATCAAACAAGTCATCTATTCGCGACAACAGATATTTGTTCTTGATAGTCAACTTATTCAACTCTTGATAGTCAATGCACATACGCATTGTCCCATCCTTCTTCTTCATAAACAAGACTAGAGCTCTCTATGAAAAAATACTAGGTTGGATAAAACCCTTCTCAAGCAGCTCCTGTAACTGAACCTTCAATTCTTTCAATTCTACTAGGGCCATTCAGTACGGTGCTTTGGATACTAGTTGTGATCCTGGTACTACTTTTATCATGAACTCATACTCTCTTTCAATTAATACGTCAGGTAACTCATTGGGAAAAACATCTGGAAATTCTAAAACTACTAGAATGTCTTCTACTAGTGGTCCAAGAACTTGTGTGCCAACAATCGTATAACACCCATATTTGTGTTATTGCTTTTGCATTTCATTGTCATGCATGATAATGTGATGTGGCGTGTCTTTTAACACATGTTTGGGTGAGTTTTGACTCACGAGTTGATTTGGGTGTCTGTATTAGAGAACCCTTTGAAACTGTAGTGATTAAGGATTTGTTGTTGTGACGTCTCTCCGAATGTGAGACGGTCACTGTGGAATACTTTAAATGTTTATCTGAAAATAAATGTTTACCTATGTATTTCAATATCTGTATTAATTTCTATTTTAGAATTTATATCTGTTGCTAGTTTTAGTATCCTGGTGAGAACGAATTAACACGCTATTAATTTGGTAGGCTAATTAGCAACTTCGAAAACGTCATGTAGAAATTTGCGTTTTAGCGACCAAACGAAACTTAGTCGAAAACTTTTATAATTTTGAGGTTTCACTTATAAAGCTATGAATAAGCTGTATAAAAAGTTTCAGAGACTGATTAGAAGTTTTGAAAACTCGTGGGGAGGTAAACGTAATTCCCGAGAGTTTTGCCTATATATAGATAGAGATGAGTGAGATATTTTACAAAGCTTACAACCTAAGTTTCCAAAAAGAGGCCAAGGGAGATTTTGTTGCTTCGAGCTTTGCGACGCCAAACGACGACCTTCCGTCAGTTTGTTTTCTCCCAGATTTTATATTCGAGCTCCTCGAGGTAAGAGCTTCGTTGTGATATATGTTAGGGCTTGTTTGGCCAAGTTTTCGGAAAAGTTGTTTCCTAGAATTTTTTATAAAAGTTGATAAATGGAATTTTGATCCATAGGAATTGTACTAGATGAACTTCTACACGTTCTTTGTACACGGGTTTTCTTTGAATCGAAGTTTAAGAGCGTAAATCGGAGGTGAGTGATTTAACTATATTTTTGGAATGGTTTCTTGACATGTATTCATGTTATGTTTGAATAGCATGTATTAATACTTAGAGATATCTTGTGTAGTTCATATTGGGTATTTATATTGATAAGTAGGCCCAATAGCACGATGAAATGTTTTGATTACCGCAAGTATGGTAATATGTATTTGAGCATGTTAAGTTGCTTATTTAGGTCAGAAGGAACACGTGGTCACCGTACTATTTTGTGGAGCCGATATAGGCATTAAGGTCGCACGATTGAAGAGAAGAATCGTGGGTCTTACCCTTTTGCATGGACTTATTGGCGAGGAGTCGCAGATTGGGAGTATGGACGGGCACGTGAGTCTCCGGCGACTAGTATGAATTGTAGAGATGTGAATGCGGACATGTTTATCATTCATGTGCATATGTTGTTTTATTCACTAAGCGTTAGCTTAAACAAATCGAATATGTGTGGTTATTCAAATAACCATTTCAGGTGTAAATGTTGGCGAAGAATCGCAGAAGTGAGCACGTGGGTTGGGAGTTCTTTTAGAAGGCAACTTGAACGTTAATCTTGTAGTTTTGGGACAATAGGAATGTTGTAATAAGAATTCTTTGGTTTTTAGTTATGTTTAACTTGGTATGTTGGAACGAATCTAAAAGGTTGTAATAGTTAGTAACATGTTGTAACTGTGCTTCGGTAATATGTTAATACAGTTAGGATTGCTTTAGAGTACTTTTGGAAGTGTGTGTTTGATCCCCGTTTGAATTTAAAAAGCTTTTAAACTTGTTTTTTGCAGATTTTGGGCTGCTGTCAGGGGAGCAGTCGACTGATCTAGTGTTCAGTCGACTGAACCCTTTGCCTGCTAGCTACTGCTTCTTATTATGGCAAAAGCAGTCGACTGGGCCCTGCCTCAGTCGACTGGACCTCTGAAGGTTGTGTTCATTTTGGTTCTGCTTACTTCAGTCGATTGAAAGTTGGAGACCCAGTCGACTGGACCCCAGTCTCAGTCGACTGAATGGTCTGTTAAACTGTTTTGAAAACTCTCTTCTTTCTTCAGTCGACTGAGGTCCTGACCCAGTCAACTGAACCCCTAGTTTTGGAAATGTGTTTTGTTTTTCCACTGCGTGTGTTCTTCAAACTAAATTTTGGGAACGTTAATGAATTGGGTTAGCCTCAGTGGTGTGCCACGGGCTCCGGTTCCGCTATTGTGGGACCGGGCTGTGACAAATTGAATATAAGAAACCCGAACAATCTTTCTTCAACATCTTACTCGTTTGAATCTTCGATATCAAGTACGGCGGTACAGTCACACCCTTATCCTGAAAAGAAACTCCTCTTAATCTGACAAATAGAAACTAATCCATTTCTGCTCATAATCAATTCTAACTTGATTGACCGACAACCAATCTATGCCCAAGATTACATCAAATTAGTTTACAGTCAATAGAATCAAATTGATACTCAAGACCTTATTGCCTATCTTGATCTCACACGACTTGAATACCAAAGAAGTTACTAATCGTTCAGTAATAGGAAATGATACGCACAAGTCATATCCTAACGGTTCGGGCTTAACAGTTAAATGCTTAACAAAATCACGGGACACAAATGAATGCGTTAAACCATAACCCATGAGTACACATATAGGATATGAACAAATAGAAAGAATACCCTGATACGACTGTATCATCCGTATTCCCTGGCCTGAGGTTGAAATATCGCCCTTATTGTTGTGCGACTCCTTTCCCTTTATCCACTCGTGGTTTTGCCCTTGATCCGTTTGGCACACTCATTGCCCTGATACTCATTTCTAGCTGCCTCTTACTCGAACAGTCCTTCGCTATGTGCCCTGGTTGGCCACACTCAAAATATTTCCCTCTCATCTCCGGGTTGTAGCTTTTGGTGTTCGAGGTTGTGTTCGGTGTAGTCAGATTAATGTTCAAAGGACAATTTCGGTATATATGCCCTAGTTGCTTACAAAGGTAACAGGTACTCAATAGATAGTTGGTCCCCTTGTTTCGCGTATTACACGTTGGACACAACGGTCTCGAGTCTCCAACAAATGTACTCCCTCATTGGCTACCCACATACAATCCCAAACTTTGCGCAAATGGTATCTTCGCATTCCCTTGACCCTTGCTCTTATTGTTAATGGCTCTCTTCCTTTGTTGTTCTTGTCGATATCGATCGACACTTTTCTCAGCGATCCGGGCAGCTTCTTCTACTAGAAAAATGGTCGGGTATTGTAGCATATCAACACGGCTATGGATATTCTCCCTAATCCCTTCTTCAAACTCACGAGCTTTATCCTCATCAGTCAGAACTAGGGGTGTCATTTGGAACGGAAATTCCGATTCCGACCGATTCCGATCCGAAAAATTCCGATTTTGGCAACTAAATATGCATTCCGAATTCCGATTTTCCGAATTCCGAAAATTCCGAAAAAAATCGGATCGGAATCGGAATTATTTTTAGAATTCCGAAAATTCTGAAAAATTTCCGAAAATATTCCGAAATTGCATTTTCCGAAACTTTTCCGAAAATATTCCGAAAAATTCCGAAAAATTTCCGAACATATTCCGAAATTGTATTTTCCGAAACTTTTCCGAAAATATTCCGAAATATTCCGAAAATTGTGTTCATCCCACATCGAAAAAACATAAAAGAGGGGGTGTGATGTGCTTCTATAAAAGGCCTACAAGTCTCAAGTGAAATCCCATTAAGCTTGAATTCCGAATATTCCGAAAAATTCCGAAAATATTCCGAATATTCCGAAAAATTCCGAATCTGATGAAATTCCGAAAAATTCCGAAAATTCCGAAAATTCCGAAATTCCGGAATCGGAACTAATTTTGGAATTTCCGAAATTTCGGAACGGAATTCGGAATGCATTTTTGGCTTCCGAAAATTTCGGAATTTTTTCCGAAAGGGGTGTTTCCGATCCGTTCCGGCCGAAACACACCCCTAGTCAGAACGATAGTTTTCCCAAAATGCAACAAAGCATTATACCGAGAATCGTACTTACTCACAGTGATGTCTCCCTGGACTAAACTCGCAAACTCTTGGCATTTCTGAGTATGCGTAGACCGCGAAAAGAATCGCTTGTCGAACTAATCCTTAAATGCCTCCCACGTAGTTGGCTTCCCTTGCTCTAGTTCATTATTCTAGCAATCTAATGCTTTCCCCATCAATGTATCCGATGCGCAAAGAATTTTCTACTCGTCAGTGCATACCAATGTACGAAAATGTCATTCCATATCCATCATCCAATGATCGGCCACGTCTACATCAACTTGTCTATGGAAAAAAGTCAATTTCTATTTATAGAATTGTCTACGATAGTGTGTTGAGGTTACGGTAATGGTGGTGCATTTATGTAACGAACTCCAACTGGTAGAATCTGAACGTTCATCTGATCTCATTCACTTACGGCTTGAACAAAATTTTCCACCATATTTACTATTTGATCCATTCGCGAATGCGGTGACAACTCTCTTATCGGCTCAGTCATGGCGGTTCAAATGCTAGCTCTGTTGAGTACATTATATAATGGCTATGCATGCTATGCCACAAGTAGAGGTGTCAAACGGGCTGGGCCAGGCTCGGTCAAAGAGGGCCTAACTGGGCTTTCGGGGCGGGCCGGGCCGGGCTCTTTTGGGAATCGGGCCGGGTCGAGCCAGGCTTAGAAGGAGGGGGGTATGTCCGCCCCGGACCGGTGGCCCGGGCTTACACGGTCCGGGATTTGGGCCGGGCCGGATGGGCTTTAGGGTTGGGCTTCAGGGCCGGGCATTTGGGCGAGCCGGACGGGCCAGGCCGGGGTTAGTGGTAGGGAGGGAGTATTTGAAATTTGAATTTTAAAATCTTGAATTAATGTTTTGGGAGAAAAAATTGGTTGAAAAAGTTTAGTTGTATATCATATGTAAATTATTAAACTTTACTCTTTGTTATTAATTTATAAAAAATAAAGATTACTTAAGAAAATTATTTACTATTCAATAAAAATTAAAGATTACTAATAAAAACTAAACATTACATTAATTCATAAAATAAAAAGTTTACATTAATTCTATTAAAAACTGTAGATTACAAAACTAAAGATTACATTAATTCATATCATATGCAAACTTTTCATTTATTATTAAACTTTAGTACTTTACTCTTTATTATTATTATTATTATTATTATTATTATTATTATTATTATTATTATTATTATTATTATTATTATTATGTTTATGTAAACTTTACTCTTTATCATTATTATTTTATAAACTTTACTATTATTATTTTTATTATTATTATTATGTACAATTGGCTGCTAAAGTTTAGGTATATGAGTATATCATATGTAAATTATAAATTTACATTTGTTATTAAACTTTACTCTTTATTATTATTGTATAAAAAAATAAAAATTACATAAGAAAATTATTTATTATTCAATAAAAATTAAAGATTACTAATAAAACTAAACATTACATTAATTCATAAAATCAAAGGTATACATTAATTCTATTAAAAACTAAAGATTACATTACTTCATAAAATAAAAAGTTAAGATTACATTTTAAAGAATTGAATTTTTTTTTGAGCCGTTCCCAATTTAGACTCATGCGGGCTAGGAGTATTACATTTATTTGGGAATGATTGATCTTCAATTCTTCATTCTTCAATTTCTTTCCCCATAACATTCAATTTTTCGAATTGTTCTACAAAATAATCTTTTCGGTCTTGAGTTCAATATTGTGCAGCCTGCCAATCCTTCAAGCACATTAAGCAGTCAAGCATCTGCTCCTCCTTTCCTCTAGCACTCTTCCACATATACTAAAATCAGACTCTGATGCAACCGTAGAAGCCGGAGGAGTTAGTAAATCACGAGCCATGATGGAAAGAACAGGGAAAGCTCTTATATGTTCTTTCCACCATGTCAAAAGATCCAAATTTATCATTTCCTCGGGAGTTAATCGGTTGTCCCATTCGGTCTCTCTATACTTATTTAATTCACCAAGGATGTTAGAACTACTTACAAATGATTGAGTAGGACCCTTTTGTTTCTTTCGACAATTCAGAAACCGGCTCGCATAAGAACTCCCTGATGCTCCCGAGCTTAACTCAACAGTAGGAGTAGAAGAAGAAGTAGTACTTTCTTTATTTGCATATTTTTCATAGTAAATACAAAATAAAGTTTCCAAAGTATTTTCCATTTCAAAAGTAGTTATTTCTAGACCAAGCTCAATTTCTGGTCCTTCCAACAATTCAGATATTTGTTTAACCACTTCACAAACACCATCGAAATTGAGTCTAGGATCCAAGATTGCAGAAAAGTAAAATATAGGTGGAAGGTCAGACCAATATTTTTTAAACTTTTTTTCCATATCCTTGCAAATCTCAATAAAAATAGAATTTTTTTTGTTTATAATAATTAAATGCATGAGACATATTAAGTAATTCCATAAGAACTAAACAAGAAGTGGAATAGTAAACACCAGAAAGATTATTTGTAGCCTTATAAAACACCTCTAAAAATCCATGAAATTCAAATGCCATATCCCAATCATGAGAATTCAACCCGAGTGATGGATAATTACAATTAACAAATTGAGTAATAATCCCACTATACTTTTTACAAGATTCTATCATAAGATAAGTAGAGCTCCAACGAGTTTTAATATCTGTTTGCAATTTACGAGGATTAAGACGATTTTGTTTACAAAGATGAAGAAATGCTTGTACACGGGTAGGCGTTGCAGCACAATAGACCACTGCCTCTCTAACTTTAGATATCTGACTATTAATTTTTGACAATCCATCTTGGATTATCAAATTAATGATATGACATACACAACGACCATGGAATAATTTTCCATTCATGATTGGTTGTAGATGATCTATAAACATATTAATAGCACTTGTATTAGCACTAGCGTTGTCAAAAGTAATGCTCATAATTTTTTTCATAATATCATACTCATGAAAAACGTTAATTATATAATTATAAATATTTTCAATAGTATGAGGATAGTCTAATGCGCGAAAAGCAATGATGTTTTTATTCATTTTTCAATTTTCATCAACAAAATGCGCCGTTATACATATATATCATGTTTTATTACAAACAGTCCATAAATCAAAAGTGCATGCAATTTGCATATTAAAAGTGGAAAAGTCGTCAATTAATTTTTTTTTGGTTTGTTGAAAAACAGATTGTATATCACTTCTAAGGGTATTTCTAGTAATAGGTTGGTAGGCGAGTTGTAAAAAAGTTTGAATAAAACGTGTAAAACACTCTTCTTCAACCAAAGTAAAAGGCCTATCGGATGCACAAATAAATCTTGCCAAGCCTTCCCTCATTTTTTTTTGGTTATAAAGAAAAGTTCCATAACTTGTGCCAGTAGAAGAAGAAATTTGGGATTGTATTGGGCCGCCCGCTTCAGCGGTACCGGCCTCCCATGCAAGACTATGTTTGCTAACGACGTGCCTTTTAAGTGTGTTATTTCCACCACCTTTATAAGAAAAATCTTGTTTACATATGTTACAAATTGCTTTAGATTTATCCTCACTTTTTGTAAAAAATTCCCAAACTTTTGATTTTAATTTTCTTTTAGTGGTGGGGGGATTTGAAGAAGTTGGATTAGACCCAGTAATTTCGACTTCATCATCATCCTCATCCAATTCCAAATCATTAATCTCATTTCTTTCCTCATAATCTAAATTTTCAAAGTCATAAGTTGGCCCTTCTCTATTTTTTGAAGATCTTGAATGAGATGCCATTTTTTTTAAAAAAAAATTAGGGGAAAGAAATATAAATTATTTAAAATAACAACAATTAAATAAGCAATAAGTGAAACAATAAATAATTTTTTTTCAAAGTAGGGGAAAGAAATATAAAAAATTTAAAATAACAACAATTAAATAAGTAAAAAGTGAAACAATAAATATATTTTTTTCAAAGTAGGGAAAAAACTATTTTTAAAATAACAACAATTAATTAAATAAGCAAGAAGTGAAACAATAAATAAATTTACCTCAACTTGTAGTAGGAGAAGAAGAAGTGAAGAATCATGAATAATAAATATACTTGATAGTTGTAGAACTGGAAGTGCTAAAAGATTTTTGAATCACCAACTTGAACTTCAATCACCAACTTGTAGTCTTGTAGAGCAGATGTAAGTGTAACTAAGTAAGTAAGTAGAGAGAAAGTAGATAGATAATTGATTTTAGAATGAGAAATTATGTTGTGGGAGTCTTGGTATTTATAGAAAATGGTTTGGGAGTATCTAAAATATTTTTTACATTTTTACCCCTAAAACTAGCCGTTTTATAGCCGTTAGAGGGGTAAAAAGTGGAAAAAAAATTCAAAATATCCCAAACTAGCCGTTGGGCTACTGGCGGGCCAACCAGGCCGGGCCACAACGGCTATAATCTTTCGGGCTTCGGGTTGGGCTGAGCCGAGCCGGGCCAACGGGCCGGGCCGGGCCGGGCTTCGGGCTAGGTGTCGGGCCGGGCCGTGGACAGCATATGTAGTGTCCGCCCCGGACCGGTTAGGACCGGGCTTTTGGCCCGAAAAAGGCGGGCCTGGCTCGGACCGGGCCGGGCCAACCCGACCCAATTGACACCTCTAGCCACAAGATATAAATGTGCACAGGTCACCATCAAAATCAACAGATGTAACTATATGAAGCATTCCTACAATGATAGCAATATTATCATCACAAACATACACTCCACTCAACGTCACTCAGTAAATATCGTCACTCACTCCCAATTGTCAAGACCCAAATTTTCAGTATTAAAAATTCGTAAAATATCATCATATTTGTAGCTTTAACCAATCAACTTTAGACACGTATTAAAACTCTATTGGTATTTCACCTAATAAACTAACCTACGTGTAACCTGAGCAAATCACCTAATTTTGAGACTTCTACCTAACACAAATGTACCAAATTTATCACCCATAGAATATTGTTGAACCTACTCATTTTACATATAACTCATAACGTGTTAACACACACTTGCATAATAAACTATGTTAATATGATACACAATTACTACATGTTAACATAAACATTTTTTCCTTGGGATACAAATGTTTCAAACATAGTAAATGCACATACATAAATAAAAACACTTGAGAGTTACCGTATTCACTCTCATTACTTCTTTTCCGATGAAAATTCTTACGCTAAACTCTATTCTCTCTCTATCACGTGCATGTAGGTTTTTACTTTCTTTTAGTTTCTAACACCCCCATTTAAGACTATTGTAATTAAATACAAAAAAAACTCATTTTACTTCACCTATAAAAGAAATACGTACATACACTAACTCATTACCAGAAAGAAAAAAAAAAGAAGGGAAGAAAGAGTTCAATAAAGAGAAAGAGAGAGTTTTAGGGGAGAGAGAAGGGAGCCAGAGAGTTAGAGAAAGTGTTGGGATATATTATTGTCTACTCTCTCAGAAGGTCGTTTGGCATAAACTACTAGACTAGTATCCATTGGCGAAGGAAGTTTGAGCCAAACTACAAATTTCAAACTCTATCGTCAATCAGTGGGTAAATTTCTTTTCCAAAATTTTCTCATGCATTTTATAATATGTACATTCTATATGTATTTTTATCATCTGCATTAGATCCTTAAAAGACATTCCCTAAGCTTAAAGTTTGAGCAAGGCCAAATAGACCCCGAATCATCATTAATGTCGGATTCAAGTTTTAAAGTTGATTTAAATATAGGATATGCACAAAGGGCATTTTTTGTATTTCAAAAGTTTGTAAATTCCTTGTAAATTATTTTCTGCCATTTCCTAAAATTTGGTGTGCTATGAACATCACTTAGTATTTAATTGAATTCCAAGTTTATAACTAAAGAATATGAGTTATTAATTGTAAAATTACTTGTAAAATCTTGTACAACTCCAAAGAAAAATAAATGATCAGTACCGTTGTGACCAATGAAATATTTACAGTATTATTTTGTAAATTTTGAAGAAATGAACTTTTACCAATAATTTTGGAGCCCAAATTACTAAATAAAAGCTATATATTTCTCATTGAATATTGTAACAAAGTCGGAATCGACCCTAGTCAATGGTATTAGTATTGTAATAATATAAGAATCAATTTAGTGAAAGAAAAACTCTATTTTCATAAATTTCCTAAATACCCCTAAGAAGTTATATTTACAACTTTACCCCTATACTTGAACTTAGACTAAACATATTCCCGTTTTTATCAAATGCATTGCATAGGGCTTGAGGACAACTTACCTACAAAAGAAATTCTTTAATAACCTAAACTACCAAGGTGAGTGATCATTTTTCTTTTACTGATTCAACTCCTCATGAGTGAATCTTATCCTATTACTTGAACAAGTTTTATTTTAATGATGAAACTGTTGTTCTTATATTTGTTCTGGAATACTTCGATTCGTTCCACTGAAAGAGGTTATCGTATTTGAAGTTATTATAAGTTCCATATTTCATTGATTCCAATGTCAATTAACACCATTCTACTTGATTATATATTAGTTCTATTAAGAACTTACGAGCCCCTATGTGGGATGATCCCTATTGGATCTACGAGTGGCCCCAAAGTTGGTCGACCCTCCTTATTGGGTCTACTAGTGCTTCAGATTAGTTAGCTATTGCAGTATATGTATATGTATGAGTACGTGAATGGGTGGTTGGTAATCTGACCTTCTAAATATGCATTCGTTATATATGTCCTGATGCTATTCTACTCTCTCGATATACCGATTGTTATATTTACCTCATTTACCACTGATATATAGATTTCTCTTTATACACATCATCCAGGATTATGATTATTCACTGAGTCTTCTACTCACACTCTCCAAATCTTTTTAACCCCTTTCAGGTGATGAAAAATATAAGAAGGTGGGTGTCACGCCCCGACGTAGCATAATTCAGGAAAGCATTTAATTTCCTTTATGGACTCGTAGGTCGTGACAAGTGAGTATGACCAATTGTCCCTGCAACAAATATCTTAATAGCATTTCTAGAGCAAAGGATACTAACAGAACATAAGCTCCAAAATTAAAACTTACTAACTATTACAGCAGTCATAAACTTAGGCACAAAACGCCTTATTCAAATGTCTAAAACTAGTTTATTACAACCCAAATTAAAAGACATAGGAAATATAAAGCAGCCTCCTGGAAAGTCCAATGCCTCTAACTAGCATAGTCGAAATACCCTGGCTGCTCCTGACCCTGAAAATCTGGACATACAGTCCAGGACGCATCAACGCCGTCAGCTTATGAAAGCTGGTGAGCAAAATAAACAAGTGCTCGCAATGTATATATATATATATAAGCATATAAGCAACGGTGCAATTTAACTTTAAAAAGTAATAGATTCAAGGTTCCAATTCCAACATAAATCACAGGGGAATAAAGTAAGCAATACATATGCGACCGTGCATGAACAGTGTAACATCTCATCTTTCTGACTCTTTTCTCTCAACAAAACCCGACTCAACCAAACCATTACCTCAGATACCAGGAATACTATCCGATCGATATCCAAAACAGCACACCATACCATTGCTTCAGATACCAGGAATAATATCCGATCGATATCTAAGCCGAACTCAATACCATCATTTCGGATACCAGGAATAATATCCGATCGATATCCGAAACAAGCGCCCTAGATACCAGGAATAATATCCGATCGATATCTAAGCCGTAACTCAATACCATCGCTTCGGATACCAGGAATAATATCCGATCGATATCCGAAGCAAGCGCCCTAGATACCAAGAATAATATCCGATCGATATCTAAGTCGTACACGACACTGTCGCCTCCAATACTAGGAATAATATCCGATCGATATTGAGGTCGCACATCAGACCGCCACGCTTTTCACGTTTTCTCACACACATGCATGTTGACACAACCTCGACCCTAAGATGTATGTCAATGTTTAATAAATAACACCATTAATTAATCACAAAGCCGGATAATCGTACGAATATAAATTTCGACCTTAGTTGTTCTTGTTCGTACAATTCTTAAAACATAGACCTTTAAAACAATATATTTGCCAAAACAATTCCTTGAAATTTCCCAAAACATTTTCCAAACAGTCCCTTACCAAAAATTATACAAACTGCCAAAAATGCCACCTCGCGCGAGCGAGGGAGAGGGGGTGTCGCGCGAGCGGGTCACGCGAGCGGAAGGGCAGAACAGGTCGCACGAGCGGTCCATGCGAGCGAGTCGCGCGCGCGAGTTCTTACAGTTTCATCATCTTCTTCGTTTTTCCCCTGTTTTCAATTTTAAACTGTATTTTTACCCATTTTCAAATTCTGTTTCAAACATGTCGTGCAATATATGGATCTCTTCGGTTTTCCGCGTAGATTAAGAATACGAAATCAATTTAAACTAATACGGATTGTATCTCTAGATATTCGCGATTAAAGTAAGGGTGTCGAAACTTTAAATCAACCGTTTGTCGCGATACAGATGAATTACTGCGTAGGATTTGAACCGTAGCCTATTGGGGCAAAGATCTTCCATAATCAATTCACGGATTTCATTTTGGTTCACTTTTACAAAACTCCATTTTTTCAAGTTTTAATGGTGTGTTAATATATATACACATATACACACATATATATACTGAAATACACATATATAAACATTGTGAATGAGTTTATAATACTCACAGAGGTGTTTAATACTGAGAATTTGAGAACGATAATTCTGCCGTAATATCCGTCGTCCAATAATTTCTTCCTCCGTTTCTTGATATTGATATATATATATATAAAACTATGTATGTGTGTAGGAGTATATCATATAGATATATAATCTGTGTGAGTGTTGTGTTGACGGAGTAATAGAGAATTGAAAGAGAAATAGAGACAGAGAGTTTTAAGAGTTCAATTCGTTGAGAATTGAAAGACTGATGATACATATATATAATTTGAGTGTTGTGGCCTCCAAGAAATCAAGAGATTTCTCCCGGTGAGGTTGAGCTCACGTGCTCCCTCACCTAAAACGCGATATAGTCGCAGCTTAAAACCAAAACTGGTATTTACGGTTGAAAAATAAAAATACAGAAAATCTTATTAGACTAGGAATTAAATTCCGGGTTGTACAAAAGTATAGATATTGATTTTAAAACCATAGAAAGTATTTCCATATTTAAAAAAATTACGGTTTGACCCCAAACAAAATATTATAAATAGAAATAAAATGAAAATATTCATTTCTTAACAAAAAGGAAATTACAGGGTGTTACACTCTACCCACCTTAACAAAGATTTCGCCCCGCAAATCTGAGCTAACTAATCCTGAAACAACTCGGGGTATCTAGTCCTCATGTCTGACTCTAACTCCCACGACGCTTCTCCCTCGTCATGATGCCTCCACTGAACCTTAACCAAAGGAACGTCTCTTCTTCTCAGCCTCTTGATACTCTGGTCAAGAATCCTCACAGGTCTATCCTTGTAGACAACACTCTGACTTGTCTCAATATCATCAAAATTAACCACATGCGAAGGATCCCGTATGTATTTCCTTAACATACTGACATGGAATACGTTATGAACACCAGACATCTTTGGTGGCAACGCGAGTCGATAAGCCACTTTACCAACTCGCTCCAAAACCTTGAATGGTCCGATGAAACGAGGTGCCAACTTCCCTCTTTTCTGACCAAAACGTACCACTCCCCGAACGGGTGAAACCTTAAGGAGTACATGATCTCCGATACTGAACTCCAAATCCTTTCGACGTCGATCCGCATAACTCTTGTGTCTACTCTGTGCAGTTTTCATTCTTTCCCTAACCAGTGAAATCTTCTCATTGGTCTCTCTCACCAAATCTGGTCCCAAAAGTTCTGTGTCTCCCACTTCAGCCCAACACAACGGAGATCGACATGGCCGTCCATACAAAGCTTCAAACGGTGCCATCCCAATACTCGAGTGATAACTGTTGTTATAATCAAATTCGACCAACGGCAAGTGCGTCTCACAAGACTCTTCAAAGTCAATTGCACAAGCTCTGAGCATATCTTCCATAATTTGATTAACACGCTCGGTCTGTCCATCGGTCTGAGGATGGAATGCAGTACTCATCTTGAGCGAAGTTCCCATAGCCTTATGCAAACTTTCCCAAAATCCCGAGGTAAAGCGTGCATCTCGGTCTGATACAATAGACACAGGCGCACCGTGCAGTCGCACCACTTGTTGTAGGTACATTCGACTCATCCTTTCTACTGGGTAAGTCATATTGTACGCGATAAAGTGTGCAGACTTCGTCAAACGATCCACAATTACCCAAATCGCGTCATGATTCTGTTGTGACCGGGGTAATCCAACCACGAAATCCATAGTTATGTGTTCCCACTTCCATCCTGGAACAGGTAAGGGTTGCAACAATCCCGAGGGTCTCTGATGTTCGGCCTTCACTTGTTGACAAGTCAAACATTTAGACACAAACTCGGCTACTTCTCGTTTCATCCCTTCCCACCAGAAATTTCTCTTCAAATCTTTATACATCTTTGTTTCTCCTGGGTGTACTATCAGTCTCGATTTATGTGCTTCTTCGAGAATATCTTTTCTCAAATCCCCAGAATCTGGCACACACAATCTATCTCGACATCGGTATCCTCCATTGGTCCCAACCTTTCATTCTGTAGGGTCCTTTTCTGACATCCTTGCGAACCATACTTGAAATTTCTCATCTTCCTTCTGGGCCTCGATAATTCGACTCACAAGTGTTGGTTGTACTACGAGGCATCCAAAGTGATGTCCGTCACTTCCCTCAGAAATCTGCATATCAAATTCTGCGATTGTCTCTAAAGCTTTCCATTCCCTTACCATCAATGAAGCAATCATTCCTCTAGGTTTCTGACTTAGGGCATCAGCGACTACATTAGCCTTACCAGGGTGGTACTCTAATGTAAAGTCATAGTCCTTAATCAGCTCCATCCACCGACGTTGCCTCATGTTTAGCTCTTTCTGAGTAAACAAATACTTGAGGCTCTTGTGGTCCGAGAACAAATCAAACTTCTCCCCATAGAGATAGTGTCTCCAGATCTTGAGTGCAAACACAACAGCTGCCAGCTCCAAATCATGAGTTGGGTAATTCAATTCATTCGGCTTCAACTGTCGTGAACCATAGGCTATGACCTTTCTGTCTTGCATAAGGACACAACCCAATCCTTGATATGAGGCGTCACTAAAAATAGTGAACTTCTCACCATCCTTTGGTATCGCAAGTACTGGCGCTGTTGTCAATCTCTCTTTCAATTCCAGAAAAGCGCGTTCATGCTTATCAGCCCATTCGAACTTCAAATCTTTCTTAGTCAAACCAGTTAATGGGGCTGCTATCTTTGAGAAACCCTCTACAAATCTCCGATAGTAACCGCGCGAGTCCCAGAAAACTTCTGACTTCTGTAGCATTAGTCGGCCGAGTCCAATTCGCCACTGCATCGGTCTTTGAGGAGTCAACTACGATTCCTTGTTGTGAGATTATATGCCCGAGGAACTTAACTTCCTAAAGCCAGAATTCACACTTGCTGAATTTAGCATACAGGCGGTGATCCTTGAGAGTCTGCATCGCAATCCGTAGAGGCTGCTCATGCTCTTCCTCTGACTTGGAATAGATCAAAATATCGTCGATGAAGACAATAACAAATTGATCCAAATATGGCTTGAATACTCTGTTCATCAAGTCCATAAACACAGCCGGAGCATTCGTCATCCCAAACGGCATCACTAAGAACTCATAGTGTCCGTACCTCGTCCTGAAAGCAGTCTTAGGTATGTCTTCCTTCCGCACTCTCAACTGGTGATACCTTGACCGTAGATCAATCTTAGAAAAGGTCGTGGCTCCTTGCAACTGATCAAACAGATCGTCTATCCGAGGTAAAGGATACTTTTTCTTGATAGTAACCTTATTCAGTTCTCGGTAGTCAATACATAACCGCATTGACCCATCCTTCTTCTTCACGAATAATACTGGTGCTCCTCAGGGTGAAGTACTTGGACGAACAAAACCCAACTTCTCTAGTTCTTGAACTTATTCCTTCAACTCCAGTAGCTCTGTAGGGGCCATCCTGTAGGGAACCTTGGTTATAGGTCGAGTGCCTGGTACTAGTTCCACACAGAATTCTATGCCCCTTTCCGGCGATAATCCTGAAATATCTCGGAATACTTCCTCGAACTCTTTGATCACCGGGATTGATGACACTGTCACCTCTGCACTGACAACCTCAATGTTCGCTAGGCATCTGGTGAGGAACATATCACCTGAAGGGTTACATTGGAAATCAAATGGTCGATTCTCATTGTCCGCAAATGTGATCCTCTTCCTTGCACAATCCAACTTCGCATGATTCTCCTCGAGCCAATCCATCCCCAGGATTATATCAAATTCTTTCATCGACAGAACCACCAATCTCGCCAAAAGTTCACGATCTCCTAACCATAAAAGACAATCCTTACATACATGTAATAACTTGACGGTGGTCCCTAAGGGTGAGACAGCACTCAAAGCTTCCTCTAAACGTTGCGCTACTAAACCCAACTTTCGAACAGTCTTAACATATATAAAGGAATGTGTAGCACCCGTGTCAAATAAAACTTTAACATGAGAGTTAAACAAGGTTATAGTACCTTCCACTGCTCGTTGCTCAGGCGGTTCTTCTTCATAAGCACCTTCTTCATATCCTGTTTCTTCATAGCCAGCAGCCTCGGGGATAACAGCATTCAGGCGGGCTTGTCCTTGCTGACCGTAATTGCCTCTCCTAGGAGCCTTGCATTCCGGACTTATGTGACCTGGCATGCCACAATTATAGCACACAATTCCCGGACGATCAGCACGCCTAGTTATTCTGCAATCTTTAGCTCGGTGACCGGGATTACCACAATTGAAGCAGTTATTGTTGTTGTTCCCTCCTGTTGCTCGAGGTGGATACTGCTGTACTGCTTGTGTCTGTTGAGGTTTTTTCCCTCCATCCCAGGTCCTTTTCTGTCCTTGAGGGTACCCAGGTTTCTGTCCCGAATAACCCTTCTGTGGAGGTCGATTTCCAAATGGCTTCAAATTCTGACAACCATCATTCTCCAACCCCGTAGCCAATCTCACCAGGACTTCAAATGACTGGCCCAAATGCCCCATAGTCAGATGTCGAAGAGACAAGTTGAGACCCCGGTGATACTTCTTGATCTTTCTCTGGGGTGTGTCCACCATATGTGGAGCAAAGGGAGACAGACGCTCAAATCGAGTAGTGTACTCTCGGACAGTCAGATTCCCTTGAGTCAACTCCATAAACTCTTTCTCTCTCTTGTCCTTCTCTTCTTCAGGGAAATACTTCTCGAGAAACCTTTCTTTGAACACCACCCACGGCATTCTCCTTGCAGCTTCTTCCCCTATGGTCACCTTTTCTGTATCCCACCAATCAGCCGCTGCATAAGACAGCTGAAAGATAGCCAGACGCTTCTTCTCCAGATCAGTGCACTCTATGGTTTCAAAGATACGCTCCATCTGGCGTAGCCACTGTTCCGCTTGCCAGGGTTCATCAGTCCCAGCAAAATACTCAGGTCGCAAAGCACGAAACTCCTTGAGAAGCTTGTCTCCAGTCTGGTGGGTTTGCCTCCCATTCCCGTTGTGATTCCCATTCTGATTATTGTTCCTTGCATTCTGATCACTAACCCTCTCCAATCTTCTTACAAAAGCCTCAAACATTCCGGTTGGATCTATTACCAGGGGTGCATCTTCAATAGCGGGACGATTCCTGAGATTCCTTCCAGCCATAAAATCGAGAGAACGGTACATATCCATCAATCAACAGAATTCGGTCAAACTCCAGATAAGAAAGAAAGTTCTCGACGATAGAAAGCGACCTAAACACGGAATGAAGTCGAACTATCTTATCTTAATTCTATCTTAATGGGAGATCCTATGTGTCTTTGGACAATTGGTCGAGCCATAACCTGGCTCTGATACCAAAAAGCCTGTCACGCCCCGACGTAGCATAATTCAGGAAAGCATTTAATTTCCTTTATGGACTCGTAGGTCGTGACAAGTGAGTATGACCAATTGTCCCTGCAACAAATATCTTAATAGCATTTCTAGAGCAAAGGATACTAACAGAACATAAGCTCCAAAATTAAAACTCACTAACTATTACAGCAGTCATAAACTTAGGCACAAAACGCCTTATTCAAATGTCTAAAACTAGTTTATTACAACCCAAATTAAAAGACATAGGAAATATAAAGCAGCCTCCTGGAAAGTCCAATGCCTCTAACTAGCATAGTCGAAATACCCTGGCTGCTCCTGACCCTGAAAATCTGGACATACAGTCCAGGACGCATCAACGCCGTCAGCTTATGAAAGCTGGTGAGCAAAATAAACAAGTGCTCGCAATGTATATATATATATAAGCATATAAGCAACAGTGCAATTTAACTTTAAAAAGTAATAGATTCATATAACACCCACACTTGTGTTATTTCATTTGCATTACATTGTCATGCATGATAATGTGATGTGGCGTGTCTTATGACACATGGTTGAGTGAGTTTTGACTCACGAGTTGATTTTGGGCGTCTATATTAGAGAACCCTTTGAAACTATTGTGATTGAGGATTTATTGTTTGTGAAGTCTCTCCGAGTATGAGACGGTCACTATAGAACATTTTAAATGTTTATCTGAAAATAAATGTTTACCTGTGTATTTCAATATCTGTATTATTTTCTGTTTTAGAATTTATTTCTGCTGTTAGATTTAGGATCCTGGTGAGGACGAATGAACACGCTATTAATTTGGTAGGCTAATTAGCAACTTCGGAAATGTCATATAGAAATTTGCGTTTTAGCGACCAAACGAAACTTAGTCGAAAACTTTTATAATTTTGAGGTTTCACTCGTAAAGCTGTGAATAAGCTGTATAGAAAGTTTCAGAGACTAATTAGGAGTTATGAAAACTCGTGGGGAGGTAAACGTAATTCCCAAAAGAGTTGCCTATATATAGATAGAGATGGATCTTTAGATTTTTGTAAATCTTAACCTAAGTTCAAGAAAGGAGGCCATAGGGAGATTTTAGGAGCTTAGAGCTTTGCGACGCCAAACGACGACCTTCCGTCAGTCTGGTTTCTCCCAGATTTCATATTTGAGCTCCTCGAGGTAAGAGCTTCGTTTTGATACCTATTAGGGCCTGTTTGGCTAAGTTTTTCGAAAAGTTATTTTCTAGAATTTTTCATAAAAGTTGATAAATGGAATTTTGATCCATAGGAATTTTACTAGACGGACTTCTGCACGTTCTTTGTGCACGGGTTTTCTTCAGATTGAATTATAGGAGCGTTATTTGGAGGTGAGTGATTCAACTATGTCTTTGGAATGATTTCTTGACATGTATTCATGTTTTGTGTGAATAGCATGTATTAATTCTTAGAGATATATTGTGTAGTTCATATTGGGCATTTATATTGATAAGTAGGCTCAATAGCACGGTGATATGTTTTGATTACCGCGAGTATGGTGATATGTATTTGAGCATGTTAAGTTGCTTATTTGGGTCAGAAGGAGCACGTGGTCACCGTGCCATTTTGTGGAGCCGATATAGGCATTAAGGTCACACAATTGTTTGTAGAATCGTGGGTCTTACCCTTTCGCGTGGACTTATTGGCGAGGAGTCGTGGATTGGGAGTATGGACGGGCACGTGAGTCTCCGGCGACTAGTATGAAATGTAGAGATGTGAATGCGGACATGTTTATCATTCATGTACATATGTTGATTTATTCACTAAGCTTTAGCTTAAACAAATTGAAATATGTGTGGTTATTCAAATAACCATTGCAGGTATAAATGCTGGCGAGGAATCGCAGAAGTGAGCACGTGGGTTGGGAGTTCTTTTAGAAGGCAACTTGAACATTAATCTTGTAGTTTTGAGACAGTAGGAAATGTTGTAATAAGAATTCTTATGGTTTTAGTTATGTTTAACTTAGTATGTTAGAACGAATCTAAAACGTTGTAATAGTTAGTAACATGTTGTAACTGTGCTTTGGTAATATGTTAATACAGTTAGGATTGCTTTGGATTACTTTTGGAAGTGTGTGTTTGATCGCCGTTTGAATTCAAAAGCTTTTAAACTTAGAAAACTCTGCAGAATGTGCTGCTGCCATAAATCAGTCGACTGGTTGAGGAAACAGTCGACTGGAGCCTCTGTTTTTAGCAACTCTCTGCATTGTTTCATAGAGGATCAGTCGACTGGGTCCCCGACACAGTCGACTGGATCATGTTTTCAATTTAGAATTTTGTACCAGGCTGGACTTCAGTCGATCGGACCGTATCAGTCGACTGAAAATTTGAAGCCCTAGTCGACTGGGTGTAGAAAGCAGTCGACTGGATAGTGTTTTAAAGCCCAACTTTCTGCTGGACCAAGATCAGTCAACTGGGTCTGAGGATCAGTCGACTGGACGAATAGTTTTCAAAATGACTTGTTTATTCCGCTGCGTGTGTTCTTCAAAACTAATTTTTGGGAACGTTAATGAATTGGTTTAGCCTCGGTGGCGTGCCACGGGCTCCGGTTCCGCTATCGTGGGACCGGGCTGTGACATTTAGTGGTATCAGAGCATAAGTTTAGAGCCTTGGGAACGAGTGACATTATATATGCTGAGTGACGTCGAGTGGAGTGTGTAATTGTAAAGATAATTGTTATCATTGTAGAAATGCTTCATGCATTAGCATTTGTTGATTGTGATGAACTGTGCACATATATCTATATTGTGGCATAGCATGCATGGTCATTATGTATTGAACTCAACAGGGGGAATATTTGAAACGTTATGGCTGATCCACCAAGAGAATTGTCACCGCATTCGCGGATGGACCAAATGGTGAATATGGTGGGAAATTTCATACAAGCGGTAAGTGAAAGAGAACAGATGAACGTTCAGCCTCCACAAGTGGAAATTCGTTATGTCAATGCACCATCGGCACCGCGATCTCAACACACAATTGTGGAACAGTTTCATAAACGGAAACCGACGTTGTATCATGGACAGGTTGACATAGACTTGGCCGATCATTGGATGATGGACATGGAAAGACATTTCCGTCAGGTAATATGTACCGATGAGGAGAAAATTTTATGTGCATCCGATACGTTGATGGGTGAAGCCTTGGACTGGTGGAACAACGTACTTGAACAAGGGAAGCCGACCACGTGGGAAGCATTTAAAGAAGAATTCAACAAACGTTTCTTTCCGCAATCTGCTTATACTCAGAAACGTCAAGAATTTGCGAGTTTGATTCAGGGAGATATGACCGTGGGTGAGTATGTTTCTCATTTCAATGCCTTGTTACAATTTGGGAAAACTACTATTTCGACTGATAGGGATAAAGCTCGTAAGTTTGAGGAAGGGCTTAGAGAGAATATCCGTGGCCGTGTGGATATGTTACAACACCCGACCGTTTCTCTCGTTGAGGAAGCTGCACGGATTGCTGAGAAGAGTGTCGACCAGTATCGACAAGGACAACAAGGGAAGAGAGCAAATGACAGTCGGAGTAAGGGTCAAGGGAATGCGAAGAAACCGTTTACGCAAGGTTCGGGATCATATATGAGTAGCCAAGGAGGGAGTACGTTCATGGGGGACCCGAGACCGTTGTGTCCAACATGTAACCTGCGACACAGAGGAACCTGCTATCAATTGATCACTTGCTATATTTGTAAACAATTGGGGTATGTGTCTAGAAATTGTCCTTTGAACGCAAATTCGCCTACACCAAACACAACCTCGAACGCCAAGAGCTATAACCCAGAAACGAGAGGAAAATGTTTTGAGTGTGGCCAACCGGGGCATATAGCGAAGAATTGCCCAAGTAAGAGACAACCGGGAATGAGTACCGGGGCATCGAGTGTGCCAAGCGGATCAAGGGTAGAACCTCAAGTGGATAAAGGGAAAGGAGTCGCGCAACAACAAGGACGATACTTCCAGCTCAGGCCGGGGAATACGGATGATACCGTTGTATCAGGTATTCTTCCTATTTGTTCGTATCCTGCACGTACACTTATGGATTCTGGTTCAACGCATTCATTTGTATCACGTGATTTTGTTAAGCATTTAACTATTAAGTCAGAACCGCTAGGATATGACTTGTGTGTATCATTGCCTAGTAGTGAACCGCTAGTTACTTCTTCGATATTCAAGTCATGTGAGATCAAGATAGGTGATAAAGTCTTGAGCGTTGATTTGATTCCGTTGACGGTGAATTACTTTGATGTTATCTTGGGTATGGATTGGTTGTCGGTTAATCAAGCCAGAATCGATTGTGAATAGAAACGGGTTAGTTTCTATCCGTCAGGACGAGAAGAGTTTACTTTTCAAGGTAAGGGAGTGATCGTACCGCCGTACTTGATATCGGCGATTCAAGCAAGTAAGATGTTGAAGAAGGGTTGTTCGGGTTTCTTATGTTCAATTGTCGACACGCGAGTTCTTGGACCACTAATAGAAAACATTTCAGTAGTTCGAGAATTTCCAGATGTTTTTCCTGATGAGTTACCCGACGTATTGATTGAAAGGGAACTTAAGTTCACAATAGAAGTAGTACCAGGGTCACAACCGATATCTAAAGCGCCGTACCGAATGGCACCGATAGAGTTGAAAGATTTGAAAGTTTAGTTAGAAGAACTGTTGGAGAAGGGTTTTATCCGACCGAGTGTTTCGCCGTGGGGAGCTTCAGTCTTGTTTGTGAAGAAGAAAGATGGAACAATGCGTATGTGCATCGACTACCGGGAGTTGAATAAATTGACCGTCAAGAACAAGTATCCGTTGCCGCGAATCGATGACTTGTTTGATCAGTTACAAGGGGCTCAGGTATTTTCGAAGATTGACTTGAGATCCGGTTACCATCAGTTGAAAGTCAAAGAGGAAGATGTTGAGAAGACAGTTTTCAGAACTCGATATGGTCACTTTGAATTTTTGGTCATGCCGTTTGGAGTGACTAATGCACCAGCTGCTTTCATGGACTTGATGAACCGTGTTTTCAAAGATTATTTAGATGAGTTCGTTATCGTGTTCATAGATGACATCCTAATCTACTCCAAAAGCGTAGAAGATCACGAGTATCATTTGCGATTAGCTTTACAACGATTGCGTGAAAAGAGATTATTCGGCAAATTGAAGAAGTGTGAGTTTTGGTTGATAGAGATTGCTTTCCTTGGACATATAGTGTCGGCAAAGGGAATTTCTGTAGACCCTCAGAAGATAGAAGCAGTTACCAATTGGGCGAGACCAACGAATGTGACAGACATCAGAAGTTTCCTAGGATTAGCTGGGTATTATCGGAGATTTGTAAAAGACTTTTCGCGTATAGCAATGCCGATGACACAGTTAATGAGGAAAGATATTGCTTTTGTTTGGAGTCCAGAATGTGAAGAAAGTTTCCAAGAGTTGAAGGGTCGACTAGTGAAAGCACCAATATTAGCAGTTCCGTCAGGGACTGAGGGATTTATTATTTACAGTGATGCTTCATATAGAGGTTTAGGTTGCGTTCTTATGCAAGGTGATAAAGTCATTGCGTATGCGTCGAGACAACTTAGACCGCACGAGAAGAATTATCCAACACATGATCTAGAATTGGCCGCCGTGATTTTTGCATTGAAGATTTGGCGTCATTATCTATACGGAGAGAAATGTGAGATCTATACGGATCATAAGAGTTTGAAGTACCTGTTTACACAACGAGATTTGAATATGAGACAAAGGAGATGGTTAGAGTTGATGAAGGACTATGACTTGTCAATTCAGTATCATCCGGGCAAGGCGAATGTCGTCGCCGATGCTCTTAGTCGCAAAGTACGAACCAATACCGCATCAGATTTGACTTCTCAGAAAGAACTGATACGAGATATGGGGAAATTGGAGCTTGAAGTGATACCGAGGATTGAAAGTGGCTTGATGTCGACAATGGTGGCACAACCACTCTTGATTCACGAGATTACAGAGAAACAACTTCAAGACGTGGCTTTGAAGAAAATTTGTGATGAGATTCCAATGGGCAAACAACCGGGATTCACGTTTGAGAACAATGTGTTGAGATTGAGGGGTAGAATTTGTGTACCTAGTGAGAAAGAGTTGAAGCGAAACATCCTAGAGGAAGCACACAACACGAAGTATACCGTTCATCCGGGAAGCACCAAGATGTATAGAGACTTGAGACATGTTTATTGGTGGCCGGGAATGAAGAGAGAAATAGCACGTTATGTTTCGCGTTGTACTAGTTGTCAACAAGTAAAGGCCGAACGCCAAGTACCTTCGGGATTGTTACAACCGTTACCGATAGCCAAGTGGAAATGGGAGCACATAACAATGGATTTTGTTAGTGGGTTTCCGAGATCGAAGAGATCGAACACTATTATTTGGGTGATTGTTGATCGTTTGACGAAGTCGTCGCACTTCCTACCCATCCGAACAACTAAGCCAAGGACGTTAGCTAAGCTGTATATTCGCGAGATTGTGAGACTACATGGTATCCCAGTTTCTATCGTTTCGGACAGGGATAGCAGTTTTACATCGAAGTTTTGGAGAGCCTTGCAAGAAGCAATGAGTACCAAATTGCACTTTAGTACGGCTTTTCATCCTCAGACCGATGGTCAATCAGAAAGAGTAATCCAGATTTTGGAAGACATGCTTCGTTTATGTGTACTTGATTTTCAGGGTGATTGGGAAGACCACCTACCGTTAATTGAGTTCGCATATAACAACAGTTTTCAGTCGAGTATTGGGATGGCTCCTTATGAAGCTTTATATGGTCGTGTATGTCGTTCACCGATTAGTTGGACGGAAGTCGGAGAAAGAAAGATTGAAGGGCCAAAAATTGTACAAGAGACGACGGATAAGATAAAGGTAATTAGACAACGATTACTGACAGCCCAGAGTAGGTATAAGAGTTATGCCGACAAGCGCAGACGGCCGTTGGAATTCGATGTAGGAGACTTAGTGTATTTGAAGGTGTCACCTTCAAAGGGAATAACCAGATTTGGTAGATACGGGAAACTCAACCCGAGGTTTGTAGGACCTTTTGAGATCATTGGGAGAGTTGGACCCGTAGCTTATCGTTTGAACTTGCCAAGCGAGTATGCTCAAGTTCATAACGTGTTTCTGTTGGGAATATGCCCTCAAACCAGTTAGTTGGACAATGGAATATCATAATGCATTTATGCATGTTAGTTCATGAGATGAATATTAGACTGGAATCCTTAAACAACATTGTATGTGGTTCATTTGTGTATGTGATTACACATGTGAGATATGAATCACAAATCCTTGTTGTTTCAAATAAGTCACAGTGGATGATAAGTCTGGATAACTTATCAGGTATACACTGTAGCATGATTAACGTCTACGGGGTAGAATGATGAATCTCATTCATAAGAGTCTTTGACTCTTGGTTAATATGCTAGTGCACTCGGTGCATTGACGGACCTGAGTTAAACCTATTGACACCTAAACGCTGTCACCGTCAATAGGAACTCAAAACTTGTATAGGGATACATGTCCTTAATCCTGAGACAGTTATGGACGCAAGTTGTATGCTTGGTTGCTTTGACTTACCAATCAGTGAGGTCTTGCAAGATCAACACCTGGGTATCTTGGGTAAATCAAGTATGCAACGTTGGGAACATATATTGTCAAGATGGAATTCTACCCTCTTCAATAAAACGAAGAGTAAGTATTCCCTCGAGAATGTCACTAGGAGTGATTACTGAGAGCTGGCCAGCCTTGTCAACAAAGTGTTGTTGTTGACATGTTTAGTAATCCAAGAGTAGTGAATGATACTTGAGGAATATAAGATGTACTATCTATTGGGTCGACAGTATCTTAAGACATACATCCCAATGATAGATACGAATACTGCCTGGTAGAGGGACATGCGTATCATATTATACAAGTCTAGCAATCACTTATGTATGTGTGATTATGTTCTTATGCACTGGAGTGCAATTATCATTTTATAGTGGCATTAATGATAATTGATTAATTATTGATTCCTTAGTCAAGAGTACTGACTAGATGGAATAATAATTAATCGGAGCCAGTAATTAAGAACCTAGGAGGTCCCACTCTTAGCTCCGCCAGAATGCTTGGAAAGGCAAATGAGAATGCTGTCAAGACTGGTTCGATCAATCGAAGTTGTTTCGATCGATTGAAGTCTAGACAGGTTCGATCGATCGAACGAGGTTCGATCGATCGACAGTTCGATCGATCGAAGTCACTTCGATCGATCGAAAGTTAGGTCGGTTCTGGGAATCTATAAATAGGGCAGCTACGTCCAGAAATTAGAAGTTCGGCGTTTTGACGTACCAGTTGCTGCAGAACCTGTTTAGAGTTCCCAAACCTTCCCTATTCTCACTATTAGGGTTCCCACCAACCCTAGCCACTCTGGGAGCATTCGAGGAGACATAAGGGTGAAGATTTCCTAGAGGTTGCTGCTGCACACACAAGGAGAAGGACAAAAATCAGAATTGGGTTCAAGACCTAAGGTATAGAATCTTCTCCATCTTGTTATGCGCATCTTTAGAGTTAATAAGTAGTAGATCCAAGGCTACCAATAAAAGTTTTGAACTTTGTTTTCCGCTGCGCGTTTAGATTTAATTTTAAACCTGTTTTTCCTACAATTGGTATCAGAGCCTCGCTTATTTGGATCTATAGATGCGTTTTGGAACACTAGTTTTGATTTGCATGTTGATTTTAGGACTGTTTTCAAAACTGCATCGTCACAGATCCGTTTCTGCAGTGTTTATGCAGCAGAATACAAATCTGTGATTGCATTGGATGCAAGGTGGGTTCGATCGATCGAAGTAGTCTCGATCGATCGAACATCATCTGTTCTCAAGCGATCTAACTAGTTTCGATCGATCGAACGTTGGTTCTGTTCGATCGATCGAATGGTGTTCGATCGATCGAGACTGCTTTTCTGTCCAGGTTTTTAGTTTACAGATTTAAAGTTTTTAAAAATATTTACTTTAAAATTTTATTTATGCTGTAAGTTTTTTCAAAACATTCTGTGAAATTGAAAGTTCAATCAATTGAACTATGTTCAATCGATCGAAGGTTCAATCGATCTAACTTTTTCGTTCGATCGAAGTGTGACAGAGCAGTGATGTTGTTTTAAGTTCTAATTCAGTATGTAAAGAGTTTATATACTGTGTGAATCAATTAGGGGTTCCAATGGTACATATATTTGTTATATATATGCGTGGTTGTGCGTGTGACTAACCCTTTTGCAGCAAGCTTAGTCCGCTATCTCCCATGGCACCAAGACTTTTAAATTTTGTATTTAATTGTTGGTTTGGATTTAAGGCTTATGTAAAGGGCGCTGCGACTTCAATCCTATGAAAAGGAAAGTCGCACCGGTTTCCCTAGCCTTTTATTTTATTGTTGTTATTTCTATTTCTAGATAAATTGTAAGCTTCGAGAGAAGTATAGGACCAATGTAATAGAATTAGAAAATCCATGAAGATGGAGGAGCAAGCCGTTGTCCATGAAGATGGAGTCGGAGGCAATCAAACCAAGAAGAAGGTTCTATGGAGATAGAGTCATGGGAGATAGAGGCATTGTTGAATGCTTTTATTTCATTTTAGTTTTTGTTTTATGTGCTTAGTTGTGATTGGAATTTTATATATTGTTACTACTTGCATGCACGTAAAACAGGTTTTCTAAAATGAAATTCAAAAACCTTTTTTCCAACACATTAGCAAACACTTGATGTTTATGGGCAATGTGAAGAAATTTTTTGATCAAATTGAAAAATTCCTATTAGTTCATTGTAAGTATGAGAATTACTCTGTGTCACCCAGCCATGGGTGATCATTCCATACGGAGGGTATTTCTTATTGATTACTAGATATGAACTTCTTATAAAAATCTAGTGGGAGAGGGACTTATTTTATAACTCCCACGGTCTTCCATAAACGGTTCATTGTAAGGTGGGTAGTATATTCTGTGTCACCCAGCCATGGGTGATCATTCCATACGGAGGATAGACTATTCATTGGTTACTAGATATGAACTTCCTTTGGATAGAATCAATGAGACGCGTTAGAGGGTGACCACTACACTGAGGCACTACTTGAGGCGGTTGTCATTGGATTCTAGTTAATGGTAAACACTAGCTAAGCTATGGGTAAGGGATTCCACACGGAGCATTATCCAGAAACTTAGAGACCAAAAGTTCAGGAGTCATGAATTGTTTTGTAAGAGTTGCATGACATTCATGATGGGTTTCCCAATCAGGCTATGAGGTTATGATCGCCACACGGAGACTTAATTTCATAGGCTTGACATCCTGAAGACAATTAATGAGTTGGTTAAGGGAATTCCAATGTATCATATAAATTGTCATATTCATGATTTCCATATTATAAATCTGTTACATTATTTGTATTTCAGATTCATAATGTCTAGCCCACTTGCTATAACCATGATCCAGAATAAGCTAATTGGAAATAACTACGTTGAATGGAAACTGGAACTGGATGAATTGTTAACTGCTAATGGATGTAAATACGTTCTTACCATTCCCTGTCCACCTATTCCATACCATGACACCCCAACTGATCTTGCGGATCAATATTGGCAGTGGATAAAATTTGATGGTATAGCTCGCTCTAGCATCTTAGACTCTTTGTCTGATGTGTTGAAGCAGCAACATCAACCTTTGAACACTGCCCGTGCTATAATATTGAACCTCGAGGAGATGTTTGGGGATCTGAGCCGTACTGCAAGGCTTAGAGCCTTGGAGTTAGTCATGGACACCAGAATGTTGGAAGGAACTTCAATAAGAGAGCATGTTTTTAAAATGATTACTTATTTCAAAGTAATGGAAGTTCTTGGTTCCGACATTGATGGTGAGACTCAAGTTGACATAATCTTGCATTCGTTGCCTTCATCATTCACTCAATTTAAAAAGGTTTTTAAAATGAGTAAAACAGTTTTTTCAACAAGTGAGTTGATGAGCTCTCTTGAGGCAACGATGGATATAGTCAAAGAGGAGTCAAATGTTCAGAACATTGGAATGGCTTCATCTTCTGGAACTAAGCCTAAGAGCATAAGTTCAGAGAAGGAGAAGCAAGACTCAAGGATAGGTGAGCCTAAGCCAACTGTTGGGAAGAAGGCAAGACTTGGAAAGGGAAAGGCTGGTGCCGTGCCAAAAGGAAAGTGTTTCCATTGTGGCATGAGAGGGCATTGGAAAAGGAACTGTATGGAATACTTGACTGCCAAAAGGCAAGGTACGATCCTTTCACTAGTTTTTGAAGTAAGTTGAAAAACTGATACTTCAACTACTATGGGCACTAATTCTATATTTTCTAAATTATATCTGTAATTGTTGCAGGGAATTGGAAAATAAGAATGTGCAGTGATTAGAAGATCTTGATTGCCTTTTGGGATCTGATGCAAGAGTTGCTATTAGATTAATAGTTTTATATTGTAATAAAACTTTGGAGTTATTAGATGGATTTCAGTTTTGAATCAATGAATAATATTTATTCTTTTGATTTTGGTACTGAAATTCTTGATTAAAAGAAAGCGTTCTTTTATGTGATCTAAATAACTTGTCAAGCAAGTATCTCACCAATTTACTCTTGTTTCTCATATATTATCTAATGTAGTATTTAAATGACTCATGGGTATTTTACCATCTAAAAGGATAGCACCCTCAACTAATTCTATGACTTTTTGGTTTTGAGGTTAGAACATATTTAATCTAAATAGGATAAATGGGGAGTAAAGGATTGGATCCTAAAACTCTTTTGGTTGTTGAAACCACTACCTGTTTGTCAATCCTATTTAGAGAGTAAATGTGATCAGATCATATTAATCTAAATTAGGATAAATGGGGAGTAAAGGATTGGATCCTAAAACTCTTTTGGTTGTTGAAACCACTACCTGTTTGTCAATCCTATTTAGAGGCTAATATGATCAGGTGACTTTTCTTTTGAAAATCACACGACCAAGGACTGATTAGAATTAGGACATACTCATGTCTGTAGGGCAATAAACATTAGAGTTGAAAAGTAGTTTCGGCTACTTTGGATACTGATATACATTTACTTATTGCATCTTCATCCTCAATTTTGAAGAAATTCAAAAGTTTTGGAATGAAGAGTAATTGGTAAAAGAATATCGTTGCCTTTTGATTTGATCAAAATGGTGAGTATCTATCTAATGTATTTATTGTCCAAAGGAGATAAGAATGAGATTCTTTCTCGACAGTCTACACCTAGTGCGCCTCCACGGGATGGTGTAGCAGGTAGAAGGAACTATCTTCTTTTAGATATGACTGGGTCATGGGATGAGTTATTTAGAGTTACTACTATTCCTTGTTTTTCTCGATGGAACTACAATGTATATACTGGATCTTATTCAAAAGAAAATCTTTTCGATAGATATCCCCAAAGTTGTGAAAAGAATGCGACTTCTTTCTCATGGTAACTTTGGATAAGGATGTCTAGCACTTTGGTGTAAAGAAATGATGAGCCTTTTGAATCTAGATTAGAAGTATAATACTTTTTTAGTGTTTTCAGAGAAAACAAAAGTTGGTTGGAGACCAAATTTTGCAAAGGAAAGATAATATAAAAGAGTAAAGTAATTTATATCTTAAAGCAATCTATAAATCATCTAGAACTAAAATCTACTACCTCTTCATCCATTCCTACATTGGTACTTCATTGCAGTGGGAGAATTCTCAACATTGTTGAAATTCCCTGGTGCATTGAAGTTTTGTGATAAGGAAGCTCTGGTATGTGATTTGCATAAGTCTATGGACTAAAGCAATCATCCAGAGATAAGGACATCTGTTTTGACATATTGGTCAAAATACTTTGGATTCATCTAAAGTGTGGATGTAGCTTAAGTGGATGAAAGGATCCTTGCGCAAAGGAAGTGTGGTGGTGATTATGGTTCCATATATTGATGACATCTTTATCATTGCGATATGTTAAAGTAGTATCATCAATGATTAAGGTTAAGTTTCTACAGTATACTTGATATTTATGATCTCGGTGAGGCGAGCTATAATCTTATGATTTTTGCTCATTCAAGATCAGAAAGTTAAGATAATGAGATTGTCTCAAACTTCTATATCATAAAGTTGCTGGCTAGATTCAACGTGGAACGTTTCGATAAAGGTTTTTCACCTTTGAACATAACCTATTGCTCTTTCAAGATTTGTATCTAGGGATACAAGATGAAAGAGATCACATGAAAGGTATATCATAAGCCTTCGCTATTGATAAACTTTGTATGTGATGTTAGGTATGGATATCAGTTATACCGTTGAGGTTGTTCACAGATATCAGTCCAAATGAATGTTCAGTTTTCTGAACTATCATAAAGTATATATTCTCTAGGGCTTGAGAAAGAACTAGCGGATATATGCAGGGTGATGGTGTTTTGGACAATGTTCAAATTAGCTTTACTGGATACATGTCATGTGACGTCTTTTGTCTAGGGATATAGTATAACATGAAGATGTTTTACTATGGATTGTTTCAGTCGATGATCATCAGTCCCTATGCAAAACCTTACGGGTTAAGGATTTTGACAAGTCACAGAGACTATGCTAGTGTTAGTACTAACGCTATATGGTTATGAGTGCAAGTGGGAGTTTGTTGGGAATATGCCCTCAAACCAGTTAGTTGGACAATGGAATATCATAATGCATTTATGCATGTTAGTTCATGAGATGAATATTAGACTGGAATCCTTAAACAACATTGTATGTGGTTCATTTGTGTATGTGATTACACATGTGAGATATGAATCACAAATCCTTGTTGTTTCAAATAAGTCACAGTGGATGATAAGTCTGGATAACTTATCAGGTATACACTGTAGCATGATTAACGTCTACGGGGTAGAATGATGAATCTCATTCATAAGAGTCTTTGACTCTTGGTTAATATGCTAGTGCACTCGGTGCATTGACGGACCTGAGTTAAACCTATTGACACCTAAACGCTGTCACCGTCAATAGGAACTCAAAACTTGTATAGGGATACATGTCCTTAATCCTGAGACAGTTATGGACGCAAGTTGTATGCTTGGTTGCTTTGACTTACCAATCAGTGAGGTCTTGCAAGATCAACACCTGGGTATCTTGGGTAAATCAAGTATGCAACGTTGGGAACATATATTGTCAAGATGGAATTCTACCCTCTTCAATAAAACGAAGAGTAAGTATTCCCTCGAGAATGTCACTAGGAGTGATTACTGAGAGCTGGCCAGCCTTGTCAACAAAGTGTTGTTGTTGACATGTTTAGTAATCCAAGAGTAGTGAATGATACTTGAGGAATATAAGATGTACTATCTATTGGGTCGACAGTATCTTAAGACATACATCCCAATGATAGATACGAATACTGCCTGGTAGAGGGACATGCGTATCATATTATACAAGTCTAGCAATCACTTATGTATGTGTGATTATGTTCTTATGCACTGGAGTGCAATTATCATTTTATAGTGGCATTAATGATAATTGATTAATTATTGATTCCTTAGTCAAGAGTACTGACTAGATGGAATAATAATTAATCGGAGCCAGTAATTAAGAACCTAGGAGGTCCCACTCTTAGCTCCGCCAGAATGCTTGGAAAGGCAAATGAGAATGCTGTCAAGACTGGTTCGATCAATCGAAGTTGTTTCGATCGATTGAAGTCTAGACAGGTTCGATCGATCGAACGAGGTTCGATCGATCGACAGTTCGATCGATCGAAGTCACTTCGATCGATCGAAAGTTAGGTCGGTTCTGGGAATCTATAAATAGGGCAGCTACGTCCAGAAATTAGAAGTTCGGCGTTTTGACGTACCAGTTGCTGCAGAACCTGTTTAGAGTTCCCAAACCTTCCCTATTCTCACTATTAGGGTTCCCACCAACCCTAGCCACTCTGGGAGCATTCGAGGAGACATAAGGGTGAAGATTTCCTAGAGGTTGCTGCTGCACACACAAGGAGAAGGACAAAAATCAGAATTGGGTTCAAGACCTAAGGTATAGAATCTTCTCCATCTTGTTATGCGCATCTTTAGAGTTAATAAGTAGTAGATCCAAGGCTACCAATAAAAGTTTTGAACTTTGTTTTCCGCTGCGCGTTTAGATTTAATTTTAAACCTGTTTTTCCTACAGTTTCATGTATCGTTGTTACGCAAACAGTTAGTGGAAGAGAGAGATCAAGTGATGACTCCGACATCGAATGAGATTCAGAGTGATTTAACGTATGCCGCATATCCGATAGAGATCTTAGACCGGAAGGATCAAGTCTTACGAAATAAAGTAATATCGAAAGTGAAAGTGTTATGGCGTAGCCAAACTACGGAAGAGATGACGTGGGAGATAGAAGATGAGATGCGTACTCAGTATCCGCACCTTTTCGAGACTTGAGGTATAAGTTTGGGGACAAACTTCTTTTAAGGGGGAGAGTATTATAACACCCACACTTGTGTTATTTCATTTGCATTACATTGTCATGCATGATAATGTGATGTGGCGTGTCTTATGACACATGGTTGAGTGAGTTTTGACTCACGAGTTGATTTGGGTGTCTATATTAGAGAACCCTTTGAAACTATTGTGATTGAGGATTTATTGTTTGTGAAGTCTCTCCGAGTATGAGACGGTCACTGTAGAACATTTTAAATGTTTATCTGAAAATAAATGTTTACCTGTGTATTTCAATATCTGTATTATTTTCTGTTTTAGAATTTATTTCTGCTGTTAGATTTAGTATCCTGGTGAGGACGAATGAACACGCTATTAATTCGGTAGGCTAATTAGCAACTTCGGAAACGTCATATAGAAATTTGCGTTTTAGCGACCAAACAAAACTTAGTCGAAAACTTTTATAATTTTGAGGTTTCACTCGTAAAGCTGTGAATAAGCTATATAGAAAGTTTCAGAGACTAATTAGGAGTTATGAAAACTCGTGGGGAGGTAAACGTAATTCCCAAAAGAGTTGCCTATATATAGATAGAGATGGATCTTTAGATTTTTGTAAATCTTAACCTAAGTTCAAGAAAGGAGGCCATAGGGAGATTTTAGGAGCTTAGAGCTTTGCGACGCCAAACGACGACCTTCCGTCAGTCTGGTTTCTCCCAGATTTCATATTTGAGCTCCTCGAGGTAAGAGCTTCGTTTTGATACCTATTAGGGCCTGTTTGGCTAAGTTTTCCGAAAAGTTATTTTCTAGAATTTTTCATAAAAGTTGATAAATGGAATTTTGATCCATAGGAATTTTACTAGACGGACTTCTGCACGTTCTTTGTGCACGGGTTTTCTTCAGATTGAATTATAGGAGCGTTATTTGGAGGTGAGTGATTCAACTATGTCTTTGGAATGATTTCTTGACATGTATTCATGTTTTGTGTGAATAACATGTATTAATTCTTAGAGATATATTGTGTAGTTCATATTGGGCATTTATATTGATAAGTAGGCTCAATAGCACGGTGATATGTTTTGATTACCGCGAGTATGGTGATATGTATTTGAGCATGTTAAGTTGCTTATTTGGGTTAGAAGGAGCACGTGGTCACCGTGCCATTTTGTGGAGCCGATATAGGCATTAAGGTCGCACGATTGTTTGTAGAATCATGGGTCTTACCCTTTCGCGTGGACTTATTGGCGAGGAGTCGCGGATTGGGAGTATGGACGGGCACGTGAGTCTCCGGCGACTAGTATGAAATGTAGAGATGTGAATGCGGTCATGTTTATCATTCATGTACATATGTTGATTTATTCACTAAGCTTTAGCTTAAACAAATCGAAATATGTGTGGTTATTCAAATAACCATTGCAGGTATAAATGCTGGCGAGGAATCGCAGAAGTGAGCACGTGGGTTGGGAGTTCTTTTAGAAGGCAACTTGAACATTAATCTTGTAGTTTTGAGACAGTAGGAAATGTTGTAATAAGAATTCTTATGGTTTTAGTTATGTTTAACTTAGTATGTTAGAACGAATCTAAAACATTGTAATAGTTAGTAACATGTTGTAACTGTGCTTTGGTAATATGTTAATACAGTTAGGATTGCTTTGGATTACTTTTGGAAGTGTGTGTTTGATCGCCGTTCGAATTCAAAAGCTTTTAAACTTAGAAAACTCTGCAGAATGTGGTGCTGCCATAAATCAGTCGACTGGTTGAGGAAACAGTCGACTAGAGCCTCTGTTTTTAGCAACTCTCTGCATTGTTTCATAGAGGATCAGTCGACTGGGTCCCCGACATAGTCGACTGGATCATGTTTTCAATTTAGAATTTTGTACCAGGCTGGACTTCAATCGACCGAACCGTATCAGTCGACTGAAAATTTGAAGCCCCAGTCGACTGGGTGTAGAAAGCAGTCGACTGGATGGTGTTTTAAAACCCAACTTTCTGCTGGACCAAGATCAGTCGACTGGGTCTGAGGATCAGTCGACTGGACGAATAGTTTTCAAAATGACTTGTTTATTCCGCTGCGTGTGTTCTTCAAAACTAATTTTTGGGAACGTTAATAAATTGGTTTAGCCTCGGTGGCGTGCCACGGGCTCCGGTTCCGCTATCGTGGGACCGGGCTGTGACAATTCAAGGTTCCAATTCCAACATAAATCACAGGGGAATAAAGTAAGCAATACATATGCGACCGTGCATGAACAGTGTAACATCTCATCTTTCTGACTCTTTTCTCTCAACAAAACCCGACTCAACCAAACCATTACCTCAGATACCAGGAATACTATCCGATCGATATCCAAAACAGCACACCATACCATTGCTTCAGATACCAGGAATAATATCCGATCGATATCTAAGCCGAACTCAATACCATCTTTTCGGATACCAGGAATAATATCCGATCGATATCCGAAACAAGCGCCCTAGATACCAGGAATAATATCCGATCGATATCTAAGCCGTAACTCAATACCATCGCTCCGGATACCAGGAATAATATCCGATCGATATCTAAGCCGTACACGACACTGTCGCCTCCAATACTAGGAATAATATGAGGTCGCACACCAGACCGCCACGCTTTTCACGTTTTCTCACACACATGCATGTTGACACAACCTCGACCCTAAGATGTATGTCAATGTTTCATAAATAACACCATTAATTAATCACAAAGCCGGATAATCGTACGAATATAAATTTCGGCCTTAGTTGTTCTTGTTCGTACAATTCTTAAAACATAGACCTTTAAAACAATATATTTGCCAAAACAGTTCCTTGAAATTTCCCAAAATATTTTCCAAACAGTCCCTTACCAAAAATTATACAAACTGCCAAAACTGCCACCTCTCGCGAGCGGACCGCGCGAGCGAGGGAGAAGGGGTGTCACGCGAGCGGGTCACGCGAGCGGAGGGGGAGGCCGGGTCGCGCGAGCGGAAGGGCAGAACAGGTCGCGCGAGCGGTCCGCGTGAGCGAGCCTCGCGCGAGCGAGTCGCGCGCGCGAGTTCTTGCAGTTTCATCATCTTCTTCGTTTTTCCCCTGTTTTCAATTTCAAACTGTATTTTTACCCATTTTCAAATTCTGTTTTAAACATGTCGTGCAACATATGGATCTCTTCGGTTTTCCGCGTAGATTAAGAATACGAAATCAATTTAAACTAATACGGATTGTATCTCTAGATATTCGCGATTAAAGTAAGGGTGTCGAAAATTTATATCAACCGTTCGTCGCGATACAGACGAATTACTGCGTAGGATTTGAACCGTAGCCTATTGGGACAAAGATCTTCCATAATCAATTCACTGATTTCATTTTGGTTCACTTTTACAAAACTCCATTTTTTCAAGTTTTAATGGTGTGTTAATATATATACACATATACACACATATATATACTGAAATACACATATATAAACATTGTGAGTGAGTTTATAATACTCACAGAGGTGTTTAATACTGAGAATTTGAGAACGATAATTCCGCCGTAATATCCGTCGTCTAATAATTTCTTCCTCCGTTTCTTGATATTGATATATATATATAACTATGTATGTGTGTAGGAGTATATCATATATATATATATATAATCTGTGTGAGTGTTGTGTTGACGGAGTAATAGAGAATTGAAAGAGAAATAGAGACAGAGAGTTTTGAGAGTTCAATTCGTTGAGAATTGAAAGACTGATGATACATATATATAATTTGAGTGTTGTGGCCTCCAAGAAATCAAGAGATTTCTCCCGGTGAGGTTGAGCTCACGTGCTCCCTCACCCAAAACGCGATATAGTCGCAGCTTAAAACCAAAACTGGTATTTACGGTTGAAAAATAAAAATACAGAAAATCTTATTAGACTAGGAATTAAATTTCGGGTTGTACAAAAGTATAGATATTGATTTTAAAACCATAGAAAGTATTTCCATATTTAAGAAAATTACGGTTTGACCCCAAACAAAATATTATAAATAGAAATAAAATGAAAATATTCATTTCTTAACAAAAAGGAAATTACAGGGTGTTACAGTGGGAGATAACATGGTTGAGGAAGACCTATAGAAGAAGAAGAACTTAAAACACTAGCTACCTAGTAAAATAACATGAGGAATTCCAATGGAATTCTCAAAGGCAATATTTAAAGGCTCAAGTTAGCCAATAAGAATATTATGTAATAAATTTGGAATGATTTGTAATATTATGGTCTTCATGACCTGTATTTGTAATAAGCTTTATTTATGTTGCTTCCGCTAGTCTCTGTACAAATTATAAGGCCTTGGTAGCCGGTCACGTGCCTTAAATCCACCAATTTGGGTTTTGGGGCGTGACACCAAGGCTCTAAACTTATGCTTTGATACCACTAAATGTCATAACCCGGTCCTATAATAGTAGAACCGGAACCTGTGGCACGCCAGCGAGGCTACTCCAATTCATTAATGTTCCCAAAAGAATTAGTTTTAAGAACACGCAACGGAAAAGAAAACACTTCATGTTTAAAACCAGGGATCTAGTCATCTGCATATCCTGCCCAATCGACTGAGACTGGTCCAGCCGAAAGTTTGATTTTTGAAACATAATCCAGTTGACTATTTTCTACGTCTAGTCGATTGGGGTGCTAAATTCTCAGTCGACAGTTTTGTCCGATAGACTGAATTCCAATCAAGCAGAAAGATAAATTCTGAAAAACATAAACCAGTCGACTGTGTCGAGGGACTAGTCAACTGTAACTGATGCAGTGTCTCGTTCACAAAAGGGGTCCAGTCGACTGCACCCACAAACCAGTCGACTGTTTTCTAGCAGCAAGGCATTCTGCAGAATTCCTAAGTTTAAAAACTTTCTAAGTTCAACCACGACCACACCCACACTCCAAACTCACCAAAGTGATCCTAACTGTATTGTAACATTACGAAAATATAATTACAAGAGATTACTATCTATTACAACATCACGAATCCATTCTACGAATCTAAGTTAAACATAATTAAAAGACATGAAATCTCTATTACAACATTTCTATTGCCAAAACTACGTAATAAACATGATAAGTCGCCTTCTAGGTGAACTCCCAAATCCCACGTGCACACTTTTCTGATTCCACGCCAGCATTTACACCTGAAATGGTTATTTGAATAACCATACATATTCGATTTGTTTAAGCTAATGCTTAGTGAATAACACAACAATGCACATAAATGATAAACATGCTCGCATTCACATATGTACATTTCATACTAGTCTCTAGAGTCTCACGTGTACGTTTCACACTCCTAATTCGCAACTCCTCGCCAATAAGTCCATGCGAAAAGGTAAAACCCACGTTTCTTTTCTTCAAACGTGCAACATTATGCCTATAACGTCTCTACAACGATGGCTTGATACACGCACTCCTTCGACCCAAATAGTAACTTAACATGCTCAAATACATGCCGACGTGCTCTCGACATAATCAAAATATTTCATCGTATAATTGGGCCTACTTATCAATATAATCGCCCAATATGAACTACACATTATATATCTATAAAATAACACATGCTTTTCATACAAAACATGAATAGATGTCAAAAATCATCCCAAAACACAAAGTTGAATCACTCACCTCCGAATAATGCTCTAAAAATTCAATCCAAAGAAAACCCAAGCACAAGGATCGTGCAGAAATCCGTCTAGTACAATCCCTATTGATCAAAAATCCAATTATCAACTTCTTAGAAAATGAGTTTTTGGAAACTTATCTAAACAAGCCCTAGTGGGTATCAAAACTAAGCTCTTACTTCTAGGACTTCAAATACCTGATAAAATAATTTGATCAATGGATGGATCGCCGAAGATGAGCGTCGCAAGCTCGAAGGAATCAAATCTCCCTTTTCTCCCTCTTCCTCTCCTATCATTTTAGAAGTTAAATTGAATTTGCATACCAAAAATATCTTATACTATGTATTTATAGTCAATATCTCAAAATATCATTTAACTCCCCTCAAGTCCTTAAATCTTCGATTTAGCACCCCTAGTAGTAAATATCCAACTTTACTAGTTTTTCACTAAGTTCTGTTTGGTTGCTAAAATGCGATGTCTCATGATTTACAAAATTACTAATTAGCCTACCAATTATGTAGTGTGTTAATTCGTCTTCACCAAGATACTAAAATTAACAACAGAAACATATTTTAAACCACAAAATAATACAGATAGTGAAACACACAGGTAAACATTTATTTTTAGATAAACATTTAAGGTATTCCATAATAAACGTCTCATACTCGAAGAGACTTCACAACATCAAAACACTCATTCAATACCGTCTCAATGGGTTCTCTTACACAGACACCCAAATCAACTCGTGAGTCAAAACTTACTCACACATGTGCCAAAATGCACAACACATCACATTATCATGCATGACAATGTAATGAAATGCAATAACACAATTACGAGTGTTATATTGTAAGCAATCAATTTCAATACAAGAGGTTGAATGGAATTTCATCTTGCTCGATGTCTTTTGATAAAGATCTCTTCTTAGTAGGGATAAGCATTCGGTTGGTTCGATTTTGTAAAATTTGGTTCGGTTAGAGGAGTTCGATACGATAACCAACCGAAATATATTTCATTTTTTTATTCGGTTAACTGAAGTTAAATTTCAATTTGGTATTGAAATTCGGCTAAGTTATTAGTTTTTTTTAAAGAAGAAGAAGAAGCTATTTTTTCCCTTTTCTCAGAAGTGTTTAATTTTTTTTTTCATTTTTCTTTCATATTGCAAAAGAAAACAATTTTTTTCCTTTTGTTTTCAATTGTAAAGGTACTTATATTTTTATTAATATATATTATGGGAATTGCTATGTACACCCAAATTCCTTTATTTTACTCATTTTTCTTCTATAAATTCCCACTTTTATAAAGTTGAGCGGTGTACATAGAAAAATTAGCAATGTACATAGCAATTCCCTATATTGAGTATTATTTCAATTTTTCGATTCAGTTCGGTTTACTCATAGAGTACCGAAAACCGAATTAGAACTTTAAAAACTGAATTGAAGTTTATAACTAAAATTTCCGAACTGAAATAGATTTTTGAGTTCAGTTTGTTTCAATTTTTTGATTAATCGAACTGTTTTTCCACCCCTACTTTTTAGGATCACGGACCACCTACCTTTAACTTCTAAGTATCAAATTAAAATTCCTCAACTAAAAGGGTGGCATATGTTTTTCTTCTTCTCTTACATTCATTAAGCTACTTGCTTGCTTCGAGGGCCGAAATTAGGATTTTGTTTACGAGGTGTCAAAATTTAAAAAACAATACATAAAGATACATATATAGTTTTGTGGATACCGGGCTTCCACCGCTTTGTTATGTTTTGAAATTCGTTTGATTTTTGAATCAAGTAAAGAGAAAATGGCCTGTTGAAAACAGATACAGAGTCGCCACTTGGTCTTTAAGGAACCAAGAAACCTAATTTTGACTCACCCAAATGGATAAAGGGCACCGGCCCTTCATAGCCAAAGACCTTGGTTCGGGGTTTTGGTACGAGAGAGGAAGGAGCCTTTGTCGCGACTAAAACACCCTCAACTCGCCCCGTCTTTCGACGGGCCTCAATTAGCATCCAAATAATCATCTTATACTATGTATGGTTCGGCAATTAATACTATGATAGTATATTACATTACATAAGAAACTTGAAAATGGAAGATCTAAAGATAAAATATCATTCATAAGATCTAAATCAAATATCATGCAATGTAAAGTGAAAGATCACACAAATAAACCTAGGAAAAATCGCCTAATCATATATCAATTAATCAAGTTTTCCTAATCTAAAGGGGACATGAATTGTTCTTGGAACAAATAATCAAAGAAATCAAAATATGCTTAGCAAGGCTAGAATGATGCATGTTAATTTTTGAGAAAAGAAGATCTCTCAATCCCCGGGACGGATGAGAAAGGATGATTAGATCAAGGGGAAACATGAACGGGTGATCGGGTTCATTCCTTATAATCTCCTTAGATTAAGAGTTACAAAAACTTCAAATCTTGCATGAATGCAATGTATGTATCTAGAATGTGCCAAGGTTGTAGTGTGCTTTGTGTTTATGGATTCCTAGAATGACTTAGAAGTCTAAAATGTGTATGAATGGATTAAATCAACATGGGATGTATACAAATGTAGTATGAACTACTTCCTAAGATATGAACTAATTTGGAATGTATATAAACATCAAATCAAAGAATGAAAGTTAAGGTGTACTTGCTGTGAATAGTGGACAGAACAGTAGCATGATCTTTTGGAATTTGAAAAGAGGGGTTAGGAATGTTTTCAATGCATGATTTTTTATGGAGATGTTCCTTATTGTGTCTAGAACACAACCCAAAAGGCCAATCTTGAATATCTATCACATATTGAGAGAAATTATATAAACAATAGAGGTCACTCAGAAACAGAGTCCGTACTGTCGACTGAAATGTTAGAACATATTAGAAAATAAAAAAGAATGATCTAAGGGCCCATTTTATACAGAAAGTTCCCTAAGACATTGAATTTTAAGGGAAAAATAAGTTAGGACCACCCCTTTTAGAAAAGTTTTCTGTAAAAGAGGTTGGAAGTGGACCTAGCTGCTGTGACAGCAAAATCAGAATGTTTGGAAGGAATATTGGGATCCAAATGGACCATTTCCAAGTACTTCCAAGTCAAACCAAAAATCATGGGTGTTCTCCAATGAGTTAGGAAGACTTTCCAAGTGGCCTTGCATCCATATGTTGAGTATTGAGTTCTAGAGAAATCTTTGAGCTCAACTCACTCACTGTTTTGACTCATTGTTTTGAAGATTTTGGAGAAAACAAAGTTTTGTTTCTTGAAACCAAATGAGAGGGATTGAGAGGGGTTTTGAAATAGATGTTTTGAAAGCACATTTTCAATACTCAATAAGGATTATAGCCACTTAAAATGTCAACATTAAACTCATCATCAAGAACCTCCAAGATTGTTGGAGAGATTTATTTTTGTTTTTGAACATAACTTCAATACATTTCAAGAATACCTTGGAAGTATTGAGGTTATGATCATCATCTATCAAACATGTTTTTGAGGTCAAGAGCTACTATCCATAAGGATTCACTCACCCCAAACTTCATGTCATTACTTAGATGATGATGAACTAGTAAGTAAATAAAGAAAAGAAAAAGAAATGAGATAATGAGAGATGAACATATATATAATCAAAGCAAGTAAATAGCAATCAATAGATGATAATCAATGTGATTTTGGACTTGTAGCTTGGTGTTTCACTCATAGATTTTGACATTTGGACATGGAAGTAGCTTCCTATCTCATGAATGCTCAAGAATGAGGGTTGGAGTGGACTTTGAATGTGAAGTATATAGAAGGATGATGGAAGAAAACAAGAATAAAACTCACTTTCTTATGGAAAATCAATGGGAGAAGCTCCCTTTCTCTCTTCTAAACCTATCTCTATCTCTCTTCTTCTCTACAACTTTTCAAGCTTTGCACTTGGCCCCCCCAAAATGAAGAGCAATGGAGGGTTTAAATAGGCCAATTTGGGGTGGTTTTGGGGTTTTAGAAGTACTCCCATTGGTCCCAAACAACTGTGAACATAAAACTATGTCGTTTTGGCTTTCAATTAATCAATTTGGACCCCCCCAAAAAATTACAAAAATGGACTCTGCGAGGGTTGAGTGCCGCGGCGGCACTGGGCCAGTGCTGCGACGGCAGTGGGCTAGTGCCGCGGCGGCACTGCTCCTCAGAAGCCCAGAAAATTACGTTTAGGCCCCCAAAGGTTCCGGTATTCGCGAAAAGGCCCTATTTTGTCCGAAATTCACAGAAAATGCATACGAACTCCAAATTGAGGTTGTGATATACCGTTGGAAAGGTAATGGAGTCTACTTTACATAAAAAATAGTTCGGGGATAGGTCACTTTGAAAAGTTTTACGGTATTCGCGATAAAAGCCGATTTGATCGCCTTTTCCGGCTTTGGAAATTCATAATAAATTCGTTTTAAATCCAGGAATTATGTGCGATATACCATTGGAAAGCTATTGACCTCTAGTATCCATAAAAAATATTTGTTTCGGTGCCCCGATTCCAAAGTCAAATCTTGGTCAAACTGGTCAAACCTGGGATTCCCGGGAAGTTCTGGGAACCTCTGGGAGCTCCTAGAAGCCGACGTTTTCGCTCGATTCTCTTTTAAAACTCATTTTAATACTTTTCTAATGATTCCGGTGAATTCGGACGATTTTGGTCAAACTTGGTCAAACTTGGTCAAACCTGGTCAAACCTTGGTCAAACCTAGTCAAACCTTGGTCAAACCGGTCAACGGGGACTTTTCGGGAACTTCCGGGACTTCCGGGGGTCTCTGGGAGCTGACGATTTCACCCGATTTCTCTTAGAAACTCATTTTATTGCTTTTCTTATGACATAGCATGTTTTCAGAACTTTGGGACCAAATCTGGGAGTTTTCGAGCTTTTAGGGGCATTTTGGTCATTCTGAGCATTCTGAGAGATAGAGCTGACTTCCAGGAGTCTTTTTGAGTCTTTTACGATCATTGTGAACCACCAAGCTATGGCTCTCCTAAATCTGATAGCCGACAAAATGGGGTGTCTACAGTTTGCCCCTCTTTGGCATGAACTTGCGAGGCAACGCATGTCGCAAGCGAGTGCCAAAGTTTTGAAGAGACAGGACTTTTTGGAGGCTATAGATTTAGGACAAACAGCGTTGCAAAAGATGGAAGGATGATGCTGGTCGTGCTCCGCGTGAGCTGCCTACGTATCCCAAGGGGAATCAGACCAGGACGTAGTTCAGGACACAAAGGGACAAAACACATATGCACATACACAACAATCAGGCGGATGTTATGCTATATGAGGATGATATGCAATGCGTGGATGTGATATGATCTCATACATGAGTCCTATCATGCCTAGTTTTCTGATCCTAGAATGAGCAGGTGCCCTGGGGTGTGCCACTCCGAGTGGGCTGGTGTTGTGCTAGTGTTTGCGATTGTGACGTGGTGGGTGACTCAGATAAGGGCATTGAAGTCTAGAAGACTCCGGGTTTAGGGGCAAACTTCCGGAAGTGTGCTTCGTAAACGAACGTAATTGGGTGTGGGGTCCCTGAGGACTATAATTGAAGATGCAGTTTGACAAATAACCGACGGACATGGAAGCCCTGGAAATTAAGAGACGGATACAGAAGTCCTGAGACGTCAAGTGATGGACATGGAAGCCCCATTAATGGACATAGAAGCCTAAGATTTTGAATGAGAATGATGAACACGGCATATTTTGAATGAGAGTGATGGTAAACTAATGATGATTAATGAACTGACGATGTACGAATCGAGATGATGAGTCGACAATGAACTACTGTGACTATCATGGATTGGATCAATAGTTGGGCTAATCGTGATCGGAAGAAGTGACGATGCACGAATCGAGATGGTGAGTCAACAGTAAACTACTATGACTATCATGGATTGGATCAACAGTTGGACTAACCGTGACTAGAAGAAGTGACGATGTACGAATCGAGAGGATGAGTCAACAGTGAACTACTGTGACTATCATAGATTGGACTGATGATGTATGAATCGATATGACGAGTTGACAGTGAACTACTGTGACTGTCATAGATTGAACTAACGATGTACTAATCGAGATGACGAGTCGACAATGAACTATTGTGATTGTCATGGGTTGAACTGGCGATTGAACTAACCGAGATGTCGAGTCTACAGTGAACTACTGTGACTGTCATGGATTAGACCAACGGTTGGACTAACCATGATCAAAAGAACGGATGATGTACTAATCGAGATGACGAGTCGACAGTGAACTACTGTGACTGTCATGGATTGGACCAACGGTTGGACTAACCATGATCAAAAGAACGGATGATGTACTAATCGAGATGACGAGTCGACAGTGAACTACTGTGACTGTCATGGATTAAACTGACGATGTACTAATAGAGAAGACGAGTCGACAGTGAACTACTGTGACTGTCATGGATTGGACCAACGGTTGGACTGACCATGATCAAAAGAACGGACGATGTACTAATCGAGATGACGAGTCGACAGTGAACTACTGTGACTGTTGTGATTAAACTGACAATGTACTAATCGAGAAGACGAGTCGACAGTGAACTACTGTGACTGTTGTGATTGAACTGACAATGTACTAATCAAGAAGACGAGTCGACAGTGAACTACTGTGACTGTTGTGATTGAACTGACGATGTACTAATCGAGAAGACGAGTCGACAGTGAACTATTGTGACTGTTGTGATTGAACTGACGATGTACTAATCGAGAAGATGAGTCGACAGTGAACTACTGTGACTGTTGTGATTGAACTGACGATGTACTAATCGAGAAGACGAGTCGACAGTGAACTACTGTGACTGTTGTGATTGAACTGACGATGTACTAATCGAGAAGACGAGTCGACAGTGAACTACTGTGACTGTTGTGATTGAACTGACGATGTACTAATCGAGAAGACGAGTCGACAGTGAACTACTGTGACTGTTGTGATTGAACTGACGATGTACAAATCGATATGCCTGCTGGGGGATTAAACTGAATCTGTTGGGGATGAAGCGACTCTTTCTGGGATCTCTCTTCAACTACTTCTCTTGACCGGGAACCAGGATTCAAATTCGAATCTCTCATAGTTGATCAAATCTTGCTGGCCTGGAACCGGGATCCATCAACAGCCACTCATGGACTTGTGTTGCTTGGAGATGAAGGAAAATCAACAGCCACTCATGGACTTATGTTGCATGGACGAGGGAAGGTAATCAACAGCCACTCATGGACTTATGTTGCAAGGAGATGATGGTCAACTTTTGATGGTTTGGAAAGGGATGAAATTCGCATTTGCCCTAAGTTTGGACGCTTCTCATGCTGACGCCTTAACCGGTACAGTAATGGTGTTTGGTACTCCTGCTTGTATTGGCATGCTCTTTATAACTTGATTTGAAAATTTTGTTAGTCACTGTTGACTTACACATTTGAGACTACAACAGACTCAAAAACTTGACAGACATTGACGCACGAGGATGACACATTTGACACAAGCTCGTCTTGTCAAAACTTGATGTGCTTTTATTATAAACGATGTACTATTTCTCTTTTGGTGTTCACCCTTCATCTTAACATGGTAGCACTTTGCTGATAAATCTGATTTTTGAAAATTCATCCCTAGTGATCTAGTCAATTTTTGCTTCTCCCAGGAAGTGCTTTGAATTAGTGCCTTAGCTTTTAGAGTAAAAGATGCTCTATTTCAAAATTTTCAAAACAACTTGGTAACTTGAAAACTCGCCCTTGGTGTGAAGGGATTGTGTTAGGCAAACAGAGTTTGCCCCTAGTTTGAGCTGTACAAAGTGGGATTCATAAGCAAACGAGGTGGGTGACCGAAGTTTGCCCCTAGTTTGGATGATGGTTTATTGGAGGTTTTGGGCAAACGAGGTAGGTGACCGAAGTTTGCCCCTTGTATGAAGGGTAGATAGTAAAAGTCAGGCAAACTAGGCGGGTAGCCAATGTTTGCCCCTAGTGTGGAAGGTGATTTTCTGGCTTGAGGCATGGACCGTGACTTTAATCTCTCAAATGCTCATAACTTTTGCCTAGGCACCAGTGAGGTGACCTAGCAAGCTCTTTCTCTCCTTTGTTATTGCTCACCTTGGATTTAGCTCTAATTTTTGCCTAGGCGCCCTTTCGGATTTTCGACCTAGCGAGCCATCCCTCTTTTCTTTTGAAAGTCTGCCTACGTACCCCCGAGCGGGAATCAGGTCCAACGTAGTTCGGGCCATGGTCGGAAAGAAGCGGGTTGATTTTTAGGTAGGTGTCGTGACCGAACCGTTGTGGTTGCCTACGTATCCCCGAGCGGAAATCAGGTCAAGCGTAGTTCAAGGCATGGTCTTGAAAGAAATTGGTTTGGTTATGATGGTGTCGACCGAACCAATGTGGTTGCCTACGTATCCCCGAGTGGGAATCAGGTCGAGCGTAGTTCAAGGCAAGGTCTGAAATAAGGGGTTTGAGGTATGAGGGTTTTTCAAACCAATCGTCAAAGAAGTTCGAACTTGAGCCACTTGTGGTAGCTTTGAATAAAAATGATTCAGTTTCAATCTCCCTTTCTTTTCTTTTTCTTTTTCTTTTTCTTTTTCTTTTTCTTTTGAGGATTGATCCTTTTCACTTTTGCCTAGCCAGTCAATTTTTGCTTTTCATGTAGTTGATTCTTGCAAGATCCTTCAATCGCAATCTCACAATTCCAGAATGTGCATGTCAGCTCTCGAAATTTATTTGTGGTCATTCCGTGCCTTTTGAATTGTGATCTTGGCACGTTCTTAAGATGTATCTTGAAGCGTATGATTCTCTCATTTGTTTCATCAAAATTTTCTCCAACATTTCGACTGGCTAGGGTCAGATTTTGGAAATCAACACCTTTTTCAGCTCTAACTTTTGCCTAGGTGCCCTTTCGGGTTTTCAACCTAGCGAGCTTTTTTTTTTTTTTTTTTTGAAAGTGGAGATGAAACTCACTGAAATGTTTGGCCACCATCAAGGGCTAAGTTTGCATTGCTTTCAATCGGACAGATTGCGTGGCTCCCAATTGGATTGGGCTTAAGGCTTCGAAATGATGGAAAAGGGGTGTTGGGCAAGCCCCAAGTCAGTTTCAAGTATGTCTTTTCAAGATTGAGGCAAGAGCATCTTTAAATTCTTAAAGTAAGACTATTCAATTCTCAGCTCTCCATCAGTGTCAGCGTGAAATCGACTTTAACCTTTCAGGATTTTTTTGTTTTGTTGTAGAAAAATTATTAGCAGAGTAATATCCATGGTAATTTGAAAAGTGACACTTTAGTTTAGTGATTCATGCATTTACGACTAGGCACATCAGATTAAGCAAAATGAGATTTCATTCCATCGATAGAGAAGCTTTACAGACTTATTAACAACTCGATGACAGACAGACTTGATCACAAGACTAGAATTGAAATGGACTCGGAACATAGAACAGACTCAACTTGACTCGACCTGGTCTCAAATGGAGTGTCTTTGCGACCCATTTATTTTTCTTATTCTATTTTTTTTAGCAGAAGTTCCAAACATAATCACTTTACTGCATAGCTTCAACACTCATTGGCATCATCAAAGGGATCACCCGAGCGGTTGATCCAAGCCAAGATAGTGGATAGCATTAGGATGGGATACATCCTCTATGAGGTTCTGAATGTCGTGGCGGAGGCGGATGCATTGATCGGTGGCATGGCCTAGATTTTGGTGGTAAGCACATCGTAGGCTCATGTTGTAATGGGAGGGTATGGGATCCGGTAGCGGTTTGTGAGGGAGGAGCTGTAGGTGGCCCTTTCTGAGTAGGTGGTCCAAGGCTGTGGAAAGAGGAACATCAAGTTTGGAGAATTCGCGAGGGCCTTTTGGGCGATTTGGCGGAATGGACTGGTATGGACGAAGGGCACAGGCCATTGATTGGTTGGTAAGTGCATTGATGTCCGGGGAGTCCAGGGAGTAGTTAGGTCTCTTGGACTGGTGTTGGGGCTCATCCTTTTTGAACTTTCCTTCTCTGATGACATCCTCTATTCTGGTGCCTATTTCAAATAGCTCTTCGAATGTGGAGATGGATTGGTAGAATAGCTTGTCATGATATACTGGTTGCATGTTCTTGACCAGCATACGTACTTGCTCTTTCTCAACAGGTCTGTGGATCATTTGAGCCACTTTATTCCTCCATCTGCTCAAGAACGCAGTAAAGGACTCATTGAAGTTCTGCCTGGTAGTCTCTAGATCCCGGATGGTGATATCAAACTCTTGGTTGTAAGAGTAGTGATCAATAAAAGTTCTAGCAACGTCTTCCCAGACTCGGGTCTTGGAGGCTTCAAGGGTTAGGAACCAGGATAGTGCGGCATTCTTAAGGGTTTGCGGGAACAGCATCGCAATGTGCTCATGAGTGCAGCCCATCGATTGGAAGATGCTCATGCACAACTTGATGTGACTTTTTGGATTCCCTGTTCCGTCAAAACGGTCGATGGCAGGCATCTTGAAATTCTCTGGCAGTTTCAGCTTGATGGGCTCAAAGAGGCCTTCCAGGTCTAACATGTAATCATCGATACCCTTGCTTTTCCTGAGCACGCTTTCCAGTTTGTCAACCTTGTCCATCTTTTCTTGGAGCTTCTTCTCATACGCAAACGGTGGGACCCCTTGAAACCAGTCTTCCTCCCCATTATTCTCAGGTGGGGGTGGTTCAAACCCCGGTGGTGGAAACCCGGGCGGAGGTTGCGGCCGCTGCTGCTTCAATTCTTCCATGAAACTCAAAACTTGGGCCAGGCGATCAGATTGCTGGCTTATGGTTGTTCCCAACATAGTGACCTTATTTTCCAATTCCTCTTGATTCATGCTGAAGTAACTTGGCGGGCAGATCTTGACCAAACGACTATTTGAACTTCCAACCCAGGACGAGGATCCCAGTGGCTGACTTTGGGAATCTATACAAACCTACAGATTCGAGAGGAGAAGTGTATCAGATCCTGACAGAGGCAATCAGACAGACAGTGACAGTGACAGGTATGGACAGACTTGTGTATAGACTGACTGAGACAGTGCACACAGACTGGTAGGAATTGTGTATGCATATGAGACAAACATGCGGATGTAAGCCCTAATATATATGATGCTCCTATTTCTAACAGATAGCAGCTAAACAAATAAGGTCTTAGCCATACAGAGTGTGCTAACCTTACTTTCCAGTATGATCACCAAGGGATAACAGGGATTTTCGGGATACTTCGGGAATTTTGGACAGAGTTTCTGGGAGAAACAGGGTTTTGGAAGATTCAGAGAAATTTCTAGAAGTCATTTGAGATTCTAGGAGAAATAGGGATTTCTGGTTGATTTGGACTGAGCTTCTAGGAGAAACTGGTATTTTGGGCATTTCTGAGAAATATGGATAGAGTTTCTAGGAGAAACAAGTATATCTGGGAAGATAGGACAGAGTTTCTGGGAGAAACTGGTATATCTGGGAAATCAGGGAGATTTAGACAGAGTTTCTTGGAAAAATGGGTTAGTACGGTTATATCTGGGATATCTAGACAGAGTTTCTGGGAGAAATAGGTTAATATGTATCTGGGATGTCTGGACAGAGTTTCTGGGAGAAACAGGTCATGATGGTTATATCTGGGATATCTGGACAGAGTTTCTGGGAGAAACAGGTTATGATGGTGATCATACTGTCTAGCTAGTTTTCATACTCCTATGTCCTAGGACCAACAAACAAGGTTTGCGGTGCATATCTTTGTGAACATGGAGCAGACATCCTTGTCATGGTGCCTAGGCAGGTCAACTCAATGTGATCACATGTGAGTGATTGCCTTGGGGATCATAAGAAAGAAGTTCTGCCTCATGCCACATAAGCGTCTACACCGCGCAGGTAATCCCGTCAGGGCATACAACAGTTATATCACATTGTCCTATCTGAAAAGATAAATGAACAGTCCTATGAAAGGTTCTACAGGAATCTATATGAAAAGGCTGGGTTTAGTCAAAGAGGGTCCGTTGACGAGAGTTCCAATATACCGTCGGGGAGACAGTACGGAGGTTTTTACTCTTTTTTATATACCTTGGAAGGTACAGTATCAACGGTGACTTGTGCCCTGGCACAGCAAGACCTGAACAATGTCAGCGCCGCGTTTCAGACACAGTCGGAGGGGGAAAATGCAAGAGTGCAATGCGGTGAACCAAACACAGTAAAAAGATGATTTTAAGGATGCTTCTTATGAGTCAAACCTCTGTATTATTTTTTTTAAAAATAAAAAATCCCCAGTGGAGTCGCCAGATTGTGGATACCGGGCTTCCACCGCTTTGTTATGTTTTGAAATTCGTTTGATTTTTGAATCAAGTAAAGAGAAAATGGCCTGTTGAAAACAGATACAGAGTCGCCACTTGGTCTTTAAGGAACCAAGAAACCTAATTTTGACTCACCCAAATGGATAAAGGGCACCGGCCCTTCATAGCCAAAGAACTTGGTTCGGGGTTTTGGTACGAGAGAGGAAGGAGCCTTTGTCGCGACTAAAACACCCTCAACTCGCCCCGTCTTTCGACGGGCCTCAATTAGCATCCAAATAATCATCTTATACTATGTATGGTTCGGCAATTAATACTATGATAGTATATTACATTACATAAGAAACTTGAAAATGGAAGATCTAAAGATAAAATATCATTCATAAGATCTAAATCAAATATCATGCAATGTAAAGTGAAAGATCACACAAATAAACCTAGGAAAAATCGCCTAATCATATATCAATTAATCAAGTTTTCCTAATCTAAAGGGGACATGAATTGTTCTTGGAACAAATAATCAAAGAAATCAAAATATGCTTAGCAAGGCTAGAATGATGCATGTTAATTTTTGAGAAAAGAAGATCTCTCAATCCCCGGGACGGATGAGAAAGGATGATTAGATCAAGGGGAAACATGAACGGGTGATCGGGTTCATTCCTTATAATCTCCTTAGATTAAGAGTTACAAAAACTTCAAATCTTGCATGAATGCAATGTATGTATCTAGAATGTGCCAAGGTTGTAGTGTGCTTTGTGTTTATGGATTCCTAGAATGACTTAGAAGTCTAAAATGTGTATGAATGGATTAAATCAACATGGGATGTATACAAATGTAGTATGAACTACTTCCTAAGATATGAACTAATTTGGAATGTATATAAACATCAAATCAAAGAATGAAAGTTAAGGTGTACTTGCTGTGAATAGTGGACAGAACAATAGCATGATCTTTTGGAATTTGAAAAGAGGGGTTAGGAATGTTTTCAATGCATGATTTTTTATGGAGATGTTCCTTATTGTGTCTAGAACACAACCCAAAAGGCCAATCTTGAATATCTATCACAGATTGAGAGAAATTATATAAACAATAGAGGTCACTCAGAAACAGAGTCCGTACTGTCGACTGAAATGTTAGAAAATATTAGAAAATAAAAAAGAATGATCTAAGGGCCCATTTTATACAGAAAGTTCCCTAAGACATTGAATTTTAAGGTAAAAATAAGTTAGGACCACCCCTTTTAGAAAAGTTTTCTGTAAAAGAGGTTGGAAGTGGACCTAGCTGCTGTGACAGCAAAATCAGAATGTTTGGAAGGAATATTGGGATCCAAATGGACCATTTCCAAGTACTTCCAAGTCAAACCAAAAATCATGGGTGTTCTCCAATGAGTTAGGAAGACTTTCCAAGTAGCCTTGCATCCATATGTTGAGTATTGAGTTCTAGAGAAATCTTTGAGCTCAACTCACTCACTGTTTTGACTCATTGTTTTGAAGATTTTGGAGAAAACAAAGTTTTGTTTCTTGAAACCAAATGAGAGGGATTGAGAGGGGTTTTGAAATAGATGTTTTGAAAGCACATTTTCAATACTCAATAAGGATTATAGCCACTTAAAATGTCAACATTAAACTCATCATCAAGAACCTCCAAGATTGTTGGAGAGATTTATTTTTGTTTTTGAACATAACTTCAATACATTTCAAGAATACCTTGGAAGTATTGAGGTTATGATCATCATCTATCAAACATGTTTTTGAGGTCAAGAGCTACTATCCATAAGGATTCACTCACCCCAAACTTCATGTCATCACTTAGATGATGATGAACTAGTAAGTAAATAAAGCAAAGAAAAAGAAATGAGATAATGAGAGATGAACATATATATAATCAAAGCAAGTAAATAGCAATCAATAGATGATAATCAATGTGATTTTGGACTTGTAGCTTGGTGTTTCACTCATAGATTTTGACATTTGGACATGGAAGTAGCTTCCTATCTCATGAATGCTCAAGAATGAGGGTTGGAGTGGACTTTGAATGTGAAGTATATAGAAGGATGATGGAAGAAAACAAGAATAAAACTCACTTTCTTATGGAAAATCAATGGGAGAAGCTCCCTTTCTCTCTTCTAAACCTATCTCTATCTCTCTTCTTCTCTACAACTTTTCAAGCTTTGCACTTGGCCCCCCCAAAATGAAGAGCAATGGAGGGTTTAAATAGGCCAATTTGGGGTGGTTTTGGGGTTTTAGAAGTACTCCCATTGGTCCCAAACAACTGTGAACATAAAACTATGTCGTTTTGGCTTTCAATTAATCAATTTGGACCCCCAAAAAAATTACAAAAATGGACTCTGCGAGGGTTGAGTGCCGCGGCGGCACTGGGCCAGTGCCGCGGCGGCAGTGGGCCAGTGCCGCAGCGGCACTGCTCCTCAGAAGCCCAGAAAATGACGTTTAGGCCCCCAAAGGTTCCGGTATTCGCGAAAAGGCCCTATTTTGTCCGAAATGCACAGAAAATGCATACGAACTCCAAATTGAGGTTGTGATATACCGTTGGAAAGGTAATGGAGTCTACTTTACATAAAAAATAGTTCGGGAATAGGTCACTTTGAAAAGTTTTACGGTATTCGCGATAAAAGCCGATTTGATCGCCTTTTCCGGCTTTGGAAATTCATAATAAATTCGATTTAAATCCAGGAATTATGTGCGATATACCATTGGAAAGCTATTGACTTCTAGAATCCATAAAAAATATTTGTTTCGGTGCCCCGATTCCAAAGTCAAATCTTGGTCAAACTGGTCAAACCTGGGATTCCCGGGAAGTTCTGGGAACCTCTGGGAGCTCCTAGAAGCCGACGTTTTCGCTCGATTCTCTTTTAAAACTCATTTTAATACTTTTCTAATGATTCCGGTGAATTCGGACGATTTTGGTCAAACTTGGTCAAACCTGGTCAAACCTTGGTCAAACCTAGTCAAACCTTGGTCAAACCGGTCAACGGGGACTTTTCGGGAACTTCCGGGACTTCCGGGGGTCTCTGGGAGCTGACGATTTCACCCGATTTCTCTTAGAAACTCATTTTATTGCTTTTCTTATGACATAGCATGTTTTCAGAACTTTGGGACCAAATCTGGGAGTTTTCGGGCTTTTAGGGGCATTTTGGTCATTCTGAGCATTCTGAGAGATAGAGCTGACTTCCAGGAGTCTTTTTGAGTCTTTTACGATCATTGTGAACCACCAAGCTATGGGTCTCCTAAATCTGATAGCCGACAAAATGGGGTGTCTACAAGTTGTTACTTACTTATCTTCTTCTTCTTCTTCTTCTTCTTCTTCTTCTTCAATTAGGTTTGTTTACCTTGCTTTTTTCCGCCACTAAAGAGAGTCGATTACATATTTTAGTAATTCTAGAGGTGTCAATTGAAGACCAAAAAAATTTTGAACATATTTTTTTAGGATAACCACTATTGCCAAAGCAATAGCGATTATTGCCAAAGCAAAAATTGGATGTTGTCAGAGCAACTTCACTTGTTGGAAATGATAGTTACTTTGGCAACAATTACTATTCCTTTGGCAATAGTGGTATCCGATTTTTATACATAAATACAGAGGGAAATTCTAGGATACATCCTAGTGGTTTTAGATGTATCACACATTCTAATAATTTTGGTGCTAAAATATTTTAACTTTTATGCCAAAGTGTGATATATTTGGAAAAAAAATGGTTTAAAAAGTAATGTGATTTTTTCATAAAACAAAATGGTTATTAAAGTTACAACATTTAACACAAAGTTACAATATTTTGGCACTAAAAATATACCAAAAACTAATAATTAAAACTTGATTGTATGATACAATTAAAATCAGTCGAATCTATTATAGAAGGTCCCTAAGATTTGTATATACATATTTTAAGGTTTAACAAACTGATGTCACCGCCCCACCAAAAAGTGTAATTCCACCCTTGCTTCTAATAAAGTCTAAAGATTTTGACCACATCTCAAGATAGTAGATGTAAAGCCCTCCAATTTAAATCATTTTAAAATATTTGGGTGGGGCAAATGTAAACTAGATTTCAAACGCTTTCTAAACATTTTTAATTATATGAGTAATGTTATTGTTGTTCAAATTTTATATTTTAAATAATTTTTAAGTATATGTGTTAGTGAATTTACTTGATTTTGATCGAAAAATATTGAAGTGGTCATATTATTATTGAATTAAGTGATCCCACTGTCACATTATTTAGAAACTATTTAGGATATACAAATTTGAAAGCATAGCAAGACTCTTTTTCTATGATGAAATGAAATGAAATGATCAAGTATTTGAGTCATGTTTAGATTCATTTACAGATAAACCAGTTCGTTATGCCATATGCCTAACTTGTACGGCCTCTTTCTCCTTGAGCTAAGCCTAAGGGTGACTTTTGGTTAATAGATAAGAACATCTTTCTTTGCCCAAAGAAAGATAAGAGCATCATTAGAACAGGAAAATTGAGTTCATCTAGAAGTGGGGTACAAATTATCATGTACCGTACAAGTTAAGCTACCATTTGGCAGCAAATTTAGTGAATTATATAAGCACTTGTTCATCTGAATTAGTGTAGCTAAGAAAAGTAATGTGAGACTATTTTTTGTGAAAAAAGACCATTAGGCTTTGTTTGATTCTTAAATTTAGCTAGCGAGGGAAAAAAAAAGAGTAAATATAGAGGAATAGAGGAATTAATACGTTTTCTTTTGTGTGGTTAATAAAGAAGCCATGAAAAAAAGATGAAGAATTGAAAATAAGTTACAGAATAAATTAAAAGTTTTGGATAGTGTGTGTTATTTCCTTTTTTTATTCATCATATTACAACTATATTCTAGAAATTTTAATTTTTAATTGATTAAGTACGAAAGAATACATAAGAGAAACAATTATATATATTTTTCTTTACAACTATATTCTAGAAATTTTAATTTTTAATTGATTAAGTACGAAAGAATACATAAGAGAAACAATTATATATATTTTTCTTTCCCTTCTCTTTTCCCTCACAAAATTAATAAGCCAAACAAGGACTTATAAGATAGTTGACAATGCAAGGGAGAAGAATCATAGAAAATACATACAATTAATACCTTAGTTTGTAGAACTTATTGCCTGAAAGGGATATAACGTAAAGTTACGATGTGCTCGTGAACAAGTGCGCATTTGGAATAAAATAAATCGACCAGATTTGAATGTTTTTTTTTTTTTTTTCTAATAAAAAAAATCAACGTTCAACTTCAAACTTATTAAAAATTAAATAAATCAAGCATAAACATTCCAGTACTTGAGTAATTTACGCAACTGAGTTGGCAAAACCAATTTATACCATAATTTTTATTGTTCTCGACCATTGATTTTTTAATTTTTTTAATTTTTAATTTTAATTTTTTATATTGGTAATGAACATGAAGTTTCTTTTATTCATTGAAATTTTTTGCCATGCAATTATTTTTTTCTTTGTGTTGAATTATTGAACACAAATACTGCTAAGACGTCAAAGTCCTCCAAATTACAATTTGTCAATAGTGAATCTTCCTATTCTTTTCTGAGTAATGAAACCACACAAAACTTTCCAATACAAAAGAAGACTTCATTGGTTGGACCACGCAACTAAGATGCTGGGTCAATTCTGGGATGGTAAAAATTGTCCGAGGTCTCAAGCGAACTTTTAAAGCAGCCTGAAAAATGAGGCATATATACTAAGTTTTATAAAAAAAAAAAATTAAGAAGAAATTAGAAGAAAATAGTCCTAAAATGATAAGTTTTATAAAAATTAGGAAGAAATTAGAAGAAGATAAGCTTAAAAATGGCAAGTTTTATAGAAATTAGACCTAAAAATGAGGCAAAAATTGGCCCAATGCAGCCACTTGAAGGCATGTTGCCAAGGTCGGCCTTGCTAAGATGGTCTAGCTTCTTATGAATTCCTAACGTCACATAAAATGCCACTGGTACACAGCTGCAAGGGCAGAACCATGAATATGAACTTAGGGGGTCGACCTAGGTCCATTGAAAAATATGGCTGCATCGGGAGTTCGAAGACAACTCCCATGAGACCAAAAAAAAAAAAGATCTATTTATCCATATTTTACACAAGACATTTTTTTTGCCGTTTTTAGTGTTGACAGATTAGGCACTTGTAATTCTCAATACATATAGAAAATTTTGATTTTCTTTATTGAAATCCATAGCACAATTGATGGTTTAATTAATTAGGGTATTTGAATTACAATTGGATAAAACTTCACACACTTTCACAAAACCTTTTGTGCATAACCTAAAAAAAATATGTCTATCTCTCCTGCGATGTCAGTGGACCCCAAAGTGATACAAGAGTGACACAGAAGAGAGATAGACACATTTTTTTTTAAAGCTGTGCACAAAAAATTATATGTGAAGTACTACTCTTACAATTAGTGTCGTGAAATGTATATTTACATGAGCACTTTGTAAATTAAAAATTTGAGGGCCAATATATAAATTATTTTTCATTTGCTGGGGCTAATATATATAATATCGATAATTTCAAAAATATTAAAGGGTAAAATCACAATTTTCAAAAGTTTTGGAAAGGCCATGGCCCGCCCGGCCGCCACCCTAGTCTCTCTTATGTTCCACTTGCACAGCTCGTTAACTTCGTAACCTTTGCCTCTGCAAACGTACACATACATATGTCGAATTCACAAAATCATCCTCGGAATGTTGAGTCCAGTATGAGGCGAAATTTTTTAGGATAAAATTTGGGGACACACTTATTCACATAATTTTTGGGACATAACGTAAAAGATGAGTATATCTCTCTCTTGTGATGTCACTGGATTCCACAGTGACACATGAGAGATAAACAGATCTTAAACACACGAGAAAGATAGACACATCATTTGGATTGTGTCTCAAAAATTATGTGAATGGGTATGTTCTAAGTATTACCCAATTTTTTAAGTCTATGAATACATATTATTGGATAATTTTTTTTGTATATTACATTTTTTTTTTTGTTATAATAAGGGCTGATCTATTGTTGCTCTTTGTAAAACTTGACTAGTGGTAAAGTAATTTGTGTTTGGCTAAATTTATGAATTTACATAGAAATATTGAAGTTTTCAAAATTTGGAAGGGTTGTTTAACAATTACAAGCACACAATAAAAGTTTTTAAAAATTTCTTGGGCCAAGAGCTTAAAATTTTAAAATTACATGTAGGTACAAAGTTTTTCCAAAAATTTTGCTGGGTCACACCCCCTGGCCCAACGTAGGTCCGCTTGTTGTTGAGCCATTAAAGAAACTCTTGTGGGACATGACGTAGGTCCGCTCGTTGTTGAGCCGTTAAAGAAACTCTTGTGCGACATGCTTGATAAGGAATCAGCTCGTATTCTTTTGTGTTAATAAACGAATCAAGTTAAAGTTTGGATTTTGAACTTGTTTAATAAAAAGTCAAGTTAAAGTATACACGAGTCTGACTCAATAGAACTTGCGACCATGTTTGAAGGAAACGCGTAAGACAAACTTGTGAAAATTTTAGTGAACAAATGTGTTAAGAATTTTATATACTTGCTTGTTTATATATATATATTTATATATACGCTCTTAGGTGCACTGACCAAGTGCAACTAAGAGCCTCTCTCTCTCTATATATATATTATATATATATATATATAGATAGATAACAAAACTTTGTAATTTTAGATCGTATACGAGGTTAAGGTCAAACATGAGTCAAGCACTAGAAGTATGAAGTTGGGGGAGGGTAAGAATTAGTGGATGTTTGTATAATGGTGCACCTATATATGAGGGTTGGGAGCAGTACCTCTCGAGGTAAATTTTTTTGAGACATTTTATACACATTTTTGGGTATGATTTCTATGAATAACATTTTTTTGATAATAAGGGTTGATTACTTGTTGTAATTTGTAAAGTTTGATATATGATAAAATAATTTGGGTTGGACTAAAATTATAAATTACTTATACTTGTTGAAGCTTTTGAAAATTTTGAAATGATTGTTTAGAAATTACCTATACATATTGAAATTTTGCAGTGGCCAAAAGTTTAATTTATAAAATTACATATAGGTATATAATTTTTTCCCAAAATTATGCCATGGCCCCCTTGGTCTCCAAGTGAGTCCACCCCTGCGCACTATTGAACAGCAAATGAGTATAGCTCGTTTGGTGCTAGGTTGGATATTAGGTCATTCCATTGCATAGTTTGAGCATTCGACCACAACCCACTTTCTTTTGGAATAAAAAAAAAAATTACTATTGTTCATACGTGTTAAATTTAAGTTTGTATTTCAAACATGGTCAATAAATAAGTCAAGCCAAACATACATAAACTCGACTCATATTGGTTTGTCTAATAAATAAAGTAAACTCAAACATACAAGAATTCCAAAACTCAATTTGACTAAGTTGGTATGTATGAGAAATTATATATTTATCGTAACGGTGATACCATGTCATTTATGTAATCTTACTAATATACTTTCGTGTATTACTAACATGTAAGTAAGGGTGGGCCGAGCTGATCAACCAATTTGATCGATTTTCTAAAAATCACTTAAAACTTAAAGTTGAACCGATCTGAACCCATCGAAATCAACAAAAACAATCAAATCGACTACTTCGATTGGTTTTTAAAATATGAAAAAATCGAAAAACACCCGACCAAACCGTCCTCCTCTGTGTAAATATATATATATATATATATTTTAAGGGGGAATTATTAGAAAATCCTACAATTAACTCTCAAAAGTTTAAAACTCCAATTTGTTTGGCCATTTTTTAAAAAGGACAAAAGGAATCTCAGATAGCACTCGCACGGTATAAGTGCGAGTATCATAGGAAATCCCACATAATTACCCAGCGACTGTCGTGCTTCACGTGCTTGTTCTAGCATTCAGCCACTCACACCATGTGAGTGGTTGTACCATATGAGATCCATTTTAAAAATATTTTTTAAAACTATAAACTTCCATAACTTTTGATCTACAACTCAATTTTTTACAAATTTTATATCGTTGGAACCATATCGACGAGAGCTACAAAACTAGTACCATTGTTATATGTTTTGAGCAAAAAAAAAAATAACAATGATAGGGATACACAACAACCGACACTCTGTGCTTTAAATGCATGTACCCTGTGTTGTTTTAATTTTTCACACTTTTTTGCACATCACTTACACAGCACAGGGTACATGCAGTTAAAGCTGGTGTGTCGTTTAGTGTGTCATTTGGTGTGTATCCCTATCATTTTTGAAAAAAAAATGACATTTTACCTGCCTTGTTAAGTTGTTCTTGAAAAACTTAAATTCTCACTTGATATTTGTGTACGCGTTCAGTGATATTACACTGACTTTCACATATGTCAGGTGAAATTTCACTAGAAGTAACAGACTAGATTTTAAAGTCTAATTTGATTATTAATTTGTTAAAAAGTCTCTTAAATGCAAAGTTAAGTGAAATTTCACTCAATATTCATGTATGAGTTAAGCGAAATTTCACTAAATATTAATATATGCATGGTGAAATTTCACTTCTTCTTCTTCTTCTTCCTTTTTTTTTTGGCATATTAAACAATGCATATTTTGTTAAAAGAAGCAAATTTCACAATCAATTATAAAATACCGATTTTCAACCAAAACAAGTGTAGAAATTCTTGTTAAAATTCGTCCTTTGTTTTTTTCTTCTCAAAACATACAAATTTCATGTTTTTACATACATAAATAATAAGTGAAATTTAATTTCACTTGATATACATAAAATATTAAGTGAAATTTCACTCAATTCTAGAGCTTTTAAAAGCTCTCCCCAAAAAAGCCCTAAGTTCAATTTTTGCAAAGCTCATAAACTAGTTACCAAATGAATTAACATGAAATTGTGTTTTAAAAAAGGAGAAACACCAAAATGGGGGCCAGATTAAGCCTTAATGAGGTTGCAATGGCTTTATTGCTATTCGTCTTTTTTTAATTTTTTTTTTCCTCAAAACATATAAATTTGGCATACATAAATATTAAGTGAAAATTCACTAAACCCGAACATGCCTTCTTCTTGAAAACTTGAAGTTTAACTTAACATTCGTGTACTCGTTTAGTGAGATTTCACTTAGTATGTCAAGTGAAAATTCACTAACTATCCTAAAAGTCGCTAGAAGTAACTCTTTAGAGATTAAGGTCTAATTTGATACTTACTTTGTTAAAAAGTCCCTCAAAT